>CM017568.1:54164685-55364685 GCA_007844125.1 Sinonovacula constricta | reverse complement strand
GATAATGTGTATCATTATAACACTTGTACATGATAATGTACATCATTATAACACCTGTACATAATGATAATGTACATCATTATAACACCTGTACATAATGATAATGTACATCATTATAACACCTGTACATAATGATAATGTGCATCATTATAACACCTGTACATAATGATAATGTACATCATTATAACACCTGTACATAATGATAATGTGCATCATTATAACACCTGTACATAATGATAATGTACATCATTATAACAACTGTACATAATGATAATGTACATCATTATAACACCTGTACATAATGATAATGTGCATCATTATAACACCTGTACATAATGATAATGTGCAACATAACACCTGTACATAATGATAACGTACATCATAACATATGTACATAATGATAAAAATGTGCACCATCATAACACCTGTACATAATAATAATGTGCATCATTTATGTGTTGGCTCTGAATTCCTGGTGTTGGTGCAGATTTTACATATTGTCTCTGCAAACGTGATACAAACAAAGCAGAATTTGAAACAAAAACGGAATATCCAAGCTGGCTTGACAAGGCTTTAATCTTGTTCTCGCAAAAAGTTGATTGCAAACACGACCTAAATACTACCATTTAGTGCTACGTTGTTACTATATTTCTATTATGTATTCTGTTCAATTTAAAAAAACAAACAACATGACATTTGTTTCATGCTTGTTACAGAGATAAAACAAAGAATAATACCTGATCCTGGGGATCCAAGGGCCACTAACAGATACCACATAGTGTTTAGACTAAAGAAAGTAGTTCCATCTGTGGCTGCTCTCTTCCTACGCCCTGTGGCTGCAGCTGTGGCCAATGTAGAATCTTTTTTCCGTCTAAATGTGCAGCTCAAAATTCCATTTGTCTGGGAGCCAGTTACAGCAGAAATACCAAACTTGGGCTGGTGAGGAAAGATGGTATTTTTATATTATATTAATATTTTTGAGTATGTATCAAGCTTGTAAAAAAAAAACTAAAAAGAAGTTACAAAATCAATGCAATTAACTTTCAAGATGTCAGAAAAAAGAAATAAAGAGTTTTCAGATCATCTAATTCCACAGAATAGCAATGTCATAACAAGAGCACTGCAGGGCAGAGCAAAATATGCCCTTCAATTGGGCAATTTGAAACAAACTGCTGTGCACTCTTGTGCAATACAGTATGGCAAAGTTTTGGACAGCGCTCTGGGATCTATTGCAAGAAAAACTGAAATTAATGTACAATAACATAAAAAAAATAATCTTTAATCTGACAAACTGCCAAACGGCTGTGCACTGTTGTGAAATACACACTGGCATGATTGTGGGCTGCAATATGAGTAATATATATCAAAAATACAAAAATATGAGAGTAATGGAACTTGTGTATAAAAGATAGTGAATCCAAACTAACAGGAGCAGAGTGACAATTCTTGTGCAGTGCACTAAGTTTTAATAATATCTATCCACCTATGAAGTTTCAAGTCAATAGCTCTGATAATGTAGGAGTTATGCTGTGGACAAAACAATTAAACAAAGGGGCATAACTCCAAAATCATGAAGTACAGAGTGCAATGCACTCCTTCTCAATAACACTGATTTGCATTTTAAGTTTCAAATCAATAGCTTTGTAGAAGTCATGCTCCAGAAAAGAAAAGTAAACAAAGGGAAATAACTCCCAAATCATGAAGTGCAGAGTGATGGTTCTTGTGCACTGCACTCCATCTTAATGAGATCTATCCACCAATGAAGTTTCAAGTCAATAGCTTTTACTGTCTTGGAACTATGCTCCGACATCAGGATGTTCCTTCCTTCATACATATGAAAATATGTTACAGATGTTTAAATATTAAAACAAAAATTGTATTTAATCATGACATACTTCTTTATTTTCAATAGAGATGCTATATATCTGCCTATTTACTGGTTATGATCATTTATGTAAACTTTATGCCATTTATTTTTTAAAAGAAATAACACACTTGTTTTCATACAGACATAATTAGTATCACCATATCTTCAAGAAAATGATAAAGAGAAAAAGAAGACTGCTTTAAAGCCATTTTAAGTAATCACAACAGACAAATGGTTTATTTTTAACTGAAGGATAATTTAGTCATGAATTTGTATATTGGATTTATGTCAGTAAGACCTGTGACTAAACAAATGTCAGTGCATATGACTTAGTTACTAGTACATCATTCTAACAACAAAGATTAGTGCTTTGTTTGTCAATTAAGTGTATAACCATAGTATATCTAAGAAGCACGATAGTAAAATGGTTATGTTTATGTTTAATGGGTTTATTATCCCATCAACAGTATTTCAGTTATTTGGAGACAGTGTCCACTTGAAGCAGATATAGTGCTGCCTTCACTGTGTATAGCATGCCGTGAACACCTGGCATGATAACACACCCAATCACATTAACCTGACACCAGGCCAACCAGTCGTGGAACTACCCTGATATTTGCTTGAACTTAGCAAGGGAACTATACAATTGCCATTTTTAACGACTTTGGTATGTCGCAGCCCAGGATCGAACCAGGGGCCTCCCGTATGCGAAGCTGACACTCTTCCGACTGCGCTACCAGGTCCAGAGTAAAATGGTTAATGTCAACCAAAACGTTGTAAGTCTGTCCACATCCCAACACCAGATACCATCATTGTGCAATTGTTCTGATTACTGAATTTTCTGATGAGTTCTGCTTTGTATACAAACAAAATGCCCTCCAAACTGAATTCCCCGATATATTTTTACAAAAGTGGAAAAGATCAATCCACTTCCACCCCCGAATTTTTCTTGGTGAACGAAATCCCCTTCATGTTATTTATTAATTTTTAAGTAATATAAAAAAATGAATCTTTTTATAAGCAAAAATTTTTATATTTCTTATATTTATTTGTATGATTAAAAACTTTTAAGTGACAACAAGCAATACACTTAACACTCAAATTAGTGCTGATAAGATTGAAAGATCAAAGTTAGCAAAAACATTATGATTATTACACTTACACTTACCTTCATGATAGACGTTGGCTATTTCTTGAAGATGGTGATGTGTAATTTTTACACACATGTGAATAAACACTGAGTATAATGATATTAAAGCTCTTATAATTGAAAGATCAAACAAAACACAGGATCAAATTATGTCAGACTCTGTAATCAATCTTAATTTGCAGCGCAAGAGATAATATACAGATTTCACGCATGTGCAGTTCTAACGGCTCACCGTTACAATTATAGCCTGCGGGCAACGTGTGACCAATGTGCATTGCAACTTTTGTAAAGGCACAGGACAAAAGTTTTCACATGCAAGACAAATGTAAAAGAACAAATCTGTGATGGATCATTAAACTTAAGGCCTGGTCACATTAGCCGTAGTAAGCCGTAGTGTGGTTAAACCGTAGTAGACCGTAGTAGCCCGTACTTAACCGTACCGATCGTAGTAGACGTAGTAGGCCGTAGTAGATCGTAGTAATGAACATAGTTCGAATGAACTTTTTTCCGTAGAAGGATTAAAAAGTTTGGACTTGTTCCAAAAAATGGAGAGAACTACGACTAAATGCACGTACTGTTACCGTATATGAAACGTAGTTGACCGTGGTTAACCGTACGCAACCGTACCTAACCGTATCAATTACCGTAGCTGCACGTAGTATACATGAAGAAACGATATGAACTTCTTGGTCTACTACGGTTGTGCTACGTTCGAGGTACAGTCAAATTATTAGTTATGTTAACAATACAAATTGACCACGTGTAACCTAAAATTAAATTGATGTTATTTGTCTTCTACAAAGAGATAATGGTTGACAATATAATGTATTTGCATTCAAGTTATACAAATATGGTTCAATGTAATGTTTTCAGGATCTTCCTACCATAATTACAAGGGATTTGAATCTATCGTACTGATGGCATTGGTAGACTCCAATTATCGTTTCCTGTGGACGCAAGTAGGAGATGTCGGTTCGAGCTCCGATAGGGCTTGGCCATTCTGAACTTCGCAGGTGCGACCATGAATTGAAACCGCAGCTTCACGTAGTTATCCCTAGTTTACCGTACTCACACGTACTTAAACCGTACCTCGTACGTAGTGACTCGCAGTAACGCGTAGTTTACTGTACTGATGACTTGGTTTAACCGTACCATTTTAATCGTACTTAAACGTAGTTAACCGTACTTACACGTAGTTAACCGTATGTTGACACATAAATAACTAGAGTTTCTACGTACTTCAACCCTAGTTAACCGTAGTAAGTCTACGTTTAAGTACGTGTAACTACGTGTTAGTACGTTCAAGACGGACTACGTGTAACTACGTGCAAAATCGTAGATGTGACCACCCCTTTAGAGAGTAAACACGACAATAGCCACCTTGGAAGGGTAAGTCGGCAATATGGACCGACTGGGGTGCTTAAACCGGTTTTACAGAGCTCTAACCTCGCACTTCCTGATGGGAAAACAATACATTCCCCTGACAAGGTGTCATTATCACCGTTGGTGTGAAATCGATTCGAGAAATAGATTAATAAGTATGACGTAAATGTTATCTAGGGACCAGGCATGACCTCTTGTTACACAAAATAGAGTATTTGAGAGTTCGTTAATAAATTTATATATTATAATAAAGACAGAATCAAAGGACCTTGAACTCCAGTTTTCGCCAACATTTAAAGAATCGAGACATTGAGAAATCGGGACACCACTGCATAAGAGTACAACTGAACTTTGTCCCTATCAAATAATTGAAGCTACAGAACAGCTATGAATAAAAATATGTGACAAAGTCCTTTGAGCATTGAAACATATACCAAAAATTGAAAAGGCGCAGGACAAAGATATTCACAAGCAAGCCACATTTTAAAGTAACAGCAAATCTGTGATGAGTCATTTAACAAAAAGAGCAAACCCGTTCTTCACCGCCTTATGGCAAAATGGACCGACACCGGTGCTAAATTAAACCGGTAGCAATTTTACATTTTCTTCATTTTGCAAGTAGGAATACTTGTTGTTCGCACATTACCCCTACTAAGGTAAGAATATATAACAAAGTCCTATTAGCATTGCAACATATACCAAACTCCGAAAAGGCACAGAACAAAGGTATTTCACATGCAATGTAAGCCAAGAGAAAAGTGAGAACAAATTTGTGATGAGTCATTCAAAGAAAAGATTTTTATTGCAGTTTTAATCTTTTTTTGTTTTCATTCTTTGGGAACAATGTATATACAGCTACGTATTTTGCATACAGACATAAACGTGCCTGTACAAAACTTAATCTCACTCACTTAGAATAGAACTCCTTGGGTGTGCTTATGTGTAGGATTAAATGATTTCTCATACAATGGACCTAGTTAACCAACTCAGAAGCGTGGTCCCTTCTTTATTCAAATAAGAATATATATGGAATAGTACTACAAGGATTGCAACTTATTCAAACATTTTAAAAAGGCATAGGTCAACGGTATTCACATGCAAGCCATACGTAAAAGTAAGAACAAATCTGTGATGAGTCATTTCACAGAAGGACAAACCCGACAGTTACCGCCGATCGTCGGCAATATGGACCGACTAGGGTGCTTAAACCGGTTTTACAGAGCTCCAACCTCGTATTGTCCTGTTGTTTTTTAAAATACATTGCAGCGACTGATGATGTATTCAAAGTAAAATCCAGTGTCCATCAATTAACGTTAAAGCTTGTGTTTTTGCAGCAATATAAAGAAAAGTAGTTATATTCGCACATTGTCGGCACGGTAGGCCTGAATGCAACTTTCAATTAAACTTTAAAACAAACTTTCGAAAAAAAAAAAAGTTATACTAGCGTATTGACACAAATTTACTTCATGGTATGTCTATAACACAATTGTGTATTATTGTTCTTTTATTAAAAATGTTTTATGCTATATCTTATAACAGGTAACTTAAACTTGGATAGTTTCAATGTGATGTCATAGGCACTGATAAGACAGTTTAAGGCAGCCATTTTTGAAGGCAGAAGCTAATGCAGGCCGAAATCTGGAAATATGTTCTGTATTAAACTCACCACTGTGTCTTTGTTTTTCAGTCATTTTTACTGAATTTGATATCAAATTTAACAGCTTTTATGAAGTATTCTAAAAATCAAAACTATATTTTGATAAGGTAACAGAAATACCACCAACAAAGACACACGGTTCATTTTGTTTAAGGATGAGCAAATAATTTTATTTATTTCTGTGTATGAATTCTTTGTGCATTTATCAATTTTAAAAAGATTGTACTATCAAAATAAAAATTTAAAGATATTTCCAATGATGTATAGCTTTTAATTTTTGGACCACAAATAAAGAAAATACAAGAAAATAAAATTTACGCTTCTATACAATTCATCGGAAAATCCCTTGAAGTTGCCATCAAAGATGGCTGCCAAGATAAGGGATCTTCACTGATGTGGAAACTATCTAACATGTTAGAAAGCAGATAAATGTGCCTGGCTTTAAAATGTGCAGATTGTTTTGTTTTTGCTTTTGAAATATATTGCAGTGACCATATATGATCATTATGTCCACATTTTTGGTGGAGGATGACCCCAGACATATGTCCAAGTAGAACCACTGGTGCACAACAAGTCAGCTGCAAGACCTTCCCACATTTAATCTTTCGTTTAGAACAGGACTGTGCAGATCCTGTTTAGGCAGTAGGATATGCAATGGAAAACACAAATATGTGTTGTTGCCTTTTTAATAATCATAGACGTTGTTTTGTGTTTTTTTAATAAAAAAGAAAGTTGGTTTTGTTTCTTTTGTTTCTAAATACACAATTTCGTTTTGTTTTTGAACAAATATTGTTTGTTTTCTTTTTTTAATAAACAGTGATGTTAATTTTTTTTTTAAAATAAACAATGGTGTTAGTTATATTTTTTAATAAACAATGTCTGTTTTGTTTTTGAATAAACAATGATGTTTGAGTTTGAATAAACAATGTCTGTTTTGTTTTTGAATAAACAATTATGTTTAAGTTTGAATAAACAATGCTGTTTAAGTTTGAATAAACAATGATGTTTGAGTTTGAATAAACAATGCTGTTTAAGTTTGAATAAAGAATGATGTTTGAGTTTGAATAAACAATGCTGTTTAAGTTGGAATGAACAATGATGTTTGAGTTTGAATAAACAATAATGTTTGAGTTTGAATAAACAATGATGTTTGAGTTTGAATAAACAATGATGTATGTTTTGTTTTTGAAATGCATAGCATCACAACAGTGGACCATGTCTAGGTGCTGTTGGAAGAAAAAGTTTCCCCATGACACAAATGAACCACTGGTGTGCTGTAAGACAGCTAAAAGACCCCCAAAACATAAAATTTCTTTCCCCAGTCAAAACTTGAACCCTCAAACCTCGGAGAAGTAACATTCTGATAGCGCTGTTTGGCCACTGGTGTTATCTTCCATGATGAATAAATATTTTAAATGCTAAGTTCTTACATTGTCCAATAATACGTTGTTTTTGCCCGAATTGTAAGAAGCGAAGACATCCACCGAGTTGTCCTTGGCAACACATTGAACCACACTGTCAGCACCCTGAAATTGACACAGACAAACATACATATGTATATTATATTTTACACCAAAGCTGACTAATCCGGACCTTCGATATATCAAAAATGATGAATGACACAAAAATAAATAAGAAGTCAATCAAATATACCATTTTCATTCTGTGAACTTTATACAGTCATGTACTTATTATTTAAAAGAAGTAAAATAACACGCTGAAATGGATATACATATAGCCCAAACAATCCATTCCTGCATTGGTGGCATGTTAAGTCTAGTGTTCAGACTAAAACATAACATTGTTTTCATTCTCGTTTGAACATTTATATGTCGCAAACTGTATATGTCATGTATAAGTGATTAACGTAAGTTTCATACTTTAATATATCTGCGGAAATTAACCTGAACTGAATACAGAGTAGTCAATACAACTAAATATACATGGTTCTAGCTCTGAGAATAAAAACATGTATTCAATTTTTATTATTGTCTACTCTTTTTCTTCTTACATTTTGTTATGAAAATGCATCATTAGCTATATTTAAATAAAAAATTGTTTTATATAAAATCACCATGGGAAAGAATGTTTTTGAACACATAAAACTCAGTCATTGTTTGGAAATTTTATGTCATAGACATCTGTTTAATTCTGTAATGTTTAATTTTCAAATAGCTTTGAAACTGACATGGATTAGCATAAATATAAATTAATTACCTTTTGGATGTTACATGTAAACAACTGACATGGATTAGCATAAATATAAATTAATTACCTTTTGGATGTGACATGTAAACAACTGACATGGATAAGCGTAAATATAAATCAATTACCTTTTGGATGTTACATGTAAACAACTGACATGGATTAGCATAAATATAAATTAATTACCTTTTGGATGTTACATGTAAACAACTGACATGGATTAGCATAAATATAAATAAATTACCTTTTGGATGTTACATGTAAACAACTGACATGCATTAGCATAAATATAAATTAATTACCTTTTGGATGTTACATGTAAACAACTGGTTAAGAAAATTGCAGCCCAAATGTCATTACATAAGAGCATTTCTATTAGTTCCTGTATAGTTCCATGATGCATCAATAATTTATGACAGATATTAGTTTAAACCTTTTTGTTGATAGTTGGAAAACAATCTCTATTTAATTATAATCATCCATCTTGACTGCCCATTTCCTGAGTAGAACTAGTACTCAGGTACCAAAGTTCCTTGGGCAATGTACAGAAAAATTCTTGCACAAGGACTAACATCTCGGATTCCAATTCCAATATCTTAACCGCTAGACCATGGACTCTTGGTGATCATTAAGAAAATTGTCACTCAGGCTTTTCTTGTACATAAAAGATTACAGGAACTGCAATTACAATGACTAGATAAGCACAAATGTGCCATGTTGACAAGAAGTAGTCAGTAGTACAAACTACTGGTACATCTACTGCACTCATATTAACTTTTATTATAATGAATTACCACTTTTTGTACCTTACACTATTCTTCATTTCAATACACTCTCTGAGACCAGTATTTACTAAACATTCTTAATCTCAAGTCATGTCTTAAGAACAAGACATCATTTTCATACTAATCTAAACAAGCTTTCTTTTTTAGCTCAAGTGTGATTGTATGCTCAAGTTAAGGTGCCATGGAGAATTTCAGCCATTCAAACTTTTATACTCTGAAGATATTGTTTATTGACATATAATCCATGACATGCGCTTTAATTTTTTTTAAGAATGCAGCTGATTCCACTTATTTGTATACATTACTTCTCATAGAATTTGTGCAATTTACCGGAATATGTGCTAAACCGAAAGTTTCATTATAGGATAAATACTGACCTTGTAATTATCTACTTCCAAACCCAGTTAAAAGGCCGATTCTTTTTCTAAAGGTGGCCATTTTGTTTATATGACAGCAAAAAAGCCATATTTTTACACAAAATATTGCAAAGTACTCTTTTCAGATGTTACTTTTTAATGAATCAAAAGTGAAAACTATCTTCATGATGTAAATGTTTGTTGGTCTTTTTGATTTCATTAACAGATGCATTTATGTTAAAAAAGTATGCCTTAGTACTACACTATTTTGCCAAGGGAGAGTAATACGCTATTAAAACTACAAGCGTTTTTGATGACATCTTTCATTGTCAACACTTGTTAACCTTCGCAAAAACCTGTAAAATTCGCCTGGAAGATGTGATTGAAAGCATGCTATTGGCAGCAGAGCTTAAAAGTGTAAGCCCAACAGGCTGCTCATCATGCAGTTTACACAGACTAGCGAATGTGTTTGCTAATCCCCTAGAAAAGGTGTGAAATTTGCTCCAGAGATTAACTAATTAGTGAGCTTCAGCATGTAGGTGAGCAGCGTTGAATTCTGCTTATAACCAAAATTGGGCTGACACATTATGTATATAACGATTATTTTTTTTATAAAGGTTAAGAAGGAAAAGCTTTGGTGTTTGAATATATTATTCAGTAAAATGGAATTTGTGTATAACCGTTATTTGATTAACTAGAATCAACTGTAGTTGATAAATACCAGCCTTTGCCTTGTTCAGCATGAATGCACCAAGTTAAGTAAAAAAGTGTAGCTCCAGATCAGGCATATCACTCTGGGATTTTTTGTTGCTGGGTCCCTTCCAACATTTCACATGTATTCACCTTTGTTACCTAAGATAAAGCATTATGATAAATACAGCTCCGTAAGGTTTAACATTACAAATATATTTACCATTTTGGGGTCTACTGACAAACCAATGGCCATGTAATTGTTGGTAGAGGTTGTCTTCCTGGTCAGTGTAAATTCTACATCGTCGGAACCTACTGCATGCCAGGTTACCAGATAGTTACAGTTGGAGGAACATTCGGCCTGAGAGGGGAAGCAACTCTTGCTGACCTCACATGCAGTATCCCTGTTAATAGTCCCCTGTTAAGACAAAAATAAATATTAAAAAGCTGTAAAGAGTTCAAAATTTAGAACAAATTCAATTCAAATGCAAGAACACATAGCCCTTTATGCAACAAATACCATTGTCAACTGGGATCCTGGGTGTTGATCAATGTGAATGTTGATTGTGTATTTTGGGCTCTGATGTCACACAATATTTTACATCTCGCTACATAGGCCTACATTAAAGCTTTATTTGTATATTCATCCATTATCAGTTGAAAATGTCCTGAGATATCGTAAAACTACCGGTATATACTGTAGTTGATCTGCCGCCATTACTAAACATTTTCAGATAACCTTTTTTACCACCACATTCTGATTTGCACCCTTTATAAATATAGACATAAGTACATGTATTTATTAATTTTAATATAATGAATATTTCGGAAGAACCATCAATGTACTACATATCAGCTTAAAATCCTCCTCCTCTAGGTTGCAGCATTCTCAAGACCCTCATGTGCACATAAATTTCTTACTTGAGGTGTTGTTTTGACAAACATTAGGATTACGTTGTATTCATTATTGTATTTATGTTTATTGGGTTTATCGTAAAATGTTAAGTAAGTAAAATATTCTGAAACAAAATATTTAATTATTTGTTTGTTGTGTTTAATGCCTACTAACAGTATTTCAGTTATCTGGAGACAGTGCCCACTTGAAGCAGATACAGCGCAGCCTTCACTGTGTATAGCATGCCGTGAACACCTGACATGAAACCACATCCATTCACATTATCCTGACACCTGGCCAGTCAGTCGTGGAACTGCCCTTATAATTGCTTGAGCGTTAGCAAGGGAGCTATACCACTACCTTTTTTTAATGACTTTAGTATGTCATGGCCCCGTATCAAACTCGGGAGCCGACCAAATGTGCTACCAGGTCCGGTTTTCATATTCAATTTAAGTAAAACTTCTTTTGCGTGTAAATAAGAACATGTATTTAAGTGTCATGCTGGTACATTTTTCATAACATGGCTTTACTTGCAGGACCTTTGCTTCGTTCACAGTTTGATTGGTTAGTGTAACATATAGTATCTGTAAACCTTCAAATTAACATGATAACTTCATCCTTTGCAGGTTATTGGCTGGCATATGACTAATCAGGATTTAAACATTAGGTCCCCATACAAGCTTTTCTATGATTTTAAATTTTACATTGATCTAAATCTGTTTGAAAAAAATGTTTCATTAGAGATTAGAACTCAAATTAATGCTGTAAGCACTTAGTAGATGCAAAATTAGCTGATAAACAACTTCTAACTCATAGGCTTTTATATTAATATAGGGTTTATTTCTTAAAAAACTGCAACATCTTTATAGCGAAATCCAGCAATAAGTTATTTGATGATATTGGTTTTTCTTCGGACTAACAGTGACAAAGTCATCATCATTATAGTGACATCCAGCTAGTCTTGGTTTAATGCGAATATTTTTTTCTTTCCTTCCAACAAACAGGCATTGTGAAAATCATTATAGCAACATCAAGCTAATATTGGTGAAGAAAAATCCTCGACATGTGTCTGGGTAGAACCACAAACGCACAGCAGGTGAACTGGAAGGTCTCAGATACATGCATGTTCTCACAACTCCAGGGACACAACACTGAGACAAGCAGGGCAGTCAAAGCAGTTACTTGTAAGTCAAAGTCTCTTTCAAAACTGATTTATTTAGGTACCAGTTACAACAGTAAAATTGCTTTTCACCAGACTTTTAATTGTAACCTAAGCCATGCACCTTTCACATTACTTGAACCTTCATGTTAATTTGAAAAAAAAGTTTTACATTCATCATTCTTTACCGTTCACTTACTTAGTAGAACTAGTACTCGGGTATTACTAACCTGGAGTGAACAGAATAAAGCTTCGGAGCCATATGACCTGTTAAGTGTCAGTGTGCCGTAAAACCCAAATACAAAAATACTGAATACAGAATTGTTATAGTCTTGTTTAAGAATTTGTGTCTCAGTCAGCACTGAGGCTTCATGGCTCAACTACCGTATTTATAGGATTATAACCAGCAACCTTTTCTTAAATGTATTTGAGTAAGTATAGTACTTACAGTAACTGTTGGCTTGCTGGTTGTGATTGGTGCTTGTGTTGGCTGTCCACCACCACCACCACCACCACCACCACCACCACCTCCAGATGAAGAGAAGGTGATTGGATCAATGCTCTGTTTTACCCAATATATAGTCTTCGCCTGAACGACTGTGTACCTGGAATAGACAGATAATTAATGTTTCAGAATTCATTTGAATACATAACCAACATCTATACACATCATAGAGGGTGGACAGGTCAGAAATCTAGAGTTAATGTAACACAAAGTTTCCCTCATTTCTTTATAGTGACCTGTCTATCAGCAGACATTGAAAAATTCTTTATTGTGAAGTGATACAGGTTAACACATAAAATGTAATTTTGACATTTTTTAAAAGCATAATCATAATTATTTCCATATGCTGTATGTGTCAAGATACTTGATACATTCATTTTCAAGTAATTTCTGTACAGTACTTTGAATATTAGTTAAACAAGAGGATAGAGTCTTAGCAGCCACTATTGCAGCAGGTCTTGATAAGACAATTTATAGAGGGGCTGCCTTGACTGCAGCAGAACTTGATCAGACAACTTATAGAGGGGCTGCCTTGATTGTAGCAGGTCTTGATCAGACAACTTATACTGGGGCTGCCTTGACTGCAGCAGAACTTGATCAGACAACTTATAGAGGGGCTGCCTTGATTGTAGCAGGTCTTGATCAGACAACTTATACTGGGGCTGCCTTGATTGTAGCAGGTATTGATCAGACAACTTATACTGGGGCTGCCTTGATTGTGGCATGTCTTGATCAGACAACTTATACTGGGGCTGCCTTGATTGTAGCAGGTCTTGATCAGACAACTTATACTGGGGCTGCCTTGATTGTAGCAGGTCTTGATCAGACAACTTATACTGGGGCTGCCTTGATTGTAGCAGGTCTTGATCAGACAACTTATACTGGGGCTGCCTTGATTGTAGCAGGTCTTGATCAGACAACTTATACTGGGGCTGCCTTGATTGTAGCAGGTCTTGATCAGACAACTTATAGAGGGGCTGCCTTGATTGTGGCATGTCTTGATCAGAAAACTTATAGAGGGGCTGCCTTGATGCACCAGGTCTTGATCAGACAAATTTTAGTAGGGGCTGTCTTGATTGCAGCAGGACTTGTTCAGACAACGTATAGAGGGAATGCCTTGATTGCAACAGGTTTTGATCACACAATTTATAGTGGGGCTGCCTTGATTACAGCAGATCTTGATCAGACAACTTATAGAGGGACTGCCTTGATTGTGACAGGTCTTGATCAGAGAACTTATAGTGGGACTGCCTTGATTGTGACAGGTCTTGATCAGAGAACTTATAGTGGTGCTGCCTTGACTGCAGTGGGTCGTGATCAGAGAACTTATAGAGGGGCTGCCTTGATTGTGACAGGTCTTGATCAGAGAACTTATAGAGGGACTGCCTTTACTGCAGCAGATCTTAATCAGAAAACTTATACTGGGACTGCCTTGATTCACCAGGACTTGTTTAGACATCTTATAGAAGGGCTGCCTTGATTGCAGCAGGCCTTGATCAGACAAATTATAGTAGGGGCTGTCTTGATTGCAGCAGGACTTGTTCAGACAACGTATGGAGGGAATGCCTTGATTGCAGCAGGTCTTGATCAGACAACTTATAGTGGGGCTGCCTTGATTTCAGTGGGTCTTGATCAGACAACTTATAGTGGGGCTGCCTTGATTGCAGTGAGTCTTGATCAGACAACTTATGCGGGGCTGCCTTGATTGCAGTGGGTCTTGATCAGACAACTTATAGTGGGGCTGTCTTGATTGCAGTGGGTCTTGATCTGAAAACTTATAGTGGGGCTGCCTTGATTGCAGTGGGTCTTGATCAGACAACTTATAGAGGGGCTGCCTTGATTGTGGCATGTCTTGATCAGACAAATTATAGTGAGGCTGCCTGGACTGCAGCAGGACTTGATCAAACAACTTATAGTGGGGCTGCCTTGATTGCAGTGGGTCTTGATCAGACAACTTATGCGGGGCTGCCTTGATTACAGTAGGCCTTGATCAGACAAATTATAGTAGGGGCTGTCTTGATTGCAGCAGGACTTGTTCAGACAATGTATGGAGGGAATGCCTTGATTGCAGCAGGTCTTGATCAGACAACTTATGCGGGGCTGCCTTGATTGCAGTGGGTCTTGATCAGACAACTTATAGTGGGGCTGCCTTGATTTCAGTGGGTCTTGATCAGACAACTTATAGTGGGGCTGCCTTGATTGCAGTGGGTCTTGATCAGACAACTTATAGTGGGGCTGCCTTGATTGCAGTGGGTCTTGATCAGACAACTTATGCGGGGCTGCCTTGATTGCAGTGGGTCTTGATCAGACAACTTATAGTGGGGCTGCCTTGATTGCAGTGGGTCTTGATCAGACAACTTATAGTGGGGCTGCCTTGATTGCAGTGGGTCTTGATCAGACAACTTATAGTGGGGCTGCCTTGATTGCAGTGGGTCTTGATCTGAAAACTTATAGTGGGGCTGCCTTGATTGCAGTGGGTCTTGATCAGACAACTTATAGTGGGGCTGCCTTAATTGCAGTGGGTCTTGTTCAGACAACTTATAGAGGGACTGCCTTGATTGCAGTGGGTCTTGATCAGACAACTTATAGTGGGGCTGCCTTGATTACAGCAGGCCTTGATCAGACCAATTATAGTGAGGCTGCCTTGACTGCAGCAGGACTTGATCAAACAATTTATAGTGGGACTGCCTTGATTGCAGTGGGTCTTGATCAGACAACTTATAGTGGGGCTGCCTTGATTGCAGTGGGTCTTGATCAGACAACTTATAGTGGGGCTGCCTTGATTGCAGTGGGTCTTGATCAGACAACTTATGCGGGGCTGCCTTGATTGCAGTGGGTCTTGATCAGACAACTTATAGTGGGGCTGCCTTGATTGCAGTGGGTCTTGATCAGACAACTTATGCGGGGCTGCCTTGATTGCAGTGGGTCTTGATCAGACAACTTATAGTGGGGCTGCCTTGATTGCAGTGGGTCTTGATCAGACAACTTATAGTGGGGCTGCCTTGATTGCAGTGGGTCTTGATCAGACAACTTATAGTGGGGCTGCCTTGATTGCAGTGGGTCTTGATCTGAAAACTTATAGTGGGGCTGCCTTGATTGCAGTGGGTCTTGATCAGACAACTTATAGTGGGGCTGCCTTAATTGCAGTGGGTCTTGTTCAGACAACTTATAGAGGGACTGCCTTGATTGCAGTGGGTCTTGATCAGACAACTTATAGTGGGGCTGCCTTGATTACAGCAGGCCTTGATCAGACAAATTATAGTGAGGCTGCCTTGACTGCAGCAGGACTTGATCAAACAATTTATAGTGGGACTGCCTTGATTGTAGCAGGTCTTGATCAGACAACTTATAGTGGGGCTGCCTTGCTTACAGCAGGTCTTGATCAGACAAATAATAGTGGGGCTGCCTTGATTGTAGCAGGTTTTGATCAGACAATTTATAGTGGGGCTGCCTTGATTGTAGCATGTCTTGATCAGACAACTTATAATGGGGCTGCCTTGATAGTAGCAGGTTTTGATCAGACAATTTATAGTGGGGCTGCCTTGATAGTAGCAGGTCTTGATCAGACAATTTATAGTGGGGCTGCCTTGATAGTAGCAGGTCTTGATCAGACAATGTAAAGTGGGGCTGCCTTGATAGTAGCAGGTTTTGATCAGACAATTTATAGTGGGGCTGCCTTGATAGTAGCAGGTTTTGATCAGACAATTTATAGTGGGGCTGCCTTGATAGTAGCAGGTTTTGATCAGACAATTTATAGTGGGGCTGCCTTGATAGTAGCAGGTTTTGATCAGACAATTTATAGTGGGGCTGCCTTGATAGTAGCAGGTCTTGATCAGACAATTTATAGTGGGGCTGCCTTGATAGAAGCAGGTTTTGATCAGACAATTTATAGTGGGGCTGCCTATTTGATCAGACAATTTATAGTGGGGCTGCCTTAATAGTAGCAGGTCTTGATCAGACAATTTATAGTGGGGCTGCCTTGATAGTAGCAGGTCTTGATCAGACAATTTATAGTGGGGCTGCCTTGATAGTAGCAGGTCTTGATCAGACAATTTATAGTGGGGCTGCCTTGATAGTAGCAGGTTTTGATCAGACAATTTATAGTGGGGCTGCCTTGATTGCAGTGGGTCTTGATCAGACAATGTAAAGTGGGGCTGCCTTGATTGCAGCAGGACTTGATTAGACAATGTATAGTGGGGCTGCCTTGACTGCAGCAGGACTTGATCAGACACCATTTTTTTATTTAGAAAAATATGTGAATATACTTAGTTTAATCATGTAGTTTTTACCAAGTGGTTCCGAACATGTTTGTGGCCGATTTGAAAAGAAAATGCTAACTGTGAAGCATGTGCAGAGATTTACCTCATGGAAATCATGTTTAAGTTGTATACCAAGGCAACACCCAAATAAATCAAAGACATTAACAAGCAGTTTTGACCAAGAACTTTTTAACCATAAATTATTTGCATTTTATTTGATTTCTTTATCTGGCTCAAAGTGTCCCATTCAATGTTTAAAGCTCTTGTTTAACCCCTATCATGCTGTATTTGTTTATGACATTTAGTACAGTTCACCATTGCAATGTTTTGGACATAGGTAAAAAGTAATTCAAATCACATTTTTAAGGTAAGGTGTAACATTTTTGTGGTTGTTTTTTTTTATTTTCAGATCTACTTGGTACCATGGTAACCTCAACTATGTGCTGATTGTCAGTGCACCAATTTGTAGGAAACGTAATCCACAATCCACTCTATGTGAATAATAAGTTGTTTTCATACAAATATCATATTTCATCCTCAAGTTGGTGACACATAGTCTCCATTCTTAGCTCACCTGAGCACAATGTGCTCAAGGGGAGCTTTTGTGATACCCGTGTTTGACAATTACAAATGATATCTCACATTCCCTATAGAGTAAGAATATTATTTATATTTTTATATTATCTGAAGAGAGAGAGAGAGAGAGGGCTTGTGATTTTATTTTTTACTTTTTATATGTCTGGACAGGCCTGTGTCCCTCAGAGGCACCGTATGGCGAAAATAACTAGTGAACACACTAGAGGCCACAATTTTTATCCAATCTTCATCAAACTTGGTCAGAATGTTTGTCTGCATAAAATCTTGGATGACTTTATTATTGGGTCACCTGGGGTCAAAAAGTAGGTCACTAGGTCAAATTTAAGGGAAAACTTGTGAACACACTAGAGACCACATTTATAGGCCAATCTTCACCAAACTTGGTCAGAATGTTTGTCTACATGAAATCTCGGACGAGTTTGTAACTGGGTCATGTGGGGGCAAAAAGTAGGTCACTAGGTCAAATTTTAGAAAAAGCTTGTGAACGCACTAGAGGCCCCATTTAAAGGCCAATCTTTATCAAACTTGGTCAGAATGTTTGTCTACATGAAATCTCGGATGAGTTTGTAACTTGGTCATGTGGGGGCAAAAAGTAGGTCACTAGGTCAAATTTTAGAAAAAGCTTGTGAACGCACTAGAGGCCCCATTTATAGGCCAATCTTTATCAAACTTGGTCAGAATGTTTGTCTACATGAAATCCTGGATGAGTTCGGGTTGTGGGGTATATTACACATTTTCAGAAATCTTCCTACTTGGAAGCAGATACTTTCCTTCTTTGTTAATATAAAAATAACAAACCGTCCACCCTGCGAGTGAAAAATCTCCCACTTTGGCCTCAGAAATAGTTCACATGTATGTGTATTCATTTATTTACTTATTTATTTATTGGGTTTATCATCCCACCAACAGTATTTCAGTTATCTTAAGATGGTGTCCACTTGAAGCAGATATAATGCTGCCTTCACTGTGTGTAGCATGCCGTAAACACCTGGCATGATACCACACCCAGTCACATTATCCTGACACCGGGTCAACCAGATGTGGAACTACCCTTTTATTTGCTTGAGCGATAGCAATGGAGCTATACCACTACCATTTTATACGACTATGGTATGTCAAGGCCCGGGATCTCCCGTACCTGGAGCCAACGATCTACCAATTGCGCTACCAGGTCCGGTCATAAGTGTATTCATTAACACAGATTGGTTACTATACCTTGCAGAGACTCATTTCATATCATTTCATCCAGCTTGTTTAATATCTTCATTACTCCATGAACACTTATGGCAGATCCTCTACATGAAGACTTTTATGTGCTTTATATAATCATCCATGGGGCCTTAAATACTAAGGAGCTTTAGAAATTAAAGTGGTTTCCCACAAAATGAATTGAGAACATACACAAAGACGATGTTTCCGACATTGGTTGAAGGAGCAGTCCAGTCAAAAGTAAGACTGGTCTTAATGTCATCATCTGTATGGGCCACGGCAACCTATAAAAAGAAGATACAAGAAATATATTTAACCGTTACTTGTTACATTTGTCAATAACCCAACAACTCTTAGTGAGAGGTGATCTGGATGCACATTTTTCTTTCATAAACTTAATCAAATTTGTCTAATATATGTGCACTTTAACTTTAAGTAAAGTTCGTACCTTGTGTCATTCCACATTTTATCATCATACATTTGCATTTAAGTATAACTCCACCTCTTATAGTTTAATCTGTCTAAGTTTACAGATAAAAAAAATATCAAAGATGCCATCAGTTTCAAGACACAATTATATACCTATCTGTGGTTTGTCATGTACACATCACTTCTATTTTCCTCTTACAAAACCAAAGGTATACTCGAACTCTGTATTATCGACGCATCTCTATTACCGACGTATTCCGAATATTTCAACATGCAAATCAACACAGAATGGCTTTAACCTAGATTTTTAAAAATTAGTTGATTTTATGGTAATTTTTTGGTTTAGATGTTAGTTGTCCTTTACAAATTCAAAGTTTATAAGTTGATATTGTCATGCATACACATCATAGATAAGTCAAACAAGTACGACGATAATACAGTGGTCCATGCTATTAGCAGGAGTGATTGAAGATTTATGGGAGGGATTCTGTCTGCATTTGAAACTTCCTGGTAGAGATTGTCCACCTATGCCAAAATGACCGAAAAGGATTTTATCTGGGGGGATTGTGTCCCACACTCAAACAACTATACACCCTGATTACACAACTGAAGTAACTAAAGTAATTTACAACAACGACATTTATCATTTTTGCAGTGATTATAACTGCAGATGTTTGGATGCGTTGTAATTTTAACACTAATTTCACTTAATGCTAGAAATGGGTAACGTCTTTGCAATTTTAGCAAATTTAACACATCAGAGTGAAATTAATAAGAATACATTGGCGTATACTGATTCTGAACTCAGTCACTGAAATACTTCACAACGACACTTAACCACTCCACAATATACTACATTCTGGGGTTCTGCATATTCTCTTCAGAGAAATAGGGAGTTTGTAGCAAGGGCGCATTGTACATTGCGCCAGACTTGTTCTGTAGGCTGACGTATCTGTTCACTGGTAGAGACTGGCAGTGTGGGCACAAAACCCAGAATGGTCATTTATTTACACTACATCTAGATCGTTATTTTAATATAACTCAAAACAGTGTTATTTTAATATAACTCAAAACAGATTTGTTCAGAAAATGTGTTTATTTCTCCTTAAACAGATAATAATTGGATTGAATACCTAAAATTTGAAAACAAATAGTGTTTGTTTTTTGTTTGCTGAGTTTATCATATTATCAAAAATATTTCAGTTATTTGAAGAAGGTGCCAACTTGAAGCAGATGAAGTGCTGCCTTCACTGTGTATAGCACACCATGAGCATCTGGCATGATACCACAATCAGTCACACAATATCACCACCAGGCCGAATAGTGATAAAACTACCCATAAATTTGCTTGAGTATTAGTTAGGGAACTACTTCTACCAATTGTGATGACTTTTGTTTGTTGTGGACTGGGTTCAAACACAGGCCAAATAAAATATGTTGTATGCTCAAACAATATGGCCACCTTAAAAAATGCATACCAAATATGTGTATCAAGGCACCAACTGATGTATTTTCTGACAAGGAGATTTTTCAATTGTTTCTTTACATTCATATATGAAAAATGGCCATGCGGTAGCAATGTTGTTTGACAAATCCAAGTTTATAACATATTAATTCTAGGTATCCCAAGGAGCAGGTATACAAAATTTAAATGCTATAGATTCTGAAGCCTCTGTTACAAAGTTTTCAAAATTGTAACAAAGTATTACAATATATATATATATATATAACTAAATACAAAATATTATATATAGAACTAAAGCTGCCAAATGTGCTTGCAGAATTGCAGATATGTTGTTAAACCAAGCAAAATTTACTGAACAAATTTTTGTATCTCAGGCCTACTGATACTGTTTAGGAAGTTCAGTTACAGGTGGGTTTTTTTCCATTTTGAGGACAGATATTGGGTCATGTCCCGATCACAAAAAATATGTTTTTCCCAATTTCAAGGAGAAGTCTTTATTCAAAGAATGAAAAGAAAATGTAATTCTCTCCCCTGGGTCATGTTCACAAAATAATGAGACAAAACCTGGGTTAAATTTGGGCCACTGGTTTTAAAGAGATAGCCAGACAAACTAAAAAGTCACAGGTATTTTCATTGCAATTATTTGCTGCACACTTTAAACTGCACGTTTTGGCCTTCGATGAGGCATATTCATATTAATTATTTGGGCAGAAAAATAATAATTTAAACTTGCATACTTACTTTAGCATCACTACAAGGATTAGATGCATGTTCAGTAGCTGCAAAGGTTCCAAAGGTGGTGAAATCATCCACACTGGGCCGTGCCTGAATCATAAAACCTTTGAATGAAGATCCCGACAAGGTCACTGAAATATAAAAAATAACAGGGGAATAAACTTTAATATTAATTCTATTTCTGTCACGCAATGCTGGGATACAATTAAAGTTATTTAATAAATTTCAAGAAAGTTTGTTTATTGGGTTAATCATCCCACCAACAGTATTTCAGTTATCTGGAGACGGTGTCCACTGGAAACAGATACAGTGCTGCCTTCCCTGTGTACAGCATGCAGTGAACACCTGGCATGATTCCACTCCCTGTCACATTATATTGACACCGGGTCACCTAGACATGGAACTACCCTTATATTTGCTTAAGCTATACCACTGCCATTTTTTACGACTTTGGTATGTCATGGATTAAGATCAAACCGGGGGCCTCCCGTAATTGGAGCCAGCACACTACCGATTGCACTACCAGGTCCGGTCAAGAAAATGTGTTATGGAGATAAACCCTCAGAAAATGTACTGAAAAACAGCACAATGATTCACAGCCTGTCAGTTAGAAGATCTTTAGGAACAGAAATGTGACTCAAACCCAAGTACCCTTAAATGGGACTTAACTCCTCGTAGGCTTCAATGGGGCTTAATCTCAATACCTAAAAAGGGGCTTACATCTATGAGGACTTGAATTGGAGTTAAAACAACATAGCCTGGAATGGAACAAAACATGGTCTTGAATGGGACCTGAAACTAAATGGCCTTGAATGGGACTTGAACTCACATGGCCATGAATGGTATATGAACTATCTGGCCTTAAATAGAACTTAAACCAACATGAGCTTGAACCATGTGGTCTTGAATGGGACTTGAACTCACATGGCTTTAAATGGGACATGATCCCATGTGGCCTTGAATGGTACTCATACCCTTATGATGGCCTCTTGAACTCATGTGGCCTTGATTGGGTCTTGAACCCACATGACCTTGAACTCATGTGGCCTTGATTGGCCTTGATTGGGTCTTGAACCCACATGACCTTGAACTCATGTGGCCTTGATTTGGTCTTGAACCCACATGACCTTGAACCATGTGGTCCTAAATGGGACTTGAACAAACATGGCCTTGAATGGAACTTGAAACTATTGCAAACAATTTTTTAATCAAAAACCTAAACAGCCATAGTGTTGCAGAATAAAAGAACAACTTAAGCAGGTGTTGGAAGCTGAACATGATGATATATTGAAAAACAAAGCAGACCCAAGTGATGATAAAAACATAAACTTTACTCTTAGGATGTTGTTTTTTTTGCAGACAGGTTTATAAAAACAGACAGGCAGCAGAACAGTTGCAATAATAATCATGATATTTGTATGTTTACCCAAGTCCTGTTATTTTAAATGATAAAAATATATAATAAAATGCAAATATAATGAACCTATGTGTTTTTCCAGGCATTATCACATTATAGTAACTGTATAAATGTCAACAGAAATCCTATGTTTGGTTTTCCCTTAGGCCTAAATGTGTGCCAATTTGGCCCCTTGTTTGGTTCCAGGGAGCTGAGACTTGGCATGGATGTCGAGCCCAACTGGAAGAAGCCAACACTGATAATAACCATTTTGTCTAGGACTTCTGGATATAGAGCTAGAGCCATCAAGCCCCCCCCCCCCCCCCCCCCCCCCCCCCCCCCCCACTCCACCACGAAACAAATCACAAATAGAAATGAGGATTCTTGGTTCTGCTTTCATATTCATATAGATGTATTATGTATCTGTGTCATAAAAATCATAAAGTGTGCATTATTTTTATTGCCTCTGACAGTATTTAATACATGCACACATAAATAGAGTTTCATTTTGTAATGCATCAATCACAGATAATAGAAAGTATAAAATGTTTTATCTACATCTTCCCCACTATAAGAACTCAAACATATTTATCTTTTACCCCTTTCAATTATTAGAAACCTTAGCAAGCAAAGCAAGTGATTGGTTCGTGTGCATTAAATGTCAGTTTGTAAGCAACACAAAGTCCCAACATATTGGAAAGACAAAGAGTTACATTTATCAAAAAACAAACATTGAGAGTAAAGTTTTATTCCAATCTATGCTCTAATTATCAAGATATAAGCAAAGTTTTATTCCAATTTATGCACTAATTTTCAAGATATAAGCAAAGTTTTATTTCAGTCTCTGCTCGAATTATCAATATATAAGCAAAGTTTTATTCCAATCTGTGCTCTAATTATCAAGATATAAGCAAAGTTCATTCCATTCTATGCTCTAGTTATTCAGAAATAAACTCTATAGAATTTGCAGGCCAAACTTTAACTTGAGCTTTACAGGGACCCTGACTCCAATCCTGATGCATGAGTGAGTGAAACAGCTTATATAATTCAACGAGTCATCAAGCCAAAAATGTTCATGTACATGTACTTACCTCTCAATTGTTCATTGGGCGAGTATGTTGTCTTGGAAATGTTGAGTGTATACGGGGGAATAGTGGACTGGGTTGGAACATTATGTCCAGGAAACATGTCATCACATTTGCTACTTGGTGGACCAGTACCATAACTATAGACACCGATCACCATGGCAACCAGAATAGTGAGGCTCAACATCTAAAATGTACAAAGGAAAATTTAAAGTATCAAATCCCGATCTCTATAAATCCTTGACCACAGCCACATATACTACATGCCATAACTATTAATCATCAGCAGCAGAAGCAGCAACAATATTATCATTATGATCATCATAACTATCACCACCATCATCATCAACAGCATTCATAACCCGTATCGTTGCTGTTGCTGCCACCACCACCACCACCACTGTCACATCTACTACCACCACCATCATCTCCATTTAATAACAAGCTGATAAAAGTGCTTTTAAACCATTACTTTTACTCAAACATGCCTAGAATGTTGTCCAATGATTTAAAATCTGAGCAACTTTAGTTTTTTAGGCCCATTTAATGATAGTTAGCAAATAGAGAATTTTGTTGTGTTTTGACAAGCTGATTATCTGTACATTGTTATAGTAAAAATTATATATTTGTATGCAGGTAATGTACTGATAGTTGTGTATGATACAAAACTGTATGCTTAAAAATCATTTTTATATTTTCCATAACATACGATTTTATATTCATGTTGCTGTCTAACACATTTTCAAAAGCTAAAACAAATTAGAAATACCTGTTCATTTGAGGGGCCAACCATTTGTGAAACTACCTGTACATTGTAGGGGCCAACCATTTGTGGAACTACACTTACATTTGAGGGGCCAACCATTTGTGGAACTACACTTACATTTGAGGGGCCAACCATTTGTGGAACTATCTGTACATTGTAGGGGCCAACCATTTGTGGAACTATCTGTACATTGTAGGGGCCAACCATTTGTGGAACTACACTTACATTTGAGGGGCCAACCATCTGTGGAACTATCTGTACATTGTAGGGGCCAACCATTTGTGGAACTATCTGTACATTGTAGGGGCCAACCATTTGTGAAACTACCTGTACATTGTAGGGGCCAACCATTTGTGGAACTATCTGTACATTGTAGGGGCCAACCATTTGTGGAACTATCTGTACATTGTAGGGGCCAACCATTTGTAAAACTATCTGTACATTGTAGGGGCCAACCATTCGTGGAACTACACTTACATTTGAGGGGTCAACCATTTGTGAAACTACCTGTACATTGTAGGGGCCAACCATTTGTGGAACTACACTTACATTTGAGGGGCCAACCATTTGTGGAAACTATCTGTACATTGTAGGGGCCAACCATTTGTGAAACTACCTGTACATTGTAGGGGCCAACCATTTGTGGAACTACACTTACATTGTAGGGGCCAACCATTTGTGAAACTATCTGTACATTTTCGGGGCCAACCATTTGTGGAACTACCTGTACATTTTCGGGGCCAACCATTTGTGAAACTATCTGTACATTGTAGGGGCCAACCATTTGTGGAACTACACTTACATTTGAGGGGCCAACCATCTGTGGAACTATCTGTACATTGTAGGGGCCAACCATTTGTGGAACTATCTGTACATTGTAGGGGCCAACCATTTGTGAAACTACCTGTACATTGTAGGGGCCAACCATTTGTGAAACTATCTGTACATTGTAGGGGCCAACCATTTGTGGAACTACACTTACATTTGAGGGGCCAACCATTTGTGGAACTATCTGTACATTGTAGGGGCCAACCATTTGTGAAACTACCTGTACATTTTCGGGGCCAACCATTTGTGGACTACACTTACATTTGAGGGGCCAACCATTTGTGGAACTACACTTACATTTGACTGGTTAACCAATTGTGTAACTAACCTTACATTTGAGGGGCCAACCTGTGGAACTACCTTATATTTGACTGGTTAACCAATTGTGTAACAAACCTTACGTATGAGGGGCCAACCATTTGTGGAACTATCCTTACATATGAGGAACCAACCATTTGTAGAACTACCCTCACATTTGAGGGGCCATCCTGTGGAACTACCCTTATATTTGAGGAGCCAACCATTTGTGGAACTAACATAACATTTGAAGAGCCAACCATGGGTGAAACTAACATTACATTTGAAGGGCCAACCATTTGTGGAACTACTCTTACATTTGAAGAGCCAACTATTTGTGGAACTACCCTTACAATCGAAGAGCCAACCATTTGTGGAGCTACCCTTTCATTTTGAGGGGCCACCATTTGTGGAACTACCTGTATGTTTGACGGGCCAACCATTTGTAAAATTACACCGACATTTAAAGGGCCAACCATTTGTGGAACTACCTGTATGTTTGAGGGGCCAACCATTTGTGAAATTACCCTTACATTTGAAGGGCCAACCATTTGTGGAACTACCCTTACATTTGAAGATCCAACCCTTTGTGGAACTACCCTTACATTCGAAGAGCAAACCATTTGTGGAGCTACCCTTTCATTTGAGGGGCCACCATTTGTGGAACTACTTGTATGTTTGAGGGGCCAACCATTTGTGGAAGTAACCGTACATTTGAGGGGCCAACTGCCTGTGGAACTACCCTTACATTTGTGGGGCAACCACCTGCGGAACTACCCTTACATTTGAGGCGCCAACCATTTGTGGAACTAAGAAAACTTTTGAAGGGGCAGCCATATTTTTGGAACTAACCTAACATTTGAGGGGCCAACCATTTGTGGAAATACCTTTACATTTGAGGGACCAACAATTTGTGGAGCTACCCTCAAATTTGAGGGGCCAACCATTTGTGGAACTACCCTTATATTTGAGGCACCAACCATTTGTGGAACTAACCTTACATTTGAGGGGCCAACCATTTGTGGAACTAACCTTGCATTTGAGGTCCAACCATTCGTGGAGCTACCCTTATATTTTATGGAACTACCCTTACATTTGAGGGGCCAACCATTTGTGGAACTACCCTTACATTTGAGGGGCCAACCATTTGTGGAACTAACCTTACATTTGAGGGGCCAACCATTTGTGGAGCTACCCTTATATTTGACTTCAGCAAGCAAGGGAGCAATCGTACTGGCCTATTAATGACTGTGGTATGCTTTAGCTTCAGTTTCAAGCTTGGGCCTTCTGTACATGGAGCCATAATTGACACAGTGCATGATGTACATATCTGTACATAATCTGCAAGAGGCGTGCCTGGGCTTACGCACTTACGCACGTGCGTACAGTTGCTTCCAAAAATTGAAAAAATAAAAACGTCAAAAAGCAAATAAAAATCGCACATAACCTGTGTTTGGCACTTGTTGTTAGCTGTTTCATTTTTTAAATTAGAGTTCTTTAACCCTTTTCCAAATTCTACAAATACTTCTGCAATCCTACCTGATGTATTTCTGTCCCTTCCTGCTCTTTGTACTGTGACATAGTTTCTCCCCAGTTTCTCCCCCCCCCCCCCCCCCCGGAATAGTGCGTATACTCAAAGATCGCCTAGGCACGCCCCTGTCTGTTATAAATTGCTACATCAAACCGTAATTAAAACCTCTATCTACATGTTCCACAATAGCAAGAACCTATCCATTTTATGGTCATAAAATATTGTTAATATTTCTAATACACAACCATGCCTGCATTGATTTTAAACTCCTTATGACATGAAACCTGCCTGAAACACTATGGTAAGAAATCTCTCATCCCGTAACCTGTTGCAGTTAGAAATAACAACTATAAATTCTAAATTATTTTACAGCTTCATGCATAGGCAACATACCGGCCGCAATAGCTTAGGTGGCAGAGCGTCGGCTTGCGGAACGGGAGGTCGTGGGTTCGAACCCTGGCCGGTTCAAACCAAAGACTTTAAAGTTGGTAGTAGTGGCTTCCCTCCTAATGCTCGGGGATAAAGGGACAGCATTACGCCTGACACGTCGGTGTCAGTATAATGGACCGACCGGGTTCAGTCCCTGGGCACCTCATGAGTGCCCCTGTGCTATAATGATAGAAATGTCGCTGCGCAGTATCGGCAAAAAAATGCCGGCTAATCCCATCCCATCCCATAGGCAACATGAAATATTCCTAAAGTCTCTGTAACAAATAGTGCAGATCCTGATTAGACAGCTCTCAACAGGGGCTATCCTTATCCCGATCAGATTAGTTTTGCTTAAGTAATATGAGTGCTTGGGAGTTAGGCATGTATTTCATCAGTTTATATTATGAAGCACCTTGTTCAAATATTTAATTTTCCTACCCCTCATTCAGTAAAATGTAGCTCCAGGCACAATGACTAAACTACACATGATCGACCAATACAAGTGGGCTAGCCTGAGGAAAACAGGTCGTTGAATAAAACACTTGATGTACACTAAAATCGATATGAAGGTAGCTCCACAACTGATCTGTCTAGTGATTATGTGGCTGGGTTGTGGTATCAGATGTGAACGGCATGCTTTTAGGTGATGGTAGCACTATGTACGCACCAAGCGAACACTGTCCTCGGGTTACTGACAGATTGGGGATGTAGGGACGGGAGAAGGATCCCCTTTTAATCCTTTCATTCATGGTATTGGTACATGAAGTTGAAACATTACCTATTTTTTATATTTTTTAAAACAGTTCAAAGTATTTCTAACACCTGTATGTTTCATCATTTAATAGTAAATCCAAGGTCAAACCGGGCAACATATAAACCCCTAGTAGTGCAGATTCTACAAAAGATAATACTGATAATATTGATTGCTTCACAAAGGCGTAAAAGGGCCAATGCATGAGTGAAAGGGTTAATAAGATTATCAAAAAAAACCTTCCATGAAACTGTTTATTTATGTCCTACAAATGAGGCAGTGTTCAAAATCATCTTTATTAAGTTCAACGAAGGCGAATTGGCAGAAATTATGCCTAAATTCTCCTAATCTGGGATAATGTTTTGTTAAAATAGTATTTGATAAAGACAAACTGTTAGATACCGCCTTTAAGAAAAGCCTTGAACGTCTAGATATTGTATATCACTACTGCTCATTCAGCAAATCCTTTATCCACACGTAAAGACTATCCACAGTCAGGATGTCATAGTCGAAAGTTAGACCACACTAAGTGAAATTAGAACATATACCAGAACATGAGTTCACGAACATGACAACCTAAGCATTTTTAAGTATATACTTCTACTTTATATCATTCTATGCTCTCCTTGTATCTATGGCTGAATAATACTATTTGAAGAAAAATACTTTATTATAGAAAAAAATATTAATCTCTTCCTTACCTGTATTTAAAATCCGATGTGCATCAGGTGGCAGATACAAATTAGCCTTTAAACATACAAATGTAAAGGGGTCTTTTTTTCCAGAATACCTGCTATTCAACACACTATTTTACTCCAAACCATATGACCTATCAAGTGTCAGTGTGCCGTAAAACCCCAAAATACACTATTTTTCCATAAACACAAAACCCGTCTATTGATTAAACTGCCCTCTGGTCAGGATAGGCATTATAGTGTAACGCTTGACTGAGTTAAAAACACTATAGCAAGAGGTGTAGTACTAAGCATATTAAAGACTACCAACACATGCTACCTGTTTTTATGCACTCTCTCTCATTTCCTAGAGCTCAAACACCACCATTATTGATTTATAATTCTATACAACCGGTGGACTTATTTCAAGCATGATTCCACACATGTATTGATTTTAAAACTGGTAGATATATTTCAAGCATGATTCCACACCTGTATTGATTTTAAACTGATAGATATATTTCAAGCATGATTCCACACCTGTATTGATTTTAAACTGGTGGATGTATTTTAAGCATGATTCTACACCTGTATTGATTTTAAACTGGTAGATATATTTCAAGCATGACTCCACACATGTATTGATTTTAAACTGGTGGATGTATTTCAAGCATGATTCCACACCTGTATTGATTTTAAACTGGTAGATATATTTCAAGCATGATTCCACACCTGTATTGATTTTAAATTGGTAGATATATTTCAAGCATGACTCCACACATGTATTGATTTTAAACTGGTGGATGTATTTCAAGCATGATTCTACACCTGTATTAATTTTTAATTGGTAGATATATTTCAAACATGACTCCACACCTGTACTGATTTTAAACTGGTGGATATATTTTAAGCATGATTCCACACATGTATTGATTTTAGAACTGGTAGATATATTTCAAGCATGACTCCACACCTGTATTGATTTTAAACTGGTAGATATATTTCAAGCATGATTTCACACCTGTATTGATTTTAAACTGGTAGATATATTTCAAGCATGATTTCACACCTGTATTGATTTTAAACTGGTAGATATATTTCAAGCATGACTCCACACATGTATTGATTGTAAACTGGTGGATGTATTTCAAGCATGATTCTACACCTGCATTAATTTTTAATTGGTAGATATATTTCAAGCATGATTTCACACCTGTACTGATTTTAAACTGGTGGATATATTTTAAGCATGATTCCACACATGTATTGATTTTAGAACTGGTAGATATATTTCAAGCATGATTTCACACCTGTATTGATTTTAAACTGGTAGATATATTTCAAGCATAATTTCACACCTGTATTGATTTTAAACTGGTGGATATATTTCAAGCATGATTCTACACCTGTATTAATTTTTAATTGGTAGATATATTTCAAGCATGACTCCACACCTGTATTGATTTTAAACTGGTAGATATATTTCAAGCATGATTCCACACATGTATTGATTTTAAACTGGTAGATATATTTCAAGCATGATTCCACACCTGTATTGATTTTAAACTGGTGGATGTATTTCAAGCATGATTCCACACCTGTATTGATTTTAAACTGGTGGATGTATTTCAAGCATGATTCCACACCTGTATTGATTTTAAACTGGTAGATATATTTCAAGCATGATTTCACACCTGTATTGATTTTAAACTGGTAGATATATTTCAAGCATGATTTCACACCTGTATTGATTTTAAACTGGTATATATATTTCAAGCATGATTCCACACCTGTATTGATTTTAAACTGGTAGATATATTTCAAGCATGATTCCACACCTGTATTGATTTTAAACTGGTAGATATATTTCAAGCATGATTCCACACCTGTATTGATTTTAAACTAGTAGATATATTTCAAGCATGACTCTACACATGTATTGATTTTAAACTGGTGGATATATTTCAAGCATGATTCCACACCTGTATTGATTTTAAACTGGTGGATATATTTCAAGCATGATTCCACACCTGTATTGATTTTAAACTAGTAGATATATTTAAAGCATGATTCCACATCTGTATTGATTTTAAACTGGTAGATATATTTCAAGCATGATTCCACACATGTATTGATTTTAAACTGGTAGATATATTTCAAGCATGATTCCACACCTGTATTGATTTTAAACTGGTAGATATATTTCAAGCATGATTCCACACCTGTATTGATTTTAAACTGGTGGATGTATGTCAAGCATGATTCCACACCTGAATTGATTTTAAACTGGTGGATGTATTTCAAGCATGATTCCACACCTGTATTGATTTTAAACTGGTGGATGTATTTCAAGCATGATTCCACACCTGTATTGATTTTAAACTGGTGGATGTATTTCAAGCATGATTCCACACCTGTATTGATTTTAAACTGGTGGATATATTTCAAGCATGATTCCACACCTGTATTGATTTTAAACTGGTAGATATATTTCAAGCATGATTCCACACCTGTATTGATTTTATACTGGTAGATATATTTCAAGCATGACTCCACATCTTTATCGACTTTAAATTCATTAATGCTACCAAAGCATGTCATCTTATATAACCAAACACTTAAAGGACATAATAACCAGAGACAGAAAAAACATGATAACCAGAGACTGAAAGGACATGATAACCAAAGACAGGAAGAAAATGATAACCAGAGACTAAAAGGACATGATAACCAAAGACAGGAAGGACATGATAACCCGAGACTAAAAGGACATGATAACCAGAGACAGGAAGGATATGATAACCAGAGTCAGAAAGGACATGATAACCAGAGACAGGAAGGATATGATAACCAGAGACAGAAAGGACATAATAACCAGAGACAGAAAAAACATGATAACCAGAGACTAAAAGGACATGATAACCAAAGACAGGAAGGACATGATAACCAGATACTAAAAGGACATGATAACCAGAGACAGGAAGGATATGATAACCAGAGACAGAAAGGACATGATAACCAGAGACAGAAAGAATATGAGATAATCAGAGACTAAAAGGACATGATAACCAGGGACAGGAAGGATATGGTAACCAGAGACTAAAAGGACACGATAACCAGAGACTAAAAGGACATGATAACCAAAGACTAGAATGACCAGGATAACCAGAGCCTTAATTGACATAGGATAACCAAACACTAAAAATGATAACCTGGGACAGGAAGGACATGATAACCAGAGACTAAAAGGACATGATAACCTGGGAGAGGAAGGACATGATGACCAGAGACTAAAAGGACATGATAACCAGAGACTAAAAGGACATGATAACCAGAGACTAGAATGACCAGGATAACCAGAGCCTAAATTGACATAGCATAACCAAACACTAAAAGGACATAAAAACTAGGGACAAGAAGGACATGATAACCAGAGACAGAAAGGACATGATAACCAGGGACAGAAAGGACATGATAACCAGAGACAGAAAGGACATGAAAACCAGAGACAGAAAGGACATGATAACCAGAGACAGAAAGGACATGATAACCAGAGACAGAAAGGAAATAATTATCCACGACTAAAAGACCAGGATAACCAGAGCCTAAAATGACATATGATAGCCAAACACTACAAGGACATGATAGCTAGAGTAAGAAAGGATATGAGACCCAGAGACAGAAAGGACATGATAACCAGAGACAGGAAGAATATGATGATCAGAGACAGAAAGGACATGATAACCAGAGACTAAAAGGACATGATAACCAGAGACATTAAGGACATGATAACCAGAGACATTAAGGACACGATAACCAGAGACATTAAGGACATGATAACCAGAGACATTAAGGACATGATAACCAGAGACATTAAGGACATTATAACCAGAGACTTAAAGGACATGAGATAATCAGAGACTAAAAGGACATTATAACCAGAGACAGAAAGGACATTATAACCAGAGACAGAAAGGACATGATAACCAGAGACAGAAAGGACATTATAACCAGAGACAGAAAGGACATGAGATAATCAGAGACTAAAAGGAAATAATAACCAGAGACAGAAAGGACATGGTAACCAGAGACAGAAGAGACATGATAACCAGAGACAGAAATGACATGATAACCAGGGACAGAAAGGACATGATAACCAGAGACTAAAAGGATATGATAACCAGAGACAGAAAGGACATGATAACCAGAGACAGAAAGGATATGAAAACCAGAGACAGAAAGCATGACAGCATGATAATCCTCATCTAAAATAATTTGACAATCATAAACTAAAAGAACTTGATAACCACAGACTTGAACATGATAATCTGCCTAAAAGAACATGATAACCATAGATTGCAAATACATGATCAACACAGATTATAAAGACAGGAAAACTGTAGAAAAAATAAATTAACCTTAGTCTAAAAGAACATGATAACCATCGACTAAAAGATCTAATACCCCTCTCCCCTCTCCAAATAATTTATTCTAACAAATAAAACCAATATTCCTATTATTTTTCTTTACCTTTTTTTATTTGAAATCCAGTAAGGCACAAATACTACAAAGTGTTCAGTCTTTCATCTCCTCCAGTAACGCAATGCTATATGGTCAAATTCCACTTAGTTAAAATAGGTCAGCTTATTACCACTCACGCAAATACCATATATATCCACACCCTTTCAATGACTGTCACGATCTAACAATATAACGTTACGCTACACTGGGTTAATCGACACCATTGCAGCACAGAATGAAGCAGTGTGCATCCGCTTCAGTACATGAAGGCTGTCAATACAGTAGACATCGACAGGGTGACATGTTTATGGCCACTTAAAGGTGGTATCCGACAATCTGGACCAAAATAGTTTCATTTACACATCTTAGTAAACCATTGTTGTCCTGACCGGACCTGGTAGCGCAATCGGTAAAGCGTTGGTTCTGGTTCGATCCCGGGCCGCGACATACCAAAGTCTTTAAAAATGGTAGTGGCATAGCTCCCTTGCTAACGCCCAAGCAAATATAAGGGTAGTTTGACCCGGTGTCAGGATAATGTGACTGGGTGTGGTATCATGTCAAGTTTTCACGGCATGCTAAACATAGTGAAGGTAGCACTATATCTGCTTCAAGTGGACACCGTCTCCAGATAACTGAAATACTATTTTTCGGACGATAAACCGAAAAAAAACAAACAATAAACATTGTTGTCGGAACAGATCTCGTAAAATGCTGTTTACTGGTCTCTTACACCTGTCGGAAAAGTGAACCAAAACGCCACAATCGTCATTTAAAACATGTATTTCCTAACTGAGCCACGCTGCAGTTAGCTATTTAGTTAGCTCAGTAGCCATGGTTTATATACTGATTTACCAGTTAATTATATATGTACTCGTGATAAACAGCTACAGAGCTAGGTCTACACGCATGGCATGGCTGACTTATATAAATCGATATCACTAGGTGTGGCAAACGATCGTAGGTGTGGATAGGTGTGGATATACTACATATATACAGTTTGAATCGTCAGTATTGGAGAGTGTGTTTGTACTAGTGAGTCAGCAAATGACAGACCCATAGTCAGGTATTAAAACTAATATTGATTCTGAGGTAGAATATAAAGACTGTGTGGCTGAAATTAATCAAAGCGCTGTTTAGGTGGTGTAACTTGTACCATGTACGACATTACAAGTGTGCAAACAACGGTCAAAACTATTCTATAGTAAATCAAATGTATAACACATGGAAAATTGGAAAGCAGGCAAGTCATCTGCTGCAAATAAACACCTCTAAAATATAGATGTTACATTGTAATAAAAATACACACTCACTAATATCTAATAACAAAAACAATATTATTGAATATTCAATACTTTTTATATGAATTTGCATTTAAACTTATGTTAGGTCTAAAATAAATGCTACGAGATTTAACCAAAACAAGCTAAGTTTGAAATTGACTACTACCTCTTACACCCCAGAGATTTGAATAAAAAAAAATCCAAAGTGCGCCATCGCTGTCCGTGCGGTAGCTTTAGACTGAGATGCTGAGATGGTTTTAAAGGTAGTATGCCTATGTCAAACATATGTAACAATATATATCCTCTGTTTGGGGTATTTGTGACTAATTTATGCAGACGAAACCATATTTTAGTCGATGCTTTGACGATTTTCAAGAGTATCTCAATATTAGGACAACCAAATTCGTTAATAAACTCATAAAATGTTCATTCTTTTCAAATCTATCAATAAGAACGAGCGGGATTCCTGCTAAAAAAAAGACACCGACGTCACAGCAGATGACATGGATGAGCTAAACGTAAGTGGTCACGTGGTTTTCTTAGTTTAAAAATAGCTGACTGCGTAGCATGACTCAGATAGAAAATATATGTTTGTAATGACGATTGTGGTGTTTTGATTCAATTTTCAGAAAAGTATGACATCAATCAACATCATTTTACTGGATCTGTTCAAGTAATAAAGGTTTATTAAGGGATTAATGAAAATATTTCGGTCCAAAATGTCGGATACCACCTTTAACGACCAATGTCATTACATAACCTGGTTCAGAGCCGCAGAAATCAGTGAGGTTCCGCGTGGGATATCGCAAATATCTTGACCTAGTAGATAATGCATAGTCAGTGGAACACTTGTTCTAATAGCAGTTCGTTCCTCATTTCGACATATTCTTCTTGTCAATGAGTGATATTCATATCAACAAATCTGCATTTCATGTATATCTGAATTATGAAATATAGTGAACTTCCAGTTTAAACAGATAACAATATTAATGTTAACATTTGAACCACATCGGAACACAATAGACATGTCAAATATCCTTGGACATACATATTTATTCTGTGCACACCCAGTTCTTCCCAGGCATGAATAACTGACATTCTTTTTCATTAAATAATCTTGAAACGACCTGTACTAATAACACGAAGTTTTACAGTGCTTAATATAAATATAAGAAGTTAATTATACAATATAAAGAGTAACTTTATTTAATGGAAATTTGTAGATCTGTTGACTATCTAAAATAGCCAACATCAGACCTGGTAGCGCAATCGGTAGAACGTCGACTCCAGGTACGAGAGGCTCCGGGTTAGATCCCGGCAGCGACATACTAAAGTTGTTTAAAATGGTAATGACATAGCTCCCTTGCTAATGCTCAAGCAAATATGGTTGGCCCGGTGTTAGGAAAATGTAACTGGGTGTGGTATCATGCCAGGTGTTCACGGCATGCTAGACACAGTGAAGGCAGCACTATATCTGCTTCAAGAGGGCACCGTCTCCAGATATCTTAAATATTGTTGACGGGACGATAAACCCGAATAAGCAAACTTTCTTAAAATTGATTTAATAACTATAATGCTGTTGGTGGGATGAGGAGGTGGGTAGGTAGGTAGGTAGGTAGGTAGGTGGGTAGGTAGGTGGGTAGGTAGGGAGGTAGGTAGGTAGGTAGTCAGGTAGGTAGGTAGGTTGATAGGTAGGTAGGTAGGTGGGTAGTCAGGTAGGTAGGTAGGAAGGTAGGAAGGTAGGTAGGTAGGTAGGTAGGAAGGTAGGTAGGTATGTAGGTAGTTAGGTAGGCTGGTAGGTAGGTAGGTAGGTAGTCAGGTAGGTAGGTAGGTAGTCAGGTAGGTGGGTAGGTGGGTAGGTTGGTAGGTAGGTATTCAGGTAGGTAGGTAGGTAGGTAGGTAAGAATGTAGGTAGGTAATTAGGTAAGAAGGTAGGTAGGTAAGTAGGTATGTAGGCAGTAAGGTGGGTAGGTAGGTAAGTAGGTGGGTAGGTAGGTAGATAGGCAGGTAGGTAGGTGGGTAGGTAGGTAGGAACGTAGGTAGGTAAGTAGGTATGTAGGTAGTTAGGTAGGTAGGAACATAGGTAGGTAGGTAGGTAGGTCAGTAGGTAGGTCAGTAGGTATGTAGGTAGGTAGGTAGGAACATAGGTAGGAACGTAGGTAGGTCAGTAGGTAGGTAGGTAGGTAGGTAGGTAGGTAGGTAGGTAGGTAGGTAGGAAGGAAGGAACATAGGTAGGAACGTAGGTAGGTCAGTAGGTAGGTAGGTAGGTGGGTGGGTGGTTGGGTGGGTGGGTGGGTAGGTAGGTAGGTAGGTAGGTAGGTAGGTAGGTAAGAATGTAGGTAGGTAATTAGGTAAGAAGGTAGGTAGGTAAGTAGGTATGTAGGTAGTAAGGTGGGTAGGTAGGTAAGTAGGTGGGTAGGTAGGTAGGTAGATAGGCAGGTAGGTAGGTGGGTAGGTAGGTAGGAACGTAGGTAGGCAAGTAGGTATGTAGGTAGTTAGGTAGGTAGGAACATAGGTAGGTAGGTAGGTCAGTAGGTAGGTCAGTATGTAGGTAGGTAGGTAGGAACATAGGTAGGAACGCAGGTAGGTCAGTAGGTAGGTAGGTAGGTAGGTAGGTAGGTAGGTAGGTAGGTAGGTAGGTAGGTAGGTAGGTAGGTAGGTAGGTAGGTAGGTAGGAACATAGGTAGGAACGTAGGTAGGTCAGTAGGTAGGTCAGTAGGTAGGTCAGTAGGTAGGTAGGTAGGTAGGTGGGTGGGTGGTTGGGTGGGTGGGTAGGTAGGTAGGTAGGTAGGTAGGTAGGTAGGTAGGTAGGTAGGTAGGTAGGTAGGTAGGTAGGTAGGTAGGTAGGTAGGTAGGTAGGTAGGTAGGTAGGATCTATACAACATGGATAGTTTACTGGTTTATCTACCGACGTCCTACCATTATTTGTCTTAGTAGAACCAATTCAAACCATAACTCAACGGACGTTCACAATTTTTTTTTCACAAATGGGGCTTGAATTGTATAGCATGCACATTTACAGGCAGGCAAACTTAAGAACAGATTTAATATTAATTACATAAGTTACAGTTTTACCCGCATACACATTGTAATGTAAGATTTTCATCCGATTTTAGCCTGACGTAAATGAGCGATGGCCATTTAAAAGTTATAAATCATAAAACAGAACTGCAATCATAAAACATAAACAACTTTGCATCACTGACTTTACCTACATGTAGCTAGTCACACACTTAACCCCCATACCAAAAGATGAAGTTGATAAATCATTATAAAAAAAATTGATAATATTAATAAGAAACATTTATGCAGCACACATTATTTTTCAAGCTAATACATATCTTTTCATAGCCCAACAAATACTGGAAATCTTAGATCTGTTGGATGAAAATGAATGTTAATTATATTTCATATATATTTTATGGTTATACTTGTCTGATTTGGCAGCTGGCTGTAATAGAAATATCTCTTTCAATGTATAAATTAAACATTAATGTTTACATATGTCAATGTATTACTTATAGACTAATTAGAAAGAAACAAAATTGGGCCTTTCTTCAACTGTTATTCTGAATACAGTCAAACCCCTTTATTACGACCACCTCCCGTTCTGACTCAAAGTGGTCTTCATAGTGAGTTGGTCTTTATAGCGCATTTGGATAGCGCTTGAAACCGACATTGTTCATGTATCAAAGGGTCTGCCTCATACGTCTTTGACTGTTGAAAAGGGATGTAAAACAAATACAAACAAACAACAACTACACTTCTTTTGAAAATGTTTATAACAAAATAATTTTAAGTAATTTATGATATGAAAATATTCTAACTCATATAAATCATTGATGCAATGAAAATTACTTATGTAGATCATTAATGTAATAAATAAACAGTGTGTTTTTCACATACTTTTCGGTTGGTCCGAATCATAAAGTGCTTGACTGTTTCTCAATACCGGTATATTATTAGCGTCTAGTTGACTAAGATCATGGCCTCGTGTGATCAAGTTTCCACGATCATGACAGCCATATTGGACGGACTATTTTCTCCCCACCCCTTCCGAGTCTATTTGGTAGAAATGGTATTCCAAGTGCTGAGAAATAGAGAACAGTATCTGTTCTTTATATTTTAAAAACTTCCGACGTTAGGGAATGCCTAGTGAGATGAGTCGCTGAGTTGTGACCCCTCCGCCTCCAACGCCCACGACTGTGTTGGTTTAGTCATTAGAGGAGGTGTTTCCAGCTGACCTGCAGTTTGTCCGTGGTTCTTCCCAGATATTTGGCTAGGGCCTTCCTCCACCAATGAATAAATGGACCTTGCTGTAATGACCACCAATATGTCACTGTGATGTAACTTAAACACACCAAGAGAGCCATGATGATCTATATTACTCACCTGAGTGCCGTATACATTATAGATACTTTCCATGTGATGTCATAGGCACTGATTAACAGTTTAAGGCAGTCATCTTTGAAGGCAAAAGCTTATGTATGCCGAAATCTGGAAATATGTGCAGTTTTAAACTCACCACTGTGTTTTTATTGTTCAGACTATTTTACTGAAATTTATATCAAATTTAACAGATTTTATGAAGTATTTTAAATATCAAAACTATATTTTGATAGTTTAAAAAGGAAAAAAAGCAACCAAAAGTTACACTGTTCATTTTGTTTAAAGCTGAGCCAATAGTTTATATTTTTATTTCTGTGAGTTAATTCTTTGTACGTTTATCAATTTTAAAAATATTGCATTCTAAAAATCTGAATTTCAAGAGCTTTCCAATGGTGTATAGCTTTTAATTTTTTGGTCCACAAATGAAAAAATTATAAGAAAATAAAATTCATGCTTCTATACAATTTATCTGAAAATCCCTTGAAGTTGCAATCAAAGATGGTTGCCAAGATAGGGGATCTTCACTGATGTGGATAGTATCTCTATAGGCCCGTATTCACCAAACTTGACTTGAAAGATTCTGTAAATTCTTGTTCTTAAGACCAAGTCATGTTTGGTGAAAACGGGTCATAGAGTATTAGTGAGCAGGGAGCAATTATATGAATGAAAATAATTCATCTTTCCACTGTCTACACAGCTAAACACTGGTTTGTAGGTCTTTGCAGTACAGTAAATATTTTAAGGCTAGTTTGGAAGATTTATCAATAATTTCAGGGCGTGATAAGTGATATATTCCTCTTTATTTTCCAATATTACTAATATTGCTAATCTTTGTTCCCTTTATTCCCCTTAATTCTTTTTTTATGTTCTCTTTTATTTTTTCTTTGTTCGTTTCATTCTTCATTTTTCCTATATATCACATGTATTGCGCTTATTTTAAGCACTCCCCTCAAGATGGCAATGTTTGTGTCTTAAAACAATACTGAGTTTGGTTAAGAATTATGGGCTTTACTGCCATGGTGAATCAAACTTGATCTTCTTATCTAAAGCTTTTAGCCTTTGTTGAGAGATCATATGGGTTTATTGTATTAAGGACTGCCACCCAGTTCCTGTTGACCCTGTTATCAGTGCACGTCACACCTTAGTAAATATACACAGCACTCCAAACAAAACTATTAACTGAATTAAGAAACGTACTTACTATTAGGTCAGTTAAAATTACACACATAAACATCATTATTTCCTCCCTACATAGGAGAATAGATGTTATACAAAAAAAAGAGTTTGATCTGTAAGGTAGCACAATCAATCTCCAGGTGATGAAGGCCACTACCTACTTAGAGACAGTGATCTACACACTCATAAAGAGCGTAGTTCCACTACAATCGTACCTACTCGGCGATCTCCGGTAAGCTTCGGATATATCACCTCGTATGTAATTGTAGGAATACGCCAGTTGGTGATTTGCCCCGGCGAATAACTTCTCATTGCATTATGTAAACAAAGATGGCTGACTTTTCAAAGTGCACGCAGTACGCTTTAGATATGATGGAGATTCAACACTCCTTGAAAGAAGAGCAGATTGCTTCGTTGTAGAGTATGTTTAACTTAGTTGATACTGTATGTATATTACCAACAGGATTTGGTAAAAGTGTAATATACCAGTTATTACCCTGCATGCACTCGGATCACGCTTCGGTGATGTCTTTATCCGAAGCTTGCCGGAGATCGCCGAGTAGGTACTATTGCCATTTTGGATGTAGTTCGTCAATATAGCGGCGACAGCATTATTTCCGAGGTGATTACGTAGAATCACCGAAGCGTGATCCCAGCGGTTCCACTATTGACAGTCTTCGACAAAACCCGGTAGACTGTGGCCCGAGTCCACCAAAATCTCTGTCGGTCCATTAAGTTTTATAACTTAAATGGACTGACGGTCCACCAGAAGTTTAAGCCACATCATTTTTCAAAACTCTGAATTATTATGAAAATATATTTACTAGACTAAACAATGCTTTATGGCCGTTTACTGAACCCAATCACTCATAACACCTCGGTTAGCTTACCTACCTTTGTTGTCAAAATGCCAAAATCATGCTTATCCATTTAGATTCGGCCCAGTCCAGTAGTTATTGCCAGCTTGTTCGACCGATGGACTAGCGTTTTTAAATTTATTTTTGAACTGGTTAAAATAAGTTGGTCGTGCTAGCTTGACAGGTTCATAGCATGCTATTCAAAATCAAGGCAGCACTATTTCTGCTCCAAGTTGACACTTTCTCTTGATAACTGAAATATCTTTAGAGAGACAGTAACAAAAGAATGAAAGAAAGAAAGAAAGAAAGAAAGAAAGAAAATGAAAGGAAACAGTGCGTGCACATTTTGTTCAGTCGACTTATTTTGATATATAATGATTTAAAGGTGTTATCCGATAGTTTGCTTTATCAAATACATGTAACAATACCTTACCACTGCTTTGGGAAATTTGGCTATACTTTCTGCATAAACCCATACTTTGGTCTAGGTAATAACACTTTTGAAAGTACTTATCACAAAAACTAAATCATTATAAAAAAATCATATCTGTACAAAGCATGATAGTGGTAGCCAATAAAAATAAATATCTACGTCACATCTGATTACCCAGACGATATACCATGATCTCGCATGATTACATGGTTTTGTTAGTTTAACGTAGCTATCTTTGCAGCGTGGCTCGTTTGCAAAAAAAAAAAAAGTGGGGATTTATGATTGATTGTTTACACAAAGCAAGGGCATTAATGAAATCATTTTATAGGACTTTTTCAGGTAACAATGACTTATTTTGGTTTTTTGAGACATACGTTTTAAGAAATAAACAAGACGGTAAATATTGTACTTTGTTAAACACAGCTAAAAGAAGAGGTTAACATGCTGATGTTGACCTCTTCCACTAGTTTAAATAAAAAATATTATTTTTGTCAGAACATGTACTGAAATACACCATGTACTGAAACCCTTGTACCATGTACCAGACCTAACTGTAAAGGTCCTGTACTGCTTTAGCCCTAATATATACCTACAACAGTCAACTAAATACATATTTAAGTAACATAAATACCCGTATAAGTAACATAAATACCAGCATAAGTAACATAAATACTAGTATAAGTGACATAAATACCAGCATAAGTAACATAACTACCAGTATAAGTAACATAAATACCAGTAAACATAACCTAAATACCAGCATATGTCATAAATACCAGTATAAGTCACATAAATACCATTATACGTAATATAAATACCAGTATAAGTAACATAAACACCAGTATAAGTAACACAAATACCATTATACGTAATATAAATACCAGTATAAGTAACATAAATACCAGCATAAGTAACATAAATACCATTATACGTAATATAAATACCAGTATAAGTAACATAAATACCATTATACGTAATATAAATACCAGTATAAGTAACATAAATACCAAAATAAGTAACATAAATACCATTATACGTAATATAAATACCAGTATAAGTAACATAAATACCAGTATAAGTCACATAAATACCATTATACGTAATATAAATACCAGTATAAGTAACATAAATACCATTATACGTCATATAAATACCAGTATAAGTAACATAAATACCAGTATAAGTAACATAATTACCAGCATAAGTAACATAATTACCAGCATAAGTAATATAAATACCAGTATAAGTAACCAAAATACCAGTATAAGTAACATAAATATCATTATTAGCAATATAAATACCAGTATAAGTAACATAAATACCAGCATGAGTAACATAAATACCAAAATATGTACCTACCACAGTCAACTAAAACATATTTAAGTGACAAGAATACCAATGTAAGTAACATAAATACCAATGTTAGTAACACAAATGCCAATGTTAGTAACATAAATACCAATGTTAGTGACACGAATACCAATGTTAGTAACACAAATACCAATGTTAGTAACATAAATGTGGCCGAGCGGTTAGAGTCGCTGACTTGTAACTCTCCAGCCCGTCAGCGCATGGGCTCGAATCCTGGTTGGGGCGAGAACTTTCATGTAATAATGGTCTTTTATTTTATAACAATAATAACAAGTGGAGTTTTTGTACAAATCCAATTTTGATTGGTTTTATAGCATAATTTATTGCCATATACAAAAAATACAATTATTGCGATGATAAATGTTGTTGTTACAGACTATGCTTTGACAAAATATAGGGGTCATACAGATAATTAACAATAAAATAATTATATTGTCATCTAGAAATAATTAAAACTGTATAAATATAAATAAATTGTCATTACAAATATATGTCACCAGCCATGTGTCAGATTTTAGATAGTCCTCCAATTACAGAACCCATTATTATATTTGATGATCTAATTATTACCAACATATATTATTTATCTGACAAAAATTGGAACATAAACAAGAGACGGCTATGATTGTCAAATATCGCTCACCTGAGTGCCATAGCCATTTAGTCATAGTAAAAGTCAAGAAATACCAGCAATGTTTAAACAGACTTGCATAATTGTTATACATGTACATCAGCAACATTTGGACAATCAGTTGTTGTTTTTTTACTAAATAACCATAGATCTACATAGAAAATGGCAATGCTTCTGGCAACCATGTTTTTTTGACAGATAATATTTTAAACAATCTTAATAAAAGAATACTCAAGGAACATTTATACCAAATATCAAGACTCTAGCTTATGTAGTTTCTGAAAAGAAGAATATTAAAGTGTTCATTATGGCCATAATGTGAAAAGTGACCATGCCCCTGGCGGCTATATCTATTGATAGATCAATTTTCTTTGAACAGCCTTAATAGAGGGCCATACAAGGAACATGTAACCAAACATCAAAGCTCTCTAGCTCTTGTAGTGTCTGACAAGAATATTTTAAAGTTTCCCTTTATAGTCATAATGGAAAAAATGCCCACACACCCAGTGGTAATGTCTTTTGATGGATTAAAGTTTTTTTTATAGAGGGCTATTTAAGTAACATATGTGTACTAAATATCAAGGCTTTGTAATTTCTGACAAGAATATTTTCAAAGTTGTCCTATATAGCCGTTTATGTAAATGGCCAGGATCCTGATGGCAATGTTATTTGACGGTTCAAAATTCTTTTCATAAAGCTTTTGAAGATATTTGTTTGGATGTGGGCCAGCGGTTTAAGAGGAGATGTTGTTTAAAGAATATTGAGAGAGGTGTAACGGGTGACATATGATGTCTGACACGCTATATATGAAAATCGCAAGCACATGTACACATATTTTAAAAAACACGACCAGTTAACCATTTTTATAACGTCAAAAAATCATGTCAAAAATCCAAAAATATGGTGGTCTTCTCCAATAAATTATTAAAAATTCACAAATGAAAGTCAGACAGTCCAAGCTACACAACATCAGATCAGATACTATCCTGATCAGTTACCACTTTCCTCCAGTTTAAAAAGAATGCCTACACTATCTATTATTGCTTCTTTTAAGATCCCTTTAAAAGGGTTTTGATTGTATGACCAACATCAGGCCTGAGAAGTATAGTTCAACTACAGTAAATTGTTTTTATATACATGAGTTACTTATTGCTGCCATCATCATCATCATCATCATCATCATCGTCAGCAGCAGCAGCAGCAGCAGCAGCAGCAGCAGCAGCAGCAAATTATAAAAAAAAATGTTATTTTACATTTTTATTTTACAGTTGCCTGTTAGAAAAGGGCTTACCTTAAAAAACATTCATGTTGCATTAAAAAGTACCAGTCTAAAAAGACCATTTTAACCTTGTCCCTTGGGTGGTCTGTCAATACAAGTTTGACTTATTAAATAAAGATGATTATGACGTTGAAGTTAAATTTATCCTTAACCAGCTACTTTGTTAATAATCCAAACCTAGTTCCTACCAACGTTATTTATACAAAAGGTGTATTGATTAAGACTTGGGCGCAAGTCGTGTAGCTCCGGGGAAAGCTGGCCGACTTGGATCTACATATTGCTTATGCTTGAGTTGTGATCAGCTGGCTAAGAGTTTAAAAATTGTGTTTAAAGTACCGTATTTTGCGGAATATACCCCGCGACACTTTTTAAGGACCGAAGCATGCTAGGTATCATCCAGAGTTGGGAAGAATCTAGTAACAAAATCATATTTTGGTTGGGCAGCCTGTTTCTAATAAGAATATATGACAATGTCCTATGAGCATTGCAACATATACCAGACTCTGAAAAAGGCACAGGACAAAGGTATTTCCCATGCAAGCCAAGTGAAAAGTAAGAACAAATTTGTGATGAGTCATATAACGAAAAGAGCAAACCCGACAGTTACCGCCTTGGAACCGTCTGACGGCAATATGGTTCGATCGACTGTCATACTATTACAACAGTTTTCATGAATGTATTCATTAAATTCATACTTGTACAACTTTATATAAAGGAAAGTCATAATATATTATTGTTATTCTAGTAATAGGCATTTTAGCAGTAAGCATATGAAAATATCAATCTATATTTTGCAGTGAAACTATTTAAGAGAAGGTAAAATAGTTCCGACATGCCTCGCTCTCTGCACAGTTCCTCGTAAGTTTGTCATAACATTTTGTCATAACAATTTCAGGTGATTGTTAGCAAATGTACAGATCAAGTTGTGATTAGCTGGTGAAAAATTTTAAAATTTTGTTTTAAGTTGTTCTAAAATGTCATTTGAACATTAAACTATCACACACTTACAATAAGCGACTGTTTTGTTCTTGGTTGTCAATACAGAGGTCCTTCACAGATTTCTTGTTGAATGGCGAATGAAACTGTTGCGTAAGATAGAATGTCTTCACTGTACGGTTATATCTGGTAAGATTTCGTCATTAATTTGCATAAGGTAATATGTGTTTTATCACTAACGCCTCGATGTATAAAATAAATTTGATTTTATCCGATTAATGGTTGGGCGTGGTACATTTACAAAATATAGTTTGATAACCCAAAGGAAATAAGAATTTTTGGTCATAAGAAGGTAAAATTGTTATTTATGATTGCTTGAAATGTTTACCTAAAATACATTAGAACAACCATACTTACAGATGTGTATAGAAAATATTATGTATGAGTTTGTAGAAATATAACTTTACCTTCTTGCCTCCATCTTTTTGTTAATGTATGTGGACTTTAACATTCCACGGTTATATGTCAGCTTTTTCACAATACATGTAAATGCTGGTACAATGCCTCTACAAAGAAAGGACTAAAATACAATGGGTTTACGTTATTGCTCTGGTTACACAATAATTATTTTATTACGTCTATTAATACATAAATAGTAAGTACATTTTAAGGATTTTTTTCCATAAATGTTTTCACACAGCTGACCCTAGTGAATAAGAGAACCCTCGACAGTATATTATTCCTCTTACCTATACCACAGTGGTATTATTGGCGCCGCTCTTGAGAGCGGTGCCTCTTATGGAATGCATTTTTTATGGGGACGATAGTGTAGCAGTCAATAACACTATGTCGGAGGTGTTCCGTGAGACACTTTTTAGAGGAAAGAACCAAGTGTTCTAGTTTTTTTTAACGGGGTAGCTTGCAACAATAAAGTGTAGCTTGCAATTATTCAAGTAGCATAAAAAACGTAGCCGTTTGGCAAAGTTTTGTTTAACAAAAGACACCGAGTATACCGATGTTAGAAATGCAGATTGTAAAAACAGATGTAGCAGAGAACAAGGAAAACAAAGTAGCAAAGATACTCCACTTCCCAAAAGAGTTATGGTTCGTTACTGTCAAATGTTTATGTAACTAATCAACATAATAAGAGAGTGTTTAGATCCCAGGATAGTCATATTCTTGTTTAAAGCGTTTACTCTCTACGGCGCCTTTGATGTCTCACATCCTTGCTCTTTCTTGTCCTTAATCTATGATATATTCTGTTGTAAGAAGCTAGCTTAGGGGCGACAAGTGACTGAGTGGTAGAGCTGCCGACTTGTCATTGCTCTGACTTTTCAGCCTCTCACTGCAGGGGTTCAAGTCTCGCAATGCCACTCCACTGGTTATAACCAGAGTTTTTAATGGCAATAACTATGTTCTGATGTGTTCTAAATACACACAGATAATAAACAAAATCTTAAATATATATATGTATATATATCTGATGTCTCTTTTTCGTCAATCAATTATCATAGCGGTACACAAATTTCTAAACATCACCTTTCAATCATTGTTCTTTGGAGAAAAAAACAACACATAGTTACAAGCAACATAGATGCATCTAAAAATAGTTAATATAAATACAAAATACAGTAAGTCTACTTTACTTACAGTAATTTATGCAAAGCAATAGTACTGGTTAGATTTCAATGACCACAAGGTGTATAAAATATCATGCACACGTGGACAACAGAGTCCTTATTGCCAATCTAAACAGGAACAACCCCCAAATTGACGTAAACAACCTCTAATATGCACCCTGTAGTATAAAACTAATTACGTGAATGGGGTTGTTTAGCACAACCCTAAGGCTATAACAATCTAAGTCTGCATACCAAATTTGGTATCAGTTTATTCGTAATGTCCTTCCTTTATTTGAACAATTAAGTGATTGTTTGTTGAGTTAATGGTTCCATCAGCTATGTTTGCAGTCATCAGAAGACGGTGTCCACTTGAAACAGATACAGAGCTGCCTTCACTGTGTAAAGCATGCCATTAACACATTATGCCACACCCAGTCATCTAATCTGAACACCAGGCTGACCTTTGAACTACCCTTATATTTGCTAGAGTGTTAGCAAGTGAGTAATAACCATTTTAATTAAAAACTATGATATTCAGGAACTCCCATACCTGGACTGGACCTGGTAGCACCAAGTAGTAGAGCATCAGCTCGAAATATAGGAGGCCATAGGTTTGAACATACAAAAGTCATAAAATGGTAGCGGTATAGCTCCTTTAGTAACTCTTAAGCATATATAAGGGGACCGGACCTGGTAGCGCAATCGTTAGAGCGTCGGCTCCAGGTACGGGAGGCCATGGGTTCGAACCCGGGCCGCGACATACCAAAGTCGTAAAAAATAGAAGTGGTATAGCTCCCTTGCTAATGCTCAAGCAAATATAAAGGAAGTATCACAACTGGTTGGCCTGGTGTCAGGTTAATGTGACCGGATGTGGTATCATGCCAGTTGTTCAAGGCTTGCTGTACACAGTGAAGGCAGTACTATATCTGCTTCAAGAGGACAACGTCTCCAAATAACTGAAATATTGTTAAACCCGACAAAGAAATTATACCTGGAAGCCAATCAATGTTTTACTGATTATGAACCAGGTTCGGTGACCTAAATGAAACTGCTATTTCAAACCCAATATGTGTTTTTAAATAAATGAAGTGCAGCAAAACTATTTAGTCCTTACAGAGAAATGCAGGTAATTTTGGTGGAGGAAGACACCAGATAAATGTATTTATGTGGGTAAAACCATTGACACTAGTCAGCTGTAACAACCTCCCTATATTTATATTTTATTCATCAATCCTTATTAAACGCTTTAATAAGGTTACTTCTTGTTTGTACATTTATTCCGCAGATTTTTTTTACTTTAGTCTTAGCTTTGACGATTTTCAACGGTATCTAAATTGAAGGAGAGTACAACTCGTTAATTAACACTTTAATGTTCATTCTTTTCAAATCTATAAATAAAAATGATAAAAATAAACATCGACGTCACAGCGGATGACGTGAATGAGCTAAAACATAAGTGGTCACGTGGTTTTCTTAGTTTAAAAATGGTATAAACTGTGCAGCATGGGTTAGATAGGCAAAACATGTTTAAGATATGATTGTGGCATTTTGATTTACCTTTCAGACATATGTAGAACACCAATAAACAACATTTTGCGAGATCTGTTCAGGTAACGATAGTTTATAATGACGTTTGATAAAAATGTTTTTGATCCAAACTGTCAGATACCATCTTTAAAAGATTAAAAATAAATAAACAAAATTTCGTTCAATCTCAAACTTGAACTTGCAATTTACCTTTGTGAGCATGTGTGTGTGACCGTTATTTACTGTTCTAAATATATCCAATATCCTCACGATTGAAAGTGGGCATGTTATGGTTCAGAAGTACCCAGTCCTTGTATCGTGAGTTTTGAGTTTTGTAATGAATACCTTCACAATCATACCCACAAAAGAAGTCACGAACAATACCAAATATAACCAAAAGCAGACCGCAAAGAATGAGTCAGCTGTTTTCCCGTCTTTTGTAAGTTCAATATTGGCACGATTTAACACGTAAACATGTGATTGAAATGCTTATCTGGAGTACTCCTGGCCAAATGGGTAGTGTCGCGGATTTATCATTCAAGTCCTCATCCCCTGTCATCAACATTTGTGTTCACATGATATTCTTAAGATTAAACATAATATGGCCATGTCACTTTTTTGTCATCCGAAGATGGCTTTACTTGAAGAGGAATAATTCAAAGTGCTGCCATCACTATGGTGGTATGCCTTGAACTCCTGACATGAGACCTAGAACCAAACATCAATACATCATGCAAGCTGTCAGAAAACTACTTTTTGTTTATAAGCTGAATCTAAGTAAAAAAACACTAAACCACTACTATATTAACCCTTATAATGTAACACTTCCATCTTAAAATTACGTAACAAAATTCTTATGTCATTTTTATTTGCTTATTTATTCACGCATAGGTAAACACATACATTTATACAATGACGTGGCAGCTGACAGAGCAAATCCCCATCAGACAGTTCCAAAGAGGTTCCGGCTGATCTGGATCTACGCTATTTGCATTGGAGTGATTATTTCGTGATTAGCATTTGCATTCGAGGTCTTCTAGTGACCAGGTTTATCCGATTTTTAAATAAATAATTGCGTGTCATGTGATATGAGGAGTTTTATGTTTTATACCTGTAGTATATCCAGTGCATTTTGTCCCTGTTAAGAATGGCCTAAATCATTTAATATCAACAGCTTCTTTGACTTTCCTTTACCACAAACTTTTTCTGATGAAAAAGACTTGTTTGTTTTTTTATCTCAACTGACATGTAACCACAAACCAGTCAAGCCAGAAATGTTAAAAATCACATGTTAGCAAACCATGTGCTCTTAGTTATAGAACTCCGAAAAAAAAATACACTAGTTGCAAGACACGCAGTTTTTCAGGCTTGTCATCACTGTGAACTGCTCAGCTTACAGCTTTCTATTACATCATTTTAATAATCCATGCACCTGCATGGACCACAGCACATTCAAAGTGTGTTTTTTGTCCTCTAAAATTACCATTGATAATAAAAGCTAGGCAATAAAGTTATTCCATGCACAGAAAACAGGTCAGGTAGAACCGCTGATGGATTCATTATGTATGCACACCTCCTGTACAACGTCATAAAAATGTATAAAAATAGTTTATTACAATGATTTTGAAAAAAAAACTAGTTTTTGCTAGTTTTGGAATGTATCTTAAAGAAAAAATTAGTGAAAATTAAGTTTAATTGTCATTTTCTCCCTCTTATCAGACCAATCTCACTGAATTGAGGGATTGGGATTGAGATTAGCCGGCCTTTTTTTGCCGATACTGCGCAGCGACATTTCTATCATTATAGCACAGGGGCACTTATGAGATGCCTAGGGACTGAACCCGGCCGGTCCATTATACTGACACCGACGAGTCAGGTGTAATGCTGTCCCTTTAGCCCCGAGCGTTAGGAGTTACTGAATTGAATAATATTGGTAGCATAAAACTATGAAAAATGAGACTAAAGCCAATTTTTGCCCCGAATTCATCGTAGCTTATCTCTACAACACTGCTTAGGTTTTCACACGATTCTTCATCAAATTCTTTCAATTCACACCAAATAACAACAGAGACTCGCATAATATGACATTTTGACAGTTGTTTTTATTGTTGCAGACTACAAATTCGTATTTATATTATTTTTATTACTATTCCTAAACAGTTTTAATTATGTGCCTGTATTACATTTTTTTTTTATTTTTTTTTTTTTTTTGCAAGTTTTTGAATTGTAAATTTGTACATATTTAATAATGAAGCTTTTTTTTCTTCATTTTTTTTTTTTGATATCATTGTTAAATAGAACTTCGGAAGGTCGCGATTAACAGTCCGGTTAGCTCAGTCGGTTTAGATGTCGTTACTTATATTTTCAATTCTGCAGAACAGAGATTGAGACCTCGCTCAACCCAACTTTTTTAATACCCGCTTTTGTTCTATTTAACCAATCTTTACATTATGGACATTTTTGGGGTGATCACAAGAATAACTACGCGTTAAATGAGTTTCGTTCACGTAAACATTCCTGATCGTTTCGTCAAAAAAAAAAGTGGTCCGGCTTAGAGCAGGTGCACGAATATCGGTTAATAAAGCTCATCTTTATCACACGGGTAATATCAAATTATATATATATATATATATATAAAGAAAGATCAAGAGTTTTCTACATCAACAGTAACAAATCTCTTTCAATGACAGATATCACATTAAGCAAAAGAGAAGACCCAGGAGATGATGGTGTACATAGCAAAACTCTAAAACAATTAGCAATAGACAATACTAGTTTAAATTAATAAATTCAACAAATCACAGGTTAAAGGTATAATTCCTGACTTTTGGTCTAAGGCAAGTATAATATCAGTATAAAGCTAAATAAACCAGCTCGTGACCAGGGATCATATAGGCCAATCAATTTAACTTCAACTTTCATTAATTTAATGTAGAAAATTATTAAACTTAGGGTCTATACATTAGAATCTAATACTATCTCCTCAGAAAATCGGTAAGGCTGCAGAGCAAATCATTCATGTGATGACAATCTAGTTAAATTAGAATCCGATATTAGAGTAGCCCAAACAAGGAGAACTATATTACAGAAGCTTTTCTGAACCTATCTGCCATTCATGCAGATATAGGGGAACACTAAATTTTAGAACAGGCCTACATATGCAGCTGCAGGAACTGGACCATCTAGATTAGGTGGGTCATTAAGTACAAATAAAAAACATTTAGGCAATTATGCAAATAGCCATGTTATCTAAAAAGGAACATGCCATCAAAGAGTCATTTCCCAACATTTGACCCGATCACGTCTGCTTACGCCCACACTCCATCCTCCAACCCACTCCCCCACACAACCCATGATATCTTATTTTGCATCGATAACATCCGTGATATTTAAAAAAACTAATGCTTTAAGCAAAAATTGTACTATCATGTAATTAACAGTTGGTTCTTACTTTGTTTAACCATTACCATTTTGTTTCATTATTATTATATTTCCCAATAATGTATACATGTACACTTGGGATGAAATAAAGCATGTCTGTGCCTATGTCCACTAGCAGAGAGAAATCGGCGTAACAGGTGACCAATTAACACTTCCAGCCAGTCCGCTCTATTTAAGAATAGAACACATGAACATAATTATAATTAATGAAAACAGTAAAAATGAGAATCCAAATATTAAAAATATCATAACAACGTGGTATATGACAGAATATACACAAGAACTACGATAAGGAACAATATTCACTTATTTAGGAGTGGAAAACAGAGCAAGACAAAGAAACTGTCCACATTGCAATAGGAAAGACTAATTTAATCCTATAGTATTAATGTGTAGGCAGCACAACAAGCACGAAAACGATTAGATAAAGACCTTTTACTAAAAACTGGGCTCAAACTTTGACAGAATAACTTTGTTCTTTCTGCTAGCGGATAGGGCTGACTAGATTAAATTAGCACTGTTCGCGTATGTAAAAACATTACTAAATTAAATACATATGATTTAATCAAATTCAACCCAAAGACCAATTTAAAATTGTTTTAACATTTCTTATACAAATTACCAATAAAATTTCCCCCTTCCCTGGGACAACTTTAAAGTAGACATTTGAGCGCTTTCATCGACTGATTTAGGTCTACGCTGATCCGATAACAGTAAACATTAAATAGCAATACTATATCGAACAATTTAAAACACGGTTTAAAAACTAATGCAGTTATATACATTTTCAGAATCTCTTGACATTTTTCAAATAGAATAAACCAACAATAACATTTAAAATCGCAATTAAGTGGACAGGGAAAATAGACGATGAACACCTTTAAACCATGCTAGGGAGACTCATAACACATATATCAAAGCAGTACATAATGAGCCACCTTAAAAACAGTAAAAATTAAAAGTTTTACATTTTAGGTAGCTGTCAGTTAAGCTTCTCATTGATTTAAACGATATCAAGCTTTGTGGCCATTAGCTTAGTACTATCTTTACAGCATGTGTCGATGGTTTATTGGCTCAATCAATTATCGACACATGCTGTAAAGGGGGTACCCAACAGTTCAGACCATTTGTCACACTTACCGTCAAGTAAAACTTTTGTTCCTGAAAAACAAATGTTTTAAATAGTTTTAAAAACTCACATATTTCTTCTTCTATGATAATGTTAATTTCATCACAATCTGTTGTTTTACATTGTATGGCTACAAATATTGTTAGTATTTTTTGCAAATAAAATTTGTTCTGTTCTGTTGAAAAGATCTCACAAAAGCTCTTCATTGGAAGACTATATCCATGTGAAAAGTTAATCATAATACCAACATTGTCATTATAAAAATGTAATTCCCATCCGAGACACGCTGCACAATTGGCTATTTCTTTAAAGAAAATGTGACCTACTTTTTAGCTCATGTTACATGATCAACCGGGTAATCAACTCTGACGTCGATATGTATTTTTAGCTGAAATCCGCATCATGCTTTATGTATAGATTAGAAAATAATTAACATTTGAAGTGATATATTTTATGACTTTTAATCTCTAGTAATTGCGGTTATGTTATTAACTTAAACTTAGAATAAGAAGGAATTATAAAAAAAGTCCCCAGCAATTGGATAATAAGTTGTTATATGTATAAGACATAGGCCAATTGTCTGATATATTAATACACGCTTGTAGCTTTATTCATTTGACCAGGTCACTGACTGTAAAGATAGTATACAGCTATATTATATAATATGATACATTTTGGGGGATATCTCACCTGGCGTGTCTGTATTTGAAAAATGCAATTAACGCTGGATGCTCAAATTATCTCTTGCGGACTATATAAGTCTAAAAGGATTATACAGTCTCCAATTATTTCTTATGTTTTCCTTTAAAGGTTATAGACAATTAGTCTATATCAAATACCAAACCACTGCTTTGGGGAATTTGGGCATAATTTTTGAATAACATATAGTTTAGTCATAATAAATACGAGTTTGAACACTAAGTGAATTGTTACACAGGACTAATGGATGTGTTAGCAGAAAGAAGCTAATAACTCTGAATGTTTATTTTTTTCCAACTGTATAAAGATCGATAGTGGTCTTTGCTAAGAACTGATAATGACGTCAAAGCGGATTACCCGGATGACTATACAACATGAACATAGAAGTGGTCACGTGGTTTTCTGAGTTTAATAATTGTCATCTGTGCAGCCTGACTCCGGAAGGAAATACCTGTCTGCAATGCAATAACGAGTGGTGATTAATGCATCACTTTTTACACAGAAATACGCCTTCAATGAACAGCATTTTGCACGATCTTTTTAGGTAGCAATGCCTTATTTGGTTATTTAAGAAATGAAATTTTGTTCCAAACCGCCAGATACCCCCTTTAATATGACAGATTAAATCATAGAATTGTTCTATGCTCGAACCCCAAAGTTTATCTTTTGTCTCTCACTGATGGTCGGTAACATGTATCTTTTTGCATGTCTTAAAGATGGTATCCAACATGTATATATTAAATGCATTTATCGCTATATTTTCCCTATAGTTTGTCGAATTTGGGCAGAATTTCTGCACGAACTTATACTTTTGTCACAGTCTCTGGGTTTAACCTCAACTAATTGATAAAACAAATCTGGAAAAAAAATCGCTCTAAATAATGTGGTTTTTTTTTCAAAATCTATAAGTTGTCTCTGCTTAATACTCTGTTAGGGTATCCATTTTAGTGGTTTTAAATTTCTTGACCAATAATAAAAATATTATACTATAAGTTCTGCTATCATATAATAACACAAAGATGTTAAGTAAAACTAGTTCTGTGCAACAATACACCTGTATCCCAGATTTTTTAACATCTACTGTTTCTTAGCAAAGCCTTCATAACCAGATCCCATGAATCTTGGTCTAATCATCAACTCTGTTACACTGATACCAGTTCTATTTGTTATCTGTATCTCTTTGCCCCCTCGTTATGTATAAAATAGAGTCGTTTCTATAGAACATGTAATCCGCCCCATAAAACTGTCAATCAAACTGTCAATCGTCTTGACGTATTCAAACTTGTCGTCACAAGGGTAGGAGTCAAGCCAGAATGCGTAGCTTGTTGCACATGCGCAGTTGAAAATAAAACCATTTTGCAAAAAAGATTGATCTATTTTGTTCATTGTAAAATAGAAAGTAGAAAGGGTTCTATGAAAAGAAATCGCTGAGGAACTTGAATTTTTATAGCTTCTGAAGTACAAATGTAGGGCGACTTCTAAGAATTGATCAGGGTGTTGACGGGAAAATGGTGTTTATCTAGATAAGCCAGCTAGAAGTTTTATGCACTTTTTGCTTCTGTCTTGTTACGTTTTCTTTAAGCACGGCATATAGACCTATACAAATGTAAAGATCTTTGTTAATTAGGGATTTGCCGGAATTTTTGCTGATACTGTGCAGCGACATTTCTATCATTATAGCAATTATGAGGTGCCAAGGGACTGAACCCGGCCGGTCCATTATACTGACACCGACGAGTCAGGCGTAATGCTTTCCCCTTAGCCCCGAGTGTTAGTAGGTAAGCCACAAGTGAACAAATCTCCCCGTGCATGTAATCTATGTTGTTACGACCGGTGTCGCTATATAAGTTTATTTATAACGTTTACTAAACGACAAAATGGTGTAACAGAAAGAACAAGCCAGCAACAAACTAGTACTATAATGTTTTATTTTAATAAACAATTTAATCTATGGCGTAATAAAACAATAACAAATAAATCAGACAAAATTTCAGAAAGCAACATAAATGTTAGCTTACACTTTGTCCCTTTAGAAGGTGTCAATTTAACAGTCCAATTAATAATCCAACGTCGAATAATCCTGAAATGTTTTCGGTAGAATGTCCTCGTAGATAAGCACAGTTGAAATAATCCAAAGGTAGAACAATACACGAATGTAATAAATATAATTCCAAATCAGACAGTTAAATATTTATATCACTGTAGAATATAGTAAATCCACGTAAGTTCCAAACACAGAAATATTGTTACGTGTATTTACTTTGATGGACATTGGACTTTGTTTCGTCACTTCCATCTTCACATGAACAGGATGCTACAATCATTTACACTTCTGCGGTATTTTTTCTTGATTCAAAAAATGATTTCATTTCCAATCAACAAGTTTATGTAGTTCTAATGGACGTAAAACTACTTTCTTCTACATACTATGCGATCATTATTTTTCAGTGACGTCACTACCTTCGCCATAACATACCAAAGAAAACGTCAGCGCTTGGACATTTTTCTTTATTCAAAAAGATCGGTTTTCTTTTCATTGCGTTCATACGAGAAACCCATCAGGAAGTGCGAGGTTAGAGCTCTGTAAAACTGGTTTAAGCATCCCAGTCGGTCCATATTGCCGACTTACCGTTCCAATGCGGTAACTCGGGTTTTCTCTTTTTGTTAAATGACTCATCACAGATTTGTTCTTACTTTTATATTTGGCTTCCATGTGAATACCTTTGTCCTGCGCCTATTTAAATATTGTAAACATTATTTTTCAATGACATCACTACTTTATCATAACTTACCAAAGGAAACGTCGGCGCTTGGACATTTTTATTCGAATAGATCGATTTTATTCCCATTGCTTGCATTCGAGAAAACCCTCAGGAAGTGCGAGGTTTCAGCTCTGTAAAGTGGGTTTAAGCACCCAAGTCGGTCCCTTTTGCCGACTGGCCTTTCCAGGACAGTATCTGTTGGATTTTCTTTTTTTGTTAAATGACTCATCATAGATTTGTTCTTACTTTTACATTTGGCTTGCATTTTTTTCGTTTTAAGAACTACCTTTATAATCATTTTCTAACTACTGGACATTTTTTCAAATATGTGAACATACAACCTTTGCAAAAAATTGTTTTCGGTGACGATGTGTCTAAAGGATTTAAATTACAGACCAGATACAGTGCCGAACTTGATTGGATTAAAAAACTTCAGACTCCATTTCCACTCGGTCTTAATGACAATATTCATCAGGCGGGCAATATTTCTAAAAATCCGAACATTGACATCCTTAGTATTCTATCTTAACGCAAGCGCAAACGTCGATCTCATGGAATTAGAAAAAAATCATAATCTTAAACGCTGATTTAGGAAAAATTTTTCTATTCAAGATCTGAACACATTTTATATTCGATCTGGTATTCACGCCTTACTTTGTACAGTTACAAATCTACCTTCGAAATCACTAGTTACTTCGGGCAATGAGGCAGATAAAATATATTTACGTACTCATCCTTTATATTAGGTGGCTTCCATCATTCAAAAGTATACTACCCATGCTTTAAGACCTCATATTGATAAACAGTCTCAACACAAACGACATTTCATGAAAATCAAATACAATAATAAAGGGATTGATTGTATCGCCTGACCTAGTATCTTTCGGGACAAAATATCATCAGTAAAATCCCCAGTTACTTCGAAAAAACAACAACAAAAAAACAATGATTTGTTATAAGTACAAAAAAACCCATTAGAGGTCTTATTTTTAATTACAACCAAACTGTAGCAGACCTTAACCTGAATGATCCTTCTCAAGATTCTTGTAACTGTTCAACTTCACCTTTCTGTTATTTATTATCTGGCCATATCATTACTGGGGATTTAAACATTATCGATGACTCTAAATTAAGAAAATTACTCTTTAAGGGTCCGAAATATCGCCTTCCAGATGAAATAGATTTTGACCTTTTTTGCAAAGAAATAGCTGGTGCAGTTAAGCCGATCGCAGGTTTTAAGGTGTAAGAGAAAACACGGATACAGTAGCACTTAATACTTGGACGAAAGCCATTTTAAGATAATAAAAAAATCGCGTACAATTCTACCGCTCCCATCCTTGTAGTTTACCTAAGAAACCTTTTTATCACTTAAAACATCTAAAACAGTCCTTTCAGAATATTCACGATAAATTTGTACTTGTATCTGCAGACAATGCTTCAAACAACACCATTTTTGTCTGACGACTATATTACAAAAATGTACTGAGTGCTGAGTTATCCACCACCAGATCTTACTCTAGTTCCAACCTTGACTTTCAGACAGTCATTGACAAACATAAACAGATATTGCATAATTTCAATATCAAAATAGAATCAAAGCAAGAAAAACTTACTTCACTGTACTGGATACCTAAGCTTCACAAGACACCATACAAGTCACGATTCATAGCTATTGCCTGCTCTAGCAACCACAACTCACATATGTAGACTACTTACGTCTTGCCTGACAGTTGTTCACAATCCAATCACTTTGTGATATATAGTGAAAAAGTGTATGAAAGTTCAGGAATTTACATTTTTTGGTCTATCAAAATTTCTTTAGAAATTGTAAACAAGTTTCGTACTTTAAACTTTCATTGCTCTGCAGTTAATACTTACGATTTCTCAACGCTTGTACACGTCTTTACCTCATGATTTAATTAAGACCAAATTGATTGCTCTTATTGAGAAAACATTTGCTCGAGAGCAACGTCTACATATTGCATGTCATGAAAGTAATGCATTCTTTACCAATTACAATTTTACAATTTCATAGAAAAGTTTTCATGTGGACTTGCACGGAGGTTTGTGAAGCTCTACGTTTCCTATTAGACAATATTTACATAAAACGCGGTGACACTTTATTTAGACAAGTAATTTGTATTCCTATGGGAACCAACTGTGCACCATTAATTGCAGGTTTGTTTATACTGCTTTGAACGTGATTTCATGTTAACTTTATCCCCTTCTAACCAAAGCCACATTATAGAGGCTTTCAATTTAACGTCACGCTATCTTGACGATATTCTAACTATAGATTATCCTTTCTTTTCTCAAATGATCCATCTAATTTGACCTCCAGAACTTACCCTTAATAAAGCAAGTAAATGACATTTAAATGCTGCATTTCAAGACATTGAGATCGCAATTTCCAGTGACAACGTCTCTACTAAAATCTATGACAAGAGAGATGATTTCAACTTTACTATTGTGAATTATCGATACCTTGAATGACGGTGATTCACCTCGTGCTACCTCCTATGGTATATACATATCTCAACTTACAAGGTTTGCACGAGTTTGTACTAAAGTAGAAGATTTCAATGCTAGAAACCGGTTTATTTCTTCTAAACTGTTACAGCAAGGCTTTCGTTTTCATAAATTAAGAAAGGCGTTTTCAAAATTCTTTCACCGCAATGGTTTTATTGCTTCTAAGTATAAAAGCAGTATGAAAACACTTACGCAGAAAGGCATAAGCCATCCTGCATTTTATAGAAATGTTTTATACAAGTTAAAGAAAATCGAGGGTCTCAGTAACTTTTCTGACCACTTTACAAAACTTATCAGAAAATGTATCGCAGACGGTTACAACCCGGGAATCCTTCGTTGTACTGCATTGCTTGCAATTGACCCTTTTACTGTTAAGGACTTGCATTGCTTTTAAATTACACGATGACCGGACAGGTCATTGAGACTATATGAAAACAGTTACTTAAAGCAATAATTGGACAGTCACTGTTGGAATTCTTGTCTCATCATCCCTCCAGTCGTTCTCTCTATAGGTGAGTCAGCTTGAGCAGTCTCCATACCCTTTAAGTGAGATTGCACAGGAGGTATAACATCGGGATTTTTATTACCTTTATTATATATAATGTGCCAACTGCGGATAAATCCTCGGCTTTTTATATGTTATTTGAGAAAAGGTAAATAAGAAAAAATCCTATCAAAATTTTCACAAATATTTAAATTTTATCTACCAGTAGACAAAGGCAAACAAGGTAAATGCAAATGTGACAAAAACACAGAGACAAGACATAATACACATAAAGAAAAACCATCAGTTACTGCCTTAGAACGGTCAATCGGCATAAGGGCCAACTGGAGTGCTTAAACCTTATATAAGTTCATTGTATTTGTATCTTTTTTAACTTCCGATGCAGGTGCTTACTGTTAGTTGTTTCACTTTGACTGGATATTGTTGTTTACACTGTTTGTTTGATAGAAAAACCTTCAGGAAGTGCGAGGTTGGAGCGCTCCACAAACCAGGTTTAAGCACCCTAGTCGGCCTTTTTGCCGACTGACCGTTCCAAGGCGGTAACTGATGTTATTTTTCTTTTGTATGTTATGTCTCGTCTCTGTGTTTTTGTCACATTTAGATTTACCTTGTTAACCTTTGTTTACAGGTAGATAAATTTTAAATATCTGTGGAAATTTTGATAGGACCTTTTCTTATAAGGCTTTGCATGTGAATACCTTTGTCATGTGCCTTTTCTGGGTTTGGTATATGTTGCAATGCGCAAAGGACTGTGTTATATGTTTTTACACTAGTCTACAAGGTCATATTCATCATAACTTTATTTAGATATGTAATTGGTATTCATATGGGAACGGTATTTCTATGGGAACCAACTGTGCACCACTAATTGCAGATTTGTTTGATACTGCTTTGAACGTGATGTCATTTTAACCGTATTCCTTTCTATCCAAAGCCACATTATAGAAGCTTTCAATTCAACGTCTCGCTATCTTGACGATATTCTTACTACAGATAATACTTCTCAGTTGGCCCATCTGATTTTACCCCCAGAACTAACCCTTCATTAAGCAAACACCTGACATCTACATGCAGTATTTCTAGACATTGAGATCACTATTTTCAATACGACGACTCTACAAACATCTATAACAAGAGAGACGATTTTCATTATTGTGTATTATCCATACCTTGACGGTGATTCACCGTGTCCTAACCCCTATTACATATCCCAACTTGTAACTTTTGCACGAGTTTGTACAAAAATAGAAGTAGAAAATTTCAATGCTAGAAACTTGTTTATTACTTCTAAATTCTTGTAGCATAGCTTTAGACTTCACAAATTAAGGAAGGCGTTTTAAAACTTATTTCACCGCAGTGATTTTAATGCTTCAAAGTATAACAGCAATACGAAAACAAGTCACTTGAAGCCATAATTGGACAGTCACTACTGGATTTCGGTCTCGTGGTCTCTCAAGTCGTGGCATATATAGGCGGGGCAACTTAAAACGTTTTCATGCCGTTTACGTGGGATTGCACATTAGGGAAATCATCGGAATTTTTTGTGTACCTTTATTATAAAATATGCTAATTGCGGATAAATCCTCGGCTTTTTATAATATACTGTTTGACTCTCATTACTTACTATTTAACTCCTCTCAAAATAGCATTTTGTTACGTTTGTTTGGGCTGTTTTCTAAAATTCTATGATTGCTTTCATGTTTGTTAAATATAACTTTTGACACTTATGACCTACGATGTCAAGCATTTTTGTTTCATGACGTCATTAAATTGTCCTTATTATACGTCATCGCTTAGGCTGTTTTATTTCAAACTACTCTCTCATTTGGTACTTTTAGGTTGCCGAGGCTTTTATAAACTGTACATATTGTACATATGTTGATAGTTGTGCCGGACCGGAGGTTCGGACCGATAACCAAAATGCAAGTTCAGGGGACCTCTTTAATGCATCAAAACGGTAAGAAGCTGTAACAGAAAATAGCAAATATTCAGACTGTCAAACATACAATCAAGCATACATTAAGCAAGTTGGCATGATATTCGCCAAAATCTAAATAGTGACGTCAAAATGAATGTTCGCTAGAGCATATGCAATAACAAAGTATTAGACAAAAGTGCATTAAGATGATACTAATATGTCTACACTAAACCAGAAATCGCTTTGAATCTTGCACTATCCATCAATTACAGTGGTGAAATCAACATACATACAAGGTGGACAAGGTGAACCTAACACAACAATGTTTATAAATAAAAAACAATTCTACATGTTGATAATTAACATGAATGTCAACTATCATGATCTATCAATTAAACAACATGGCATGTTCTCAAAACAACAACTCAGCGGCTTAACCAAACAAACACAAGATAAATGACTAGAAATCTTTGTCATATGTAAAACAGTTAAATAGACAATCAGAACTATTCAACATATAAGCTCTAAAGTTAATCAAGAATCCAACATGACTTTAACTATGTTTCAAATCATGCATAAAAAATGGCGGCTTCCAACAGGCACACTTTAACTTGAGAAAAACATCAACAAATGGTAAATATCATGACAATGGTTCCGCAAAAGGCAACACAAAAATGTACAAGAAATAATTATAACAATTACATTTTGCCATTCCTGGGTTGCCAGGAGAAAAAAGAGTATGTAAATAAGATAAACTCTTACAGTTGTTAAGGTAAGTTGAATTTATATAAAAATATTTGTTATTGTGTATAAATGTTGGCCACATGATTTACATGAGCGTAGAATTTTCACAGCGTCTTTTCATTTGCATTCTCAGTCAAGAAATATCCTGAAATTTATTAAATTCGTTTACTTTAAATTCGTATACTTCAAGTATTCTGTTACATTTTCATTAATAAATAAATTATTTAGTTAGCTTAATATAAATTATGCTGGATAGGTAAATAAGAAAAGGTCCTGTATGAATGACCACAAATATTTGAATCTACTCTTCTTCTATACAAAGGCAAACAGGGTAAATGTAAATGTGACAAAAACACAGACATAACACACAAAAAGAAAAACTAGCAATAACCGCCTTGGAACGGTCAGTCGGAAAAAGAAACAGCTGGGCTGCTTAAACCTAGTTTGTAGAGTGTGTAAACTTGACATTTAGAAATGGAAAACAACATTTGATGGAGTGAACCCAATACTGAGGCTTAACAATACCCCGCTCTTCAAAGATGCAACGCCTGGTGCATTCAACAATTAAAATAATTTAGTTGCTAATGTACACTTGAAACAAATTTTATCAAACAATTTACAATTAACATAGACATAAGAAACTTGAACACGCCACATAACCTTTACCGCTTCAATAACGAAACAACAATATTAACAGTTAATCAAAAGGGAACAGCCCCGTTACTTAAGTGCCTGTAAAAAATAGAAAAAGTTAATAAAAAGCCACTGCTTTCTAACAAAGACTTCTTAACATACTTATTTTATTTGACCATTGTTCTAAGGCTTGCATTTTCTTGGCAGCATTCCTCATTTCCTCTGGTTTCCTGAGCGAGGTCTGTAATCGAAGCGGGGTCTCTTGAGGTTGCTATGGCCTAATAGGCTTCGTCTGCCGAAGTCACAGCTTGAAAGCATTCGCTGTACAGGTTCGATTGCAGAGGCAGAACTTAACATGGACTTTTCAACCTGGCGGATTGCCCTAGCATAATGCCCAGACGACTAATCGCTGCTTTTGTTTTGATTTTTGTCGTTGATGTTCCGGAACATTTGGCAATGGTAAAAATAGGGGTACTTTTTCTCCAAGCAGTTGATTTGTTATCTCTGCGAATGATGGCGTCCTCTGCATACGTGTGCCATTGCTCGCTTTCACGTCAGGGGTATTCTGTGGCTGCTTATCACAGACGGCTGATTGCCATTGAATGATTCTAATAGGCCGTATTTTCTCTGTATCGGTCACAACTGTCTGTCTTTGATTTAATGACTGTTAGAGTGGGCAATACCAGTGGTGGAGGCATTGGTAATGGGTTTTCAAGGTTAATAACATCCGTCCTTTTCGATCGTCGGAGTGGACAGATCTGACATGCCAGACTCAGGCTGGCTGTCTTCGTCTGTAAGCCCACCCGTGTACGCTGGATTGACCGGGTCATACTAGATCATGTTGGTACAAAGTGTTATTTTTCCACTACTAATCAATTCAGCCTCGTTAGTCATTTCTACAGCCAAACCCTATTCGGGTAGGGCTTGACGGAGGTCCGTCCCCTCAACGACTTTCCTGGGGTTAGGGTTATGTACAAGGCATGCTGATTGTTTACTGTCGTTTAACGGCTGTGGCATGTTTAAGTTGGAATTTAACCTGCTCTTCCAATGATTCTTATCTACGACTCCTAACCATACCAGAGTACAATGCTATGACGCTTGATCGAGCGGTATATGGTATTTGTATACACGGGCAATCACTGTACCTCTCCAACTTTTTCTTCCGTTTATTCTTCTTTCGTGTCTGCCATTTGGAGTCCATGCTTGCCTTAAATGTAAGAGAAAAAAACGTCAACCATCGTGGGTGTGCCAGATCGCGCTAAATATGGCATTGTGATCGGCGCAGTAGCAAATCACAAAAAAGAATATTATTGGCGACGCGCTGGAGCTCTTTTTTGTTATTAAAATTTCTAAACGTTTAACGTAAAGGTACATGGAGATTCAGTACGCCCTAAGTTCGGAAAATAGATAGGAATGCTCTTCGGAACCCCATTCGATGTTGGGACGGCATGTTAACCAATTGAGAAGATCATCTTTTGGCAAAGAAATTATATAGCCAGAAAGTCCATAGTCAGAAATCGCCGGCTGTGAATGGTCCATTGAGTATGCACGGTAAATTCTGGCTTTTGATGCAATGTTAATGCAACATTTCAAGATATTCGCGATATACCATAAACTATATCTGTACGTTCCACGCAAATATGAAAAATAGCATTTCCAATGCTGCCAGCGTGCAGGACTGCTTTTATAGTATCTATGAAGTGCTTGTGAGATTTAAAGTATACTGGAAACTTTCAAATACTAACCATAACTTTTCAAATAATGCACTTTGTTACTTGCTCCCATATTGCTTACCTCTTTAGTTGTTGCCGTTTTTGCGTCGTCTTCGATGCTTCGCCTCAACGACTTTTCTTGTTGGCAAGCGTTGCGGACCTATGGCTTGCATCGGCAAATTTCGTCAACCACCGAGGTCTGTTTATGCCTTCATATTACATGGTGGGCGACCCGATTGTTACCCCGCGAGTCCGTCTGTATTGTGTACGCCACCGGTCATATTTTAATAAGGATCAGATATGGTTCTTTTCTTTCAAGCTTTGGGGTGATACAGATTTTCCGTGCTTCATTTAAGAACCACACTACGTCTCCTGCCTGGTACTGGCTCAAAATATCGAGGTCTTTCAGTGGTTTTGCAAGTTTCGCAAAGTCCATTACAAAGCGTCCGGGGCCGCACGTCATCCTTCGATACAAGGTGACCTAAGAACAATACCGTACGCTGCAGCAGTTGGCACTTATCTGGATGTAGTTTCAATCCAGCTTGATGGATTCTGCTTAGAACTTCTTTGGCGCTTTGTATGTAATCCTCGAAGGTTACTTCTTAAACAATTATGTCAGCTACGTACCCAAGGCATGTTTGCCATTGCAAGCCTTGGAGACTAAGCTCCATAGTACTTGGAAACATGCTACCACTGTTGTTGAGTCAAGATGGCATTCGTGTCATTTCGAAGAGCCAAATGTACACAAATGTACTCTTCGGGATATCCTCTTTTTTAACAGGGATGGAAGTAACCACTGGATAGATTTAATGAGCTAAACAGACTAGAGCCGGCCACAGCATCTAAGCAGACTTGAATTCTAGGAAGTGGAAATCCGCCGGGTTTTACCAGTGCATTTATTTAGCGACATATGAGACACAGTTTACCGGCCTTACTGAACTGCTTTTTTAACTGCTTTTGCGTCTATATCCCTGCGCCCTAATCTTTCCAGTCCTTCAATGATCTTTAATGAAAGGTCTCTGTCTGTGGGCTCAACTATTCTATTTCTTAACGGCATGCAATCACTCTGCACCTGTGACATATTCTTGTTTTCCTGGTCATTTCTGCAGTCCATGCCATCCAGTGCCCTTCCTTCAGCACAACTGTTCTCTTTCTTAACGGCGTGCAATTACTCTGCACCTGCGACGTTTTCTTCTTTTCCTGGTCTTTTGTACTGCAGTCGATGCCATCTAGTGACCTTCTCTCGTACTTCCCTTTCTTCTGCACGTCTTGTTTGTATACAGTTAACTACGTGGCATACAGCCTGATCGATGGTCTTTGGCTCCGTGAGGAAATCAACATCAAATCTTTCCTAGTTCTCTAAGTCCGTCAAGAAACTTGCGCACCAAGTTTTTGTCACGGGTCCTCCTACCCCTGTACCTATTGGCATTGTCGTACAGCTTCTTCAGTTCAGAGGCATATTCTTCTACTGTCTCCTCGGTTTTTGCTGTCGGTGGCTAAATTTGGCTGAAAACGCCCTGCTGTTTCAACGGTTCGAAAACGACATTTTATCTCTCCGATGACGTGGTCGTAGTCACTCAAAGCAAAGCTTGGCGGTTATCCAAACTAGATTTAGGCCGTTTAACGCTCAAGACGAGAAAGTGGCTGGTCCAGTTTCTCATCATTGCTGATTTGTTTTGAGCATGTGCATTGTGGGCATGAAGGCTAGTGTGAGGTCGTGGTATGCTTTGCTTAAACTTTTAACTTAAGCGCCGAAACAACATCTTTTAAAATATATGTAATTACGGGAAGCATTTGAAGACGTTTCATGTGATTGGTGACTCCACTGCCCTACTGTGTACTGCTGTTAATTCGTATTTCTACTGTTGTGCCTCGCCTCCACCTCTACCGTCGGCGATTCAGTCAGATCTCGGCAGAATATTTCGCCAATCACTCCCGTCCAAAGAAACATTCGCCATGTCTTCTTCCGTGGGTTCGTATCACTGGATCCAAGATAAAAATCTGAATTCCACTTCTCACATCAAAAATTGTTACGGTACCAGGGTGATGTTGTGTTATTGATTGGACTACAGCTTATTTTATATAAAGAAATATTAAATTAAGACCAACGATATGTGTAACTAAATAATTTGTTTATTAATTATTGAGCAGAATAGTATAAGTATACAAATTCAATACATTTCAGGATATTACTTCACTGAGATTGCAAATGAAAAGACGCTGCGAAAATCCTACGACGCGGCCACCATTTATACACACAATGACAAATATTTAATATAAATTCACCTTACGTTAACAACTGTAAGAAATTAAGTTGTCGTATTTGCTTAAATCTTCGACTCAACCGATCCTTGTCATACTCACTCTAAAAACAGCAAAATATATTAATAAGTTAACTACGTAATTCCCACTGAATATTTATGAGTTGAATTTACTTATCTCTTTAACTTAATAAAAATTAATATCAAAAATAAATGAAACATGATCGAATCAAACTTATGTTAACGACTGAGGAAAATTTCAACCACTTATACTAATTCCAGCCCGCTAGAAAATCTTGTGCATGCACCAAGAAAAAGGACCAAGTTATGATGGACCCCATAGTCATATTTAGGTGAAACGAGCTATTTATCGTTCATCAGAAAGACCCAGAAACAAGCAAACTTTTGCAACTTTTAAGAAGGTTCTGCTTCATAGAATGCACCTACCGCCAAATTGCCAGTTGGTAACCCCAAATTTTAATAAAATATGTACTTCCTAAAAAGGGGATCAGTCCATTATTGTGCATAGTGGTTCAAGACTTTCGCTTTTTTTAATTCTACATTTTAATTCTACGTTTCAGCTTCCTTTTAACACCAAAAGAATACGATTATCTTCAAAATAGGAAATATAATGCCAAAACACAGCAACAGACTGTTACTAAAGAAAAAAGTCCATGCCACACACTCTACTTCCGGTCGGTATTTAGTGTAACCACCCCTATACTCCATTGTGTTCCAACTGACATATACCCATTCAACAGGCTCATTGCTATAAATGTCTTGCCGCAAATACGATCCAGATGTGTGATAAGTTTTGTAGTTCCGTGTATAGGCCTGTTATGTACAAAAGGTTTAAATTAAAAAGCGTTCGTTTTGGTCGGAAAACTTCGGATTACTTTAATAATTTAGCAATAACTATCAATGTCGGAGCCAGATATTTTCAACTTGTAGGCCCATAGACGGGGTTCCAAGGGGAGGTTGTCTCTTGGTAAGGGTGTCTGGCCCGGAACCCGGAATCAGGTGGAGATTGAAAACAGCGAAATGCTCGTTTCAAAGTATTTTCAAGGAAAAATAACAAAACAATCATTTTAAACAATTAATTTGATTCGATGGAAACTGAACTGAGCACGGTTAATCATGCGTTAGCCATGGTGAATGTTAAATGGAGTCCTTTTTCTGCATTTAAAAGAAGAAAATTTGTTGGTAACAACTTCAACATCAATATCTCTGTAGATTTGAAGAATGCCGAGATCGGACAGCATGTATCCCGTCATCAGTATTCTCATGTACGCTTTGATAAGACGGATAGAACTGAATGAGCGTTCACATGATGCCGGCATTGTGTGCAAGACCGACAGTACTTTGTGAATCCCAGGATAGGCGGCCTTATGTGTGCTGTCAGGTAGAGCCGGGAGAATTGATGGCCTTGGTCAGCCGTCATCTTGACTCCACCGCTCTATGCAGCGTTGAACGTCGCCCTAAAACTCTTCTTTAGATTTACTGATATCCTTACTGTAACTTGTGTATATCGAATCAATTTGTCCATCATTCAGGTTCCCGATCCTTGAGGGCATAAGCATCTGTGCACAAAAACGATCATGGTTGCTCATGACCCGGCTACTTATTTCCTCAACAAGAAGGTCAACGAAAACGATCCACGCCAGTATTCCTTTGGATCCCCAATTTGATAAGTATTTCTATTGCGCTGTCTTCCGGTTTGACGCGTTACACTTAAACCAATATGTACGAATACAAACACTTACTGTGAAAAATAACAAATGATTGCACCACTATTGAATTTGTGTCACTCTGCTTTCGCATTTATACCATATAAAAGAGCACTTAAAATGACATTATGATGTGCTTTTTGGCTAGCAATGCCCACGGCTTTCTGGTAAATTGTATCAAACACCGCATCGTCTTGTCGTTTTGCACGTAAATTGCCTACTACCGGCTTCACGCACAGCCTCTGACAAACCCATGCTTGTAAGGGAAAAAATACGGATAAACGTACGTACGAATTTTGGAATACTCATTGGCCTGCGTTCGCAAATGTATGGGATCTAATAAGTCAGATATTGCATTAAGATGACGCAAGAAGCTACAGAGGCTGCCTTCTTATATTGCAAACAATGCAAGTGTTCTGCTATTAAAGGCAATATCTGTATAAAGTAGTTTTAAGTTGCCAAAACATTAAATTTATGTATACTTAAACTACGTAATTATAATATTGTAATTGATTTATATGGTTGATTTTAAAACTCCATGGAAAACAGAGATAATATCCGGATTCAACACTGTTTTATTTATCTACATGTAAATATAAGTACGAAAATATAACGAACATATTATCATAGACCGAATCCGTATGGCGTCATATTGGAAGACTGACAGAGCACCGGTGCAAAGTTTATGAAAGCGTTAGGAAATCGGATGTTTTCATAAATCAACAGTATTTTAGTATAAACTTAACCAGGTCGTCGTTTTGTACTGTTTGTTCAGATCATTTCCTTAGTAATTTCTATAAATAATAATTGTCAACTGAAATTGTTATTACAAATGTAATAAACCATTTAATGATGATCAAATACAATCTATTGACCGACATACAAGTAAACAATGTTTCAAAGTATCGATTAGTACATTTTGTACAACATATAACTTATGTAAATGCAATCGGAACTCCTCGGGTAATTCCCTCCTCGGGACAATCATCCCTCATATGTATCTGGTGCAATGATACTTACAGAAATCACGATCGTTTTATTCGCCATAAGTCGAAAAAAGAATATGCCAAAAATGTAGTTCGAACAAAAAAATAAACAATGGCATCGTTTGACAGCTGCAAGTCTGTTGCGCTGGGTTAATTAAAATTAGATTATTTAAAGTTGAAGCCGCCACAAATTGAAGTTTTACAGACATCTTACTGTATGGGAGCTGTCATCCGAGCTGCTCTCTTGTTTTGTCGTCTGTCACAAAAGTTATCCCATTTAGGGAAATGGCCGAGGTGATCCGACTACCTACATACACCCCCGAGAGATGATTCGTGACTTATCTGAGCTGTTCCGATTGATGTGAATGGCCTAAGGTGGATGTAGTTGCTAAAGATTCATAAGCTAAGCAATTAAATTGTATTTACAAATTCTCTACAACAATTATTTATCAATCTCACCAGCTGTAATCATTGAGATTAGACTCATACAAACTGCTGGGTAGAACCACGGACATACTATTTTGGTGACCATTATTTTGTCTTTTATTGTACTTTTTTCTAGAAAAACCAGCAGATCTGTATGACAACCTCAACCCAGACTCGTCTCATTCGGTGATCAAAGGGCAGAAATATGTTCTCCAGTCACCATCACCATCAAAGTAATAGATAAAATAGATCTCTACAGCGGTCGGCCAATGACGCTGCAGCAGCCCTCTTGGAACTTCGCCAGCATGATGTAGACTTCTCTGATAATCCAAAAGAGGAGCAGGAAACTGGGATATTTATGCAGACAGACATTGTCGTTGACCTTTTCAAAGCTATGGATATTGAGTTGCAACGTCTGCTGATGGAGAAACAGTTAGGATGCCAGAAGTTTTACCAAGCTTTATGTGAAACGGATGATAGCAGGGTAAAATGTTACACTGGATTAAGCAATTACACATTACTGAAAGCCTTGTATGACTGTGTTGAGCCAGACATTTTAGTAACACAAAAGAATACTCTTGACATGTTCCAGCAGCTAGTTCTTGTTCTAATGAAACTAAGAATGAATGCATCAAATCAGGACCTAGCAGTAAGGTTTAATGTGTCTGATAAACTGTGTCTGTGCTGTTTTTCTGAAGACAGAACTGCTAGTCTTCAATATCACTAAATGTCAGTGCTTCTTACAGTATGGACACTTTATCTCCACTGGGCTGGTCACACAACAGTCACACAAGATATAAGCATCTGGAGTTGCACCTATGTCTAGATGTTCTCTGTTCAGATTTTTAAGCCACATGTTTGCACATGCACATTGTAATTTGTTTTCTGTATCTGTTCATCAAATATGTCTCAGTAAGACCCATTGGAAGATCCCCTTTCAACACTTGTGGTACATACCTATCACTGTACTCTGGAACCAGAGACAGAATGGTTGGTTTTCGAGAATGGCTGGAGTCCGACATGCTCAAATATTTCAGAAAGGTTTGAAAACGCGAGGTGTCAGAGTTTTTATTAACTAACTTCAGAGTTGGTGTTTTTTTCTGAATTAAGGCATCAAACTTCTTTCTCATTGACGCAGCAGATGTGAAGTCCATGTTCCGAAGCCTATCCAATGTTGCACGCTGGAATGCTGCTGGAAGCTTCCAATATGCTGGCACCTAGGTACTTGCGTTCTTCTCTGCAATAACCCATGGACGACCATGGCTTTTCAATAATTCGCTGAGAATGAACCTGCAAAACTAATATAATAAAAGACTAGTTATTTTAATTGTATTTCGCTTTGTCAACAAATCCATTACAAAGTTTATCGTCATTAATAATGCAATTAATAAACAAAATAATTTATTTTCAACACATTAATTCTCATCATATATTCTACTGCCATAACGTCATTATGATTAAATATAAATATAGTTTAGGAATATGTAATGATGAATGTAATAATAATCAACTGCCTGAAGAGGTTTGACGAGGTCAACTTTTGACTGATACTTTCAATTATTTTCAAAGATTATTGCCAGTTGCAATAAAAAAAATAAGTGTTGAGAATAGTGCATATTCAACTTTTATGCAAAATCACAAAATATACTTATTTACGACAAAATTTTATTAAGTCAGTGGAATAGGCCTTTGTTTTACTTACTATGCCAGTCACTGCACAACATCCTACATCTTTGACCCATCCATCCACGAACTGTTTGAAACAATGCGCATTTTCATATTTTTTCAAAGATTAACTGTCTAAATATCTGAATAACTTACTTACACCATTTAAATTTAACAGTATTAAATATTTTTCTTTTTCTTTATTATACAAACATTTCACAATTGTGTAGCTGTTTTGAAACTTCTATTTCAAATTCCTTACCTACGTTTTACCTGACGTCATACTGATTCACTCTGAGCCTATGACAGAGGTAAATGTAATAAACCGACAGTGCAAGAGAGCGCGTAATTTCACCTGATAATATTGATCCTTTCATATGTTAGATTGTCTGTTCCAATAATTGTAAACAGAACGGCTGCCTATGATCTATGCGATCAAGGCGTGTTTCGCCGGTTTCTGAAGAACACGTGGTTCTTTTCTGTATCTCTACTTCTACTTATGAGGTCTATATTCCGGAGCTGTCTTGATAGCCTACTGTTTTCTTGATAGAACTCCTTATACATTTGAACTCGAAGCAGTGAAGCATTTTGCCTTAAAGCACGCAAACTTAACAATACAAATACACATTTGAAATCATAGGGTTGTCAATTGTTATATTTTAGAAACGATTTCTAGCTGGGCCTAATGTGAACAGAAGTGGTATAAGTGAGGGGTGTCCATTGCCGACCGGTTGGTCACTAACCACTCTCTACCATCGGCTCATACATTCACCTCTGTTATTGGCTCACTTAATGTCGGGACTACTTTCGATCCACGTGACTTTCAAAACTGCCTCGTGGATCACGTCCATGTTTATTTACAAATGCGCATTAATATCAATATGTTATTCTACCAAAAATAGTGCGCTTGAATTAATTAAATATCTTTAATTATTTACTTCAATATATGTCTTTTTAGTAGATGTTTATTCATTTTATGTAGAAGTATTATTTTAATTTGAAAATATCCTTAAAATAACACTTTAAAATTTCCGTCAAAAATCTTGACGTGAGCCCATTGCAGAGGTGTCTGAGAGAGGAACGAACGAAAACTCTGCATGGGAGATTGGTCACCAAGCTGTAACACACGGCGCGGGTTCTTATTCCTGAAAAGGTCATCTAGAGAGGTGGCACGCCGGTGCTTCAATCTTGCTTGGGTGTTCATCTATCAATAATATGTGGTCGACGCCAATATGCTCATTTTTGGGACGTTTTGCACGTTTATTTACAGAGGACTATGATGCATGCGCGATTGTAACCCTCAGACTAGTCAGCACGACTTGAGCAGGCTAAGGCAAAGACACATATTTAGATCAGCCCTTAAGAGTCTTAAGTTATATATATGTCTTGATACCTTTACCTGGAATTGTTAGCAAGTAGCTTAGGTTGTGAATTGCTTGTTAATAAATGTCGCGTGATAAAGGCCTGAAGAAATCAGCTGATTATATCTTATAAAACCACTTGACTGTTTGTGTTGAGTGGACCCTCTTTTATAATATATTGCTTACAGAATTATGCAACATGGACCTCAAAACAATGCAAAAGTAAAATCCCATAACCTTTCGGTTAATAATTAAAAAAATCCCATAAATTATGAAATATCGTGCGTAATGTGCACAATTTGTGACCATTTGGAACAAATGCTGTACGGATTAAATGCACGTTATAAATGATTAATGATTCTGCCCTTATCCAGATTGTAGACCGCATCGACGATTCTGGCGCCGGGAAAATGCCAGCCTTATTAAGATTATACAGAGGTATGAAAATTATTCCATGTACTGGTGGAAACAGAGAATTCAACGAAAGAAAAATTATTGACAATGCTGCTGCATATATGAAGCTTGGTTTTCGCATGTGTATATAACCAACAAACGAAGAATAATCTCGCATCAAGATTTTCTTGAATAAATTAAAATACAACCATTGAAGAACATACATTTTTTGTTTTTAACAATTTAATTTGTATATTTTCCCAATCATAAATATACTGTTCTTAAAAACAAGACGTTTTACACATAACTGCTTAAGAAACATATTTTTTCTGGTGTGTCGGTCTTTTTCTTTTTTCCACTGTTTTTGGGTGGGTGTCGCTTGCGGCACCGTCCAGAGTCATGAAATCTTGATTTCAGGAAGTCTTCCTCTAATGGGAAAAAACTTCATACTTACTAAAACTTGCAATATTTGTGATTTATTTGCATTCTCTAATTGGAATACACATTTAAACAAATTTTTACCGTGTACTTTTTTCATTTTCACATTTTTTTATTCCCAGACTCGACTTTTTGTGTATCGGAAAAAATACAATGGTTTATTTTTTGAAGTTTTTGGACAAATTTCTATGCAAATAAGCATTAATTCACTGCAGATATAATTGTTCTCATTAAAACAAGTTCATATCATGAGTGATTTAAAAAAAAAAACTATCATATTGGTGAAAAAAGTAAATGACAGTATATAAAAATTTCTTTAAAATCTCAAAAAACCAAACTTGCCAAAGTCACATTACCCTATTTTTTTATTAAAGTAGGTACATCCCTAAACAACACATAAATATCATCTACAATCATAACTGAGTTAAATATAACAATTTGAAATAGTTTTACCGTAGTTAACTGCAGAAATTAAGATTTGAAAATGACTACAAAACAAAATGAAAGGTAACCCTGTAATAAAAAAACACAACTTCATCTGATTCTGACATTAGGCAGGGCAACGTCAGAAAGGTAACTATGTCATAAAAACATTCAACTGATTCCTACATTAGGCAGGACAACGCCAGAAAGGTAACTATGTTATAAAAAACCTAAATCTAATTCTGACATTAGGCAGACAACGCCAAAAATGTAACTATGTCATAAAACCTTCATCTGCTTCTGACATTAGGCAGGGTAGCGCCAGAACGGTAACCCTGTCATAAAAAACCTCATCTGATTCTGAAATTAGGCAGGGAAACGTCAGAAAGGTAACTATGCCATAAAAACCTTCATCTGATTCTGACATTAGGCACAGCAGCGCCAGAAAGGTAACTATGTCATAAAAACCTTCATCTAATGCTGACATTAGGCAGGGTAGCGCCAGAAAGGTAACCCTGTCATACAAAACTTCATCTGATTCTGACGTTAGGCAGGGCTACGTCAGAAAGGTAACTATGTCATAAAAACCTTCATCTTATTCCGACATTAGGCAGGACAACGCCAAAAAAAGTAACCCTGTCACTAAAATCAATAATTATCTGATTCTGACATTAGGCAGGGCAACGTCAGAAAAAATCCCTGTCGTTAAAATCTTCATGTTATTCTGACATTCGCCGGGGCAACGTCAGGAAGAAACACTGTCATTGAGATCTCCATCCGATTCTGACATTATACAGAGAAACGTCAGACAGGAACTCTGTCATTGAAATCTTCATCTGGTTCTGACATTATACAGGGCAACGTCAGAAAGGAACCCTGTCATTGAAATCTCATCTGATTCTGACATTATACAGGGCAACGTCAGAAAAGACCCATGTCATTTAAATCTCCATCTGATTATGACATTAGGCTGGGTAAAGTCAGAAAGGAACCCTGTCACTAAAATCGCCATCTGATTCTGACATTACACAGGACAACGTCAGAAAGGAACCCTGCCATTGAAATCTCCATCCGATTCTGACATTATACACTGAAACGTCAGAAAGGAACCATGCCATTGAAATCTCCATCCGATTATGACATTATACAGGGCAACGTTAGAAAGGAACCCTGCCATTAAAATCTCCATCCGATTCTGACATTATACACTGAAACGTCAGAAAGGAACCCTGCCATTGAAATCTCCATCCGATTAAGACATTAGGCTGGGTAAAGTCAGAAAGGAACCCTGTCATTAAAATCTCATCTGATTCTGACATTATAGGGCAACGTCAGAAAGGACCCATGTCATTGAAATCGCCATCTGACATTATACAGGGCAACGTCAGAAAGGAACCATGCCATTGAAATCTCCATCCGATTATGACATTATACAGGGCAACGTCAGAAAGGAACCCTGTCATTGAAATCTCTATCTGATTCTGACATTATACAGGGCAACGTCAGAAAGGAACCCTGTCATTGAAATCTCTATCTGATTCTGACATTATACAGGGCAACGTCATTTTGTTACAAGAATCTTTTTTATGATACTTTACATTGCATACTTGTAGAGCAGAGAAAATGAACATCGTAATTCCACCCAAACTTACTACGCACAAACCCACCCACCCCTTCTTTCCACAAAAAAACCTTTGGTTGACTTCGATAATTGCATGGTAGCGTTTGGAGTCCGGCACTCTTTCTAGAAAGTAATATGCATTTGATAGTATGCGGATTGCTTAAGGTTGTCAGTTAAATCCCACGTTTTAACGTAATAACACACCGGAAATCCGGTATGTTTCTAAGTCGGAACTTTGTATTTAATCGGAAAAGATCGAACGATGGTTGATAATTTTAAATGTGTAGTTAAAGGGGCAGTGACCATAATACAATAGGTTCAACAACTTTTATATATTTGTAATTTTGAAACCTCATTTTTATTGTATGACAACGAATAAAGAAAATTACTGCAACGAGTATGATTCCATCTCAAATTAATATATATAAAAAAGTTTAATGTCGAGCTTAAATTTGTTTTGTGGTTGAAATGGTGACAACCAAAAACAGGATGCGGCACAATAGACCAACTGTTCGATTTCTGTTTGTATGATGATCGTATGGACTGTGAAATCTTCACGTCAATAAAGTTTTCCTTAAGTGTTTTGTAGAGTGGAGAACGGCTGTTTTCAGTTCATCTAGAGTTATATAATAAAAGGTTATTACCTCTCATTCTGTCCACTTTTTGTATTTGTCAATCAGTCATATCTGCCGTGTCTACTCACGTATTTCTGTATGTTTATTCTTGTGATTCTTACAATAAGAAAGATACATCGATACCATTGCCGTGTTTTATGCTAGCTTATTTGTTAGTAGTATCTGTGCAAACCAAGTAAGATGGCTCATTCTCATAACTATTCTCTGAGAGTTAGCAAAAAGCTGTGTGATGTATAAAATGTTGTAGTTATGTCAAGATACCGAGACTGTGGCAACCTGGTCATGCTTTACCATTTTCTCTTTATATTTGCACTCTGGTCTCATGACACGTACTTATTATCACTTCGTAGCCATATTCTTGGGTCCGAAAAGCCCAAATTACTCCATATCAGTAAAAGGTATGTTCAAAGTTCTAGATAACACAGTAATATTGTGTTTTCAATTCACTTTGCCATTGTTATTTTCTGTATTAATACGATATCATGGACTGCAATCCATTTTACAAATCGCCGGGGTTGTAAAGCTAAATCCAGGCCCTGCCTCTAATAACTCTTCCACAAACTCTTCACAAAATGCAATTTCTAAACTCACTTCACTACTTATCGTGTGCTCATTATAATATGCAGAGTATTCAGTACAAGTTAGATATACTCTACATTGAATTAAATGAATTTGACGTCTTGTCCTTTTCTAAAACATGGTTGGGCCCTACAATTTTAACTAAAGAATTAATATTAGCGGGTTACTCGTCTCCAGAGAGACTAGATCGAGGGGCCGATAGTCATGGTGGTGTAATAATTTATGTAAAAAATAATAAATACTACAGGAGAAGGCATGTCCTCGAGATATATAAATTGGAATGTATTTGGATTGAAATTACCACTAACAATAAACAACACGTCTTGATAGGTACAATTTATAGGCCACCCAATGCAGACTTGGCATATTTCTCAAAAATCGAGCACTCACTTGATTTAGCTTAAAGTTCAGGAATCCCCAATATTGTTTTCATGGGAGATTTCAATCTTGATGTGTTGTCGTCATCAAAACCATTATTTAGAAAGGTCGATAGCCTTTTAAAACAGTTTGGGTTTCATCAGGTCATCACCGAAGCAACACATTTCACAGAACAGTCAGAATCGTTAATGGATTTAGTCATAGTATCAAACGTTGATAATGTTATACACTCAGGTGTAATGGAACATTTCCTTCCACAAGATGTTCGATACTACTGTCCGATTTTTGTTCTACTTAGTTTCACGTCACCTAAACATAAATCGTTTTATCGAGAGATATGGAAATATGAACAAGAGATTATGATAAGCTTCGTTCAGATATAGGAGTATGCAGCTGGGACATGTGCAAAGATGAAGATATTGATGTATACGCAACAAATGTCACGAATCGAATATTATACATTGCCAAAAATAACATACCTAATAAAATGATTAGAATTAACCCTAATGACTCTCCCTGGATAACTTCTGAAATTAAACGTTATATTAGAAAGCGTAAACGCCTTTACAGAAAAGCCAAAATTACACAATCTATGCATTGCTGGCAACGTTTTCGGTCCATAAGAAACGAAATTATATCTCTTATTCGTAAATCAAAAACTGAATACTACAATAAAAGGGCCGAAAAGTTAAAAACTTGTGAACCATCATCCATAGAGTTTTGGAAAGTTCTTAATTCATTTATACATGCCTCATCCAAGCAATCAATTCCACCACTCCTAGACCCCAGTACCAACAACCCTACATCAAATGATTATGATAAAGTTAATTTACTTAACAATATTTTCCTTAGTCAGACAGTTATTGATGACAACTATAAGCCCATACTATCAGACATAACCCAAATGAATAATACAACTGAGCATATATCATTAAATCCTCGGGAAGTAGAGGAGTCCTGAAGTCATTACCACTAGGAAAAGCTGTTGGGCCCGATGGCCTAAACAATAAAGTATTAATTGAAGCATCTAAAGAATTATATTTCCCTTTGTGTGACTTATTTAACAAATCATTACAGCTAAGTAAAGTACCCAGTAAATGGAAAACATTACGCCAGTATTTAAGAAAGGTGACGCCTCTTTACCTATCAACTACAGACCTATATCACTGCTTAACACACTTGAAAAGGTGTTTGAACGTCTTATCTATAAATATACATTTAACCATCTGAAAGTCTGTCACTTCTTTACACCTCATCAATCTGGATTCTTACCAGGTGATTCACCTGTAAACCAGCTAACTTTTATCTATAATTACTGCTGCAAAGCCCTTGATGATGGACTGGAGGTTAGAACTGTAATTTTTGATATTAGTAAGGCCTTTGACAAAGTTTGGCATAAGGGTCTACTAGCCAAACTGAGTTCTGCTGGGATAAAAGGCCGGCTCTTGTCCTGGTTTGCTGATTACTTGACTTTGCGGCGGCAAAGAGTTGTTCTTCCTGGGGCTATTTCGGATTGGGTCACTATTAAAGCAGGTGTCCCGCAGGGATCTGTATTGGGACCAATGCTTTTTCTTATTTATATTAATGATGTTGTTGATGGTATTGAGTCCAATATTAATCTCTTTGCGGACGACACAAGTCTTTATTATATTTCTCAGGATGCAGAAACTGCTGCAAAAACCATACAAAATGACATAAATAAAATAGGCGTATGAGCTAAAAAATGGCTGGTTAACTTCAACCCATCTAAATCAGAATCACTTATAATATCCCGAAAAAGAACATAAAACCATCCTCCTTTAGCAATGTACGGTCAAACCATCCCTGAGGTTACTGAGCATAAGCATCTTGGCATAATTTTGACAAAGGATTGTTCATGGAACTCTCACATTAATTATATAAAATCAAAAGCTTGGCAGCGTGTCAACATTCTACGTAAATACAAATTTACACTGGACCGCAGGGCACTAGAAACTATTTATTTTTCATATATCCGACCTATTCTCGAATATGGTGGTGTGGTCTGAAGCAATTGTGTAGGATATGAATCTGAACATCTAGAAAATATCCAAAACGAATGTGTTCGTATTGTTTCTGGTTCCACTAAACTTGTCAGTATAAATGCATTACACAGCGATATCGGTTGGGATCCTCTTTCTGACAGAAGAAGAAATCACTGTTAAGTGTTGTTTTATAAAATACTGAATGGCCTTACTCCAGAATACTTGTCCTCATTCATCCCTAGTAGCGTGTCGAATGCCCGATATCAGTTACATGTAGTCAACAACTACATGTATAATGTTGCTGGAGTATGTGCACGAACAACTTCATATTTTAATTAATTCCTCCCGTCTGTAATACGTGAGTGAAATAAACAATCACCTGATATACGTAATGCTCAAACACTAAATTCGTTTAAAGAAAAAATAAGTACAAATACAATTAAACCTCCGTCATTCTTTTACACAGGAAATAGACGAGCTCAAATTTTACACTCACGGCTACGAACAGAATGTAGTTCACTAAAACACCACATCTTTCGTAAGGGAATTGTACCAAATCCACTGTGTATATATGGTAGTGTAGAAACTAACCAACACTTCCTTACCGAATGTCCATTATACTCCCAACAAAGGCTAGCCATGTTCAAATCATTGGAAAACTACAACATTAATGTCGATACACTTTTATTTGGTAATGCTAACATGACCCTTAGTCAAAACTATGCTATTTTTCATACTGTTCAGAAATATATTTCTGTAAGTAAAAGACTTGAAGTGTACGATATCAACCAGTAGACACGGTAGACCCCTCCGTCTCTCTCTCTCTCTCTTTCTCTCACCCTCTTTCTATACCTCCTCTCTCCATCTCATTTATGTGTAAACTCTATATACCTGCATACTTCTCTTATTTAAATTTAGTATATTTATATTTGTCTAAAACTGTAAATTGAAACTGTTATACGAACACCTAGTACTTATATTTTCTTGCAAAAGTATACAACCACTGTATTAACATGTTGTCTTGTATATTGATCTAAGGAAATGATTATTATAAGCTTTGCTCTCTCTACTTGTATATATATCCTGTGTTTGTGTACTGCAAATGTATTGTAAAATATTAAAATAAATATGTTTAAACTAAAAGGTTATTGTTTCTGTTAACTTAACATTGTACCGCGTATTCGGTTTAAACGTGGCATGTTAAGTGACAGTGACTAATCTGCTTCTTGCTAAGGCGATGACATTAATGTCTGTAGAGTGTTGTTTAGGTCCTGTTTTTACTAACCCGTTGAAATGTCGGACAGTGACAAATCCGCTTCCCGCTAAGGCGATGACATTCATGTATGTAGAATGTTGATTTTACTTTTTAATTGAATCCCGCCAATTAAGCATTTCATGCAAATCATATGTTGTCTTACATATTAATTGCATGTTTATCATTTTTGTGTACAATGCTTTGTCACCATAATTAAGATAATTGTGTGTTTTTTTTACATCATTTATGCTCATTATCACTATTGTCTAGTGTTTTCTTATAATACATCTCGAAATATGCTGTGTGCCGTTAATTTGTTAGCTCGTCTTCTTAGTGACTTTTGAGACCGTCAGACTTCGCTCTGAGATCTAAAATAAAAGACCAGAAAGATTTCCATTACTGTATTTGGGTTATTGTTGTTAACATTTTGAAGCTCCCATCAAAAATGAATTCTGAGAGGAAATCAAGATCTCCCATAATTGCATGGACCAATATGGAAACAAAATAATACAAATGTTGTCTTTTTTGTTTGTTTATACTTTATTGAATAATGCATTAAGCATACAATTTATGTTTATAGCACATGCAAAAATGTAGACATATGTGTATGTGTGTGTCTGTGTGGTATATTAATAGTATTACAAAATTTAAGAAAAAAACAACAAAAGAAAAAAGTTTAAACATATTTACACTCTAGTTTTAGCACCTTTGAAGAATGTAACAAGAAGAATAATAAGATATATTTAACTTAGGATATAAATATATACTTTGTGTAATGAAGTCAAATTTTATTTATATTTTAACACAAAAATTATATTTTGACAAAAAGATCGTGAAGACAATGGCAGGTACAACAAGAATCAATATTTATATAGATGTCATTGTTTATACTTTATTGAATAATGCATTAGGCATACAATTTATGTTTATAGCATATGCAAATAATGTATACATGTGTGTATGTGTCTGTGTGGTATATTATTAGTATTACAAAATTTAAAAAAAATAAAAAAAATAAAGAAAAAACAAGAAAAGAAAAAGAAAAAAGTATAAACATATTTACACTCTAGCTTTAGCACCTTTGAAGAATGTAACAAGAAGAATCATAAGATATATGAGTGTTTAAGTATTAAATATATTTAACTTAGGATAAAATTATACACTGTGTATTGAAGTCAAATTTAATTTATATTTTAACACAAAAATTATATTTTGACAAATAGATCGTGAAGACAATAACAGGTTTAACAAGAATCAATATTTATATAGATGTCACAATTTGTAAAAAAATATTTACAAAGAGCCATAATTTACATAATGTACATGTAATGCTTTCGAAGTAAGTGTTTATCATTGCTTTTCTAAATAACATTTCTATTACAACATACAAATGAAAAGGCAAAGAATACAGATCGATACAGAGACATGTGAAAAATAAACAAAGAAAATACATACTGCACTGATGAAAATTAAATATAAAACTTTTTCGTTTTTAAACAATATAATTTTTTTCTGATTCTTTATATAAATGAAGTATACCTTTCATGTAAGATATTGCACATGTTTTTTATTGTCATTCTTATTTCTTTACCAACATGAAACATAAATTTTGCAACATGTGTTTGGGTGATTTTGTTTTTGTTTCACAATAAACTTTCAAAATTTGGGATTGTAGGCCATATGTTATAGTGTCTTGGTATGATTTTCTGACGTAATTCATAATATTTTTGACAATTTAGTAGAACGTGATATTCGTTGTCTATCTTTTTAATTGCTCAGTTTTAACAGATTCTTTGATTTTTTTTGATAAAAAGTTATGGGCTGCCAAAATCTTGTCATTTCTCTTCGAACGCATGCTGTAGGTTGAGACTGATGCTGAGATTGACTTATGTTATAACATAACATTGTTCAGAGCCGCAGAAGGTTCCGCGCGGGTTATCGCAAAAATAGACCTTGTAAATGATGCAAAGTCAGTTGAACACTTTTCTAACTGTTCTCTCCCTATTTCGAGCCTTTCCTCTAGTCGATGGGTGATATTGTTCATTCATAAATCTACATGGTATGCATATATGAATTACACAATGCAAAGAATTTCGCGTTTAAACAGATATCAATATTAATGTTCACATTTGAACACACATATTTGTTCTGTTCACACACTACTTCTGCCCAGGCAACCAAACAACATACATAACTAATTATAAACACGAGAATAATTGTGATAATAAGTGAATGTATTTTTTTATATAAAAACAATATTTTATTTCAAAACGCTTATCTGGCATAACATAGGACGACGCATTATTAATGTTAATCTAGTATGAAATATTTCCTTAGTAAAGTGTGCCGATTATTCTCAATGAGGAGTTTGTCCATAACGTTTAATCACAAGTTTACATACATAACCGACATTTTTTTTCTGAGCGAGTGTATACAAGGAGAAATGCGCACAATGGTCAAATAGATCAGTAATTGTAGTCAAATATGTAGAAACCGCAACTTGTCTTTACGATGTAACAGACAGCGCGCACAGTTGAATGCGTAGATTTCTTCCAACAAAGATTATTTTTACTCATTTAAAGTGATAAAAAGCTGAAACTGAAAAGTAGTTAATATAAAAATAGTTCAGTTGTCAGGGAACTTTATTACTTAGCTCACCAGAGAGTCGCATATTAACAATTTTCGTGATCTCTTTCAATTTCTCTTCTATTGCATGGCATCTCATTTAAGATCCACTTTATATGTACTCATATAAAGGAGTTAATAAAGAGTACCCAGCCAAACCAAATAACAATATACCGGTTCAAATCCCGATTTAAAGCCCCCACCCTTATTAACACCCCGCACCCACTTTTGAATTTTGGGGGCGTTAAAACGGGATTTTTACGGAAGAAGAAGTAAAATCTGAATTCCCCGTTTTGTACCCCATCACTTGTTCCGTCCCGTTCTGCAAAATACTAATAGCCGACATTCATATTGGAAAAAACGGGAAAAATCGAACAAGGTTACCTTACGTGCTGAAATGGCAAGATGCCGGTCGTTTCCTACAACTTACACAATCGTTTTGCAAAGAAAGTAAACAAACAGTTTCAATGTTCAGTTATACAAATCACTCATGTATGAATACAATGTATGCAACATACATTGCGTGCTTAAATTACATTTCTCCTTCCAGATAATGATTGCAATCCTCTGTCGCCAGTTGTGGCAACAGCCTGTAAGTAAAAATAAAGCTTAGCCCGTAGTAAGGATGCTACCCTTGCGTTGCAGATAAAGGAGAGGAATATAAAAACGCCCTGAAGAGCATTCAGTGCGACAACGAAGAAAGAAAAGATGGACAATTCAAATAGGGTATCAATAAATTGCAGTGGCCAAGAAAAACCAGTAAGTGTCGACAGTTTGATATAGATGAAAAGGTCGTTACGAGTTGCCGAACTTTGAACTGACGGTCTTGATCTGATCGTCATAACAGCCTTTGCAAAAAATGCAATATTTGAGGCAAATATTAAAGCAGAAGGGGCCAAGAAAGTCGCAATGATGCTCGTTGTATCTAACAAGAAACACAGTTGGTTCACTGTTTTTCCATATCCACATGATTGCATGTCTGACAGGAACAAATTGACGAGTATTAATGTCCCGATGATTAGAAATGGTGCACCAAATGTGTAAACACAGTAACGCAACCGCTTGTCTGAAACAAGTACCTGCATGTCATTGAAACAGAACACATTAAGCATGTGATAGGCGCAGACATTCATGGCACAGAAAGAGGACAGCCAGAAGAAGTGAATAAGAATTCCCATTACAATACACACATAGATGTTTGCGTTTAATGGAAGTCCGAAATACAGAATCAACTGAGCACAGAACAGACAGAAACAGAGTACCATGTTATTCTGGCCTGGCACAGTCCTTAGTTCCCGCAAAACGCAGTAAACAATAAATGTAACAAGAAGACATATAAGTGACAAAGCGGTGCAAACAATACTGAAAACATAGTACGGGAATGCAAGTTTACTTTGTTCCCGCTTTGCAATCTCAGACATCAATCTTTCCTCATAGGTATCTAAACAGATTCTTAGAAACCCATCTTCTGTTTCGTAATATTCTCCAGGAAAGAACATAGCCTTTGTATTTTTAAGTTGAACATCATCAGTTTTACTGAATTTCTGAATCTCTTTTTGAGACAGTTTCACCTGAGGACAGGTAAGAAACCTGTCAACGTTTATGATGTTTTCGTACAGCCGTTTAATTGCGGGTTTTGCAAACAACCTCTGCGACACTTTTTCCTCGCATCCTGACAATATCGTGTCTGACGTATCTTTCTGATTTTGATCTTTATGTTGACTAGTTGATGTCGCAAACAATTGGATAAATTCTCCAGAGTTTGTTATAATTTCATATTTACCTGTTTGGGCCTTTATACACGCCTCAAAAACTTGTGTGATGTTTTCAGTAAAAAAGACAGGCATGTGGATTTCGATATAAACATTTTTTAGATGAATAACCGAAATACCATGACCTTTAACGCATTTTGATTCTTTTGTTTTTCCGATGAATGTATCAAAGACTGATGTTGTCGTATTGTCCAAGCCCCCCTCAATCATTGTGCGTATCGCTTTATAAATATCACCGAATGAAATGTATATCTCGGTTGTAAAATTATTGGGACACTCCGAACTGAACAAAAAGGGATACACTGAAGAATAGCAGTCGGGATGTTTATTGAGGTACATGCTGACGTTGACGACGATCATCTTAGCTGTCAGGTTAAATGGTTTACATACTCTACTGTAGGGGAGAACGTATCCCTCTTTGCAGTATAATTCTCTGCAGGATTTCTGGAAATATATAAGCCATACACAAATTGTAAACTTTTACATTGAAGCCATAGTACCGCTTATACCTTATCTATGAAAGCATACAATAATTTATGGTGTTTAAAAATTAATACTAAAACTTAATTTGTTAAAGATACAAAATAACGAAATATGAACAAGGTGAAACATATGAATTTAGGCACTTTACATTCTAGACGGGCTGAAAGCTTGATCAATTATTGTGTGTACATGTATAAATAATAGGATCCAATAGTATTTACAAAACTATGTTTTTGGGACAACTCTGGACATATATGTTATATGTTGTTCAGAGTTATTTGATTATATCTGATTATTTCCTTTAAGAAGAAATACTCCCACAAATTCGTCGATTAGCTTATTTTTGTAAATAAATGAACAAGGAGATAGTAAAGGTAGCTTTTTAATGGTACTTCGTATCCAGTCTTGCATGACAGGGGCGACGGCTGATGCATACCCATAATATTTTAGCTAGTCCTTCAAAATACATTGTAGTTGTTATTATGAAACGGTTCGTGATGTGAATTCTTGAAAAAAAAAAGTTTAGTAAATGCGTAGACAGGCTTATTGTAACTCTTTCCAGTATAATTTATATACAACAGTCTTTATCTTAAACAATAGGGGTAAGCGCTAAAGTTCGCCTCCGTTATTGGAGTTCGAACTGTTGCTGTATACATTTTGTCGATAGTTGGTAAGTGCACCGGTATATGTATGGCCAATGGACTATAAGTCTGTGTATGCACCGACTTAGATACTTACTTTCCGTCAAGCATTTATAGGATTGCAAGCGAAATCATTTCGTCTTCATAATTTTTGTCAATTTATTAATTAAAAGTTGTATTAAATTGCTGATATATCACTGAAAGGGTGCACCAGTGTTTAATTTCATTACTTCTAATGTTAATTGTGTTGATGTTTTAAACTACGTGAGATGTTGAGAAGATAGAGTTTGCATACACGAGGTTTTAATTTTTGTGTTAACGAACCATCATTATACTTGCGTCGCCAGAAACTTTCTTTGCAGTATATAATTAAACTCTTGTCTACCCCTGATATAACCCAACGTTTAATTGTGTTTTAACTCTAAACATGAAGAGCTTTATGATCGATCACCTAAAGCCATCAGACCTCTTGGTTTAAGGCTTAAAGGTAGCATAAACACATCAGGTATAAAACTCGATAGAATTTCTGAAAACCCCACAATTGAACATCCACCATGGCAACTCCGTTCCCCTGATGTGAATTTAGAACTCTGTAAAAATAAAAAGTCGAACACAGATCCTTTAATTTTACGATCTGAATTTCTCGAACTCCGTGACAAGTATTCGGATCACCTTCATATATATACTGATGGTTCAAAGACGGACCCTTACGTTGGCTGTGCCGCCGTAAGTAATAGCCACTGAAACAAAGACTTTCTAACAACTCGTCTATCTTCACCGCTAAAATCCCGGCTATAAATCTAAGCATTGATTTAATTTCAGAATATTCCGGTGAAAAATATGTTATATTTTCAGACTCATTATCTGTATTGCAGAGCATAAATTCACTGAATTATACAAATCCACATGTTCGCACTGTTCTTGTCAAACTTCAAAGTTTATATGACACTAACGAAATATCCCTCTGTTGGCTTCCTAATCATGTAGGCATCCGAGGAAACGATGATGCAGACAAGAGTGCAAAATCCGCCTCAGCCCTCACTGAGACAGATCTTTGCATCTCACACAGTGATTTTAAATCACTTATTAACCGGTATATTTTAACCAAGTGGCAAACAAGTTGGGACAGTATTGTTTGTAACAAATTACACGTAATTAAGCCTAACGTCGGTGCCAATGTCTCTGCTTGCAGAGAAAGTAGACGAGAAGACGTAGCTCTTACCCGCTGTCGCATTGGACATACTAGATTACCTCATTCATATCTTTTAAAAAGAGAAGTTCAACCTGTATGTGTTCCTTGCCCGGAACCACTGACAGTCAACCATTTTTTATTACAGTGTATCGACACAGACCACATTCGGTCGAAGTACTTTAATGTCAAAACATGTACGAACTGTATAGGACAGTGTCGGATTCTAAACTTGTTTGCTTCTTGAACGAGAGTAGTATTCTTAATAAGTTATAAATTTTAAACTGTTTATTTAACAACCGTTATTCATTTTTAGACCGTTTAATATGTTAACCTATTTTCAATTATAGTTCACATTATTTTAACCTTATAGATTTTTATATTTTTCTATATTTTACAAAAATAGTTTAGTTATTACCTGATTATTGTCTATTCACATTAAACTTCTTTGTATTCAGCGCCGTATGACCTGTTTAATGTATGTGTACACTAAAACCCAAATAAATAACAGGGTGGCCACAGAAATCCAAAAAATGAAATTCCCTGACAATTCCCTGATATTTCCCTGATGAAAAAATATTTTCCCTGATTTTTCTTCGTGTATACAACAAAGATACAGTTGTATGCGTATGGCTCCAACCTCCCCTTATAGGCATACCTTTACCACCAAATTATTCTAATGCATATATCTGAAAAGCTGTTTATGTGTTCTATAATATTTTTTGTTTTGTTTTTTATTGAAACTCTAAACATTTTCAGCTGGACAAGGACAAAAAAATGTTCAATCTTAGAGCCCTCTGTGAATATGGGCATGGCGGTTAGAGAAAACTTGTTTTTTGCATATGTTAAAAATTAACTAGAAGAATACTAAAACTACTAGAAAATTGTACAAAAATAATAGAAATGTATTTCATGACTTCAAAAGCTTACAAATATAAAAGAACATTGTACTGATATAATAAAATGTTGAAACTAATCCTTATTATTTGGCTAAGATTGAAACATTTTTAATTTTCCTTTATGTTTAAAACCATTATTGTACATTGTAATTCTTAAATCAGAAGATTTTTTATCAAACCAAACATGTTAACTGAGACAGCTGAGGAAAGATATTCAGATGAAACACTAGTACAAGCACAAGCTAAAGCCCTAATTCTAGCACACCATTGTAAGCAGATTATATAACTATATACATTACCATGCATAAAAATAATTATTTTTAGTGTTAGTTCACAGATACAAATATTATGCATAGATCTGTTTTGGGTACAAAATGTGAATTTACAGTAGTTATAATAGCATGCATATAAGTAGGAAGGCACTAAAGCATTCTAATACATTCAAACAACAAAAACTGACCACAAGTTACAAACATTTACACATACATGCAAGGTGCGGATACACAGGTGAGGTTAATAGGAAATATCAAAACTAGCAACATGTCTAACACAAAAAGCAAGACAGTAGGTTCTCAGATTCCCTTTAGTTTATAGTGAATGTTAAATTGAATTTGCTTTTCAAGAATGAAACAATCTCTGACTGCTTTGGCACTTCCTTCTTCAACATGTGCTGTCCCTTTTCCCGTAAAGCTACTGATTGAGCCAGAATATTGAAGTCATGTTTTTTAGGGATTCATTGGCTTTCTTGTCAGCCTCCTTGATAAGACTATTTGCCTCATCTTCCATCATCTTCAGTTTTTTCTTTGCTTCCTGCTATTTCTCCTCATCATCAGATCTTTTTCTTTTTTCTGACTCTTTCTTTCTCTCATCCTGGCTACTCATCAGATACTGGTTATACTTAGCCCTTGCCTGACTGCAGTACTAAAGCATCTTGTCAGAGACATCATATTGGTGGATTTTAATGTCTTGAGACTTCATAGCATCGTGTACAAGTTTAATTGCACACAGAATTTGAGCTTTCATGTTTGTGAACTGAATGTCATCATTCACAGAGAAACTCCGTTCTACTTGAGCTTGACCATGTGACAGAACAAGAATCAGCTGGAACACCTCCCAGAGCTCTTTAAACTCCTACTTACCATTCAACATTTCATGGTAAAACTCATCCAATCGCTGCTTCTTCTGGTCAAATTTCATCGGCTCCTCCTTTTCATCCCTAGCTAGCTTCTTGTACTGACCTTCTGCTTCATCACACATAGCGACTGTGCAGCGTTTGGAGGCCACTAATTTAGCAGTTATGTTCCTAAAAGATGTAACTGCAGAAGCTGAAGTTGCCATATAGACAGGATCCAAGGACCTAAAGGCTCTCAGGGAAGCATACTTCAAAGGGCATCTTTCTTGGATCTTTGCAACTGTTGCGCATAGTGCCTGTCGACAACTAATTCTGAAATCAAGCTTCTGGACCTCACTGACTTCTGCTGACTGGATAGACTGTCTAGCCCCATTGTCAATATTGCTCTTGCTAAAATCCATGATGTTTTCATCATTTTCGATATCAAGATTTGCGAGCTTGTATCCTGTCCTATTCTGATCCAGGACCTCCTCTTTGACAAACAACTCCATCAGGTCATCTAGCAATTCTGAAATATGCTTTCCCAGATAAACTACTAATGGTTTGTCCTCCTGGTACTTCGTTAGAATTGGCTTTAATTTCTTTGCTAGGAATATAAAAAAAACTTCAATTTGGCCACCATGAGCTTGTCCGCCACAGCATCACGAACAACCCCAAATGATGCACAGGTTGGAATTTCTGACTTCTTCTTCTTCAGTGTTACTGTTACATACTTGACAATGTTTGGCCAAATTTGCAGAGCTCTTGAAGCCACAGGTTCATCTTCCACCCATCGTGTAGCACAGAACTTCAGAGAAAATACTGTGCAATTGGTGATCTCTGTGTAGCTTGTGCGTCGTGCAAAGGTATCATTAAATAATGTCCAAAGACACTTCAAAATACGTTCAATCTCCCAACCACTTTTCTTCATACCTGTCTGCAAGGCACCATGAATGACATGGAGACTACATGTTCCAATGTCAATCAGATCAGGCATCTCCACATCAATCTTCTTTCTGTCATCAACAAACATTTTCTGCAGTTTTAAGTTCACGTTTGGTCCATCCATTCCAAGCTGCAACATTTTAGCTGTATTCAGTTCAGAAATTCCATTTTTCAAGGCTGACAACAGGTCTTCTGCCTTTCCACCATCAAGGAACTCACTACCAAGGTACCTAGTTACTACTCGGTCAGCAGAATCTCACTAGAATGTCCATTTGTTCCTTCTGTAATACATCATTAAATGCTTCATCAAAGATGACTGTGAAGAAACTACTCAGCTTCAATGTGTCAACAAGCAAGTCTTTGAAGAATGGAGCAAGTCCAAATGTAAGCAGGTAAGACTGCTTAGTTTTCCCTAGGCTATACTGCTGAGCAATATTGCTATCCCAAAACACTTTCCTGAACAGATCTGTCTTGTTCTCATTTGACCTAAATGAAAAATGGTCTTGAACACAGGTCAGTGTCCAGAGAATTTCTGCCTTCCTTGATTTCTTGTTTTGCAGCCACTTGGACAAAGTTGGTGCAGCAGGTTTCGGACCTTCAAAAGTTTGAACAGGCATCTCGTTGTCCATGGTATGAGGCAGAGGAGGTGAAATGTTCAAGGTGGCTGTCACTTCATCAGTATTATGGTCTTGTGTTGTGGGATTCATGGCAACTTCTGGAGTTTCTGTTCTTGGATGCGCTAGACTTCCAATGCATTCATCGCTTGCTTCTTTTGGTCCAACTTTTATGAAGTTCATAAGTCCTGAAGTTTTTGGCATTTTCAATGCTTCCAAATGTTTCTTTGACTTAGAATGGCTGTCTAAAGCTCTCTTGCCCATATTACTCAATGAAATAGACTTGCAGCATAACTTGCAAAAAGCTGTTGAAGGTGATCCTTTCGTCTGCTGCAGCCATTCTATATTATTTGGATTAGACAGCCAGGAAATGTTTAAAACAGTAGCCATGTTTTAAGACACTAGTATCTATGTTAGTTGGAGTGTTAGTTATCAATAAGTGTCTTCACATTCCATGAAAGTAATTCCCCAATAAAATTATTCTTGCTGAAAATATAACAAGTGGGCCAGGAATGAACCCATTTTGCTCACCCGAGTAGAAACCAAGTAGTATTTTTGCCTTGATTTGCTAAGGTGAATCTGTCCTTACAATTTGATACCTTGATAAATTCATATGACAAACAGATGAATATGGCTGGACAAAGACAGAACACAATAGCTCACAATTACATGTAGCAAATCATCCATATGAGCTAAATAGCTATGCGCATACATGCAACTACAGAATGTAAATAATGTTGTCAAGCATGCTAATCTACATGTACAATAGCCCAGTTACTGATCAGAAAGGTTCAATCTAATGCAAAATTATCAGAGAATATTAGTAAGCAGAGACACCCCAGCAAAGTAGTAAGCAGAAACAACCCAGCTAAGTAGGAAGGAGCACTACACAGCACTGCTAGCCTAAAATGATCAGTAAAGCTTAACAAATCACTCTGATACATAAGCCCAGTAGCCGTCTTGTCCCAATAAATTTCAAACTCAACAGCATTTTTAGTTCTTATACATATGCAGCATTCACTCTATGGCTGTTATAAAAGATAGTGTTTTAGCTCTGGGTCAATGGTTGCTGACTTCTATTTTAGCTTCTTATCTACATGTACAATACATGTAGCCCAGTTGTTGGTCAGAAAGGTTCAATCTAAAGCAAAATGCAAAAAAGATCAGAGAATATTAGTAAGCAAAGACACCCCAACAAAGTAGGAAGGAGCACTACACAGCACTGCTAGCCTAAAATGATTAGTAAAGCTTAACAAATCACTCTGATACATAATCCCAGTAGCCGTCTTGTCCCAATAAATTTCTAACTCAACAGCATTTTTAGTTCTTATAAATATGCAACATTCACTCTTAGTGTATCTATATAGCTGTAATAAAAAATAACTTGTATTAGTGTTTGAGCTCTGGGTCAATGGTTGCTCACTTCCATTTTAGCTTCTCTTCAATTAAAGTTCTGTTTTTATAACCATCATCAAAACATAATTACAACAAAACATATTTCATAATCCATATAATTAAGCAAAGACTTTGTTGAGCATGGTATACTATGTCAGATACATCAGATATTTACCCAATTGTTCAAACTACAGTAAAATGCATATTGCTTACAGTCTGTTTGATGAAATAAATTAATTTGATAAATTTCATGAAGAGAAGCTACCAGTAGACACATTTCTTTTCTTCACTTTTTTGTAAAAATCTTTTTTTTTAATTTTGAAATTCCCCGATTTTTCCCTGCAGGGAATTTGTTTTGGCCATTTTCCCTGTTTTCCCTGATTTCCAGACTGCGTGGCCACCCTGAATTAATAAAATAGTTGAGGTTAAGTATTGAATTTGTTTATTTTTTAGACGATGCAAAGGTTATGCTTGTTATTGGTTAATTTAGAATTTTAATTATTTGGCTTTCTTTTGAGTATTTTTCCTCTTATTTAGGCAAATTTTTATTTAAGTTACAAAAGATTCTACAAAACAAAATATTTAATTAAAAATTCACGACGACCTTATCGTCGTGAATTTTTATTTATTAAATATTTGTTTTGTAGAATCTTTTGTATTGCTTTTGTGTTTAATTTTATCGAGACATACACAAGTCCGTCGGGAACCTGTGGTATGCAGTAGCAAAGAGGAAACTGAGGCGTCGTCTGTACAGGGCAGATATAGTCGAGGAGAGCCATGACAGAGGCGACGGGAACCGACGATCTTGAGTGAGCCGGTGACGTAAGTAAGTGCAGGAAGTAAGTCGTGTTGGGACGTGACCCTTTTGTGCCGGCGGCATTGTGACTGTCCTATTTCCTGGGTTTTTAATCGTATCATTTTGATTTTAAGCAACCAGCAACTTTATTTAGTGTACAAACTAATATAGATTTCGAATTTCAGTTTATTGGGGCAGATATATTGTGACAGATACAGAGCCAATTGTGACATACAGTCTCAGACCATTTAAGCATACAGTTTCAACGAAGTTGGGTACACAGTTTCAGGCTAGTTGAGTATCCAGATTTAGCCAAGTTGGGCATACAGATTCAGGCTATTTGAGTTTCCAGATTTAGCCAAGTTGGGCATACAGATTTAGGCTATTTGAGTATACAGGTTAAGCCAAGTTGTGCATACAGTTTCAGACTATTTTAGCAAACAGATTAAACCAAGTTGGGCATATAGTTTCAGACTATTATAGCATACATGTTAAATCTAGTTGGGCATAGAGTTTCAGATTATTTGAGTATACAGGTTAAAACTAGTTGGGCATGCAGTTTCAGACTATTTCAGCATACAGTTTTAGCCTAGTTGTGCATACAATTTCAGACTATTTTAGTATACAGCTAAAACCTAGTTGGGCAGACAGTTTCAGACTTTTTTAGCATACAGGTTAAACCTACTTGGGCATGCAGTTTCAGGCTATTTCAGCATACAGTTTTAGCCTAGTTGGGCATACAGTTTCAGGCTATTAGAGTACACAACTTAAACCTAGTTGGACAGACAGTTTCAGACTATTTGAGTATAAAGCTTAAACCAAGTTAGGTATACACTTTCAGGCTTTTTGAGTATACAGGTTTAGCCAAGTTGTGCATACAGTTTCAGACTATTTTAGCATACAGGTTAAACCTAGTTGGGCATACAGTTTCAGACTTTTTTAACATACCGGTAAAAACTAGTTTGGCATTCAGTTTCAGACTATTTTAGCATACACGTTAAATTTAGTTGGGCATACAGTTTCAGACTATTTTAGCATACAGGTTAAACCTAGTTGGGCATTCAGTTTCAGACTATTTCAGCATACAGGTTAAAACTAGTTGGGCATGCAGTTTCAGGCTATTTTAGCATACAGGCTAAACCTAGTTGGGCATACAATTTCAGGCTATTTGAGTATACAGCTTAAACCTAATTCGGCATACAGTTTCATGCTATTTGTGTACACAGCTTAAACGTAGTTGTGCATGCAGTTTCAGACTATTTTAGCATACAGGCTAAACCTAGTTGTGCATACAGTTTCAGGCTCTTTGAGTATACAGCTTAAACCTAGTTGGGCATACAGTTTCAGGCTATTTTAGCATACACGTTAAACCTAGTTGGGCATACAGTTTCAGACTATCTTAGCATACAGGTTAAAACTAGTTGGGCATGCAGTTTCAGACTATTTTAGCATACAGGTTAAACCTAGTTGGGCATACAGTTTCAGACTATCTTAGCATACAGGTTAAAACTAGTTGGGCATACAGTTTCAGACTATCTTAGCATACATGTTAAACCTAGTTGGGCATACAGTTTCAGACTATCTTAGCATACAGGTTAAAACTAGTTGGGCATGCAGTTTCAGACTATTTTAGCATACGTATTAAACCTAGTTGGGCATACAGTTTCAGGCTATTTGAGTATACAGCTTAAACCTAATTCGGCATACAGTTTCAGGCTATTTTAGCATACATGCTTAACCTAGTTGTGCATACAGTTTCAGGCTCTTTGAGTATACAGCTTAAACCTAGTTGGGCATACAGTTTCAGGCTATTTTAGCATACATGTTAAACCTAATTCGGCATACAGTTTCAGACTATTTTAGCATACAGGTTCAACCTAGTTGGTCATTCAGTTTCAGACTATTTTAGCATACAGGTTAAAACTAGTTGTGCATACAGTTTCAGACTATTTTAGCATACAGGTTAAAACTAGTTGGGCATACAGTTTCAGGCTATTTTAGCATACAGTTTAAACCTAGTTGTGCATACAATTTCAGATTTTTTATCATACAGGTTAAACCTAGTTGGGCATGCAGTTTGACTATTTGTGAATACAATTTTAGCCTAGTTGGGCATGCAGTTTCAGCACTTTTCATTTACGTTTTCTGTCCGCGCATTCGCATAGAACGAATGAAAGTTTAAAGTACATCGCAATCATTATATGTTGTCAGCTAGTAGCCACACAATGCCTGGCTGGAGGAATAATTACCAGCAGTGTCATTAAAGACTGCTTGCTAGTCCATTACTAAAGAGACTTAAAATCATTTACAAGCACTAATTCACAATTTTAACTTGGATTGGTAAGTCCCGCCAGTCAATAAGGAAGGTTTGAGTCGCATTTTAGCTTTATATCCAAATAGAGAGGCTGTTGCTATATTAAATGGAGGTTTGTAAATAGTTTTCGTCATGATTTTGAGGGTAATGGTGGTAGTCATGTGACAAGAAATTTGAAATCTGCACATTTAACTCATGTACTTTTGAAAGACTTTTGAAATAGAAAATTTGTAAGGAATTGTGTTTGGGTTGGCTTGCTGGACCATATGTTGATTCATCATTTGTCACATCCACGTACGTTCTGAACTTAGTTCAGTGACATGGACTTCATTTTATTCAGTGGTCTGTATGATTTTAAATCTAGGTAGAGGTGCATATTTGACAAAAAGATATAAAATCTTCTTGTATATTGCATATTTCTACACTTGACTTTGGTTTACTGAGACTTAAAGAAGAAGATGGCTAGATATATATGAATATATCTTTTGCCTATGGGATGTAAAATTTCTATCTTGTTATTTTTTGGACACTTCAGTAAGTGATTTGTGATCTGTGTCTTCAAGGTTGATTAACGTAGCCCTGGCTGCGAACTCGGGTAATGCTTTCAGCAACAGCTTTGAGTAATTTTGAACGATTTTAGTATATTGAAAGATTGCTTTCTTTGCAAGTATTAAAACACAGCTGGTTTGTTTGTAAATGCTTTTGGTTTTCGATTTAAAATGAGAGGTTTTGGTATTTCAAGAAAGATATTGTGCAAACGTCACTGGCGGGCCTTAAATGCTCAGTGGGACAGAATTGTGTACGTTAATCAATCACATAAGTTTGGTTAAAGGTGGTTTAGGGGGCTTTGTAGAACGTTTGCTCTGTAACAACAAGGAAAAACGAAAACAACAAAACCAACAACAACAAAGAACCGCAACAACTTTTTGCTATATAGTGAAAAAACAAAGTCAAATGTTTTTATTGGATGACATTCTATTGCTTTAATATCTTTGTTACTAAAACTTGGCACATGATTGTTTTGTAATGCAGTGCGAATAGAAAAAAAAGGTTCTGATTTAAATTTAAACATAACACATCATTTGAAGGTTTGTATAGGCTTCTTAGTTCCATTGGATTAAAGTCGGGCGCAATAAGGGTTAATCGCTTTTGTTGCGGCCTGGCTTCTGTGACATATACTTCTTGTTTTAATTGTTTGAGCCAATAGCAATGTGTTATTTTTTCTCGATATAGTATGACTTTAATATGTTAACATTTTTATATATACATATAAAAAGTAACTTGTTATTTAATATGTTCTTTTAATATGATGAAACAATAGAATAAATTTAATTTTAAGTGATCTTTTCTGAAGGTTCCACAATGCTTACAGTTTCTATATTTCTTATAAGGATAACTTTAATAAAATGCCGACAAATCCAAAACTAGTGGTTTCATTTTGACGTAAATGCTGCATAAAGATGTTCTTTTATGTAAACATCACATCCCTGTTTATAATTTTCCCTTTCTCCATGATGTATTTTATTCCTTTACCATAAATAGCCAAATCAAATGGAAACGGCATCAGTGTCATCTTTGGCAAAATACGACAGATTTATTGTACAAAAATAAGAATTTTACGCTATGTCTGATCACTTGTATTATTTATTATACGTTTACTTGTTTTTGATAAATACATAAAACAGTCATTACGTTCATTTATTAATGTTTTATTGAAGCGCGAACAGCAACAAAAACAAAAATAAACAAGACGTTGTCTCTTACCGTGATGGGATCAAATATTCCGTCGACGCAGTTGACGTCATCTTGCAAATTCTTTTGACTGCTCAATTCCTTTAAAGAAAAGGATGCCAAATAGCGGTAAAATGGATGGGTAGGACCAGAGTCTGGTCCTTGACTCTCAAACTTCCACTGAAAAATTAAAAGAGTACAAATTTAGTTTAACGTTCATTTAATAGTTTTCGTTAACACTGTTTAAAAGATTTTACACCCACTGGAAGATTTTCAGCCAAAGGCAGTAGACTTAAGGTGGGATCTGAGGTTGAGACACACTAAGGTTTCATGGTAAGCTTCTGTATAGTTAACTTTGTACCCTTAACTATGAATAATGCTATCTATATCAGTTAGTTCCGAAAGTAACTCACATAACTTAATGCCACATACTCTAACGGTTAACCGTTTCGCTAGTTAAATGGAAATAAACGCGTACAGAACAAGTTGTCTGTCAAGTATCAATCAGTTGAAGTAGATAAAGTGCTGTTTTCACTGTTTATAGAATGCCGTGAACACCTTGCATGATGGCACAACCATTCACATCAGTCTGACACCAGGCAAACCAGTATATCTGCTCTTATATTTGATTGAGCGTTATCTACCATTTTTTATGTATTTTTTATTTTACGGCACACCGACACTTAACAGGTCATACTGCGCCGAATACAAAGAAGTTTAATGTGAAAAGAGCATAATCAGGCTAAAACTAAACTATGTGAGTAAAATATAGAAAAATATATAGACAAATAAAAAAATGTATAACGTTTGCTTAATAAACAGTTTAAAGATTTATAACTTATTAAGAATACTCATCTCGTTCAAGAAGCAAACAAGTTTAGAATCCGACACTGTCCAAAATAGTTCGTACACGTTATTAGCATTAAAATACTTTAATGTACTATGGTCTGTGTCGATACAATGTAATAAAATATGGTTGACTGTCCATGTCAGTGGTCTCTGGCAAGGAACACATACAGGTTGAGCTTCTTTTTATAAAGATATGCATGAGTAAATCGAGTATGTCCAATGCGACGTCTTCCCGCCTATTTTCTCTGCAACATTTTTTATATCTTTGGTATCTCGCAGTCCGGTATCAGTCCTGGAGCCGACGCTTTACCGATTACCCTACCAGTTAAAAAAATCTTACCGTCTTATACAAAGTCCCATTTAAAAGTTAATTGTATATATTATAAATATATAAGTTGGCAGCCTAGCAGCCTGAAGTTGGCAGCCTAGCAGCCTAAACTTACCGATTGATGCATTATGATCACTTTTTTAGAACACTACAAGCTCATTTGCTATGAAATCAGCCTTATTTGCATCCGAATTTCTAAGCTTGTGAAATTTAAAGAAATTGTGAAACGGCCTGAAAAGCATTATTATCACTTTCTTAACACAACACAAGCTTATAAGATATGAAACGAACCGTAAAACCTTAAAAATTCACGTAATCTTTAGGCTGCTGGAATGTGAATATGAAACCAACCTTAAATTTATTATAATTTCTAAGCTGGTGGAATGTGCAGAAATTATGAAACGGCATGAAACGCATTTTATCCCAACATCTCTGTAAATATCGGTTGATATAACCCGTGTGATAAAGATGAGCTTAATCAACCGATATTAGCGCACCTGCTCTAAGCAGGACTACTTTTTTGACGAAACGATCAGGAGTGTTTACGCGAAAAAAACTCATTTATCCCGTAATTATGCTTGTGGTCACCCCAAAAATGTCCATAATATAAATTTTGGTAAAATAGAGCAAAAGAGGCTATTAAAAAAAAGGATGCGAGCGGTTTCGATCTCTGACCTGCAGGATTGAAAACTTTAGTGGCAGCGTCTTTAACGACGGAGCTAACCGGACAGTTCCTCGCACCTCTCCGAAGTTTTATTTAACAATGATATAGAAAATTTAAAAAAAAATCTATCAGAAAAATGAAACAACATGTATTACAGGAACATGATTAAAAACGTTTAGTAATAGTAATAAAATCAATAAAAGTACGAATTTGTAGTCTGCAAAAATAAAAACAACTCTCGAAATGTCAGATCATGCGAGTCCCCGTTGTTTTGATGTTATTTAGTGTGAATTGAAAGAATGTGATGAAGAATCGTGTAAAAACCTAAGCAGTGTTGAAGAGATGAGCTACGAGGATTTCGAGGCAAAATCTGGCTTTAATCCGAACATTTTTGAGAATGAAATTGATCTTGAATCTGTGGTGACTTTCTCAGATTGCAATCATCTGCCTAATCTTAGGGCAGACCCTGATGATCAAATGTCGTTACATGATGAACATTCAAATGGTTTAGATAGAGCTCGATCTTTAGTCGAACCAAATACAGCTGACTGCACAGATCTGGACAAATGTGCTAAAAAATCACAGTTTCTAGACGTAAACATGAACACCAACCCACCACCTCCAATCCCAACATTTCTCCAAATTTCGCAAGTCATCCTGTCAAAAACATAACTATCTTCGAAATTTTAAAGCGCTATATTCAATGTTCATAATTTCAATGTCATCAACAGTTAAAATCCATGAGCTACTATTTGTAACAGTCACAAACACACACACACCTCGAATGTAATTCGCGTTTCTTAATGCCAAGTGCGTAGCAACTTTAATGTTACACGGCCTTGACATTACACACTACATGTATAACTTTACTCGAGTGTGTGATTTTTGTTGTTCTTTTTTTCCAACCATTATTTTCAGTTATCGTAATCAATAAAATTACAACCTTATGTATAGCGCAAATAAAATAAAAGAAATAACATGTTTATTTTCATATTTTTTTTTTGTAAAATAGAACTATTTCTTTTAGCCGAATTACTCTATTGCTCGCGCATGAATTTCGTGTATTGCATTGGAATGTCAGATTATGTAACGGAGGAGCAGTAGCGGTAAATTTAAATGTTTACCTTTGAAAAGCTGTTCATGGTGGGAACAAGCCTCGTGCTTTCTGATTTTCTTAGCTTCGCATGATAACATTTATCTATATCAACACTAACCAGGTATTCTCTATATAATCACTTTCTTTCGACAATACAACATCATAAGACATAAAATGAACCTTAAAATTCATATAATCTCTAGGCGGCTGGAATGTGAAGCTAGCAAACTAGCAGCCTAAACCTACCGATTGATGTAAGAATTTTCGAGATGAGACAAATGGGACCTCAAATATCTAACACACACAAAAAACAAACACACATTTGTGCGAGGTTAACCGTTTTCTCTAATGTCAAGTGTAATCACTTATAGGTTTTCTAATGTTTGCTGTTGTTGTTGTTATTGCTTGGTTTGTTTTAAATCTTAAACCTAAAAAACTGGAGTGGCACTATTAATTCAAATATCTCTCACTCAAGAAATTTAATTGGCTAAACCGTAAAGTGTACACTGAAACATAAGGAATCCCATTAGTGTAATATGGATCTCGTATATCTTGCCTCTCATCTGTAGGGCAAGACACGAGAATCGGGCGAGACCCCAGGCGCTTGTCTGGGCCGTTTTTGAAGTTACGCACAATTACAAGGGAAATAACCTTTGTAGTAATTCTTTTGAATACATTCGGTTCTTTTCTAATGAATAATCCTGACGTGTATATATTTAATTATTTTAAACCTTTTCGACTTGATTGGTGTGGTAATAAGCTTTTAAAACATAGGATATACGGTAATAAAATATGTCATTTCTAACCCGGGTTAGGCATCGACTTTCTTAGTGTTTTTGGTACTGTTAGATTTTTCGATGTTTCGAATGTTGGTTACGCACGTGCGTAAAGTGCGTAATGGCAGAAACGCGCCTGCGAGACCCGATATTCCGACGAGACACTACGCGAGAAATGATACTGTATCAAGAGATCTCGAACTGTCTCAGTATACCATACCATGAGATCCCATACCACGAGATTTCGCGGTAGAATATCATGTCTCACTTCTTTTTTCGCCGAAATCTCGCGTCTCGCTTCGTTATGAGGTGCGATATTCCATAATAATTGCATAATCCGGATTCTTTTGGGAACTCATGCACGTTGTAAGTGCATTTTCAATGGTGGATCTGAGAGCAGCGTTTCTCGGAAAACAAAACACATGTGGGAAGGTCTACTCATTTTCGTCCTTAGATCATTTAGTGGCCTCCGTGGCCGAGAGATTACATGTAATGTCGCTGATTTAAAAAGAAATAAAAAAAACAACCCACACACAAATACCCCCCCCACCCCCACCCCCCCAAAAAAACAAAAACAACAACAACAACAACAAAAACAACAACAAAAACCCACAAAAAACAACAACAGTTGCCCTAACTATTAGGTTCGACCATCACTCGGGGCGTTGAACTCTTCCATGCGAAGTAGCCCGTCCAAATGCGTAATACCTATCGCGTACGAACGTAATAGCTAGCGAGTGGTCATGTAATAGCTATCACGTGCGCAAATAGTACCTATCGCGGAATGCTGGTCAACCCGGCACCTGGTAAACCCGGCACTTGGTGAACTCGGCACCGAGAATAGTGAATTCGGCATCCGGTAAACTCGGCACCTGGTAAACTCGGCACCTGGTGAATTCGGCATCTAGTTAACTCGGCATTTGTATATTATTCTTTTATCTCTTTGCTTCTAGACACATATACAATTTGGCAATATTTATTTTTACACAATGTATGACCTATACTGTTTTCATGGAAAGGTGAATTTTCAAAGTAACTTATTACGACCACATTTATCAACAGATACAAAATAATTCATTGGCTACTGGCTTAACATTTATTTTTGAATTGAATTAGTTGATATAATTTTTGTAAGAATTTATCTTTCTATGAAAATTTTATGAACATTTGCACATTTGGTTGTTAATTATCCATTCCAGATTCATCTTGGCTGGCGATGATCTTCACATTCATCAATAAGAAAATCAGAGGCTCTCCCCAGCAAATTACGGAGAAAATAGTTAAAAGATGAATTGAGACAACATTGTCTAATAGCACCTGGTACCCCTTCCATGTATACTAGGAATACACCGCTGTCATCTTGTTGTTTTAGCAATTTGTGGTGACAGGGTCTCTTCATTAACCTCCTCATAATTAGTACCTCACCCCTTCTATGTGTACGGGGAATACATTGTCTAATAGCACCTGGTACCCCTTCCATGTATACTAGGAATACACTGCTGTCATCTTGTTTTAGCAATTTAAACAAGGTACACACTGAATTACACATGATTAAGTACAGTACCATTGATGTTAAGTATACGTAAATTTATTATAAATACAATGCAGATCTATAATATAAGGAATAAATTTATGTGTTTAATAATCTACCTTATTTCTTCGCTAATTTTATATTTAATTATTATATTAATCGTATATACTTTTTGTAGTTGTTTTTAACTGCTTTTATTCACGCATTAGACAATAGGACATGTGAAATTTTTATTTCTATTTTTTTTATTTTATATATTATTTGCATAATGGTTTATGTCTTTAAAAAAAAACGAGGTGCCGAATTCACCAGATTCGTAATGCCGAATTTACCAGGTGCCGAGTTCACCAGGTGCCGAGTTGACTATTTACGCAGGTACCAAATTCACCAGATGCCGAGTTCACTTGATACCCCTATCGCGCGCACACGTCATACCTATCGCGTGAGATATTGAATGAATAGAGTTTGCATACACGAGGTCATTTTTTGCGTTGTTGAGAGTCTGTTTCTTTTCTTATGTGTATTTAGTCGAGGTAAAGTATTTAGGTAATTAAATAGGTAAAGTATTTAATATTTTTAGTCGATGCAAAGGTTATGCATATTATTAATTTAGAATTTTAATTATTTGATTTTCTTTCGATTATTTTCGATGCAAAGGTTTAATGTAGTTTGCTTATGTTGTATTGAATTTTTATTTATAAAATACTGTTTTGTAGAAACTTTTGTATTGCTTTTGTATTGAAATATACCGAGACCTAAAGTATAACGTCGGAAGTCTACGGTATGAAATGGTGAAGAGGAGACTGAGGCGTCGTCTAGACAGGGCAGAGATACACTAGGAGAGCCATGACAGTGGAGACGGGAACCAGGACAAGTGCACCGACGATCAGGAGTGAGCCGGTGTCATAAGTTAGTGGGGGGAGTAAGCAGGTATTGGGAGGTAACCCGTCTGTGCCGGCGGCATTGAGTCTGCCCTATTCGACGGAAGTTAATCATTTTGATTTTAGCCAACCAGCAGTTTTATCTAGTGTATATATATAATAATATAGAGTTCTTATTTCAGTCTATTGGGGCAGATATTTTTAGCCTATTGTGGCATACAGTCTCAGACGATTTGAGCATACAGTTTCAGCCTAGTTTGGCATACAGTTAAGACTATTTGATATTCAGGTTTAGCCAAGACAGTCATACAGTTTCAGACTATTTGAGCAAACAATTTTAGCCTAGTTGGGTATACAGTTTGAGACTATTTTAGCATACAAGTTAAACGTAGTTGAGCATATAGTTTCAGACTATTGGAGCATACCATCTAACCTAGTTGGGCATGCAGTGTCAGACAATTTGAGCATACATTTTCAGCCTAGTTGGGCATACAATTTTAGTCTAGTTGGGCATTCAGTTAGGGGCATTGTGAAGCGTACAGTTTTAGCCTAGTTAGACAGCCTAGTTGGGTATATTGCTTGTTGGTATATGATGTTGGGGTCTTTATTACGGATAGCTGTCTTATGTCGTCCTTAATTTGTGAGCCTGCTTTGGCAGTGACTTAGCCCGATGGGGACGGAACCATGTGCATAGACTGCCATTACTAAAGTGACTTGTGTTGTACATGTAAAAAGTGTATTATTTTTAATTAACCTCGTCATACATGAGCTGTCTGGGGACGCGATATGGGTAAAGAGATGTTATTTCTGCCTTTGTTTTTCTAAAAAGAAAGCATACTGGTTTATTAATGATGTAAGACTGGAATCTGTTCACCCATTTGGTCTTGTTGTTCTTTCAGACACGAATCTCCCAATAATAAGATTTAAATTAATGTTTGCTGTTGTTGTTTTTTTATTTGGTTTTATTTTTTTTCTTAATCAAGTGAATCTATATGTACCACACCATTCTCAGAATCATCGTTAAAGTTATATGTTGAATTATAAGGCATCAAACAGTTTACAAGAGAAACAGATATTTTGGTTGAAGTTCGTAAATACTCTATTTGAGATATGGGGATCTCCAGAAATAATACCTGGTATTAAAACAGTTAACCATTGTGAACTGAATTAAGACTATTGCCCTTTTTATGACTGCAAATAATTAAAATAATATTTTTCTACTCAAAGACTTTTCTGTCATTATAATTGTTAGGGTTGATTAACTAAATTGCCCAAGCGCCACTCCTAGCATCTATTTGTCAAAATGTGTTAAGGTTTTCCATATAATGATTGATATGTTAAATTTAATTATATATGTTTAATCTGTATTATATATTTTCGATAACAAAGGTATTTATTAACTGTCTTATCAAAAAACATTGTTCGTTTTCATGGTAACAGCTTTGGCAGATCAAGTTGATTTATTTTACCTTTACTTCAGTTCCATTTTGTGTTCCGATGACACTGATGACGTCTTTTTCCATACCCCTTACATATTGCCAGCGGTGATCACAAGTAGAAATACAGGAAAACAAATACCTTGAAAAAAAGTCTGGTTCCTGAAACCCAAAGGCCGTCTGAAAAATAAAATACAAAATAAGTAAATTTTAACATTCATTTAAAAGTTTTCGTCAACATTGTTTAAAAGATGTTACAACCCCTGAAAGATTGTCAAAGAAAAAGTCGGTGGAGACTTAAGGTGGGATCTGAGGTTGAGATACATTAAGTTTTCACGGTAAGCTACTGTATAGCTTACTTAATATCATTGGTTATGAATTATGCTATCTAACGTACAAGCACCTAAAGTCGTCAGGCTCTTAAAGTCGTCATCTTTTCACGTCTCGTTTTCTCTCGCGTTGTTTACTCGACGTTGTTGAAAGCGGGAAAATTTGAAAGGTAAATCTTTTGTGTTTTTGTCAATGATTTTGCTAAAATGATAGAAGTTAGTTTATTCCACTCAAAAGGCCATTTTTCAGAGCACCTGTTTTTTGCAAACTTTTTTTACTGGGCGACGGGTAGACCTTGTTTACAGTGTGTATGGGCTAAAGACATTTGTTCACCCGACGCCATGTTTAAACTCATGAAACCTAACTCATTACTTCGCTGAATATTCATTCTATCTAAATTGCCTCCCTTTTGTTTCTTGATCTGACTTTAATCATAAAAATAGCGATTTAAAGTTGGCTGACGATATTAGGTACCCACTGACGACATTAGGTTACTTTTTTTTCAAGAATTGTTTCACATTTAGATAACAATTAAACAGTGATAGGTTAGCAACAATGATTTATTGCAAAAAACAAACAAACTCGTTTAGTGTAATTAAGGCATAACTTAAAACTAAATTATTAACGTTTTTAACTTAACAGATGGAAAAACATCCGGCAAAATTAAAAAATGGTCCGAATAAATGCTGCATATCATGCTGTTAAGTCCGGACAAATGTCTATCTCGGCAGCATCAAAACGATTTGCCGTGCCCAGAATGACTCTTTCCGACCGAAAAAGCAAAAAAGTGTCTCTAGATGCTAAGATGGGGTAGTCAACTGCCCTGAACGCGAAGAAGAATCGGCGCTCTGCAGTTACATTGAGTACATGGCTAACCGTAAGTTTTCGTTGTCAATTGAGCAAGTAAAAGGATTTGCGTGGTGCATAGCAAATGAACGTGGCAAAAAACATATTTAATGAAACGGGGCCATCAAGGAAATGGTGGAAAGGGTTTAGGGCCAGCGATCCAACATTGGGACTTTGGAGACCCGATGCTTTAGATCGACGACGCGCTTGTCTATTTCCGCCTTTTGAACGACACGATTGAGACCAACGGTATAAGTGATCAGCCAGGAAGAATTTATAACTCTGACGAGGCAGCCTTGTTCCTCAATAAAGCTGCTGGTCAGAAGGTTGTTGTTTCAGCACGATTTAAACACGCACACTCGCTCACGGTTGCTACAAGCGAACACATATCGGTCCACTGTTGTGTTAACGCCGCCGACAACCAATGCATCGTACGCGTGCTCAGACAGCGGGTTTATGGACCAAACACTCTACACTCAACGGTTTGAAAAAATCTTTTTGAAGTATGCTGTTCCACAACGTCCGGTGTTGCTAATTCAAGATGGTACATCCTCACATGTCAGCGTCCCTTTGATCAGAAAGGCGATAGAAAACAACGTAATCTTGCTCTGCTTGCCACCCAAAACCACCCACATCACTCAACCCCTTGACGTGTCCGTGTACAGAAAAATGAAGATAGAAACAGCTAGAGTTATAAGCCAGGCCAAAATGGTTAAATCTGACCTCTGGGTTTCCAAGAAGCAGGTCAGCGCAATTTTCAAAATCATTTTTGAAAAAGCATAACAATGGACTGCATCAGTGAAGGATTTCGCAAGTGTGGCATCTATCCCTTCAATTCAAATGCCGTAGACAAGACACTTCTGTTTTGATCGTGCACTGATGTTGATCCTGAAGCGATTGACTTATCAGTCAACCGCGAAACTGCGGTTATTCCAGGGTCTGAAGACGATGTACTGAACAACTTAGACATATCATTGTCGATTGCTGATACGTTATGGACGTAAGTTTTGCTGTCGGCGAAGACGGAATTCTGTCCCTGGAACCTGCGCAAGATAATCCTTCCCACGAAGAGATGGACACCAGCCAAAATTGTACACCGTGTCCTCCTGAGCTGGCCCTAGCAGCTATTGAACTTTCCTTGACCCCACGGAAGAAACGGAAGTTCGGCCAATGCTTTGACATGAATGTCGATCTCAATTACAACACTTTCAAAACATGGCGTCATCTTAAACGGAAGACGCAAAACTCGCCAATCAATGATCTTTCCTTTGACACCCCTATAAATGTGGTTTCATTCTTCGTCGCTTCGTCAGCCGCCACCGCTGTACCGTCCGCCGCCACCGCTGAACTGTCCGCCGCCACCACTTTACCGTCAGCAGCCACCACTGAACCGTCAGCAAGCACCACTGAACCGTCAGCAACCACCACTGAACCGTCCGCCGCCACCACTTAACCGTCAGCCGCAACCATTGAACCGTCCATTGCCACCACTAAACCGTCAGAAGCCACCGCTGTACCGTCCATTGCCACCACTAAACCGTCAGCAGCACCGCTGTACCGCCCGCCGCCACCACTGTACCGTCCACCGCCACTACTGAACCGTCCGCCGCTATCATTGAACTGTCCGCCGCCACCACTGAACCGTCAGCCGCTACCGCTGTATCGTCTATTGCCACCACTAAACCGTCAGAAGCCACCGCTGTACCGCCAGAAGCCACCGCTGTACTGTCCGCCGCCACCGCTGTACCCTCAGCCGCTACCACTGAACCGCCAGCCGCCACCGCTGTACCGTCAGCCGCCACCGCTGTACCGTCTATTGCCACCACTAAACCGTCAGAAGCCACCGCTGTACCGCCCGCCGCAACCACTGTACCGTCCACCGCCACTATTGAACCGTACGCCGCATATCATTGAACCGCCCGCCGCTACCACTGAACCGCCAGCCGCCAGTGCTGTACCGTCCGCCGCCATCTCTGCCCCTTCTGTTTATACACACCCACTTGTTAAAGTGGGGTTAATTCCACAAGATCTTGTTAATGTTCTCGTGGTACCTACACCTACAACAAAGTCAACAAACAGGTCCAAAATCGGTAAATCAAGACAGCTTACTAGTCAGGAAGTTCATAGAGAACTGGAAAACAAAGAGAAAGAAAATCAAGTTTTGATAGAACAAAAGCAAAAACGAAAAGAAGAAAGAGACAACAAATTACAAAAGAAGCAGACAAAATAAAAAAGAAAGAAAAAATGTTAGAAATAAAGAGAGCCCGAGATGCTTTAAAGGCAGAAAAAGAGAAAGCTAAAAAACAGAAGTTCCAACAGAAAAGACTCAAGGAAAGCGAAATACCGGCTTAAGACATCTAATTCCAACAAACATATATCGTAAGCCTTAAAATAGTTACACAATACAAACTTGTGTAAGTTTTAACAAAATCAATTCAATTCTGTAAACATAAACGTGTTATACATATCGTTTAACTATTAAAATAGTGATATAAATCATTTACCTTGCGAGCTTAACTCAATCTCGAAGTACAACCAGCTTTCATCAGTTGTTAGAGCATTCCTTTAATTACAATTAAATACCTTTTTATCATAAGATTATTTTTTTCTGTTTTCTTTTTTTCTATGTAATAGCCGTCGATGAGTAATTCCAACAAATTTAAATAAATGTATTTTCTTTATTCTTCAGAGCAGTCATAATGAGGAAGATGGTTATACGAACCAAACAAGTCGTGGGCATTGTGGTCCTTATTGCTCAATATCTGTTAAACCAGCATCTAGGTAGTAACTACCTGGTGCCATGTGGTGTAAATAGTATACAAATAATAAACAAATTGTGTTGAGGTCAATATAGTTTTACTGATCTGGGTAATGTGATACTGTCCGAAACATGTCTTAACTTGTTATACCACTATGGACGGCGAGAGCTGGACAGAAAACAAGGCTAAGTCCAAATATTTTCTCCGACCTTTAGAAGAGGCAAGAGTTCACAACCACAGGACTGGGCCGCAGCAGACACGCCGTCGCTTTCAAGGTGGAAGTTGGTGACATTGCCCAACAGTCATCAGCTGCCTCTAAATATAACTGTCAACACAAAAGTGATGGACTTGCCTGCCTAAAAAAACCTAACGTTAACACTCTATTGTGTTGTTAAAACGCCCCTGTTACGTTTTACTTGTAATATGGTTATGTAATGTTGGCTTTAGTGCCTTTAACGTTTAGTTCATGTTTTGTTTTGCTCAATTAGAGCTGTTATTAGGTAAACAAAATAAAACAGTAAACAACATGTTAATAAAATGATAAATTTTATCCAATAAATGTTAACATTGAGCACAAGTTTGTAACCTATGTTGCTATTTTGTTTAAAATATGATGATTTTTTTTAAATCCCCTTGCATGACGACTTTAGGTTCCACTGACGACATGAGGTTCATGTATATGACGACCTTAGGTTGCACGTACCCAAAAGTCGTCAGGGCTTACCCACCGGTAAAAAATTAATTTCAACGATTGGGATTTATGGCAAATATGCGATATAATGGTATCAAAAAGCGCGGGAATGATTCGCGCTTCTTTTGATACCAAGATTGGTACCACTTGGCAATCACACAAGTGGAAATGCGAAAAACTGACGACTGTAGGTGCTTGTACGTTATATCAGTTATTTCCGAATGCAATCTATAGCTTACATACTGCCACTTACTACTGTTAACCGTTTCGCGTGTTAAATGCAAATAAACTTGTATAGAAGAAGTTGTCTGTCAAGCATCAATCGATGAGTAAAGAAAGTTCAGTTTCTTTTTTAAGTACTATTTGTTAAACATAAAGTATGTAAAATGTATGCTGAAATAGAAATATGCAAAGAAAACACGATCGTTTTAAGTATTTTGGTATACTCATAGCAATTTCTTTGATCACCGAAAGAAATTGAGTTAATTAATAAAATGGCATATGTTATATGCAGTTTAGTATAATCAACTGACATTCGGTGATCATTTTTAAGTTGTATTGAATTTTATTAAATTCTCTGGTAAATTAATTAATACAACCTAAAACCTTAAGTAGCTTAATACATTTTGTAAGTAACACACATATAAGGATGGTGGTTAATCCTAAAGTAGCAATTAAAGACATACACCGATGTCCAATGGATGATACGTATCTATGCATGTACTGTTGCGAGTTAGCCCATTTTCTGTAAATGTCTTGATCAGGATCCAGTGGAAAGGCTAAGGACCGACATGCAGATTTCGATAGGACGAGTCCCAGTGGACGTATCAGAAAATTGATAAAAATCACCTATTTCTTTCCCAAATAAAATGCCGATAATCGCTTGCTTCTGTGGTATTCGTGGCTTTTGGTATTACTTAAAGTCATACTTTGTCGAGATCGGAGGTCATTTTCACTTAAACGCATTTTAACCAGTTTGATGCCAACAGTAGCTAAAAAGTATTTGGGGCATAAAACGGCCACGTATGTGTTGCAACATACTCAGGTTTCGTGTTTCAGTAATAATTGGAATATAATGAAAAATAATGTAACTATACGTAACCTGTCGCTTAGATACCTAGCATTTCATCATGCGACTCATTCTAATGTTCACTGCACATTCTTTAAAAGTTAACCTTCTTTATCGTTGTGTTTTATATTGCTCATGATAACGAAAGAAGCGACTCTGAGTAGAACTAAGTCTTCGAAATAAGAATAAAATATAATCTGTGCTTACGATAATATACATACCAAATATACTGGTTCGTGATTACATTTGCTGCAATACATGTTCTTGAATGGCATCCAGTAAGATACTTCATCGTTCCTCTCGCAAAGGTCTACGGTGTCATTGTCCCAGATATTCCAACTACCAGTGACATTACAGTGGGATATTGGTTTTTCTAATTGTATATCAGAGGCGGCAACATCAGGATTACATGCAAAGCATGCAAAGTTGAAATATCTTAAACTATTTATCCGGTATCTAGGAAGAGCCAACAATGACTGATCTGTGTCAACCTCACATATTTCTCGCAACATTGGTTCCTTTCCATCCCAATTTCCGGACTGGTTACAACGGGTAAAGTGATTCCATACTTTGTCCGTACCTTTTCCATAAAGCCGAGCAAGCATCTCACGTAGGGAAAAATCCAGTTCCGTGTTACGAATGTTCATAGGCTGTCTATTATAGTATTCACGAATACTGGGGTGTCTCTCCATCGTTCTGTCCAAGCATAATTCTGAATGTTTTATAACAAAAGAGGTTTCGCAGTAAGTATTAAAATGTGACATTAATTCCACAAACTCGGTGAATAAAAACATTTCTATGAAGTTGTCACAAAGAATTCTTAATGAAATAACAACTCGTGATGGCTTTCTTACATTGCACTGCAAACAATATGGGTTTCTATAAGCAGTTTGCTTAAAGTCGGTTTTCGAAAATGGCATATAACCGAGATTGCCTGTAATAGGAATAAACGACAATTCATCCATTTTGTCAATTCCGTGACACAGATTTACAAGTGTACTATTTTGTGTATTTAAACACGTATCGATTACGAGGAAGTCTTTGTTAAACGAATCATCTTCATCTTCAGCTAAGCCTTCTGTAATTGATCCAAGTTTATTGTCAGGTGGGATAGTAAGAACATTTGTTCTGCCAAAACAGGAGTAAGGTCGCTTTTTGAACAGAATATCCTGGCAACATGTCCCTCTCTCCGCACACGAAGAATCACAATGGCAATACTCACAGAAATCGTTATACCCAAATGTTTCATTTCCGGTATACCCCAGTAAAGTGAGAGAATCCGAGCAAATCTTTGCTCCACCACAAATCTGCTCAAGACTTTTGAGAAATGTCAACGTTTCAGTAAAAGGAGCTGTTGTCTTATTACGTTTACGTAACTTTGGTTTGAACAATAATAGTTTCTTGCCGTAGACACTATTCAGTAGATGTCTTGCATCACTTATTACATGTTCTCCTTTTAAGCTTATGTCCATTCTAACATCTAACAATATTTTGTGATCTTGTCTGGAGAATGTGGATACTTCTTCAATTGATACGTTCATTCTCAATTCTTGAAAACGATCGCTTACATCGGCAGTGTCTATTCCATTGCATAACATGCAATACACATTCTTAAAGGGAGCAAGGCGACCAATTGCAGGCATTTTAAGGCACAGTGCCTCTAGTTCTGCATCATAATCTTTCCAATTACTTGTCATATTGCATGCATCAATTTTGCCTAATTTTCTTGCAGAAAAAGGTCCCGGGTTGCATATAAAGCAGAACACATTCTTGAAATTTAAAAATCTGTATTCCAGACTATTACAAGCCATTTCTATCTGCATGTCGTATGACATCCAGAGACCAGTTACATTGCATCGATCAACATTTGTTTCTTCACGTCGTCCACGAGGCCTGCAACGCGCTTCTGTCATAGTTGTGTTATCATACTCTTCAAGATGATAACTGATTATACACTCGTTTTTATACAATATTATGTTCAAGTCTCTAACTGAAGATATGCCTTTGGTATCTAACGTTCGTCCGTCTACACATTTAACAGCAAGCTTCAATTCCGTTAAATTGTTTTCTTCATAACATGAAGCACATGCACTGTTTCTGTAAAACAGTTTTGTGTCCTTAGACGACACAGGGATTAAGTCGCCGTCTTGGCATTGTTTGGATAAAGCTTGGTTGCTGAAGTTTGGTGGACAGTACGCTATCATGTTGTAAAAATCGAATCCTCTAAAAGGAAACACAGCTATATTAACACATTTAATATCCAAATAACCGTAAACCGAATCTGGACAGCAGTTCTTTAAACTCCTGCAAATCTGGCCGCATTCACAAGTATAACACTGCTCAAACGAAATATTGGATGGCGCGGTGAAAACGTTCGAATCGTCCGGAGAGCATCTGTTTGTTGGCGGACAGACCAAAGCGTGCATTTCAACAAGGTATGAAATATCAAGATCAAGAACATTTTTTATCCACGTTCGTGAATTGTCGATGTTGTGTCTAACAGATGATGCCACATCGACAAGCTGCTCTGGTCGAACTATATCAAAGAAAGAAAACGACAAAATTAGTATTCCTAATGTCACAGACATCTCCATTGTGGGCTGTAAAAATGTAATCTTTCTTTTCATTTATAAGTCACACTATATTTAAGTATGAATTGTTGCAAAGCAAAAGTATTGCCACCATGTCGTGTTTAACGTTAATAATCATCGAACGTTGTTTTGACAACAACAAAAGCTTATCTGGGAATTTGTGCTTATATAGTTCTCATTATTTCGATTTAATGACCACACCCTATTTGCCGCCTTACTTAATAACGATTATATTGCCAGCTATGCATGATATTTGCCGACAAAACCAATTACCTACATTTGTGTGATAATCATCTTATTACGGCAAGCGAGGTTCTATAGCAACCGGCAAATTGCTCAGCCCAAGCGCGTTTTGTATGGTATGTGTTTGTTACAATTATAACACTTTCGGAATTTAAAATCGAGATCGTTATGTGGTATAAATACTGGTTTATTCAAGTTGTTAGTTTTATCAGTATGTTATTGTTTAATTCTTTTGGATAATATTATAAGGTACATTAATGTGCAATTATGGTGCGGCAATAATAGAAACATACGAAAAGGTTCTATAAGACCTATCAAAGATATTTAAATCTGAACTACCTCTAGACAAAGACAAACAGGGTAAATGTCAAAGTGACAAAAACACAGAGACGAGACATAACACACAAAAAGAAAAAAAACCATCAGTTACCGCCTTGGAACGGTTTGTTGGCAAAAGGACCGACTGTGGTGCTTAAACCGTGTTTGTGAAGGGGGCGCTCCAACCTTGTATTTCCTGAAGGTTTCTTCTATCAAACAAAACAGTGTAAATAAAAATATCCCGTCAAAGTGAAACAACTGACAGTAAACACCTGCATCAGGAGTTAAAACAGATACAATAAACTAATATACATATGTACATACAAAACATACACAATAGCTAGTAATTAACTATTAACATATGTACAGTATGTACAGTAGATAAAAGCCTCCTATACCTAAAAATGAGAGAGTTGTTCGAAATAAATCAGCCCAAGCGCTGACGTATAATAAGGACAATTTAATGACGTCATACAATGTCATGACGTCATATGCCAAAAGTGAAATGTAAAAAATACGAAAGAAATCAATGAATTTTAGAAAACAACCCAAACTAACAATAGAAATTGTAGTATTGTTAGGAGTTAATACATAGTAAGCTTTAAAAAAACATTTCATAAAAAAGAGCTTCCCAAACATCCGTGCAAGTCCACATAGTAAACTTTTCTAAGAAGATGTTGGTAAAAAATGCATTACTTTCATGACATGCAATGTATAGACTTTGCTCTCGAGCAAATGTTTTCTCAATAAGAGCAATCAATTTGGTCTTAATTTAATCATGAGATAAAGAAGTGTACAGCGTAGAGAAATCGTAAGTATTAACTGCAGAGCAATGAAAGTTTAAAGTACGAAACTTGTCTAAGACTTCTGAAGAATTTTTAATAGACCAAAAAATGTTAATTCCTGAATTTTCATACACTTTTTCACATATCTAAGAACGTGATTACGAACGGCTGTAAGGTAAGACGTAAGTAGTTTAGATATGTGAGTGGTGGTGCTAGAGCTGGCATTAGCTATGAATCGTGATTTTTATGGTGTTTTGTGAAGCTTAGGAATCCAGTACAGTGTAGGATGTTTTTCTTGCGTTGATTTTATCAAGACATTGAAATAATGCAATATCTGTTTATGTTTGTCAATGACTGTCTGAAAGTCAAGGTTAGTGCTAGTGTAAAAACTGGTGGTGGATAACCCAGAACTCAGTACATAATAATGATATTGTAATATAGTCGTCAGACAAAAAATATGTTGTTTGAAGCATTGTCTGCAGGTACAAGTACAAATTTATCGTGGATATTCTGAAAGGACAGTTTTAGATGTTTTAAGGGATGAAAAGGTATCTTAGGTAAACTTGAAGGCTAGGAGCAGTAAAATTTACGCGATATTTTATTATCTTAAAATGGCTTTGTTTAAGAATTGAGTGCTACTGTATCCGTGTTTTTTCTCTGACACCAGGGATCGGCAGATTAATTGCATCAGCTATTTCTTTGCAAAAATTGTCAAAATCTATTTTATCTGGCAGGCGATAATTCGGACCCTTAATGAGTCATTTTCTTAATTTATATAGTCATCGATGATGTTTAAATCTCCAGTAATGATATGGCCAGAAGGTAAATAACAGAAAGGTGAAGTTGAATAGTTAAAAGAATCTTGAGAAGGATCATTCAGGTTAAGGTCTGCTACAGTTTGGTTGTAATTAAAAATAAGACATCTAATGTTGTTGTTTTTTGGCACTTATAACAAAACATTGTGTTTTCTATGTTTTCCAAGTAACTGGGGATTTTATTGATAATATGTTTGCCCCGAAAGATACTAGGTACTAGTAAGTCATAAAATAAACCCCTTTATTAATAATGTTTTTGATTTTCATGAAAGGTGTTTGTGTTACTACTGTTTATCAATATCTTAAACCATGGGTAGTATACTTTAGAATAATGGAAACCACCTCATCTAAATGATGAGTACATAAATATATTTTATCTACCTCATTATCCAAAATAACTAGTGATTTCGAAGGCAGATTTGTAACTGTACAAAGTAAGGCGTGAATACCACATCGAATATAAAGTGTGTTCAGTTCTTGAATAGAAACATTTTTCCTAAATCAAAGATTATGATTTTTTTCTAATTCCATGAGATCGGCGTTTGTGTTTGCGTAAAGATAGAATACTTAAGATGTCATTTTTTAGAAATATTGCCCGCATGATGAATATTGTCATTAAGACCGAGGGGAAATGGAGTTGTTTTTTTTAAATCCAATCAAGTTCGGCACTCTATCTGACCTGTAATTTAAATCCTTAAGAAACATCGTCATCGAAAATATTTTTTTTTTGAAAAGAATGTATGTTTACATATTTTAAAGAATGTCCAGTAGTAAGAAAATGATTATAAAGGCAGTTCTTAAAACGACGAGCGTTCTGGATTTTATATGAATGTTCTCGAAATCTAATTTAAAGAGCCCGTTTCGTTTGTCCAACGTACTGCAGTTTACAGTAAGGATGGTTTCATGTTATTACATAAATTATGCTGTTACTTTGTCAATCAACATCACAGGGTAATGAAATGTTAAATGTACGACCATTTACAGTAAACTTGACAGTGGAGTACATGACTGTCGAACAAATAAATTACTCGAGTTAGAAATATAAACCCCGGAAGACGGGTGTTATTTTATTGGTTAAATATTGACAGTTAATCTACTAGAAATAATATCATCAGCACCATTAGACAAATGCACAGTAGACACATTATACACTTTTAAGGGTGAAATATTAATGTTTGGTTGTAGTAATCTGTTCATGGTTATTTTATTTCAAGTAAAATAAACCTAGTCCAAGGTATGTCAAAAGAAAATACACGTAACAATCCTGACAGGATGAATTAGATAACAACATAGATTACATGCACGGGGAGATATTTTACGACCGCCACACTGCAGAAGAAACACTGTTGAGATTATGATAGGTAAATAAGAAAAAGTCTTTTCAAAATTTCCAGATATTTAAATCTTATCTACCTCTAGAGAAAGGCAAACAGGGTAAATGTAAATGTGACAAAAACATAGATACGAGGTATAACACACAAAAGAAAAGAGATGTTCAGTGATTGGCAGATCTTCAACGAATCTCTTGTCTCGTTGAAGAGAGAGATCGAATGAGTTCCGCTCCTATTGTCGAGCATTAGACACTACTGTGGTGTTGTCTGTAGAAAGTAACAGAGAGCCGCCAGATGGGAGAGAAATGATAGGATGGCACGATGTACCGCTATCATTTCCAGATGGTTTATGTGTAACTGAGACTCTCCGAAACTCCGGAAACCCGAGGTCTTAAGACTCATGGGTTCCAGATGAGCTCACCAACCGTCCTTGCTTGCATCCGAGTTTATAAAGCGCGAAGGGGGGGGGGGGGGAAATGTCGTCTTGAGTCCACCAAGATAAGGCTTGGTGAAAAAGAGGCCGAAGGGGAAGAGTAGCGTTGAGAGTCGCAACTGGCTCGCCACAGAGCCAGTAAGTAGAACCGGAGAGGGCGTAGGTGAAGACGACTTAAAGTAAAGATTCCGCAACTGTGTTGAGGATACCTAGGAGGGAAAGAGATCTCGCTGAACACTGTGTCCGTTTTAAAAAGAGGGACACAGTCTTCAGTACGTTCGTTGATCGCATTGGAGGTACCCGAACAACGTTGTGACTTGTTTTGTTTCAAAATTCACCCCTTCAAAGATGAAATCCTGAGAAGGTAGGGCATCCGACTTCTCTGGATTTACCAAGAGACATAGGTGAGTCACGATCAAAAGATAATGTCTGAGTTCCACGGAAAGATTTAGCCCGAAAAAGGAGCCAATCGTCGAAGTACTAAAGAATGTGTGAGCGCCTATGCGCATGGGAGGCTCGCACATTTTTATAATCGACAAAATACGGGGCCTTGTGAGATGAGAGAACAGGCTGGGAGAAATTGTGTCAGCCTGGCTCCCACAGGAAAATCTGGTCGGACCATGAGAGGAAGTAGAAAAGACCCACCTTTGGATTTGGGTCTCCTAGACCAGCCTCCCCGACCCTGGGGATAGAAAGCTTGCTTAGGAGCTTGTTCCAGGAGAATGTACAAAAACAGAGATGTTATTGGGCTTCTTTGGTGGGGAAGGGGGGAGAAACTGGAAAAGAAGGGGGAAAAGAAAACGTTTCTGTGGTCTCTTAGGCGGTGGTTTCTATTAATGTGCTCCTCCTTGTCTAGAACAGCCTTTTTACCAGACCTCCAGAAAGAAGGTTGGAAGAAAGAGGTGCCGATCGCAGAGCTTCTTTCGACGACTCCAAGAGAATAGTTGTCGCCAAGGCAGTGTGCCGTCTGAGGCGAAGAGCTGTCGGTAACTCAAGACAGTAGTCTGTCCGTTCTAAAAATAGCAGAAAACAGGCTGGGTTGAATGGGCTGAGAACCTTTGCTGGCACCGTCCAATGTGCAGTAGGGAGTTTCACATTATTAAGTTCTAGCCTGGAAATAATGTCTTACAAAAGTAGAAAGGGGTAGAGCCGCTTTCGACGTTTTAGTTTGCTAGCTGGCCCTCTGCCGACCGCATCTTCTTTGTAGAAGAGCCAAGGATAGGTCTAGTAGTTGGCACCGGTGTAGGACCAATAGACTCGGGCATAAAACTGAGCTCGAAGAGATCCTATAAGTGAGCTCCCTCCGACCCGGAATCCAAAGATTGGCACTCCTGGCCGGCGGGAGGAGCACTAATAATACTGATCCGGTCCTCTCTTTCCACAACGAACATAGGATCTGATCTGTCTAACCTATCGACATCACGCTACGACACACAAGAGGAGAAGAAAGAATTCTGAGTGGGAGCTGTAGCGCCCCGTGTCAGTTGGGCCGGCTTGGAAATGGTAACCCGTACTTGCCCAATGACCAGTGCATGAACGGAGACCAGTGGTACAGAACTTTTCGTACTAACAAGAGGCGGTTGACCGGTAGCCGATACAGATGCCTGGTCAGAAGTCCGAGCATTCTGTAAAACTCAAACTTCCAAAAGTATCATAAGGCAATTGTGACGGTAGGGTGTGTAAGTCGATCAGAAGATCGTCATGCCTCTTAGAAAGGGATCTAGACCTCCTTCTATACCGTCTTCTGGATTTAGATCTGTTTTTTTTTTCTTGTACAAAAGAGATCGTCTACTATACTTACCCTTCCTGTTTAACTTCTTCCTGTCCCTACCTCTATTAGAAGAGGGTAGGAAGAGAAGTGCAAGGAGGATGAAGAGGAGGACCTCAATCTCTGGCATTTACTTCTCCTTAGAAAATTGCCACTTTCTGTCCTGGTTTGATCACGTTCCTTAAGAGGAAGAGGAACCAGAATCTTCGGACGGAAGAGAGCCTCTGAACCAAGATCTTCAGACTGCTCAAAAGACTGTGCGGGAAGCATTTTGCTTCTTATTTTAACCTAATGAAAGAACAGGTCAGTGACGCGAGGAGTAAACCATTTCAGCAATCACAGCGTATGCTACAGAGTCCCATGTATCTGTCCCTAATGCAAAAACCGGAAGTGGTTAACTACATACAAGGGAATGGTTGATCTGATTCCAACAACTGCTGTGCAGTTGAGTAGTATATAGTTTATACCCGGTGACTGGTGACCCGTTGGAGACCGGTGACAGATAACTCATGCAAAGAAGTTAGGGTATTAGGAATCCGACTAAGGTTTCGCTCCTTATGACAAGAAAGGTAGTATTCAGAATCATTAGTTATAATAAAATTATAAGAAGAGCAGAAACAAGATGGCGGATAGCAAATGCCATAGGAAAAATAACCATGATAGTGGGGATAGTAAGTAATAAATAACAGAATGCATATTTTATAGCAGGTAATGTATTTTGCTACTACAACATTAACGATTCATATAAATAATCCTATAACCCAAATATAAACAGTTAATAATTAAGCCTGTTTTGATAAAGCGACATAGAGGATATGCCTTTCAGAAGTTACACACAAAAGTAATCAAATTCTCAAGATATTAAGAAGTATTAGTAATGCAAACTAGTGTCGGAAATATAGATGCTGCCCCCAAAAGACGTTCAATAATGATTTATATCCCAATTTTAAAGTGGCTTCAAAATTTAAAATAATTGTCCGTGTTAAGACGTCCGTGGCTCAGCGGTTAACGTGATGTTTAGAAAACCTTCCTTTACCGGAACTCGAACAAAATGATGTTCTATCATGACATATTTTATATCCAGTAGAGAAGCTACTCAAACACAAGCACTAATTTTGTGGTTACATGTAAAAATTTAATCCACACTACTTATTTAGATAAGAAATGAATCACTTGTTTCTATGCAGACATATTTTATAATAAGAAATTTATGGTTAAGTCTTGACTAGGTCGCGCTTGGGGGCTTGACTAGGTCGCGCTTGGAGGCTTCTGGAATAGTTATTTTTGGCATCGACATAACTAGACTCTAAGTAAAATGTTATTTTACATTTAATATTAAAACAAGAACTGTTATTAATCATGGCATACTTGGGAAACTGATGTCTTAAGCTGCAAAATAACCACCTCTTTTAAAATACAGATTATATGGGACAAAAGTTACAGCACAGTCGCATACATTTGAAAAAAGACTATTATATTAACCAAAGAATATTTCCATATGAATACATTTAACTTTAACTAAAATAATTTCTTAAACAAAACGTGCTGCCGGTGCGAACATAATACACTGAGTGTAAAATAACCTTACAGTAACATGTGTATTAGATGGTCGGTAAATCATCTATAGGAAACGGCTCCGTGACACTCACTTTGAGATATGGCAAATATATCGGCCTAGTATGCAATGCATAGCCAGTGGAACACTGGTTCTAACAACATTGTTCGTTCTCCTTTTGCCCCTTTATTCACTGGGGGAGATTCAAAAAGAACAATTGCCCCTTGTACATTTGCCCACTTGTACGACTGCTGCTTAGAACAACTGCTCTTTCGTACAACTGTTCCTAAGTACATTTGCCTACTAGTACGACTGCTGCTTAGAACAACTGCCCTTTTATACAACTATCCATTAGTACAACTGCCCCTAGTAAGACTGTTGCTTAGAACAATTGCCCTTTTGTACAACTATCCAATAGTACAACTGCACTTAGTACGACTGCTGCTTAGAACAATTGCCCTTTTGTACAACTGTCCATTAATACAACTGCACTTAGTACGACTGCTACTTAGAACAACTGCCCTTTTGTACTTCTGTCCATTAGTACAACTGCACTTATTACGACTGCTGCTTAGAACAATTGCCCTTTGGTACAACTGTTTCTCAGTCCAACTGCCCGTAGTGCGACTGCTGCTTAGAACAATTGCCCTTTTGTACAACTGTCCATAAATACAACTGCACTTAGTACGACTGCTACTTAGAACAATTGCCCTTTTGTACTTCTGTCCATTAGTACAACTGCACTTAGTACGACTGCTGCTTAGAACAATTGCCCTTTGGTACAACTGTCCATTAATACAACTGCACTTAGTACGACTGCTACTTAGAACAATTGCCCTTTTGTACTTCTGTCCATTAATACAACTGCACTTAGTACGACTGCTGCTTAGAACAATTGCCCTTTGGTACAACTGTTTCTCAGTCCAACTGCCCCTAGTGCGATTGCTGCTTAGAACAAGTGCCCTTTTGTACTACTGTCCCATTTGTACAACTGCTCCTAGTACGAGGACGCCTTAGAACACTTGCCTATTGTACAATTGGCCCCTAGTACGATTGCCACTTAAAATAACTGCCCTTTTGTACAACAGCGCCTTAGTACAATTGTTGCTTAGAACAATTGGCCGCTTAGTACAAGTGCCCCTTAGTACAAGTATCGCTGAGAACAAGTGGCTTTTTGTACAACAGCCCCTTAGTACAATTGCCTAATAGTACGATTGCTGCTAAGTACAAACGGTCTTTGTAAAACTTCCACTTAGTACAATTATCGCTGAGAACAAATGGCTATTTGTACAACAGCTCCTTAGTACAATTGATTCTAGGATGATTAGAACAACTGAGTCTAGGGCAACTACCCTAAGTATGATCGTCCTCTAGTACCATAGCTCTAAGCAAAATGCCCCAATTGCTTCTAGGATGACTGCCCCTTAGTACACTTGCCCATCGGTAACTTTCCACTAAAATGATTGCTCCATAATACAATTGTACATTTTACCTTTAGTTTGATTGGGATAATATAATTGCTCCTTGCCTCTATGATTGCTCCTTATTACTATTGCCTCTATGATTGCTCCTTAGTGCTATTGCCTCTATGATAGCTTCTCAATACAATTGCCTCTATGATTGCTCCTTAGTACTATTGCCTCTATAATGGCTCCTTGGTACTGTTGCCTCTATGATTGCTCCTTAGTACTTTGCCTTTATGATTGCTCCTAAGTACAATTGCTTCTATAATTGCTCCTCAATACAATTGCCCCTATAATTGCTCCTTAGTACAATTGCTTCTATGATTGTTCCTTGGTATTAAGGCCACTATGATTGCTCCTTAGTACAACACCTTCTATGATTGCTCCTTAGTACTATTGCCTCTATGATAGCTCCTTAGTACTATTGCCTCTATAATTGCTCCTCAATACAATAGCCTCTATTATTGCTTCTAAGTACTATTGCCTCTACGATTGCTCCTTAGTACTATTGCCTCTATGATTGCTCCTCAGTACTATTGCCTCTATAATTTCTCCTAAGTACTATTGCCTCTATGATTGCTCCTAAATACAATAGCCTCTATGATTGCTTCTAAGTGCTATTGACCTACGATTGCTCCTTAGTACTATTGCCTCTATGAAAGCTCCTCGATACAATTGCCTCTATGATTGCTCCTTAGTACAACACCCTCTATGATTGCTTCTTTGTTCTATTGCCTCTATGATTGCTCCTCAATACAATTGCCCCTATGATTGCTCCTTGGTATAAAAGCCTCTATGATTGCTCCTTAGTACTATTGCTTCTATAATTGCTCCTTAGTACTATTGCCTCTATGATTGCTCCTTTGTTCTATAGCTTCTATAATTGCTCCTTGGTACTGTTACCTCTATGATTGCTCCTTGGTACTATTGCCTCTATGTTTGCTCCTTAGTACTATTGCCTCTATGATTGCTCCTTAGTACTATTGCCTCTATGATTGCTCCTTGGTACTATTGCCTCTATGTTTGCTCCTTGGTACTTATGCCTCTATGATTACTCCTTAGTACTATTGCCTCTTTGATTGCTCTTCAATACAATAGCCTCTATGATTGCTCCTTATTGCTATTGCCTCTTTGTTTGCTCCTCAATACAATAGCCTCTATTACTGCTCCTTTGTTCTATTGCCTCTTTACTTGCTCCTCTGTACTGATGCCTCTATGATTGCTCCTTGGCACTATTGCCTCTATGATTGCTCCTTAGTACGTTTGCCTCTATGATTGCTCCTTATTGCTATTGCCTCTTTGATTGCTCATTACAATAGCCTCTATGATTGCTCCTTGGTACTGTTGCCTTTATGATTGCTCCTTGGTACTGTTGCCTCTATAATTGCTCCTTGGTACTTATGCCTCTATGATTGCTCCTTAATACTATTGCCTCTATGATTGTTCCTCAATACAATAGCCTCTGTGATCGCTCCTTTGTTCTTTTGCCTCTATAATTGCTCCTTTGTACTGATGCCTCTATGATACTCCTAGTACAATTGCCTCTATGATTGCTCCTTGGTATAAAAGCCTCTATGAATGCTCCTTAGTACTATTGCCTCTATAATTGCTCCTTTGTACTGATGCCTCTATGATTGCTTCTTGGCACTTTTGCCTCTATGATTACTCCTTATTGCTATTGCCTCTTTGATTGCTCCTCAATAAATAGCCTCTATGATTGCTCCTTGGTACTATTGCCTTTATGATTGCTCCTTGGTACTGTTGCCTCTATGATTGCTTCTTGGTACTGTTGCCTCTATAACTGCTCCTTGGTACTGTTGCCTCTATGATTGTTCCTTAGTACAATTGCCTCTATGATTGCTCCTTAATACTACTGCCTCTATGATTGCTCCTCAATACAATAGCCTCTATGGTTGCTCCTTAGTACTTCTGCCTCTATGATTGCTCCTCAATTCTATTGCCTCTATGATTGCTCCTAAGTACTATTGCCTCTACAATTGTTCCTTAGTACTATTGCATATATGATACTCCTTAGTACAATTGCCTCTATGATTGCTCCTTGGTATAAAAGCCTCTATGAATGCTCCTTAGTTCTATTGCCTCTATGATTGCTCCTTGGTATAAAAGCCTCTATGAATGCTCCTTAGTACTATTGCCTCTATGAATGCTCCTTAGTACTATTGCCTCTATGATTGCTCCTAAGTACTATTGTCTTCATGATTGCTCCTTAGTACTATTGCCTCTATGAATGCTCCTTAGTACTATTGCCTCTATGATTGCTCCTAAGTACTATTGCCTCTATGAATGCTCCTTAGTACTATTGCCTTCATGATTGCTCCTTAGTACTATTGCCTCTATGAATGCTCCTTAGTACTATTGCCTCTATGATTGCTCCTTAGTATTAAAGCCTATGATTGCTCCTCAGTACTATTGCCTCTATGATAGCTACTCAATACATTTGCTTCTATGATTGCTCCTTAGTATTATTGCCTTATGATTGCTCCTTGGTATAAAAGCCTCTATGATTGCTCCTAAGTACTATTGCCTCTATGATTGCTCCTTGGTATAAAAGCCTCTATGATTGCACCTTAGTACTATTGCCTCTGATTGATTCTTGGTACAGTTGCCTCCATGATGAGAGCCCTTTAGTACAATTGCTTCTAGGATGATCACCCCTTAGTTCAACTGCCTCTTATTACAATTGTCTCCATGTGCAATTAAATCTAGTACTTAGTATGATCATCCCTCAGTGCATTTGTTCCTTAATCAGATTACCTCTTAGTATCCTTGTCTCTAAGTCAACTTATAACAACAACCCCTAAGTACTATGAGTCAATGGTACCAAAAGCAATTGTACTAGCTAGGCTGCAATCAAGATTAAAAAACAGATATAGCACATTTTGATTGCCCATATCTGATAGGAACTGCCCTATCAATGCCCATCTTAAAGAAACATCCCTATAAATGCCACAATCTGATAGGAACATCCCTATAAATGCCCAAATCTGATAGGAACACCCCTATAAATGCTACAATCTGATAGGAACATTCCTATAAATGCCCAAATCTGATAGGAATATCCCTATAAATGTCAAAAGCTGATAGGAACATCCCTTTAAATGCCACAATCTGATAGGAACATCCCTATAAATGCTACAATCTGATAGGAACATTCCTATAAATGTCACAATCTGATAGGAACATCCCTATAAATGCCACAATCTGATAGGAACATCCCTATAAATGCCACAATCTGATAGGAACATCCCTATAAATGCTACAATCTGATAGGAACATCCCTATGAATGCTACAATCTGATAGGAACATCCCTATAAATGCCCAAGTCTGATAGGAACATCCCTATAAATGCCTAAATCTAATAGGAACATCCCTATAAATGTCACAATCTGTTAGGAACTGCCCTATCAATGCCCATCTTAAAGAAATATCCCTATAAATGCCACAATCTGATAGGAACATCCCTATAAATGCCCAAATCTGATAGGAACATCCCTATAAATGCCACAATCTGATAGGAACATCCCTATAAATGCCACAATCTGATAGGAACATCCCTATAAATGCCCAAATCTGATAGGAACATCCCTATAAATGCCACAATCTGATAGGAACATCCCTATAAATGCCCAAATCTGATAGGAACATCCCTATAAATGCCCAAATCTGATAGGAACATCCCTATAAATGCCACAATCTAATAGGAACTGCCCTATCAATGCCCATCTTAAAGAAATATCCCTATCAATGCCACAATCTGATAGGAACATCCCTATAAATGCCACAATCTGATAGGAACAGCCCTATAAATGTCACAATCTGATAGGAACATCCCTATAAATGCTACAATCTGATAGGAACATCCCTATAAATGCCCAAATCTGATAGGAACATCCCTATAAATGCCACAATCTGTTAGGAACTGCCCTATCAATGCCCATCTTAAAGAAATATCCCTATAAATGCCACAATCTGATAGGAACATCCCTATAAATGCCCAAATCTGATAGGAACATCCCTATAAATGCCACAATCTGATAGGAACTGCCCTATCAATGCCCATCTTAAAGAAACATCCCTATCAATGCCACAATCTGATAGGAACATCCCTATAAATGCCACAATCTGATAGGAACAGCCCTATAAATGTCACAATCAGATAGGAACATCCCTATAAATGCTACAATCTGATAGGAACATCCCTATAAATGCCCAAATCTGATAGGAAAATCCCTATAAATGCCCAAATCTGATAGGAACATCCCTATAAATGCCACAATCTGTTAGGAACTGCCCTATCAATGCCCATCTTAAAGAAATATCCCTATAAATGCCACAATCTGATAGGAACATCCCTATAAATGCTACAATCTGATAGGAACATCCCTATAAATGCCCAAATCTGATAGGAACATCCCTATAAATGCCCAAATCTGATAGGAACATCCCTATAAATGCCACAATCTGTTAGGAACTGCCCTATCAATGCCCATCTTAAAGAAATATCCCTATAAATGCCACAATCTGATAGGAACATCCCTATAAATGCCCAAATCTGATAGGAACATCCCTATAAATGCCCAAGTCTGATAGGAACATCCCTATAAATGCCCAAATCTGATAGGAACATCCCTATAAATGCCACAATCTGATAGGAACACCCCTATAAATGCCACAATCTGATAGGAACAGCCCTATAAATGTCACAATCTGATAGGAACATCCCTATAAATGTCACAATCTGATAGGAACATCCCTATAAATGCCCTAATCTGATAGGAACAGCCCTATAAATGCCCAAATCTGATAGGAACAGCCCTATAAATGCCCATTATCTGATAGGGACAGCCCTATAAATGCCCATGTCTGATAGGAACATTCCTATAAATGTCACAATCTGATAGGAACAGCCCTATAAATGCCCAAATCTGATAGGAACAGCCCTATAAATGCCCATTATCTGATAGGGACAGCCCTATAAATGCCACAATCCGATAGGAACTGCCCTATAAATGCCACAATCTGATAGGAACATTCCTATAAATGCTACAATCTGATAGGAACATCCCTATAAATGCCACAATCTGATAGGAACATCCCTATAAATGCCACAATCTGATAGGAACATTCCTATAAATGTCACAATCTGATAGGAACATCCCTATAAATGCCACAATCTGATAGGAACATCCCTATAAATGCCCAAATCTGATAGGAACATCCCTATAAATGCCCAAATCTGATAGGAACATCCCCTATAAATGCCCAAATCTGATAGGAACATCCCTATAAATGCCCAAATCTGATAGGAACATCCCTATAAATGCCACAATCTAATAGGAACTGCCCTATCAATGCCCATCTTAAAGAAATATCCCTATCAATGCCACAATCTGATAGGAACATCCCTATAAATGCCACAATCTGATAGGAACAGCCCTATAAATGTCACAATCTGATAGGAATATCCCTATAAATGCCACAATCTGATAGGAACATCCCTATAAATGCCCAAATCTGATAGGAACATCCCTATAAATGCCACAATCTGATAGGAACTGCCCTATCAATGCCCATCTTAAAGAAATATCCCTATCAATGCCACAATCTGATAGGAACATCCCTATAAATGCCACAATCTGATAGGAACAGCCCTATAAATGTCACAATCTGATAGGAACATCCCTATAAATGCTACAATCTGATAGGAACATCCCTATAAATGCCCAAATCTGATAGGAACATCCCTATAAATGCCCAAATCTGATAGGAACATCCCTATAAATGCCACAATCTGTTAGGAACTGCCCTATCAATGCCCATCTTAAAGAAATATCCCTATAAATGCCACAATCTGATAGGAACATCCCTATAAATGCCCAAATCTGATAGGAACATCCCTATAAATGCCACAATCTGATAGGAACATCCCTATAAATGCCCTAATCTGATAGGAACATCCCTATAAATGCCCAAATCTGATAGGAACATCCATATAAATGCCACAATCTGATAGGAACTGCCCTATCAATGCCCATCTTAAAGAAATATCCCTATCAATGCCACAATCTGATAGGAACATCCCTATAAATGCCACAATCTGATAGGAACATTCCTATAAATGTCACAATCTGATAGGAACATCCCTATAAATGCTCAAATCTGATAGGAACATCCCTATAAATGCCCAAATCTGATAGGAACATCCCTATAAATGCCCAAATCTGATAGGAACATCCCTATAAATGCCACAATCTGTTAGGAACTGCCCTATCAATGCCCATCTTAAAGAAATATCCCTATAAATGCCACAATCTGATAGGAACATCCCTATAAATGCCCAAATCTGATAGGAACATCCCTATAAATGCCACAATCTGATAGGAACTGCCCTATCAATGCCCATCTTAAAGAAATATCCCTATAAATGCCACAATCTGATAGGAACATCCCTATAAATGCCCAAATCTGATAGGAACATCCCTATAAATGCCACAATCTGATAGGAACTGCCCTATCAATGCCCATCTTAAAGAAATATCCCTATCAATGCCACAATCTGATAGGAACATCCCTATAAATGCCACAATCTGATAGGAACAGCCCTATAAATGTCACAATCTGATAGGAACATCCCTATAAATGCTACAATCTGATAGGAACATCCCTATAAATGCCCAAATCTGATAGGAACATCCCTATAAATGCCCAAATCTGATAGGAACATCCCTATAAATGCCACAATCTGTCAGGAACTGCCCTATCAATGCCCATCTTAAAGAAATATCCCTATAAATGCCACAATCTGATAGGAACATCCCTATAAATGCCCAAATCTGATAGGAACATCGCTATAAATGCCACAATCTGATAGGAACATCCCTATAAATGCCCAAATCTGATAGGAACATCCATATAAATGCCACAATCTGATAGGAACTGCCCTATCAATGCCCATCTTAAAGAAATATCCCTATCAATGCCACAATCTGATAGGAACATCCCTATAAATGCCACAATCTGATAGGAACATCCCTATAAATGCCACAATCTGATAGGAACAGCCCTATAAATGTCACAATCTGATAGGAACTTCCCTATAAATGCTACAATCTGATAGGAACATCCCTATAAATGCCCAAATCTGATAGGAACATCCCTATAAATGCCACAATCTGATAGGAACATCCCTATAAATGCCACAATCTGTTAGGAACTGCCCTATCAATGCCCATCTTAAAGAAATATCCCTATAAATGCCACAATCTGATAGGAACATCCCTATAAATGCCCAAATCTGATAGGAACATCCCTATAAATGCCACAATCTGATAGGAACATCCCTATAAATGCCCAAATCTGATAGGAACATCCCTATAAATGCCCAAATCTGATAGGAACATCCCTATAAATGCCCAAATCTGATAGGAACATCCCTATAAATGCCACAATCTGATAGGAACATCCCTATAAATGCCACAATCTGATAGGAACATCCCTATAAATGTCACAATCTGATAGGAACAGCCCTATAAATGTCACAATCTGATAGGAACATTCCTATAAATGTCACAATCTGATAGGAACATCCCTATAAATGCTCAAATCTGATAGGAACAGCCCTATAAATGCCCAAATCTGATAGGAACATCCCTATAAATGCCACAATCTGATAGGAACAGCCCTATAAATGCCCAAATCTGATAGGAACAGCCCTATAAATGCCCATTATCTGATAGGGACAGCCCTATAAATGCCCATGTCTGATAGGAACATTCCTATAAATGTCACAATCTGATAGGAACAGCCCTATAAATGCCCAAATCTGATAGGAACAGCCCTATAAATGCCCATTATCTGATAGGGACAGCCCTATAAATGCCCATTATCTGATAGGGACAGCCCTATAAATGCCCAAATCTGATAGGAACATCCCTATAAATGCCCATGTCTGATAGGGACAGCCCTATAAATGCCACAATCCGATAGGAACTGCCCTATAAATGCCACAATCTGATAGGAACATTCCTATAAATGCTACAATCTGATAGGAACATCCCTATAAATGCCACAATCTAATAGGAACTGCCCTATCAATGCCCATCTTAAAGAAATATCCCTATCAATGCCACAATCTGATAGGAACATCCCTATAAATGCCACAATCTGATAGGAACAGCCCTATAAATGTCACAATCTGATAGGAACATCCCTATAAATGCTACAATCTGATAGGAACATCCCTGTACATGCCCAAATCTGATAGGAACATCCCTATAAATGCCCAAATCTGATAGGAACATCCCTATAAATGCCACAATCTGTTAGGAACTGCCCTATCAATGCCCATCTTAAAGAAATATCCCTATAAATGCCACAATCTGATAGGAACATCCCTATAAATGCCCAAATCTGATAGGAACATCCCTATAAATGCCACAATCTGATAGGAACTGCCCTATCAATGCCCATCTTAAAGAAATATCCCTATCAATGCCACAATCTGATAGGAACATCCCTATAAATGCCCAAATCTGATAGGAACATCCCTATAAATGCCACAATCTGATAGGAACATCCCTATAAATGCCCAAATCTGATAGGAACATCCCTATAAATGCCCAAATCTGATAGGAACATCCCTATAAATGCCACAATCTGATAGGAACTGCCCTATAAATGCCACAATCTGATAGGAACATTCCTATAAATGCTACAATCTGATAGGAACATCCCTATAAATGCCACAATCTGATAGGAACATCCCTATAAATGTCACAATCTGATAGGAACAGCCCTATAAATGTCACAATCTGATAGGAACATTCCTATAAATGTCACAATCTGATAGGAACATCCCTATAAATGCTCAAATCTGATAGGAACAGCCCTATAAATGCCCAAATCTGATAGGAACATCCCTATAAATGCCACAATCTGATAGGAACAGCCCTATAAATGTCACAATCTGATAGGAACATCCCTATAAATGCCCTAATCTGATAGGAACAGCCCTATAAATGCCAAAATCTGATAGGAACAGCCCTATAAATGCCCATTATCTGATAGGGACAGCCCTATAAATGCCCATGTCTGATAGGAACATTCCTATAAATGTCACAATCTGATAGGAACAGCCCTATAAATGCCACAATCTGATAGGAACAGCCCTATAAATGCCCATTATCTGATAGGGACAGCCCTATAAATGCCCAAATCTGATAGGAACATCCCTATAAATGCCCATGTCTGATAGGGACAGCCCTATAAATGCCACAATCCGATAGGAACTGCCCTATAAATGCCACAATCTGATAGGAACATTCCTATAAATGCTACAATCTGATAGGAACATCCCTATAAATGCCACAATCTGATAGGAACATCCCTATAAATGCCACAATCTGATAGGAACATTCCTATAAATGTCACAATCTGATAGGAACATCCCTATAAATGCTCAAATCTGATAGGAACAGCCCTATAAATGCCTAAATCTGATAGGAACATCCCTATAAATGCCACAATCTGATAGGAACAGCCCTATAAATGTCACAATCTGATAGGAACATCCCTATAAATGCCCTAATCTGATAGGAACATCCCTATAAATGCCCAAATCTGATAGGAACATCCCTATAAATGCCACAATTTGATAGGAACAGCCCTATAAATGCCACAATCTGATAGGAACATCCCTATAAATGCCCTAATCTGATAGGAACATTCCTATAAATGTCACAATCTGATAGGAACAGCCCTATAAATGCCCATTATCTGATAGGGACAGCCCTATAAATGCCCATTATCTGATAGGGACAGCCCTATAAATGCCCAAATCTGATAGGAACAGCCCTATAAATGTCCATGTCTGATAGGGACAGCCCTATAAATGCCCATATCTGATAGGAACAGCCCTATAAATGCCCATTATCTGATAGGGACAGCCCTATAAATGCCCATATCTGATAGGGACAGCCCTATCAATGCCCATATCTGATAGGGACAGCCCTATAAATGCCCATGTCTGATAGGGACAGCCCTATAAATGCCCATGTCTGATAGGGACAGCCCTATAAATGCCCATATCTGATAAGAACAGCCCTATAAATGCCTATATCTGATAGGGATAGCCCTAACAATGTCCATGTCTGATAGGGACAGTCCTAAAAATGTCCATGTCTGATAGGGACAGCCCTATAAATGTACATTATCTGATAAGAACAGCCCTATAAATGTCCAAAGCTGACAGAAACAGCCCTATTGAAGCCAAATTTATGATGGGAACAGACACACTGATGCCAAAATCAGACAGGAACAACCCTATCAATGCCCAAATCTGATATATCAGCTCGATCAATGACTAAATCTAATTAGAGTAGCCCTATAAATACCACATTCTGATAGGAACAGCCCTATTAATGTCACAATCTGATAGGAACAGCCCTATAAATGTCATAATCTGTAGATTTGTTATTTATCCACTCTGTCAAAATGGTCCAGGTGGTATTAGCCCACATTATCAAATTAATTCAGTGGTATTGGTCTAAAATGAAATTTATCTGGTTACCTACAGTAATTATCTTTGAGGATTTTTATTTTTTAGGTAAAGTCCACAGGAACTAATCTGAATAAGTAAAGGAAGAAGAAAAGCAATTTTAATAATTTTATTTGTAACCACAATATATGCATATCTTTGCATATGACCCAGTAATAAAAACACTAAGGTAACTATACCGCATTTAATTTATAATTTATTTGTAATTAGAAAGAAGAGAAACTGACAAGAAATAAATCACATTCAATATTTTTAAATATTTAAGTTATGTGGATTATGTACTGAACCCACTAAAAACAATAGTATTTCCAGCTTAACAAAAAAAATATCACTGAAAAAGACAAGCTATCATTACTGCAGCCATTACATATAATTTAATTTATATTACAACAGAAAATTAAAAAAGAAGAACTGTTTTACAAAAGAAAACTGTTCACATGTAACCAAGAAGTCAATCTCATCCCAAGAGGTCGAAGAACTTGTCGAATGTGTCACTCAACATGGTATACATCTAAAAACGATAAAAGAGCTAAAATAAGGATATGCCCATGCTGTAAGCATCGAAGGCTAGCTACGCTGAAAATGTAAAAAGCAGGACAAAAGCAGATATTGTATTATCCTGGAATTTTGCTTCATATGTATATTAACAGTGCACATGAAATATAATTAGTCATTTTGATAGAGACACATCACCAAAGACTAGATCCTGATCAGACAGCTCCCATGTCTTGCCGATGCCTGATTAGATTATACTTAGCAGGTTAAAAACAATTGATGCCCTGGTAGCTATTTTTTTACTTCTCTAAGATAAAAATTGTAAAAATAGTAAAACACTGCCATGCTTCTTAGTGCTCTTTGAACTCATATTGTGCTGTTATATTATGATAAATATTTTTAAAGTTTAGCCGATAAACTTAAATTGATCACATGAATTTATTAAAGTTGTTCTGAACATGAAACTTTTTTTCATTTCAGAGCAATTTTAAAGTACTTAAATACATTGTTATATTTTCACTTGCCTGAGTGAACTTTTCCTTACCATTAAATAATATTTACACATGCAAGATGTAAATGACAAAATCTTTTCCATAAGAATAATGCTCACTGTCAAACAATGAGGTACAATGGTGAAATGGAAATTATCTCCATTGTTCGTTAATATCCGAGGTATTCCAAGCAGTAGGTAGGGTCCTTATAGTTGAAATTCTTGGACTTTATTGCCTGTTCTTTTGTAGATATTGCAATAACAACCAGTGAATTTCTTACTTTTGCACAACTATAAGCTTAAAATTAATTTAAATAGAGATATGTTATTTTACAAAGAAAATGGACATGTTTATTGATGATGGTTAACCTGGGTATCATAAGAAAGGCAGAATAGTCAATATACACTCCATAGAGCACAAGCATAAGAACCACTTTAACTGCTGAGTAAAACAAAAAAAGTACCTACTTGCATTTAGGCATTGTTCAGGGGAGACTATTCATTAATGTCTGTCATTGCCTGAACTAATGTGCTCTACAATAACTATATCTCGACTTGCCTCTGTGTACACTTTTTCATCATAAAGTGTCAGTTTGGTGGCTTTCAGTCCAGGATCTTTCCTCAACTTGTGCACGGGGGAGAAAGGAGCAAGATCAGATCCATCATCCGAAGACACACTGCTGGTCATACGAGAGCGATTTGTTGGGGAGTTGTCTTTGCCAACTTGGATCTTTGATGTTCTTCTGTCTTGAGGCTGTTAAAAAAATTCTTAATAATGGTTTGGATTGCTTAAGACATTATTATATGGTACTGGACTTACAATACTGAACATGAAACAGATATCTGTACATTCTAATTACTCTCTGACTATACTTACATACAAGTGATTGCAAAATCTGTCCCTTTATAGCATTTGAATGTTTGGAACATCTTTTACATTTTACCTTCAGAACAATTTCATGAAAGAAAAAATGTAATTATCTCTTTGACTTAGAAATTTGAAAGTATGTAAAATAGTTTTACTAATAAGATCTCAGTAATTCCAATTAATGGACAAAAAGTTAATTTTTCTGTATGCAGGATCCTGTGAATTAACTTGGTTTAATAGTACATGTATAATGTCAGCTGAAATCAGCCTTAACAAAAACATAAACCAACAATAAAAGTTGCTAGTTAAAAAAATGGCATAATTTTTTGGATTCTATTGAAACAGATTACGCTTTTGAGTTTATAGAACAGTGGTCCAAGTTTAAATTGACGGATTGTGAGAAAAAGTCCTTAAGAAAATGTAAACAAGGATGCCAACAGGGTCATGACAAGAGCGCCTCTTTTTTTCTTTTAAAAAGGTCATCTAAAAATTGAGTGGTCTTTGTTACTTTCTTTTGAAAAAAGACAAAAGAACTAAAATTTAAAAACGAGCGATGTTCAGTTGAAATGTGTGATGTTTCCATTTAAGAATAAGTATCTGTAGTGCAAACCAGGCAGAAAATTTAAGGTAAATATCCAGCACAAATGGCAAAAAGGAAGGCCCCTAATGCAAAATTGGCATGCCACCAGCATGCTAATGCAATGTAGTAATAAATTAAAAATAAGGCTAGTATTCACCTACTATTCTAAAGTAAGAATTACACGAGTCAAGGATTTCAATGCACAATATATTCATTATATATTTAGCTAAATGTCTGTATTTTTTAATGACACTTTAACTTTGCTATTTTGAGCTTAAAATCACATTGAAAGTTTATAAATAAATGAGATTATTTTTGTTGGTATGAAGGTCATGACTTAGGCTGAAGAGTGGTTGGTGAATATGGGCCTTAGCCTTCTTCTGCGACACAACACCAGTGCTAATTTATTTATTTATTTGGGTTTTACGGCACACCGACACTTAACAGGTCATACGGCGCCGAATACAGAATTTAATTTGAATAGAGCAAAGTCAGGTTAAAACCAAATTACGCAAGTAAAACATAGAAAAATATAAAAACTATCAGGTTAAAAAAATTAAATATATAATTGAAAACAGGTCAACAAATAAAACAGTCGACCAGCATTTGATGGCAGGTCAACTTGTAACTGGTGCAAAAAATTATAATTCAAGTTGTGAGCCATAATCAGTAAAGCAACAAGCACTGAAAAGGTACGGCTTAAATTAATTTTAATGATATGATTTCTTTTAATGATATTTTTCTTTTAATGATATGATTTCTAGTAGTGATGCACCGATGATCGAAAGATATCGATAAGCGTCAATAAAGCAGTAAAAGCTTCTCGATGTTGATAATCGATGTCAATCACTCATAATAGATTAACAGAAGAGTGCGAATGCACTCCTAATGAAAGTATGGGTTCTGTTTTTACACTTATCTGGCCGTAAAGGGAAATCACTCTGAAAATTAAAATGACTGCCAGTGAGATTTACGAGCATATAAAAATATGAAGCAAGTGAAAAATGTGTATTTTGTCCTTGAAACACCAAATGTTTTGTAGAAAGTGGCAGCAAGTACACTACAGTATCGATAAATTATGTAAGCTACTAATCAAAAACCATTTTTAAACGTTACACTGCGCAGATTAATAAACTGATTATAATCGGTGAAATGACATCGGAAGTGGTTGATTCCAACCGATGATCGCCTGAGATTTGCAACTAATCTCGCAACAATAATTTCTAGCAAAAGAAAGGAATACTATGGATGTCATCAGTTAACCAGTTAACATAATAACTGGATATCGCACATGTATCCAAATAGAGATCTGCTCTTTGATTAACCACATAAATGCACTTATCTTTGAAATAAATATTGTCAAATGTTTGATTTGGCTAAATTTGATTTCCAACTCCAACCACTCTCTGGTATTATATCATCGTGCATAACCCCTTCTCCCCCGACCGTTTCCTCCCGTTACGGTCAAATGACACATTCAGCTGCGGAAAGGATGACCGGCAAGCAACTAACACACATCCAGGACGCAAAAAAATTGCCATGGATGCAAAGTGTCAGTTTATCTGCGTTTACTAGACAGTCCTTTCCAACTATTACAGAGCATTTTTGGAGCGAGTTACGTAGTTAAGAGGGTTAAGTTTACACTGCACCGTTTCATTCGTTTGTTGTTTTGCCATAGTTATTGGGAATAACCAATGAAATTCCTTGTTACTTTTTTAAGGGAAACAGTGAAAATTTAAATATAACACTTCTTTTTTCTGTAAAAGAAAATCTTCTGCTGTTTATCATCTGCAAAACAGGTCCAAAGAAAGGAGAATTTATTATACCATATGTCTTGACTGATTCCTTATACATCATGGGATTTGAAACATCCAATTTGGGTCTCACACATTAAATTTCGGATTTAGATATTTAGTCCAGTGAGTCCCAGGACCCATAGTGATAAAGTTGTAAAAAAATCACTGTCCAGTTATTGTTACAACAACCACTTATCTCATTTAAGTAAGACAGTCACACTCTCTACCAAGCTGTGTTATGTGCCAATCACGAAAGCATGTAAATGATGTAACATATTCAATAGTATGTACCATTTTTTTACAGTTTATCAGAACTAGCATTAATTTACTAAATAACAGCACATAATCACCATGTTAACAAACTTGCAGTCAGTTTTGATCATTCATCTACATATTCTTGAATCTTCTCTCGACACTGAGATTTTCTGCTCGAAAGTTTTTCGTGACATTGTTGTTGTTTTTAAAATCTTAAAGTCTGTTTTACTTTTTTTCATTTTATTTAACAACCATTTACATCAGGAGAGACATTAATCAAACAGTCTTAACTTTAATCCAGGCTCTTCAGTAAATTTCCTATTCAACAGCATAACATTGTTATGCATCATAACATGCGATTTTTGACACTGCAATTTTTGTGTGCAATTTTTGTGTGTGTGACAGTCACTGACTGCTTTGTGACAGTTCTGGCATGTATTCTTCCAAATAAATATGTTAGACCTTTCCATCCAGATTTGAATCACACACCAAATTCTTAACGCAATACAAAAATAATATCATACAAGCAAAAGTACTTATCATTTTATATTGCCATAAACATGTACATGCAGTTGTAACATCTGGTTGACCATATACTATTTGGATATTTTCATGGTTATCTGGATAGCAAAAATGGCATTGGTTGACATCCGTACAAAATACAGGTAATGATAAAATTTTTAAAACTGATTAATTGCAAAAAAAAAGCATTGGTTGCATTTTTAATTTACTAGCCATTTTCAACCATTGCAGAAACATTTTATCCTTTAGTTTCGACACATTGCAACGAGAAAATATAAATAATGAACATCATATGAGTCCAGTAATTTTGGTGGAAGAAAACCCCATGCAAATGTCTGGGTAGAACCATCGGCACACTACAGGTCAGCTAAAAGACATTCCACATCTTAGTGCCAATTTAGACTCTAACCCATGTGCAAGGGGCCGAAGACTACTTACTGTAAAACCAGCTCAAGAACATTTCCAAATGTTGTTTTTCCCTCAATTCTATAAACCAACAATAACATTGAGATTAAAACAGCTTACCTTAACTTTAACAGACATGCTGTGTTTCTTGACCTTTTTAGTCTTGTTTTCTGGGCTGGGAGGCCTGGTTTCCTCACCCCTCACATACAGCCCGTACCTGGTGGCCAGCTGATAGCTGTACCTTACTGTGGAATCCAGGCCCATCGCCAGCATGGAATGCCTGGAAGTAAAGCAGTTTAACACATCACTTGCTAATATATACGCACGTACTGCATCAACGATTTGAATGTTTTTAAGTATGCAGATTGATTTAAATAAAACGACCCTCATATATGAGTTAATATTTGTTAATGTATTATACTTGTGTTAATATTTGGAGGTCCCAAAAAGCTAGCGTTCTAAGCCATAATATAAATAATTTGATGTCCTAGTCCGAAGTCGTCAGTCAGGTTGCGATTATTTTTTAACATTATATTTTAGCTACAATGTTACTGTTAAAATGATTTGGTAATATTCCATTTTTTTTACAGGAAAAACTTATTACTGTGCATTTTAGATCTGCTTATAATGGGGAAAGAAACTTTTAAATCAAAGTACGAAGCTTTTCATGTAATTTTCACAATCGCTATTGAAACTTGAAAAAACGTTGTATTTAATCAAAATGCTGAAAAGCGTTGTCTGGACGGTATATGTTTACCCTGTAAACGATTAAAGGTTTGCAAATGATGATTAAAATTATTCCCAAATCAATTAATCAAGCATAAGTCATCACTCGTCATTGCAAATATTGATGTCTATCAGAACAGAACAGAACAAATTTTTATTTCATCAGTCAAAATAATGGAATGGTGCATTTTGTTGTTAAGATTAGTTTCCGAAAAAAAAAAGAAGCATTGTTTACTACAGACTGTCTATTCATAGATTGACATACATGTAAACTCTCCCACTGCTGGAGGGAGACTCCCTCTTTTAAGGTTCTAAATTATTTGGAAATGAGGGGTGGTTTACACATTTTCATAAATCTCTCAACTTGGAAACAGATAATTTCCTTCTTTGTTTATGTGAAAATAACAAATCTCCCTCTTTGCAAATGAAAATCTCTCACTTTGGCCTCAGAAAAAAGTTAACATGTATTTATTGATGACATGTGCTAATAGTTTTGTTATCCTTTGCTTTATTGTGCGACACTTTAGATAAGAAATTACCATTGTGTGAGACTTTAAGTGAACAGACTGGGAGCTGTCTGTTCAGGATCTACCCTATTTTCTTCTCAGTCTCTAATAATATATCGAGGATGCTTCATATAGATGTAGGAAAATAACTAATAATTAGTATAGATTATAAACAAATGTAGCAAGCTAAGGTTTAAGACTCGGGTATAAACATCTGGGGTCTTGACCTTTTTCTTCGTAAGACCAAGCATATTGCTGCATGGGGCCTTAATTTCTATGTCTGATATAATCATACTACAGATGTTAGAAGTTATGAATAAAAACAAAAAGCTCATGAATAAGATTTCTTTTGCATCAAATTTCTACATTTAAATAAGAAATATTCATATAAGTATACATACATACCTATTTGACAACAAGGTAAAAAGAGGTTTATTAAGGGAAAAGTGAACATTTTAGAAAAAAAAAATCCTTCAATTGAAATGTTCTTTTGTCAGTGAACAGTTAAATATGTTATATATACATTGTCATATATACCCACCAACTTAAATAAAACTTTGAAAGTCCCAGCTATTAAACTCCTTGTAATGTAAAATATTCTTTTATTCATTTAATACACCCATCATGTGATAAGTAACAAGAATGCTTACACAACAGAATGCTTCCAGCTTGATTCTGATTGACATGGAAACAAGGGACGATAGGACAGCAACGCCACCTGGTGGGTTAGTTTATGAAGCAGTTGATCTTGGCGATTTGTCTCCAAGGCACCTGCTTCAACTTCCTGTTTTTCCTCTTCATCTTCATCCTCATCAGGGAGGCCCAGAATCATCTGTAAATGAATCTACATATTAAAATTTGTCATTTAACAACATATTATATTGTATCACAATCATCTGTTTTTTAATGCACCTCCTAGATTTCTGTAGCCAATTCCAATTATTATAATTAATTAAATTATTCCAAATTATTATATTAACTATAAAACTAAAGTGTACAAGCAGAAATTGCACATGTGCAGCAGCCTCACACTGCACAAATAATTATTGTTCAGATGGTATTACTCAGGAATATAGTATTAGGTTTCTTTCTCAGTATCTTAGTGTTATTTTATTTTATTTAGACACACAAAAATAAATATAAAAATAAATAAAATAAAATGCTGTTTACCAAAGTAGGACCCGTATTTTATCGGGTTAAGAAAGTCTGCAAAACAAACTTTTCCCATGTGCGAATTTCAGTGAGCATTCCATATATAGGCATCACACTCCAGCACGTTGCCAATCACCATCTTGACAGGTTGAAATAAACGCTTGCATGCACCAGTGTTTATACATCTTACTGCCATTTTGAAAGCTATCTCATGCTCATTGTGTGTTTGACAAAACATCACGTAATAATTTACAATAAGGTACAGGTTCTACCCTTACTTCTTGACACTGGAAGTGTGTTGAATAACAGTTATAACATAGCATTGTGATCCCACATTTGTTATTGTAGATAAAAAAAACACCTTTCTGAGGTGAGCCACATCCAAAGTCTTTCTTTCTGGAATGATTTCCTCTCCTGTAGTCATGGCAACCTGTTTGTTGTTAGAACTGTCTGACATTAAGCTGTCATGCAGGTCCAATAACTCTTGGACAATGTGATGATGGTAGTGAAGCTGAAAGAAAAAAATCTTAAGATGGTCTTGTTTCAAAATCCTACATTATTAAATGCCATGTTAACTCCTATGGAATAATGTTACTAGTACAAAAACCATGAAGCATATTGCACAGAAGATAGGCTTAACAACAGCGATTGCACCATTCTTGTGTCCAACTTTAATCCTAATAAAGTGATAAGTTATGGTCAATCTCACTAAAGTCAGATCTTACAAAATGTAAGATCTGACGATAGCCCAAAAATACCGTCTTTAAATAAGAATGGTTTTCCCTGATTGCTATTTTTTATGTTACTGTATTCGTTTTTTTCCCAATATATTTGTATATAATTGAATCTGTTCATAGTCGTACAAGTTTAAATGTGGAGTAAATATGTAAAATTACTGAAACGAAACCACCGAATCGTGACAACAAAAGTTGTTGCTATTTGTTTTACTGACTTTACTTATTTGTAAATTGTTATTAGTCTGCCAATAGAAAAGCTAACCGAACAATAACACAAGTTTCTCCACAAAATGAGATCGTTTACCATTGAACACTATGTTATCTATATACACAAGTCTGTGCTAGTTTTTTTTACGACACCAAATGAAGCCAGTCATACCATTATATACAGGAAAGAGCTAGAATGTTAGTCATCCAAGGCGCCGCAGAGAGCATGCGTAATCAAGAAGATGGCTATGTAGCCAACCACTTTTGTAATAACGCCCAGAATTGTAATAAAATTGTAGCAAAAGTATTACAAAACTGGTTGCGCTAGTCTAACCACTTTTGTTACACAAACCAGAATTGTAATAATCTTTTTCAATGTCTCCAAAAATGGGTTTAAAGTATATATATGAACTAGAATCATTTTAAATATATGTTTTCATGCTTATTTTACTGAAATAAAATGTTATTTTTCAAAATAACTGCCAGCCTGAACAGTGCGGACTAAGAAATTTTCGCATCACGGCAAAGCCAGTAGAGTTAGGACTTAGAAAAAATCGTGAAATCCGATTTTTCAAAAAAACATTTTTTTAAAAAATAACATTTTATTTCAGTTTTTACACTTATTGTACTAGCATAAACAGATTGATCATATAAATGTAAATATTTGATCTTCTACAAAATTTTCACTGGTTTCCACCAGCATACATGTGAACATTTTCTGATGTCAAAGTGGGAGATTTGTTATTTTCATATAAACAAAGAAGGAAGTTAGCTGTTTCTAGGTTTGGAGATTTCCGAAAATGTGTAAAACACCCCTCATTTTTAAATAATTTTTCAACCTTAAAAAAGGGAGTCTCCCTCAAAAAGATCACATGTATGCATCAGTTTACATCAAATATTAAAGTTTTTTTTTAAAAATTGGAAATTTGAATTGTAAATTTAGGGAATTCTTGTGTATTCACTGCTACTAATAATTATGAAATACTGTTTACCCCTGGGTTAGCATCTTTGAACACCTCTTCTATACTAGGGGGTGCTAGTGAATCATCTCGCAGTTGGTACTCCTGTGATGTTCCCTTCAGCACGGCCCTACTGACCAGGTCTGTGACTGATGTGTTGATGTATGTCTCAATCTGTCTTTGAGACAGGTAGTCCTGCATTGTATAGATACCAGGTATAAATAATGATACAGACCTATCCTAAAATCTTAAGAAAAATCACACTTCTTTGTTTACTGTCAATTTGTCTCTTGCAATGTTTTGTTTAAAATAATTATATAATTTAAATAATTGTATCCTTTACACTGTTTTTGCTCCATGGAATTATTTAACCTGCACACAGTCTTTGCTAAGTAGAATAATAATTTGTGTCCAGTACACAATTTTTTCTTAGAACAATAACTGTGTCCCGTACACAGATTTTGTTTAGTAAAATAATTGCAGACTTTACATACCTTTTGCTTAATAGAATAGAAAAATGTGTCCTTTACCCTATTTTTACTTTTCTGGAATAAGAGTCACCACTTATTTCCAGGAGTTTTTCCTTGCTGGTTAACCCCTTTCACTCATGTATATGCCATTTTAAAACTTGACAAAGAATACACAGTTATCACTTATCTTAGGATCTGCACAAGTATGGTTTATTTGTAGACTGAATAAACTTGGGATATATCACTATATGCTGAACTTAAATGCTTAATGAGAAACAATATCAACAAAGTAAGGAGAGATGTCAAAATCATATACTTTCACTATGAACACAAGGGTCAATATCTTTATAAGGTGGATTTACTTGCTACCGTATTCACTCATGTAATCACCACACTTTTTAGCCGATTTTATCGTAAAGGAGTTGGGGGTGCGGCCATTCTTTAAGTGTAAGGACTTGGGACATTTTTTCTAGAACAATTCTGTTGATTTTTGGGACGCCATGCGTTTACTTTCGTGATATAACTAGATGAGCTCTCTAAATAGGAGGTTGACGGATGATATGAAAGCGATAGCACCTTTCTATGCTTTTCCAGTAGCGATCTAATTTAGTTCAAACATTTTGTTTAAAAAATGCATTATAATATTAAAAAACTAACCAACATGAACATATTCCATAATTTATAAATTACTTCCTAGCTTTATCTCTAGTATCATATTTCTCAAACAAATTTCACCCAGCTAAAATGTCACATGCACACTACCAAGCAGATCAAAGGATTTTATAGCAGAGCTGATAAAGCAACACAGCTTTGATACAAGCCGACAATCTCTTTGAAGTTGCATTTAACAGACAGGAAATATTGATGTCAAACTCCATACAGCCTGTCAATAAAACGAAACCTCCATGTGAAATTAACAGGACGGTTGATCAAAATGGCGATATAGCGGAGCTCCGCTGTATAAACTGTGGGTCTTTACATTGAATTAGAATTTTTTCTCCAAATTTTGTGGTCATTTTGGGGGTGCGGCAATAACACGGTTGCGACCTTTACATGAGTGAATACAGTATTTGTTTGACAAGTATATAGCATTGTAAGATAAAACAATTTTGATTTTGGTTAATATCCCATACATCAAAAGAGTTATGGCCTTTCCTTTACACACATATATATATATATATATATATATATATATATATATATATATATATATATATATATATATATATATATATATATTAGACTTGAGGGTGGGGAAGCACCTGATCTGTGTGTCACATTTCACATGGACACATTTATACTAAACACTTTTTTCAGTGCAGTTTCTTACTTTTGACCAACTTTGGGATGCCAATGCAAGGCAAGTCCGGGTGAATATCACCTCAATTGGAGATCTTACCCACTTCTTAATCAAAACTAGCCAATGACCTATACACACACACACTGTTTGCTACTGTCTAATACTGCCTTTGTAGGCTACGGGGTTTTTTTTTGTGTGCAAGTGTAGCAGCATTCAAAACTTATCAGAGATGTCCGCCTCACCTCTATGTATGCAATGTGTAAACAAAAAAAACTTAACATTGCATAAATCAAGCTGGATCAGACATCAGTTTCATTGAGTTATTAGAAGTATAGTGTGTGATTTTTGTTGACTGTTTGCGCCATTAATCATTTAATAAAGTATGTGTAAACAAGAAAGCAGCATTTTAATAAGCTACGAAAAAATAATCTTACAAATATTGGAATATTATTTGGTGCATAACATACATGTACAGCATGCATTTTACTATTTACAAAAGTGGACACTTTTTTACAAAATTAGCTGTATTTATACAGTGTAAAATATTATTAATGTACAAAAATGTATAACCTTTTGAGTCTTGATTCGTACAAACTTATTTTCTTTTAAAATAGCTGATTAATAATTATGTTCCAGTTTTAGTTAATATATATGTCACAGTTGCAAGCACATCGTATGTTTCTATGCCTCATCAATGCTATATACTTGTTTAAATATACTTTTGGCTTATCTAAAATTTGAAAACGCACATGAAAATAGAACTAAAAGTCAATGAAAAAACTTAATTTTTCATGCACTAAAAAATTCCCTGAATATATATGGAATTTGGGTAAGAATTATAGAATGTACATTGAATGTCACATATTACATCCACTCTTAACTATTTTATCACTTTCATTCTTAGTACATGCATATGATTTGGAAACTTCACCTAATTGAGTTGATTTTCTTTGAAACAGTTTAAAGTATTTTTGAAGGCATGTACGTTCAACATATAATTTTAGCTCCTAGGCTAAACCAGTCTACACATAAACCCTTTGTTGTGCAGAATCTACAACAGATAAGAGTTATAGATGTGCACACTTTGCACAGGCGTAAAATGGCCTATCCATGAACAAAGGAGTTAATTAAACTCCTTTTATCTATGGAACTGTTATTAAAATAAAATTTCCTGATGATGCCAAATAAACTACCTCAATCTCCTGACTTCTTGAAGTGAGTTCCTCGTTGCTTCTGACAATGCCCTTGAAAGTGAACTTGACTTTTGCCCCATTCTCTAGAACAGGGACTGTGTCCAGTAGCCAGGACTCGGTGAAGTATCCTGGCAACTGGCTCCTAAACAACACAGGAACAAGAACCTTCTGGTGTGGCAAAAGGACACCTGAAGCAAAAGAACAGGTTTTTAATTTGGTTTCATGACTGCGCACAGGTGGTATATGTAAAGCTTGTCAAAAGGCTTCTCTCAAATTTTTTATGGTAAAATTCCAGACTATTTTCCAGTTTTTTTGGGGGGTTAAATTCCAGGTTTTTCCAGCCAAGGATATCGTCTCAATATCGATGTGCAATAATAATGTTAATGTACAAAGGATGCTCACGATTGCTGTATTCAGTTTGCTGTAATTGGAACTGCACTTTAAAACCAAGTATTTTGACTTCAAAGTTTGGCTTTGCAAATGAGTTGCATACTGAAGACTGGCTAGATCATTGTAGTTAATGTTCAGATCTGTTATTGACAGCGTATTTACATTAAATCTCAGTGAAGTGACGCCAATATTGTGACTAGAAAGGCTTCGCAAAAATGCACCATACTTCATGAAACATGATCAAATAAATGCTTGCAAAATGGTTCCGTTTTATTTACATGTTATGATAACAAACTGCTGATGTTGTACTCAAATCAGCTCGTACTTTCCCCGCATTTTTCCGGTTTTGAACAGATATCTTAAAAATCACTGCATTTTCACGATTGGGAATAGAATTTTCAAAATTCCCGAGTTTTTCCCCATTTTCCATGTTAGCGTGGGAGCCATGTGTAAAGGTCATAGAAATCAATTTTAGTTTTTGTATTTTTATCCCTATATGACACAAATTTTAAACTTTTCTCATAAAATAAGGCAAAATTACATATGAAAAATGACAGGTCAAAAATTAGGTGCATCTCAAAATAAAGCTATTTCAGAATTTACCAAAATACATACATATCACCCCGATAACATTGTCAGTGATAAAATTTCAAATGAAATTCAAGACTTATCAACCAACCTTCTTCAGAAATAAAGTAGAATGGTCGTCGTTTTGGTCTTGGAATAGCAAAAGGATTTAAATCAGGTACCTTCTGCAAAGAGGGTGGATTGAAAAGATAGCAGAGAGGTTAATGTGGTGTGAATAAAAAGAAAAATGAAGAAAATCTGAGAGATAGCAGAAAAAGGAGTTAAACACCAACACAAACATAACTTTATTATTAACCTTTGCAACTGCAGCTGGGTAAAAAAGATGTATGTGGATTAAAACAATAGCAGAAAAAGGAAAACCAGTGCTATTAATACACATTAATTTCATATCATGAAGGTATCTGGAAGGTTTCAACTTATTTTGAAAAATGAATACGGACATACAGAAAAGAAAAAACAGACAGTAAATGTGATAAGATGCAGTAATTTAGTTCTTTATTCTAAGAAGAAAACACCAAAAGGAGAGGAATTTAGGTAAGAGACAGGAAGAGGACAGATGCTAAATGTTTAATACAAGCTTCCCAGATATAACTGAAGTGCAAGGTCGCAGTGCTCCACAAACCAGATTTAAGCACTCTAGTTGGTCTGTTTTCTGACCGATTCTTCCAAGACGATAACTGTTGTTTTTTCTTTTTGTGTATCATGTCTCGTCTCTGTGTTTTACTCATTATGCCTTTGTCTTGAGGTAGCTCAGATTTAAGTATCTGTGGTTATTCTTATAGGACCACATTTTCCTATTGAGTTATTTGGAAAGACAGAACACACAAAAGAAGTAGGTACGATAAGTTTAAGTAATATTTTTTATAAAGTTTGATTTTATAATAGAAAGCACAAGTGCTTTAGAGCCTTTTGGACGACTAAGACTTCTAAACAAATGTTATAATTACTACACATATACAATAAATAAAAAAACAACAACCTTGAAGTAGATATAATTAATATGAATCTTCAGATAGACACTTTAAGTGCAAGATGATATAATTATGTTCATTATGTTTAATCAAGTTTACCAGCCAGTGATAGTGCAGAACTGTTGTGCCCACATTCTCCATGGTCACATGGTTCATCGCGCCCTCCCCTGGCAAGCTCTCTATCAGCACAATGACTTCCTTCAGGATGGGGCTCCCTCGGCAATTGTTACCCTGGTTACCATCTCCATGGTTACTATACCTTTGGCTATATTCTTGATGATTATCATTTCCATGGTCACCATCACCTGGGTAACCATCAACATTACTAGGCTTCCAGGTATACACATCTCCATCAATATCCATAGCGGGGCCTATGATGCGACAGCTGGATTAAAAAACAGATATATTTTAAAATAAATTTATATTTATATACATTATTTTTGTAATAATATTATGTGTATAATTTGATACCTTGTAGTCAGGTGATAGGGGCAGAATGTGTAGCAGCCAGGTAGGTTGACAGTAAGTATGGATACTGCAGCAAAGCAGCCAGGGAAATTGGAGAAAAAAGAAGTCATTACACGTAGGCAAAGAAGGATGTAAAGAAGGAAAAAAAATTTGGGGATCGACAATTTCAATTTGAGTGAGGGATATTTTGAGCTAATGGAAATGCAGATAAGTGTATTTGCTTCTGTTTGAGATTGTTTTCAGGTAAATTGTAGACCTGAATACTGGCCTATTATATTGCCTTAATTAATCAGACTGATTTCTGAAATGTTTTTACAATATAGCCACATACTGTTCTGATGGTGCTCTGCTCTCCTGCATGAAGATTGTCTGATCACTTGGAACAGACAGGTCACATGACTTAATGTTGCCACGGGTTACTGGCATGGAACCTGCCTCAAAATGGAAGGGGCTGCCCACTGCATTACCAATGATTTCTAAACTGTCAAACAACTGAAAAATAAATGAAATTTAAAGCTAGTATTTCTCAGAGGTGAAATAATTTAAGTGTACTTATAAAGTAAAAATATGTATAGTATTTCTCAGAGGTGAAATAAGTTAAGTGTATTTATAAAATATGTATATGTGTGTACTTAATTTTTGTTTGTAAATTCCATTAAGTAGATATTTATTTCTATTTTATTCACTGATTTCCAAGCAAAACAGATCATAAAATATTTGCTAACATTCATAGGTAACAAAATATTTTGCCAGACTGTAGCAAATACAGCAGATTCTGATCAGACAGCTCCCAGCAGAAGCTGCCTTATTTGGATCTACACTATTTACTTAACCACAAAGCAGCCATGATACGGTTCAGACTCCAAGTTAAAGTAAACACTGTTTTTTAATTTTCACCCCAATCAAACCAAAGCCAAAACATACCACTTGATTAACTATCTGTATAATGCCTCCTCTCCCACCTTGAGTCTCATGTAGATAATCTGCATTCACAAACTGATTCATCCATCTTGGCAGCCTGTGAAGACCTGTCCCAACAGATGACAACCTTTATAGCCTTAATACTGATGGCAGGAACATGGCTTTACTATATCCATAACACCATTGTCTATGGTCTGTGGTTGTAAAAACAACTTTCAAACTAATTGGTTAATAAACTTCAGTAGCAGTTTGTTTTGTTTTTTGAGATACATCGCAGCGATCCAATTCTGATAATTATGGTGATGATCATTAAAGCGACGTCCAGCTGTTTTGGTGGAGGAAGACCCCAGACGAATGACTAGGTAGAACCAGCAGCGCAAAGTAGGGCTCAATTTCTTTAAAAAAGTAGGGCAAAAATAGGGCTCAATTTCTTTAAAAAGTTAAATTATTAACTTATCTGGCTTTATACCTTTCTGCTGGTACATGGTTGCTGGTGGTCCGCTGACAACAGGACTGGAGGGACCACCACGATCTGTCAGACATGGTCTGAAATGAATTTTTTCTCATTTATTTTCAGTCTACTAACAGGCATGGACGTCACTGCCATCATGAAAAGGTACGTTTGATGGTTTTGGACACATGATGAGAAAGAAGTGGTGACTGGGCTGGAAAAGCTGGCCTGTCAATGTGGGTAAGGCCATGTGGTCGCCCAAAAAATCCTGGCATGAAAGATATGACAGGTCTACAGCCTACATCTGATGTAAAAGGATACAAAGGATCACATGCACAGCAGAGCAACCATAAAGCTCTTGAGAGCAACCATACAGCTCTTGAGAGCAATCATACAGCTCTTGAGAGCAACCATAAAGCTCTTGAGAGCAACTATACAGATCATGAGAGCAACCATAAAGCTCTTGAGAGCAGCCATAAAGCTTTTGAGAGCAACCATACAGCTCTTGAGAGCAACCATACAGCTCTTGAGAGCAACCACAGAGAACTTGAGGGCAACCATTCAGAACACTCTAAACAGAAAGCTGTAGCATGGATGTTAAATGATGATAATAAATGACTGCTTCCATAGTAAATCTTTAGACTAAAATAAATATACTAATCAAAATTTCCAACAATCCACTAGAAACCCCATTTCCTAACCTCCCACTATATGCCGAAGTCATTTAAATCTTATAAAATTGAATAAAAGTGTTTAATGGTTAAACATCAACACAGAATAAACAAATAGGAACATGGTGTCATTTTTATTTCGAAACCAACCCCATCTGCATATGTCTGGACCAAAATACCACATAGAAAATATTCAAGAAAATATATAGAGATTCTTTTAAAATAAGAGGAAGTTGGGACTTTTGATTAGGTTTTTTCTGATTCTACAAAACTGAAAGCCTTTTTATAAAATGTGTTTTAATTATTACTACATCAAAAAGGGGTGACCACTTTTGCCATTCATTATGTTTTGGCAGCTGTAACAATGTGGAAAAGATAAACATTTTGAGATATAAATTATATTATAGGTATATTATTTTTTGGCAACTTCCGAGGAGGCAATGTAGAAAATGCAATGATTTTTTAGTCTGTATTTATCAACATACTTGCCAATGGGTATCTACATACCTAATGACACCAGTGCCTAGCACTTCAGGCAGGCGCCAGAATGTGACATCAGCTGGTTCCCTGGGTGGAATTATCTTCTGAAGCTCTGCCTTCCTCTGGTACCCCTCACTGGTACACATCAATAGTTCTCTCTCAGGTCGATGTAGTAACCCTGGCCACACAGAAGCATTGTTAAGAAGCTGGGACAAATCATACCCACACTGTGATCATTACATAGCAGTTTAAATACCCCAGAGCGGCATAGCAATCTAGTAGAAAGAAGGAACAAGGGCCAGGTAAAAGAGATATGACGTTAACACAAAATGGAAGACTGCAACCTTGACCTTCAGCTGGCATGGTAAATATATGATCATAGACTTACTGAGGTGAAACTCACTTAGGATTTCTTTAATGGGTGAAGGAAACAAGGTCCAGATAAAAAAATCAAACTGTCCAAGGTTTGACATTTGTGACCTTGACCTTGAGCTAAAAAAAAAAGAGAATGGGACAAGGCTTATGCACAAGTCTCAGTTGACTTAGCAAATCATTTGACCAAAGTATAATGCAAATCCTTCCCTAGGAAAAGAGTTAGCAAGCAGAAACGAAAGCTAACGTTGAAATTAATAAGGTCTTTCAGCTGGCCTACAGTTTGTGGTTGTAAAACAGATGCCCAGAATCATCCTCAAGGAATAGCTTATTGTTGGCGCCGCTGTTTTGAGTCGTGCCTCTTATGGAATGCATTTTTTTATGGAGACAATAGTGTAGCAGTCAATAGCACGATGTCAGAGGTGTTCCTTGAGACACTTTTCAGAGAAAAGAACCAAGTGTTCCGTTTTTTTTTAACAGGGTAGCTTGCAACAATAAAGTTTAGCTTGCAATTATTAAAAGAAGCATAAAAAATATGATAGGGGTTGAGGGCCAGCAAAATATCAGCCTAGAGGATCGAAAACTGTTCTTGTCATCTCTGTTAATCATGAAGCACCAAATACTGGTACAAAAAAAAAAAAAAAAATCCAATCTACCTGCCAGCCGTCTCTGTTCCTTTCTCCTTAACTCCATCTCTCTTTCCCAAGTGTCTATGGCTCTTTTTTCATTCACGTAGCGGTCGCTATGCAACTTAGGAGTCTTGTTTGTCCTGGCAACCACAGCCTCAGTCTGGCTCTGGAGATGGGCAGTAATTAAATCCTAAAAAAGAGAAAACAGTCCATTTTTATTCCAATGCAGGAATTTCGATCCCATTTCCCAAACAACAAAAAATCTACTTGTTCTTTATTTTCCATACCAGTACTCAGAATTCCACAGCGTTATTGACCTTTTCAACAAAAAATAAAGGGATATTGTGTTGTTAATATTCAATTGTTGATTTTGTCAACATGCAGCATATAATAAATGCAATAAGTAGTGCTTAAACGAAACCCTTGTTTTGCCTTACATTTACTACCTTTAATCTGTAAACTGCAAGACTCAATTATTATACAAAATTACAATGTCTAAAAGTCCTGCCACAGTTTACCAAGAACTTTAAAAAGGGTTGAACATGAAACCCAAACATAATACTAATACATTTGCAAGTTTTAATTACTGGGTATAAAGAAAAAAACATGCATATAGTTCAGTTTATGATAAAAATGGCATTACATATATATCAACAACAGTTGCAGTGTATATATTCAAAGAATTAAATTTCAGCTCTAAATGCATTGAAACAATTGATTCAGACTTGAATTTAATATTTTGTGTTTCATTTAAAAAAAACTAGAGAATCAGTAGAACTGATGGATGCTAGTCCCAAGAGGGCATTTTTTTGTTTTTGTTAAAGCTCTGGACAAAATTAAAAATGATGAAGGGCAATAACTCCTAAATTATGCAAAACAGAGTTATGGTTCTTGTACAATGCACTTCTGCTCATTAAGAATTATGATGGTGGACGAACAAACAAATGGACAGATAAAGATAATGAACGGGACGGGATGGACAAAGCAGTGGTTTTTGGCATGGCTGAGAGTTGAGATGCACATTTAACCATGAAGGACGTAGACCAGAGTGGTTCAATTTCTATCATCTCAACGACGATGTCCCATGTTAAATTATTGATTGTTGCTCAGCCATGCTTATTGTTCTGTAGGCTACATATTAAGAATATCTGAGTCATGTTAGAATTGTAACAATAAGCAATATCAAGTTCTTAGTTATGCACACGTAGTATGACTCACTTATTTGGACTTAAAACTTTGGAGCAATAAGTGTAAATCCAAGATCAAAATATGTATACACTTACAGAGAAGTGGCCTTTAGTGGAAGCATTCTGCAGAAAACTGTCCACGTCTCCAAGGATACTGTGAGCCACAATTTGACCTTGATCATCACACCTTGGGCCACGGAACACTGACAAATCAGAAACAAGAATCTTTAACAAGCACTGAGGTATCCACTGCTCCGAAAAAGTAATCACATTTCCTGTAGATAAACTGCCTTATATGGTTTTTGTGTTAGAAAAACCTCCCTTTCTTCAACTGTACAACTCCACGTACAGTGTAGTGGAAGTATGATATGCTTTCTAGAAAGTCAAGGGTTTAAGACCAAGACTGCCAGTGCTGGTTACATAACACGTACCACTTTTTACAGGCTGGAGTATTTCTACGTGCTCAAGATGACGGTTAATCTACAAAGTGGTTCATTTTATGTTGCATTTTCTAGTTAGATTTACATGCAGTAAATACAACCAGTAGGCCAAGATTTTACCATAATCATTGCATGTTGCATGTTAAACACAACAAATAAAATAAAACTTTCCCAGTTAACCCTTAATTTTTAAAGTACATTTTTCATTTATACATGTAAAGTACTCACCAGACTTTTGAACAGCTGTGAAGGGATGAGCCAGTTTCATGACAGTCACAGATCTGAAAATAAGTAATAAATCATATGAAATAAGTGGATCAGTGTTCAATATACTACTATATACAGGTAAATTTTATATGAAAAAAAAAGTTGAACAAGAAAATTTTTGGGATTTAAAGTTTGTACATCTAACAAATCAGATTACACATGAGCTGTCACAGGAGAGATGCTTCACTATTCAAGTCCTTATAAGTATGATGTAAGCTTGATATTTACGCAAAACTTTATCCCGTTGATTGCTGAATACATATTCCTACGACTTTGGCTTATAGTGTAGATCAAGATCAGCCAGCTCCCTGCAAGGAACTGCAATCTTTGCTGCTGAATGTCTAGACAACTTAGCATTTCAATGTAAGAAGATAACTAACAACTACGGCTGAGTACAGGTTCTCGTTTTGAGACACATACCATATCCAGTGTTTGATTGTCAATCATTTAAGCATCAAACAATAATCAATAAGAAATTAAGTTTTTTTTACTAGTTTCTCATTCACATTTCACCAACATTAGGAAACATTCGTTTTTGAAATACATCGCAGCAACCAATTATGATCATAGTAAAGACATCCTGCTATTTTGGTGGAGAAGAGGCTAAACAGTCAGAGGAGTTGTAAGTCAGTAACTCTACAACTATGCCACGGGCACTACCTTCTGGTCATTTTTGTTAACAATTTACTGGAAAGTTAAAATGAGCGGTCACAACATTTAGTATGTTTTCTGAATGTAATATCATTCAAATGTTCTGAATGCAGGTAAAAACATTCAGTGCACTTTAGTTGCCATAGATTAAATTCAGTGATGATAGCAGATTGTTTACAACAAAATGCCCCCAAAAAGCAAAGTTTGTTAAAATATTTGAAGGAAAAGAATGCAAGCTCTCTTTGCAATATACGTGATAACCAAAGGAGGAAACACGTCCCACCCTGATGCAAATTTTAGATGATCACACAGTATAAATATATATCCACATAAATCTGATTTTGAGTATATTTGTTCAGTTTGAGAAAAAAAAAATTTCTATTATCTAGCGATTTCCAGACATAAAATGCAAGTATGATTAATTATATCAATATATTTATCAAACTGTAACTACTATCCAGAGAGTGCTCCTTTATTTTCTCCTCTCCCATCCAAGTGTTACTATTTTTCTCCCACATTGTAAATAGAGGATCTGATATGAGTGGTCATTAGGTACTGAAAATATTAAATGAGTTGAATGAAACAAGGCTCTGGCGAGTTTCGTATCGTTTCAGACGAGTTTAATATTTTCAGTACCTAATGACCACGAATATTAGATTCTATTTATTACATAACCAAAACACCAGCTGTTTTTGTTTACAATGCATAATCTTTTTATAGTATGAACAGTCGGCCTTGACATGTGTAATTTGGTTTGGAAGATTTCGCACAAAAGATAGTTCCAGTCTTTACTCGACCATTTTCCACACAAATGGAACAGATTCATTTATAACATGACTAAAATGTTATCCTTTTATTAATGAAAATGAAATTGTCCAACAAAATGCATAAAACGGCGACAACAAAGTGAACAGGAAATGGCATATACACCACACATACTTAATGACCTAACACTACGACAATGACGTCACACTACGATAACTAACTAGTGAGTTACCAAGAATAACGCATGCTTCATTCCAATCTATGTACTGGATATGCAAGCATAAGCCTGCAATGATATACCTCTTGCATACAAAACTTTAATGACAAAACACAGTGTCGACACTGTCAGTTAAAAAAATGTGGAGAAGTAACCTTATTTAGAGAAAATCAAGCTAAAAAGTGATATTTATAGCAATAAAAATCTGAATGAGTTTTAAATATAAGTACTGTGAAATAGAACATCATTTTCAATGTTTAGCAAATGAATGCATTCTTTCTAGTCTTTATCTATCTGCAAGAAATGACTGGTAAGACACCGTTGCATACACCTTTATGTGTTTATGTAAGGCAAAACAGGTAAAATAGCCCATTGTGATGAACTGTGAGTTATAGAAAGTCAATTTTATTTATAGTCAACCATTTTTGTGTAGTTTTTCAAATCAAAATAATACCATATTCTTTTTAAACACTTTGTGGACATTATTTTTCTATGGCATCACTACTTTCGTCTTAACTTAAAGAAAATATCAGCGCTTGGACATTTTGTATTCAAATAGATTGTTTTTCTTTTCATTGCTTGCATTTGAGACACTCGTCAGGAAGTGCGAGGTTAGAGCTCTGTAAAACCGGTTTAAGCACCCGTTGGTCCATATTGCCGACTGACTGTTCCAAGGCGGTAACTGTGGTGTTTGCTCTTTTCATTAAATGACTCATCACAAATTTGTTCTTACTTTTCGCTTGGCTTGCATGTGAAATACCTTTGTTCTGTGCCTTTTCAGAGTTTGGTATATGTTGCAATGCTCATAGGACTTTGTCATATTTTCTTCTTATATACTTTATTCATGGGAAACCGTTGTGTAGGTTTTGTCATCTACTGGAGCAATAAAAAAATGGCCATTATTTATCTATTAGAATAATGAACCTCATACCCAAGATTTTCCTTGTGACCTCGATGCACTAAGAATGTACGAGTCACACGACGCTTTCGTTTGGGGGTGACAACAGTCACACGTCGTATCTTTTGAACTTCTCTTCCAATCTGGATTGTAAAAAATATTAAAATGATCAAATACAGCAACAAAGAGTTACTTAGCAAAGTGTAGATTCATGCAGCAATGTAATAAATCAATAAAACCTAATAAATTTATGCACTGATCTTGTTACCTATATAATTTTCATATACACTGGTTAACTCTTTGCTTGCCAAGTACTAACTGACAAGGGCCCCTATTCACCAACCATTCTTAAGTAAGAATTGCTCAAGTCATGGATTTCAATCCACAATATCTTCATTATATATTCAACCACATGTCTGTGTTTTTGTATGACACTTAAACTTTGCTACTTTCAGCTCTAAATCACATTGGAACTTCATAAATAAGCTTATTTTTGTTGGTAGGAAAATTGTGACATGGGCTTAAGTCATGGCTTGAGAATGGTTGGTAAAAAAGGGCCTAGGCTTAGGCAAACAGCCTCACAGCATAGATCCAGATCAGAAGGAGCTGGTCAATACAAATCTGTATTATTCGCTGCAGAGTTTTTAACAAATTATTTCAAGGCATCTGTCGATGTTGATGAAAGCAGATGTCTTTAGCATATGTTTGGGTTATTAAAAAATGACCCTGATAAAAATTGCATAGAATAAACAAATTTTATGGAAAAGATGCACACTGTTATGTATTCAAGATACCACTCCACTCATTTGATACATTAAAAATGGTTAATATCTTCTGTTTTGATTTTTCAGGTACATTTCACCAACTCACGTTATGGACATTGCAGCAATGTTGAATAGGTTTTGGTAGATAAAGGCAGAAAATGTTAGACATCAAAAGTTCTAATCATTTATATTGGCTTCCCACCCCGCCAATTGGCCATTTTGTTTTAGAAGTCTATAATATTGTTATATGACAATACGTTTAGTCTCTTGCTTTAGTGACCGTTTGCTAAGTACTTATCATATAGTAAGTAAAAACAACAACCAGTCCACAAGACTCTGTCACAGACAGTATATCCCTCGCCGATTGGTGCTTGTTTGAAGAAAGGGTAAAATTAGAATTTGCATATTAGGAAAATGGGAAGAAATCAGTAATAGATTTTTTAATAAATAACTTTATGGTTATCATCTTGATGAAAAAACAAAAATATGTGCAATTGCAAAAAATGATGATATCTGTTGTGGTATATGTGGGTTGGTCAGCTCAGTGGCAACAATACAATTTAGCACCTTTTAAGGAATAAATCTCAGACAACTGTGTTTCAACATTGTATGAATTACAATGACATAAATTCTTCAGTAGTTGCAGAGAAATAGTGTGGAAACGAAAATATTATTCAGGGGCCATAACTCTTGTGTTAAACAGTCAGACCAGAACATGAAAATGATACATGTATGCGTATCTCCTTTTTGTACTGACGGCTCCCATAACTTCGCTGAAATCCAGTAAGCCATTTCCAAGAAAAATTGTGGCAACTAATGTTACTCTGTGTACATATGGCATAACTAATCAAGGACCATAACTCTGTGTTGAAGGGTCCAACTGGAATAAGGGCATCTCCTTTTGATATTGAAAGTTCCCACAAAGTTTCATTGAAATTCAGTCAATAGTGGTCAATAAATTGCGTGGAAACAAAATACTATTCATGGGCTATAACTCGGTGTTAAATGGTCAGACCAGAACATGCCGAAAATATGTAATGAATGTTCCCACAAAGTTTCACTGAAATCCAGTCAGTAGTTGCCGAGCAATAGCATGGAAATGAAATGTGGATGGACATTAGAACGGACAGTCAGACGACGCCAAAACAATATTCCCCTAATGATTCCATTGGCAGGGGATAAATAAATGCATCAGTAACTAAACATATTGCTTGAAATGTCCCAACAAATAGTGCAGATCCTGATCAGAGAACACCCAGCTGAAACTTGCTGATCTGCACTATTTACTTAATCAACTCATGCTTAACAGCTTAAGAGTCAAAAACAATGTGTTGTCAATACTCGCCTCTGAGGAGTTTTTCCTCCCTATGTCCATTTCCATGAGTTCTTCATCTGTGATAACATCGGATGGCAAAGTCTTTGTATCATTTGGTCGGAATATGCTTGCTGCTTTCACCTTCCTAGAAACAGCACCTTCATGGATAGAAAAATAAATACATCATGATACTTCCACAATATTTGTCGTCCAAATCAATACATATCAGGATATCTTAGAAAAATATTTCATTTTCAGTTAAATTAACTTCATTGGTTGTTAATAACTTCAAAAACAAATAACTGTTTATTTGTTATTAATTTTTTTACAAGAAAGTAAACTTTCTTTCTAACCCAAACTGTTATAAAAAATAAATAACTATATAATTGACATATATATGAGGCCTGTCAGCTCATTTAAACTTTTTAGGCATTTTGACTAAATAGTCTGTCAAGATGGGGTTGAGAAATAATAATAAAAGTAAACATTGTACGTACTGTCATTGTTTTGTTGTTGGTTTTGGTATAACTTAATTTTTGCAGTGTTTGTGAAAGCTAAATCACTTGTGGCAATTAAAATTGTTGCCTTGCCAACCACTTTTTATATAACAATATAAACCTGAATGTATATTAAATGAACATGAAGTAATTAAGAGTCTTTTACAGTTCTGGGTGTTTAAGTCATCTGATTTTTCGAACAATGACCATTACATATTATTAAAATGAGCTATAAGCAGTTGCCCCTGAAGGTGCAGAGGTGTAGTTTTGTCGACATATATGTTGTGTTGCCTGCATACTTCACTGATGCTTTGCAGTGGCAACAAACTAATATCCCTAACAGTCTTTATTAAACCAAAATGTGCCCATAAATGTCAGTTAAATGTCTTTGGGGCCCTCTCGATAACTCTACAATATCCATTGAGAAACACATATACAAACTTACGTAGCCACAAGGTTGTTTATTTAAATGATCATTTAAATGTGGTTTTTAATTTTTGCTAATAACTAGTATTATTCTGTAATGCATATTTAGAAAAATGCAACAGGCAATACTTTTAGAGTTCTCAAAACATTTGAACGACCATTTTATTTGATTTCGATGATTGTGACAGTTTGTTTACAAGTTTCATGGTAGATTATTGCCCGTGTTCAGAATACTCTCCTACTGACTGTCGACAGCGGTCAAGTTTCTAATTAATGTCATTGTTTGCTTCCTCTCCTGACCTTTTCTTTGCTAACATATCATAAAGTATTGATATTTTCACATGGTATCGTGATACGGTATCATGGTCTTTATGCATCAATGCATTGAATGTGCCATATATGGCATATGCCAGATATTATTTGTGCCATATATGGTTTGTCGTATATTATATGTGCTGTATATTGTATGTGCCATATATTGTATGTGCTGTATATTGTAATTTGTATGTGCTGTTTATTGTATGTTAAATATTGTTTGTGATATATATATTCTATGTGCCGTATATTGTATGTGCCATATATTGTGTGTGCCATGCTTGATATTTGCTTTACAATAAATACAGTTAGTGCTTTTAAATATATTTGATATAAATTGTGTTTGCAATTTTTGCTCAAGGAAAAGAAATTTGCATTTATATATTATAATCAGTAATATTAGCAGGAAAAAAGGAAATTACTTCAAATGTATGTTATATTATGCCAAGATGGTGAGAATGTTAATGGTAGGGCATAAAACATGTATACTAAATACAAGAAAACATAAGAAATAGTTGAACTTACTCCATCCAGGACCTGTCTCTTCTACTTTTCTCTCAATACTTTTTATACCCAGCTTTGCAAGCCCAATGGCAGTTGCTCCTGTAATTGATAAATGTGTGTTGATCATATATGGCAATATTTAGATCATAAGTGTTTTCAAATGTGTGACAGTGAGTACTGCAGTAGAAAACAATGATTTCAAGGGAACACAAATGTGTTGTGCATAATCATGGGAACAAAACAAGTTGAGATCCAAATTTTTAAAAATGAGAAGACAAGTTTTTTTTTATACAGAGTGGAAGATGGTCAATGCTTGTCACATTGGGAATTTTTGTGTTAAAAACAAATAACAAATCCACTGTTTTTAGCATTAAAAGATTTCTGTATCCAGAAGAATATTAAACGTAGTAATACTGTGTACTTGCTTTCATTGGGACAGCAGTAACTACATAAAAATATTTGTACTATGGAAATATGCAGATTTTTTGTCCATTTAAACATATGCTTCAAATGAATGCTTTAAATAATTTGTAAATGAACACTTGAAAAGAATCCAGATTTATCTTGAAACTGTATGCGAACACGGACAACAGTGTGTATAATTTATCAGCAAATTTACATGAATACCAAGAAAAACATGGCATAAACTAACATTGGAACAGTGAATATATATATGTACAAGGACAAAGCACAATGGAAGGTGATGTGGTGATGCATAAATTAATGCAGGTGTTAAACACTAGCAACAAATGATCATGTTACCCAGGTGTTATGAGTGATTGGTTTCAGTAAAAGTCTATAGAGCGATGTTTAGTCTAGTATATATACATATATCCATAATAATTCAGAATTTTGAAAACGATGTGGCTTAAACCTCTGGTGGACCATTGGTCCATTTAACTTATAAAATTTAATGTACCAACAGAGATTTTGGTAGACTCGGTCAACGGTCCATCGAGTTTTGTCGAAGACTGAGTTTGATTAGTAAGTGGTAATTTGTTAAGATATTAACGTCAAGACCAGAAAATACATTGATTTATTCTCAAATTATGGCATATGGCATTTAAATGTCAAAAGAAGATTACATTTAACATATAGAGTAAAAGTTGCCTCTATGGGTTCCCACTGATGTACACAGTAAAATTTACTTATCCCTGGACAAGATAACGAAGTTTCACTGAAGATAATGTTCTCTTAATATGTCCATAAAGAATCTAAAATGTTACTCTGTCCCAATTGGATGTTCTTTTAAGAAGGTTAAGAAAACATACAAGCTCCCATCCATCACAGAATATGTAATATACTGATCTTTTTAAAGGGTTTATCGACTCCAAATGTATCTGAAGAATATATGCACATACTTATTGCTTGTTTATTGTTGTTCTTTCTTGTTGTTTGTTTAGTTTTTATAAATGCAGTTACTCATCTATTACCATTACAGTGATGTTCAGGTATTTGTTAGAAGACCAACTTGTACTAACAGAAGACACTCTGAAATTCCAAAACAATATTTTGGGGTACAGTTATCAGTCTGCTGGATAGAAAACTTTTTATTTTCATAACATCTATCAGAACATATATCTTAAAAATATTTATGCAGCACAAAAAGTTTATTTTTTCCTCTAAAGACCAATGAAAACAGGAGTAGTTCTGGCCTATTGCATTTGCTTTTGAAGGTATGGCTGCAACTTTTATTTATGAGGTTAGCATCATTAAAGTGCTTTTTCCCCCAAAAATATGTAAATATTATATCAAATTAGAGAACTTGAATTTTGCATAACTTCTTGTGAAGTTGAGATATTTTCAAAAATCAGCTTGTTTTGTGTTGATGTCAATGGATCTTACAAGTGGTGCATATAAACATAAAAATGAATCAAAACTACTGGAGAATGCTTATGAAAAGCAAAAAAGATGTAATTAGGTCTCAGGGTTGTCACTAGAAATATTTTGAGCAGGCTCAATTAACTTTTGAGGAGGCTAGGCTATGCGAGCGCCGAAGGTGCGAAGCATTGCTAGGGGGCTCCGGGGGCATGCTCTTGACTGATTTTCATTTTTTTTTCAAATTTGAGGCGGCCCGATTTTCATTTGAGGCGGTCAAATCGGCCGCCAGCCGCCTCCTAATGACAACCCTGGGTCTTATAAGATTATCTAATTTTAGTTCAGTACTAAAATTCAGAGATGTAAAGAAAAAAAAAAGAAAAAAATAGAGTTTTCTTGCTTCTCTTTTACTGTTGATATAGTTGATATGTTCTACCCTGTCAGTCCAGAAAGTTCAGTTGGTAGAGCACCCAACTCTGAGGCATAAGTTTATGGGTTTGATCCCTGTCTCGGATATTGGTGTTTTCCAGCTGCTGTCTCATCAATGGTGTCAGTAGCGGTTATTGAGTGAACCCTGAGATGCGGGAACAGGCTTGAAACTGGCAGTTTTGTCCAAATTATGCCTGGCTCCAAAAAAGTTAAAGAGGGGAGTTGTGAATATACAACTTCCTGAAGCTTTTTGTACGAGGTTGCTTAATGGGTAGAGAACCTGACTCAGATGCAGAAGGTTGAATCTCGGGGACTGAACATCTAAGTAACGAGATTCTGCCACTTCAGATTGTAACATATAATTATTTAATTGTAGTACAGTACAACAATTCAAAGAAAAGGTGCAATAAATCTAATATAAAGAAATGTAGTAGATGTATTTAACAGAACAACTAGTAATGACTTTAAGTCTTTTCATTTAGAAAAAAAAAAGAAATGAAGAAAACCCAACTAAACTAAAGGTGTCTTTAATAATGAATATATCAAAATCTATTACCTATCCTTTTGAATTTATCCTTTGAATATGTACATATGTTAGCTTCATTATCATTGGCCTCTTCATTTTGAGATTGTGTCTGTTGCTGCTCCTGCATAGACTGACTTGCTGACCCTTTTTGACCCTTCTGGGCTAATGCTCTAATCTGAAAACAGTACATTATCTCAAAAGTAAGCAGTTTTCTATGTTTAAAAATGTAAAATACTTGTTTGAAATGAGGAATTATGCTGATTATGTGATTTATAGTTCACTGTTTACACAGATCTAGGGAATAAATAAAGAGCATTTTGCAGGAACTTTCAGGGTTTTACTTGATATAGTTGGGGGCCTTAAATAGCCCCATCCCCTCAGAAAATAAGCCTAGTTTTCCCCCTAAAATTACCCTCCCATAAATTTAAAAAAATTAGTGAACTGGACTATGATGATCTAGTGAAGGAACTGAAGAACAAGACTAATTGAGAGATTGCTTTGTAAACAACATACAAGATGTATGATATCAAAGAACAATGATAAAACTAACTGCACATTCCTTCCCATTTTTCAATAAAATGCAGCTTTTCCCCCTTTCTAAAGGTCCCGTTCCCTTTTTAGGACCACCCTCCACAAGCCTTTAAGGTAATATCCTATTTAGCCCTATTACCAATGACCTAATATTGTTTTACACTTGTCAGCAAACTAAATTTATTTTTGAACACAGCAATGATATCAACAACAATATTCAAATTCATATACAACAACAGTAACTTGATGCTGTTTATATGTTTTTCCCCAATTAGAATGTAACCATGTGTAAACTTGGAAATAAACCGTATTTGAGTATCACCGGTAATCCTGTCTACAACTATAATGACTTATTTGGTTATTTGAGAAAAAACAAACTTGGCTCAAACTGTCAGACACCCAAATATATTATATATATTATATGTTATAAATATATTTTAGACTAAATCAGTTCAAGTTTTAAGGTTGATGGATGATATGTGGAAGATTACGTTTTAAAGTTTTATGGGGGGAAATGAAAAAAAAAAAAAAGCAAAGGGAGTGACTGAAAAAAAATTGCTCTGATTTAGTTAAGACTAAGCAAGGGGGCTTAATAATTAAACTGTATAATTATTAGCTATTTGGGTGCCCTATTGCTGAAACAATACACGTAAGTGTAATATGTAAATTTAGCAAACATTTTATGCAGCTTTGATACAGAAAACATTAAATTATCATAAATATATACAACCTCATTTTCCATGTTCTAATAGAAACTTTTCTCCCGCGAAAACGTCACAATAGCGACTGGTCCACTGTTTTCTCTGGTTAAGTGGCGAGCGGGTTTGTAAAGTTTGACTAAATACCGGATGTCAGTTCATAACCGCGGATATGAAACTCGGGTACGGCCATCATGCCTACCTACGCCCATGATTCATGCATAAACATCATGTCATGCCTAGCTACGTCCCCTCTCTACCATAGTATGTCTGAGAAAAATGAAGTTTGTTGTAGTTTTGATATGATTAGTACTGTAACAATGTAAAGACGGAACCAATTTTATGAAAGTGAAGGTGGTGAGGTGTGAGGTTGGGTTATGAATTAAGATCCATTCAACTTAATCGCAGTAAATACAAGATAATTATAAAGTACGGGGACCCTTACTTCCACTTATGTAGCCAACAGACAAAATTTTCTTTGAAAGCTTATTACCTATTTTTTAAGCATATGCAAATGATGGTATAAATACCATCAAATACGGTTAATGACTTCTAAATACAGAAAAATCTAAAATGTGCGTAACTGTTGATTTTTAAATTTCATGTCCTTGTTCCGAATTCATGTCCGCGGATATGAATTCCAATCGGATGTTTAGTCACATCGTGAAAAAAAAAAAATCAAACGAAAACCAGTCCGCTTTCCAGTACCAGTTGTTTGGGCGCTTAATTTGTATTGTAAGTAAAGAAAATGAAGCGCACAGCAAGCGGCTGCTGGTTGCAGACGAATCGTCATGAACAAAGTTCAATGTACACGTAACTGTGCTGTATATGTCATATCACGGGCAGAGAGATTGTTGTGATGGTCTGAGGATTGATTTCTCTAAAGTAGGTCACATTTTTGTGTGTGTTGATGTGTCCACTTTTCTGCTTTCTAGTATTAATTTGGGGTGTATTGGTGAATGTAATCAATTTTCGCGATTTGTTATTGTTGTAATTATCCGCTAATACCGAATACCATCTTTTTTATTTGATGATTTAATTCATGCAATAAGTCATATAAAACGATAATGTGATACTTGATTTATTTCTTGATTATAACCGCCTCTTTTCAAAGGGTGTTATTTAATAGTAATAGATTTTTGTTTTAACATAAAAATGTCATCTGCATTGGAACCTAAAAAAACAACAACAATATACAGGAATGCAGATATTAAAAGTATTTTTTGCATTGAACTGAATATTTTTTCCTAGAGCCTTATATCAGTAGCTCCATTTATTAATATGGTGATCACTTTAATGGAGCTGGAATTCATGGGATAAACCAGCAAAGACTCAAAGATTGTAGTCTATTGGAATGATGTGCAAATCTCATTAGGATAACTTGGCAAACACAAGTATTGGGGTAGCAGATGATGCATGGAAACTTCTGATATTATTGCTTTACAGATGAAGTTGTTCACAGTGCAATGCTATCTTTTATTAAAGACTTCTTCTCAGAACGTCTATGTTTTATTCTTTATCATTTGGCATATCAAATGGAATTTAAGAAACAATGAAGACTTCTTCTCAAAACATCTGTCATTTATTCTTCACCATTTTGCTTTTCAAATGCCATTTAATAAACTAAACCTGTTCGGGTTTTTCAATTACTAAATGATTGTATAAATATAAAGTTATTGTGTATAGATGCTAAAGTTAAGAAAGCAAGTATAACTTTTCAACTAAGTATCAAGAATTTTTGGCAGATTAAAATCTCAAAAAAATGTGAGTTAAAATAAATCAAGTGCTTGTAGTTTCTTCCCTAGAGCTATCTGACCTGGTTGTTTGGTTGACATCAGACTCCAGAGCAGGCAGTTGCAGGTTCAAGACCCATCCATGGTAGAAAGGTTTTTGCTGCTCAGTTTCCTTTATTCACTTGTAAGTCAAAGAAAATAAATTACTATCAAAGAATACTGATTTCTTGTTGTGTTTTCTGAACAAAATTAAATGTTTATATTTCCCACAATGTTATGCATCAGAATTGGTACAATTGCTTAAGATATTTAGATAAGCCTAGACAGTTATAGCAATTAGCAACATCAGATATGTTTGAAGAGTTTATTTACAAACAACAAAGTTATAAAACATCTAGCCTTATATCTGACAGGTCTGTTTGTAAAAGTGATATTTGCCAGACAATGTATATTCATTCAGATTGATTATAGAACAATTAACAAAGTAATATCATTGTTACTTTTGCCTTGAAATTGATATCTTAGAAAGATTAAGAAAGTAGGACAACCATAGCAAGTTTTATTTGCATGTAAAATTAAAAATGCTCTTTTTTTAATGTCTTTAGTTGAAATATTTCTCATAAATTATCAACTTAATTTATGGCTCACATTCTTGTACACCATGTTTGACTTTATATCAGTATTAAGAACAATTGTGCACAAAAAGAAAGCAAGAAGACCTGTAATCATTTATTGTTACAACAATGCACACTTACTTGTTTGACAACTATGCCTTTTAAAGTAAAATAATGATTCATTAGGTATCTTTGATTAATAATAATCAATCAAGCTTTCAGAAATAATGCAATTGATTGTTTATCAGATCTTTGATATTTTGATGATCTAAAACAATATTTTTAAGTCAAGTCATTTTTGTTTGCAGTATAGTGAAACAAGGAAACTACTGCATATTTTACCACAGACTGTGCACCCAGTGCGCCTACTGTGATTCCATGCCTGATGGGAGGCATCTGACTAGCTAAAACCCGAACTCTGTGTGCTTAGGTTTTTTATATGAACCCCTGCCAGAGAACAACACTGTTTTTGTTTTTTTCAAAAACGGCCACTGAATGGTAATAACTTTGTGTGAACATTTGCCATCAGTTGGGTTCAGGCACAGGCTAAAGCTTGTGGTTTTGACCAGTTCAAGCTTGGTTCAAAAGAGGTTTAAATAAGTCATACATTGTTGTTGAGGCATCACTTTAAAATACAACATTGCAGGTACATTGTATTTAGGAACTGATGAAAATGTAAAGATGATGACTTAGTGCTTCTTAATACCATATACTAATATTCTATTAATTTTGTGCAATCATATTGATTTGTCAGCCTGAAGTTTGAGCTGTGAAAATATGATCCATATTTCTAATGTGTATTTGGAATATCTTAAAGACAAAGTTGAACGAGTGTTTGCTAGGTTGCATATCTTAACATCAACTGACCCAACCTGGTAGCACAATCAGTTGAGAGTCCGCTCCAGGTCTAGGAGGACCTGGGCTCATTTCTGGATTGCGACATACCAAATGTATTACAACCGGTAATGATATAGCTACCTGTTGCTAACAGGCAAACATATATATGGATATTCCACGGCTGGTCATGCCAGGATAATACAACTGGATGTAGAATCATGTTACGGCATGCCATACACAGTAAAGGCAGTCGCCGTCTAACTGAAATACTGTTGGTAGGATGATAAACCCACAAAAAAAAAAAAAGTTGCATCAAATGAAGGTTTGATAACTGGTTTGTATATTTTATGTTTACTAGATGGAGATAGAAAGACTTTATGTTGACTTCTCAGATGTCAACTTGTGGTTCTCGATAGCAACCATCCTCTTCAACCCCTTCTTCTGGAATGTGGTATAGTGTTTCATAGTTATTTGAATGTTGATCTTTTATTCATTTATTAAAAAATAAGAAGAACTCTTTTCAAAAGAAACATGACTCATCATCATTGAAAACATTTAAATTGATATATATACTCCACAAACATATTCCACACAATTAAAAAGAAAACCACCTAAATCAATATTTAATTAACAATATTCTTAAATAATGTCTGTTATCACTGTATGTAGTATCAATGCAATTTATAAGTCAGTTGATTGTAACCTTGTACAGCCGGTAATGATAGTAACACACAATGATATTTCCTAACACATCATTCTTCTGCCTTCAGATGGCTAGACTTGAGTACAAGAAGAAACTTCTGTCTAAAATCTTCAAGTCTCCACATATTGGTTGCTGGTTTCTGGGAACCTCCATCTTCCTCCTGGGGGTGTTTAGGGATTTAAGGTAAGTAGTGCTTCTTTAATTTGTTGATGACAGTATTTTCAAGCACCTAAGGTGAAAAGATGTTTAAGGATATGAGGTGAGTAGTGCTACTTGAATTTGTTGACAGTACATGTATATTCAAACTCCCATGTAAAGGAAAGTTTAGGGATATTAGGAGGCTTTGCTTGAAATGTTATTATGCTCATCAAAAGTGGGAAGCTTATTGTTGCTGCTTTGTCCATCCATCTGTCCATGTGTCTGTCTGTTTATCATAATTTTGTCCAGAGCATATCTCAAAAACTGCATCACATTCTTACTTCAAACTTAGCTTAGATGGATACATCTTAATGAAAAGAAGTGCACCTATGTAAGTTTTTAGCATCATTTTTCTCAGAAAAAAAAATGAAGCTCTTGTCATAACCATCTTGGCATTGGTTACCTGTATGTTAGGGTCTGTTTCTCAAAAACTGTCAAAAGAGAACCCATTTCAGAAAACCACGTTATCCTAAAGTTAATTTTGGCAGAGTTATATCCCTTTTCCACTTAGAATTTTCTGTATTGGTTAAAGTATTGGTTAAGGTTCATGTATTGAAAATCATCAGATATATTCGCTTCAATCTTAGCGAACTTGTTCACTATCAAAATCAGAACCCATTTTAATAGGACAGGTTATTCTATAATTCATTTTGACACAGTTATGCCCCTTTTTCCAACTTAATTTTTTTATATATGCCCATTTCTTAAAATCATCCAACATAATCACTTTAAATAAGAAATACTTTTTAACTATCAAATTTGGAACCCATTTTAAAAGTGAAGGTTACTGTAAAATTAGTTTTGGAACAGTTATGTCCTTTTTTTAACTTTCAGTTTTTTAGTAAGAGGTAAACGATCCCTCACTGTGAAAAACTGAGCACAATGCCTATGGACAGTTCTTGTTTAGTTATCTACCTTAGTTTATTTTTCTTATCTAGATTCAAACAAGAAAAATTCTTCAATTCCTTTCAAACCTGGTATATAGGTACTTGGTGGTGAGTAGAAGTGTGGTGCACAAGAACCATAACTCTACCTGTGTTCAAAATGGAGTTATTTTCCTTAGTTTATATTTCTAAGTTATGCAGTGCACAAGAACTTGCTAATATTGTTTTGTCCAACATCATTTCTGGTAGCTTAACCTGTTTCTAGGAATCCTTGTTGATGTAGATTTACAGTTTATTTGGGACATTCTTAAGTTTGCTTTGAAATATGGTACATGAACATGTAAATACCTTTCCTTTGTCTTTGCTAAAAGAGAAATGTCCCTAAACAGGTTAGCAAAGGTTCAGAGATATGTGACATGTATGGATTAATGCCTAGTGTTTTCAACATGTTATTACAGTGAATACAGTATGACTTATGTCAGATTTATCAGATTACCATGGAATTGATGGAAAATAGTCTGCATTGTGTTGGCTAGTATATTGATTTTAAGCTAGTAGTATTTGTATGAATAAGAAGTATTCATATGCTCAGCAGTTTCAGGGTTAATTCTTTTTAATACATGTGGACTCTCCCACTTTTGGAGGGAGACTTAGACTTTTAAGGTTCAGAACTATTTGAAAATTAGGGTGTTCTTTTGTGTGCACATTTTCAGAAATCTAAACAAACACAACAAATCTCCCACTTTGAAAGTGCAAATTTCCCACTTTGGCCTCAGAAAAGGTTACATGTTTGTTTTTCTCTGTTAGGTATCAAACCATGTTGTCCAGTCAGCCGCAGTGGCCTCTTCTGCAGGACAACTGGGCCCTGATGCTGGGGTACTTCTGTATGGCTGTTGGTCTCCTGTTCGTTCTATCCAGCTACTGGGCTCTTGGCTTCTATGGTACATTCCTAGGTAAGTCAACACTCACACATTTAAATGCTGTAGTGAATAAATGTGCCATATATAGTAATTTTATGAGGTACATACTGTAGGACTTACCCAGTGACCAGGAAATAAAACTAATGTTGACTAAATGGTACAATCCTGTGAACATGAAACTTTTTGCCACAAATGGAACATATCAGTATACATTGCAATGAGAAGCAGGGTAATTAGATGATTGACAAAGTTAAAGGTGGTATAGGATAAATGACAAAGTTAAAGGTGGTATAGGATAAATGACAAAGTTAAAGGTGGTATTGGATGAATGACAGAGTTAAAGGTGGTATTGTATGAATGACAGTTAAAGGTGGTATTGGATAAATGATGGAAGTAAAAGGTGATATTGGATGAATGATGGAAGTTAAAGGTGGTATTGGATGAATGATGGAAGTTAAAGGTGGTATTGGATGAATGACAAAGTTAAAGGTGGTATTGGATGAATGACAGTTAAAGGTGGTATTGGATGAATGACAGTTAAAGGTGGTATTGGATGAATGAAAGTTAAAGGTGGTATTGGATGAATGACAGTTAAAGGTGGTATTGGATGAATGACAGTTAAAGGTGGTATTGGATGAATGACAGAGTTAAAGGTGGTATTGGATGAATGACAAAGTTAAAGGTGGTATTGGATGAATGACAGTTAAAGGTGGTTTTGGATGAATGACAGAGTTAAAGGTGGTATTGGATGAATGACAGTTAAAGGTGGTATTGGATGAATGACAGTTAAAGGTGGTATTGGATGAATGACAGTTAAAGGTGGTATTGGATGAATGACAGAGTTAAAGGTGGTATTGGATGAATGACAGTTAAAGGTGGTATTGGATGAATGACAGTTAAAGGTGGTATTGGATGAATGACAGTTAAAGGTGGTATTGGATGAATGACAGTTAAAGGTGGTATTGGATGAATGACAGAGTTAAAGGTGGTATTGGATGAATGATGAAGTTAAAGGTGATATTGGATAAAAGACAAAGTTAAAGGTGGTATTGGATGAATGACAGTTAAAGGTGGTATTGGATGAATGACAGTTAAAGGTGGTATTGGATGAATGACAGTTAAAGGTGGTATTGGATGAATGACAGTTAAAGGTGGTATTGGATGAATGACAGTTAAAGGTGGTATTGGATGAATGACAGAGTTAAAGGTGGTATTGGATGAATGACAAAGTTAAAGGTGATATTGGATAAAAGACAAAGTTAAAGGTGGTATTGGATGAATGACAGTTAAAGGTGGTATTGGATGAATGACAGAGTTAAAGGTGGTATTGGATGAATGACAGAGTTAAAGGTGGTATTGGATGAATGACAGTTAAAGGTGGTATTGGATGAATGACAAAGTTAAAGGTGGTATTGGATAAAAGACAGAGTTAAAGGTGGTATTGGATGAATTACAGTTAAAGGTGGTATTGGATGAATGACAAAGTTAAAGGTGGTATTGGATGAATGACAAAGTTAAAGGTGGTATTGTATGAATAACAAAGTTTAAGGTGGTATTGGATAAATGACAGTTAAAGGTGGTATTGGATGAATGACAAAGTTAAAGGTGATATTGGATAAAAGACAAAGTTAAAGGTGGTATTGGATGAATGACAGTTAAAGGTGGTATTGGATGAATGACAGAGTTAAAGGTGGTATTGTATGAATGACAAAGTTAAAGGTGGTATTGGATAAAAGACAGAGTTAAAGGTGGTATTGGATGAATTACAGTTAAAGGTGGTATTGGATGAATGACAAAGTTAAAGGTGGTATTGGATGAATGACAAAGTTAAAGGTGGTATTGTATGAATAACAAAGTTTAAGGTGGTATTGGATAAATGACAGTTAAAGGTGGTATTGGATGAATGACAAAGTTAAAGGTGGTATTGGATGAATGACAGAGTTAAAGGTGGTATTGGATGAATGACAGTTAAAGGTGGTATTGGATGAATGACAAAGTTAAAGGTGGTATTGGATGAATGACAAAGTTAAAGGTGGTATTGGATGAATGACAGAGTTAAAGGTGGTATTGGATGAATGACAGTTAAAGGTGGTATTGGATGAATGACAAAGTTAAAGGTGGTATTGGATAAAAGACAGAGTTAAAGGTGGTATTGGATGAATTACAGTTAAAGGTGGTATTGGATGAATGACAAAGTTAAAGGTGGTATTGGATGAATGACAAAGTTAAAGGTGGTATTGTATGAATAACAAAGTTTAAGGTGGTATTGGATAAATGACAGGTAAAGGTGGTATTGGATGAATGACAAAGTTTAAGGTGGTATTGGATAAATGACAGTTAAAGGTGGTATTGGATGAATGACAAAGTTTAAGGTGGTATTGGATAAATGACAGTTAAAGGTGGTATTAGATGAATGACAAAGTTAAAGGTGGTATTGGATGAATGACAAAGTTAAAGGTGGTATTGGATGAATGACAAAGTTAAAGGTGGTATTGGATGAATGATGGAAGTTAAAGGTGGTATTGGATGAATGATGGAAGTTAAGGTGGTATTGGATGAATAATGGAAGTTAAAGGTGATATTGGATGAATGATTGAATTTAAAGGTGGTATTGGATGAATGATGGAAGTAAAAGGTGATATTGGATGAATGATGGAAGTTAAAGGTGATATTGGATGAATGATGGAAGTTAAAGGTGATATTGGATGAATGATTGAAGTTAAAGGTGGTATTGGATGAATAATGGAAGTTAAAGGTGGTATTGGATGAATGATTGAAGTTAAAGGTGGTATTGGATGTATGACAAAGTTAAAGGTGGTATTGGATGAATGATGGAAGTTAAAGGTGGTATTGGATGAATGATGGAAGTTAAAGGTGGTATTGGATGAATGACAAAGTTAAAGGTGGTATTGGATGAATGATGGAAGTTAAAGGTGGTATTGGATGAATGATGGAAGTTAAAGGTGGTATTGGATGAATGACAGAGTTAAAGGTGGTATTGGATGAATGACAAAGTTAAAGGTGGTATTGGATGAATGATGGAAGTTAAAGGTGGTATTGGATGAATGATGGAAGTTAAAGGTGGTATTGGATGAATGATGGAAGTTAAAGGTGGTATTGGATGAATGATGGAAGTTAAAGGTGATATTGGATGAATGATGGAAGTTAAAGGTGGTATTGGATGAATGACAAAGTTAAAGGTGGTATTGGATGAATGATGGAAGTTAAAGGTGGTATTGCATGAATGACAAAGTATAAGGAGGTATTGGATGAATGACAAAGTTAAAATTTTCCACTTTTGGAGGGATACTTACACTTTTAAGGTTTAGAATTATTTGAAAATGTGGAGTGTTTTTTTCCCCCACATTTTCAGGAATCTATAAAAAAGACCCCAACAAATCTTCCACTTTGGATTTAAACGCTTAGCTTGTTACATTTTTTTTTTTTAAAAAAACATGCTTAATTCTCAGTTTTATTTTGTTGTTGTTGCTTTAATTGATATACTTATAAACAAAGTCTGAGAAGCAAATAGTGTAGATCCTGATTAGACAGCTCCCAAGCAGGGACCTGACTGATCTGGATCTACACTATTTGCCTAAGCTTTATAAGTACACACATAGCAGGCTAAGAGTTAATGATTTTATTTTCTGCTGACTTTTTCAAATAAAATATTGCCATATGTCATGTTTTTTTATAATAAGCTTAAGTCTGAAGCACCACAGTGCTGCAGTCAAATGATTTTTGTTTTCTGTGTTTCAGGGGACTATTTTGGCATTTTGATGGACTACAAAGTGACCAGTTTTCCATTCAGTGTCCTTGAAAACCCAATATACTGGGGCTCATCTCTTATCTTCTTTGGGTCAGCAATTACGTACGTACAGACATGCCTCGTTCCTGCAGGAACTGTCTTCCTTTAACACAATATTGTTGTATAATTGATATTTTTCTATCAATTTATTATTTATCAATACTCATTTTAAAATGTCAATATACTGGCAGAAATAAAGATGGAAAAAAAAATTCAAAGTTTTTTATATATTCTTGGTAAACTGCCAAGAGATGACATGTTAAAATGAGGAAGTGTTAAAGGCCTACCCAGAACAGCTAACCTGTAAACGTCTTTCAGCAGCTAAACTGATAACTATTGATATGACTGTAAACTATTCAAAGAGGGATGGGATTTACCGGCATTTTTTGCCAATACTGTGCAGCAACATTTCTATCATTACAGCACAGGGACACTTATAAAGTGCCCAGGGACTGAACCTGGCCGGTCCATTGTACTGATACCGACGAGTCAGGCGTAATGTTGTCCCCTTAGCCCCGAGCGTTAGGAGGGAAGCCACTACTACCAACTTTAAAGTCTTTGGTTTGACCCGGCCGGGGTTTGAACCCCCGACCTCCCAATCCGCAAGCCGACGCTTTACCACCTGAGCTATTGCGGCCAATTATCCATAGAGTTAGTACATGTAAAACAATATTGCCAAACTGAAATGAGCTATGTACAGTTTAACTTCTATTTAAAATTTTTAAAATTGTTTGTATTATCAATATTAATATATGATTTTTATCAATATCACAAGTGTGCAAAACAGATAAGAAATGGCAACCATACTTCTTTCTGCATTTTGTTTGTACATTGAAGTAAAACCATCTTTAAAGTTTGCATACATTCTTATTTTTTGCTTCTTTTTTCAATGTATAGCTTTTATTATTGTTTATGTGTCTTAAAATTATTTTAGTTTATTGCCCCACCAAGATTCTGTCATTTATCTAAATAGAGCTGTTTGCTTTACGTATATATAGTGCTGCTTTAACTGTGAATACCTGGCCTGACATCATATCCAGTCAAATTACACTGATACCAGGTGGATCTAGCTTGAAGCTTTCCTTTGAAGCTGATGAAAAGCATAGAAGTTTTAGGTATATCCTAGCCAGTATTTGTACATGTATAACTAACCTATGAATGGTGTTTTCTTTTAAATCTTTGCATTCTTTGAAAGTATAACTGACCCCTAAATTTTATTTGGACCATCATTTTTTTCTTCAGGAAGTCTAGTCAAGCAGGCATCCTAGTGACCTGTATAGTGGTTGTATGTTATAAGATTGCCCTCTCATTTGAAGGGTAAGTTGACTATGTGGACTACTTAAAATGTATTCATTTGTAATTTTAGTCATTCAAACTTATATTTTTTCCCTCAGCTGAGCACTTGGTAGTGTTACATGTAGTACTGAGTTTGTAACTAAATGGAACAATGTACAGAAAAAAGTCTTGCCTATGGATTAACATCTTGTGGTGGATCAGGGGTTCGAACCTGAGACTCTAATCGGAAGTCCAGTGTCTAAATCACTAGACCAGGGATCATCACACAGTGGACTATGGGACAGTGTTAACATGTATGTTTGTAGACTATAAGTTGGAGATTTCTAACTTTCAGCATGACTTCAACTGTCTAATTAAGCTCACTTCTATAACAGTTAAACACTTGCCTTATTTTTCTTTCCATCGCAGCCAGGAATCGAACCACGGGCCTTTTGATTACCAGTCAAGTGCTACCACTATCACAGAGACAATGTCAAATTTGCCATGTTAATTATATATGTGTATATAGGATATAACTTTGCTTCCTCAGAATGCCCCATAGGGGTTTTACGTCTCTAACGTCTCACAAATAAAGTCGCCGTTTGGCTACTACCTCATTTGGGACAGGAGACTAATTAATAATAACACCGAAAATCAACATGAAAAATTTGACGTGGTCGCTGTGGTGTAGTGGTAGCATGCTTGACCGTTAATCTATGGGCCTGCGGTTCGATTCCTGGCTGCGTCGGTCAATTTATCATGCTGATTTTATTCGTTATTATTAATTAGTCTCCTGTCCCAAATGAGGTAGTAGCCTAATGGCGACTTAATTTGTGAGATGTTAGAGACATAATTCACTGTGCGAGCATTATGAGGAAGAAAGTTATATCCTATGTATACATATATAATCAACATGACAAATTTGACATTGCCGCTGTGGTGTAGCGGTAGCGTGCTGGGCTGGTAATCAAGAGGCATGTGATTCGATTCCCGGCGGTCAATTTTTCATGTTGATTTTCAGTGTTATTATTAACTAGTCTCCTGTCCTCGTATATGAAGATTTCGGTGAATGATTATTGCTGTTTGTTTCTTTGATATCCTTTAACCAATTATATCTGCATTATTTTTCTTTTTATTTCAGTCCTTTCACCAATTATATCTATGCAGAGAGGGAGAGAATACTAATGAAAAGTGCCTAGACGGTTGTGTTTGACACAAAGACAAGGCAGTTCAGTGATTGGAAGGAGAATAAATTATGAAGTTGTGCAATATATATATATATATAATATACATTATTAGCTCATTTTAATTAATATTAACAATACTATTTATTAGGGATGGCAACGATTAACCATTTATCCTCTTCACATTTAAGTTAAAAATTACACAACATGAAACAAACTGGTTAATTGCTCGTAATACTGATGTACAGAATTAGATGGGTAAAACCTATATAATTTGTTGCGGTTCCTTTGTTTTAGTGTCATGACCATTAATTATACTATTAGTAGACTATCACTGAACTTTTCATTTATTTTAAGTTTGCAGTAACATTGTCTTGCACAAAGTATGTGACTACCGGTATATTCTCTTAAAATTTGCATAATTAAGCGAGAAGCACAAATAATATTCTCATAAGATTGTAAATGTGTGCCTTTCTAAGTACCAATACAAAGTAGTGATATTGTTCAGGTTAACATTTAGAGGTTGGTAAGTTACAGATTTCATAACCTTTGCAGAACCTTATATTTAGATACAGTGAAGCAAATAGTGTAGATCTGGATAAAACGATTCCCAACAGGAACTGTTGATTTGGTTCCACACTAGTTGCCCAGGCCTAATCATCTCTGGATTAGCAGCCTTAGTATGTGTGTAAACATAATGTGCCAGTCACAAGTCAGAATTTAATTTGATTGTTGTTCTCTTTTTAAACCCATGTTATATTGTTATTTTGTTTTTTTGTTGTTGATATCTTTGCTCTTTTGAAGAACAGTTACGATTCAGGAAGGCATACATAAAACATAATACGGGTTTGTATGATACTCATAGAGGAAAAGAATAATGAGTATTTTTTAATTGAGTCAGCTCATCTTTCTTATTATAAATTAGCTTTTTTTCATATCATTTTAATTAGAAAAACAACAAAATTTGTATTTTCTTCATGTGTTAATATTTAAAGTGGATTTTATTTTTTATGTTTTAGTAGGGGTCAATTGTGAGTAATTTTACCTAGGATAAAATATTTAATTTGTAAACTTTATACAAATGAATTTGTATGGTGTGAAATAAAACTACATATTCTGATGTTACACTTTTTTGTTAGGAAATAATTTAACTTTGATCATAGAACTCAATGAAACCTTTTCATTGCTCAGTTGCTCAATTCACTTGAAAAAAAGTTACATCTCACATGTGTATTTTCATAAACTTTTAACCTTGAAAGACAATAAATATTGATATTATCATTGTTAACTTGCTTCTTTTATGTCCCCTGATAATGAAATAATGGGAATCATTTTTGACGTTTGATGTACATATTTACAGGTGCTTTACTTACATACTGTTTAAGTGTTGTTAAGTTACTATCGATTTATTAAGTGTTTGTTGAAAAAGTTCTTAATAATAAACTATTTTGTCAAAATATGTTGTTCTTCTTAAGGCAATAGCTGTAAAAAAATTATTTTTTTGTATACTAATCCTTAGAATCATTAGCAAAGCAATTACTATAGACACTGATTGTATGTCTCCAGACTTTTTGCAGTAATATTTACCAGCATGACATTTAATGGCTTACCTGAGAGTGCATATAAACTTAAAGAGCTATTTTGAGATTTTACTCACGTTACTAAGTAGACTATTCATGCAAAAAATATAAAAATACATGTAATGAGGAATCAAATATTTAAAGCACTTTTAAATGTGGGGCTTTGTTTTCACTTTTTATGGGGAAATGCTAGTTGAATCACTTGAACAAGTTGTTCAGATTAAGTAAAACTAACAGAAAAATAAAAGTTTTGGGGGCTTTTTTGGTGGTAATTTTACATAAAAATTGGCTTCAGTTATGAACTTTTGTTTTTGTTAAATTTGATTTTTATCGGATAAAATTCTCATAAATGTTCCCCAAATAGCTTAATACATTCAGTAATGTTAGTACAATGTATCTTGCATTTCTATTAGTTATCAAGCTGAAGTTATGCTAAATTAAGAAAATTCAACAAATTTTATTAGTTTTTGTGCTTCTTTTAAGAAGTTAAGGTGAAAGAATTAAGGGTTAAAAAACTGATGCAGCCAGCAGAAAAATCATATAGCCCGGCCCACTCAAAAACTCTGTAATGTTGAGATAACTGAGTTGTAGTTTAGTTTTTGCTGATATAAATTAACACAGTAATTGATTCAGTCACAAATGGAGATCATGAAACAAAAACAAACTCAGTTTGTATCATCCTTTTTTCATTTATTACTTTTTTTCATATGTAGATATGCTATCAAAATTTACAAGATATAAATGAAAAAACATCAACATTCAGCTAATCACACGGGAGACCCAAACAATGACACCTGAAATTTGTGTCATATATCTTTGTTATATTTTCTGTATATACATATCAAGCATTACACGTAGTCATTGTTTAAAACCAACATCAGTAAATGAAGTTGGTATTTTGAAAATAACTCCTAATTGCTAAATATCTTAGTTTGATTTGCAGATAACTGCTAATTGCTAAATATCTTAGTTTGATTTGCAGATAACTGTCAATTCCTGAATATCTTAGTTTGATTTGCAGATAACTGCTAATTCACAAATATCTTAGTTTGATTTGCAGATAAATGCTCATTCCTAAATATCTTAGTTTGATTTGCAGATAACTGCTAATTCACAAATATCTTAGTTTGATATGCAGATAACTGCTAATTCACAAATAATTAATTAAATTAATTTGCTGTCATAAGAACCCGATTATATTATTAGTAGTGATACAAACTTCTCGATAAACGAAATGTAGGGTTGTACATTTCTGCAAACTATTTTAGTAAAGTAACATACTAAATGTAATATCTGTTTAAGCAGAAATTTTCTAGCTGTGAAGTAGGAATGTTTAAAAAGGAAATATGATGGATATCTTAAGTAACTATTGTGTTAATATTAAATCTTTAGGTAAAAATAAAAGACTGACCTGTTTTTACACATATGACAACATTGGTTATTGGGCTTAGGGGAAAATGTACTGACAGATGATGAAGGGGATAATGAGGCAATTACAATGGCTGTCGATATGATGATGATGATATTAATAATGAATATGATGATAGTGATGATGGATATGATGATGAAAATTCTGTTTAGGCCAGTAATATTAAGTAGTGTCAAGGATCTCCCCTTCTCACTCAATCCAGTAGAAAAATAGAATACAAATACCTATATATGTCTCTGTAATGTACATAAAACCATGTGATATTTTGATATATACACAACCCTATGATACACAGGTATAGGTTTGTAAAATGAAAAACATAATCGAAACAAAAAAAAAAAAACACATCAATAAAAAGAGATAATGGTAATTAATGGGTGATTTGAAATTGAGAAGAAAAAATGTCTTTATGTACTATATATAAAAACGGATGTCTGTGTATGTTATTATAATAAACTGGCGATCAAATAATGGTAATTTTATCTTTAATGAAAATTTACATGACAAAAAATGAAAAAGATCTGATTTAAAATGTTGTTTTTAATGAGACGCCTTGTACAATTACAGTGTCATGGACATCAAGGCGTTTACTAATGTCCATTCTGCAGTTAATTAATCTTTAATCCAAGGATAGATTTTCAAAATGTTTCAATACATTTACACCATCACAACCTTGATATACAAAATCCTAATCTCCATAACAGGTACATGTAGCTCCTCTCTTTGGCTTGATCAACCTAAAACCATTCATTGCACTATGTAAATCTTATTCTCATTATTAATATTAAGATTATAGTATAAAATTTATATCTAATTCTTTTCTTATTAATATCAACATTATAGAATTTGTTGAAAAATGTCATTCAATGACAGTCGCCTTTAAAGGACAATATAGAGAATTCCACACATGAAGAACTTCCTCCTTAAGAGTTCTGTATACCAACAATTGTCATGTGACTCGATTACCATTGACAACAATCTGATAAAAATATACAAATACTTGAAAACAATTAGGTACATATATTTAAATAACTGTGTATGGGCCATCCCATACTACCATTGTCGCTTTGTCTTCAAGATTTACTCCAAAAGTTTTGACTATAACCAAATCAATGTTTATCAGAATAAACACTACTACAGTCATAAGTATTTCATAACTATGTCCTTCAGATGCACCAAGATTGAGGGTTTCAAGTCTAACTTGCATAACTAGATACTGCAGTCACAACTAGCCATGGGTATAGTTCCTACATAAAAAATAATTAAACTGCTCTGAGAATAACAAAAACCTCAGCACTAGAGAAATCAGTCAAACTACAAACTCAATTTGATTGTTCATAAATGTTTATATGACAGCCAATCAAAATTGGTTTGATCAGGAAATGAGTAGGTTTTACTCAGATATGCCTCATCATAAACAAGTTTATAGAAACGCTTATCTAAAATAATTTCTAGATATGATTTGCAAAGGTTTAATAGATAAATAAGCTACTAAGAGTATGTGCTAATTGCATAGACTTGTATAAAGCAAAAAACAAAACACTACTGGAGCTATACAAGGTTAGCTCTTAATTTATCCTAGCATAAAGCCTTTCAAATCAATATTTTAGTTGTCACTTGATTTTACATCGTGCACCAACAAAAATGTAAGTATATGCAGAACAACTTTCATTTGCAAGTATATATTTATGGAGATGTAAAATAAACAAATATTCTGCCTGCACAACCTAGTACTCATAACTAAAATAAACTATAAAATAACATTTACTGTACATGTTTAAAATTTATAACGCATAAAGTGGACCAATGAGTTGGTATATCATGCAATAAATACATGTTTAAGCATTAAACACAACCAAGAATGCTTTGCAAATAAACTTATAACTTAGATGCATACAATCCTGAAATTTTCTCTTGAGTTTTGAGAAACTGTACTCATAACTTTCCTAAAAGTAAACAAGAAAAGCACAATGATGCAAGGTGTGGTAATTTTAGAAAATGTTGCTGCATCTGCGACTGATTTCTATTTATGTTAAGTTCTTCTTCATAGACCCTCTTCAAGCAAGAAACTACAATTTTTATTTATTCTAATGAACATTATGTTGTGTGACACTAGAGATGAAATTGATTTTTAAGCAATTTGATTTAATGTATAAATTTAATGTATCATCTATCTTAGTATTCATAACAGGTTGCACTGAACATTTGTTTGTTGTTATGGGACGATGACATCTATGAGTTGACACCTTGTGCATATATCCATGTAATATCCAGCAGTATGGAGCCATGTTTATAGGTTAAAGAATATTGTGCACACTTGCCATGGATCTAGCGTTATTTACAACAAGCCGTGAAATATATTATCTTCTTCTACTCGTAACTGGAATGTCGGGAAATCACACTTGTAAGCTGGCAGCGCAGCAGCTTCATGATGTCCATAAAGCTTGTAAGGCCTGTAGACCATCATTTCCAGTCATGTCCAGGGGCACCTCAGTATATACATACTACTTTAGTCCATTGATCACACTTGAATGCATACATAAATAAAACCTCTGACCATATTAACACTTAAATGTATATACTCCACATGAGCTTTTTAAAAAGAATTTTTTCTTATATCCGAAGCATTGGGTCAACATGAATTAGGAAATCAACTTCCTTGCAGTTAAGTGTTCTGCACTGCTTCTGCAGGTCTTGTTGCACAAAAATCGATCACATCACACTGTATCTCTTGGATATCCCAATCCAGTTATCACATCACAACCATCTCGGACATGGCAATCTGATGACTACGCACAATTTCTCGGATAACCCAAGCCTCTCATACCTTGTAGCTGTACCCAGACTATCATGAAGTCTGACCTCATCCCACCAAGGTATGCTCCACCCTTATTTTACACCAGGCAACATCAAGGAATATCTGTGTAACCAATAAACAGCACAACGACTTGCCAGTTAGTTAATTATCTTCAACTTCACAAGAAATTTGTCCACAAAATTTTGTTTTAGAGTCCACAGCTAGCAGTTGCACTTGGGTTATCAGCATTGGCATTATGTATGCTTTAAAAAAAATAACAACCAAATTTCCCCTGTTTTTATCCTTGAAGAAGTTTTTTGCCACTAAAAATATTAAAAAACATCTCGAAAACAGTAGTCACTTGACCCAGCTGGCTTGACAGACATGTCAAAGTTGTTATTCAAATCTGCCATTGTTCTCCTGAAAGTATTTTTTGTTTATCGAAATATCTTGAGCCACCATTATCACTAAACCCAGGAATCTGCCCCTTCCTGCCCCTGGTCCTGACCCAACAAGACATTGCCATGTGCTGCTCCTTCATCCATCTCATCACGACGTTTCTTGTTCACACGGGCATAAAGCGGCTCCTGGTTAGGTGTTCCTGGGGAGGCTAGGTGCTGCTGGCTGCCCTGAAAATACAACAAACATTTAGTTCCTAGTGACATGTCTAGATAATACCCATGCTGTGAAACACAATAAGTAAATATGACCTTCAACTTTCTTCTTGTCAATGACCTATAAAGTGGATATTTTCTATCCTATACAAAGATATGTCACACATTTAGGTTTGGCAATAGGGACCATCCTGATTAGACGGCTCCCAGCCAGAGCTTGCAAATCTAGAATTTTTGCCTACGTCAGTCTTCAGCAGATGAATATTTTACATGTGTTCAGTAAGATAACTATATAACTTCATTTGTTTGTTAATTGGGTTTATCGTCCCACGAAGTTTTTCAGTTATCTGGAGACAATGTCCACTTGAAGCAGATACAGTGCTGCCTTCACTGAGTATAGCATGTTGTAAACACCTGGCATGACATCACACCCAGTCACACTATCCTGACACGGGCCAACCAGTTGTGGAACTACCTTTATATTTGCTTTAGCGTTAGCAACGGAGCTACACCACTGCCATTTTTAACGACTTTGGTATTTCACGACCAGGACTGAACTTGGGGCCTTCCATACCTGGAGCCAACGCTCTACCATTTTTTTTCACTACCATGCCTGGTTACATAATTTGTGTAGAGACTGCAATAAATATATGTACAACAATACAACATATATAATTGCTATGCGATGAATTCATCAAATACTTTCTAAGCTAAACTGTGTATTGTGCAATCAACAACACTTTAGCAAGTGGCTAGAAACAAACAAGCAAAAAGTGCCTATCCTGATAGTACAGTTTCCAATGATACTGATAGTTATAAAACTATTTAATAAATTATATTTATACCAATTATTTGCTTTTCATAAAAATAAATGAAACAAAATCAGGGTGCTAGTGTGATTTCTACTATATATTTCAATCATAAGCCAATTACATTTACTAGATTTAGCAGTAAATACATGTTGAGCAAAATAATGGTACTCATTCAAGCTCATGTTATGATTTTAATAATTTGAAAATTGGAAATGATGACATAACAATTATGATTGTAAAAGATTTGTTTTATGACAAACATGTCAGCAAAAATAAATAAAAAACTTACAAAACAATCTAGGATTCATTTCAATGATAAAAACATGTAAATTTCTGCAAATAAAGTTTTGCAATGCATATAGATATTATAGATTTAATTGCCTAAGTTCCATTATTTGTTAATAAAAATAAAATCTGGTTTATTCGCCATTTACTGCCTGACCCCTAATTGGACTCGGGGTAAAAATGGCTTCCAGTATTCTTCAACGCAAGCATTGCTCTAGAATACTGCATTGTTGTGTGGGGTTAAATAAACTCTGGCAATCTTTTATCGGTCCAATATTATTGTAGAGGTGTCTTGCTGTTATTTTTACATTAAAGTCACAATACATAAACCAATCATTTAGTTTGATTTGTTGAACACATGATTTGAGCAGCTTTTCTTCTTGATTGCAACAAATGGTGCCAGCATGCCTTTGAAATGCATCTCGATTTTTTGTTAAAATATGTGTCAGTAGAGCTTCATAATGACTAATACTGGCGATATGTAGATATATCCAAGTTCAGACAGATGTTTTTAAGTGACAAGTTTACTCTTTTTATCAGTGAGGCAAAATAACAAAACTAAAAGTGGGAGGTGAAACAGTCAGAGATGATATAAAATATACACAGTTTACAATTACAAAAAATATGTTTTCAAATTAGTTATCATTATAAAACTTTCTGTATAAAGATGTCTGGAAATTTTGGTTTATCAACTACGACGAGAATTGGAAAAAGTAAGATTAAGTCTGAATGGTACTGAGGCAATAAGGTGACACATTATATCACTTCTCCCCCATATAGGGAGGACATATACAGCAGTGAAAGGGTTTAACAAAATCCCCTTAGGCAAAAAGTATGCAATGAAAAGCATTAGAAAAGTTCAAACATAAGATTTAGTGTGTTACTGTTTAATTACCAAGTTACCAAAGATGATAAATGAGTAACATTTATATACAAAATGGTTTTTATTATTTATGAAATACAATAACAGAGCAAAAGTTCACTATAAAACCAGCAAAAACCACAGTAGCACAAACATAAAGCTTAAAAACCTCTTAAGTGTACAGAATTTCACTATAGTTTAAAAAATGTTTTAAATAGCAATTTTTAACTTTATATTGAAACTTGACCTTGTCCTTCACAAATAATAGTTTTAGCAAACTATATTTTTAACTGGCTATAACATTTTTTGTGTGTTTTCAATACTCCATTGCATGCTCCAAATTGTAAGCTGATCTTTCTGAATTAACTTAAGTCTAGCAGTATCGTTTCTTTCTTTTCATATGGGTAATATGTTTTACTGCATGGCTGAAAAGATAAGGCCATATTTAACAAAAATAAAAATAGAATCAAATAGTTATTTCACCTCAAAATTGTTAGATAGTGAGCTTCAAATTGAATAAGAAAAGAAAGAAATATAAAACCTCAAAGGAATGAAAACAAATGTTACTAATAACCTCATAAGCTCTACATATTAGCCACCTGTTTAATCCAAACCACACCTTACCGATGGCTTTTTCTCTTTTTTCTTTAATACTTCTCCGAGCGCTTCCTATCAGCAAGGTAAACAATTAATGACATACAGAAAGTTTTTAAAACAATTGTTGTTTACTATAAAGTGTTCTACTAGTACAGATTTTTGTAAGCACTCTTCTAAATGTTGTCACAGCTTGTTGCCAGTTTTAAGGATAATGTCACTGGGATCCATCATGTTTTTTTGTAAAATGGCATAGCATCACAGTACACGTCAAAGACTTTTAGCCAACACCATCACAGATTCGTTCCAGAGACAATGAATATGACAAAAAACATTATTCAGCTAGATTTTGCTGAATTCATCAGCTACATGTATTTCTATACAGTAACAACATGGCAGTCAAGTTGTATTTTCATATTCAACCAGTTTATCCCATCAGTGCAAGGAAAAAGTGCATGGAAATGAGTTAACCTGCTTTACATTAAGGTCAAGTGCAATTTGTGATGCTGTGTGTTAGCACTGGACTTAAGTATGAATACAGACTGTCAAGATTACGACAGGGGGTGGAGTTACAAATCGGGAAATGGTCCATTGTCAGAAGTTCTCAGTAAAGGAAGAATCTCCACATTATTTAGTATAAACTTTCAGGTACTCTTTAAATGGACTATGCTTGATGATTTAACGCTTTTCATGCTATATTTATTAATAAACATAAAACAACAACATGCAAAGGTAACAAGAATAAATGGTTTAGACTCTACAGCAATGTAGAGCAGATCCGAATCAGATGGCTCCCAACAAGAGCTGTCTGATATCACTCTACTTTATTTGAAAAGCCCAATTCATTGCTAGCTGACCAAGAGTTAAATAGTTATCTAATATTTTAAGCTTATACTTTAAAAATTATTGTTTTGTTCTTTGTTACATCGCACCAACACAATAATGGTCGTTATGGTTACGTCCAGCTAATTATTGGTGGAGACTTATGTCTTGGTAGAACCACCAATGCACCACAGGTTGGCTGGAAAACCATCCCACATCAAAGTTCTCGCCCTGACTGGGACTTGAACCCACGTGGTCAGGGGCTGGGGAGTTTCAAGTCAGCCACTCTAACCGCTCCGCCACGGGTGCTCCACTTCAAAAATTCGTTTAGGCAGTGTTTAGGCTAGAACTTCAAAGCAGTGGGCCAATTTGACCCATCACTTTGGAAAACAGTGGGCCAATTTCATAATCAGTGGGTCATTTAAAAAGATGGAAAAAATTACTCATCAAAATGTGTTTTTAGTAGCAGACTTCGCGAATAATGTCATGATGTTACGGATCACCCAAACGCTTTACTTATATACCGCATCATAAAATGTGAAGCGTCTGTTAATAATGATCAACAGAGTTGTCGTTCGTACCGGAAGTCGCTAGTGCATATAAAGTCAATTCAATACAGCAGTTTTTAGATCAACAGGTAATGCCGAGTCGGTCTATTTTTAGCAGAAACTAGTTTGTGTACAATTGATTGATACAAAAATAGAAGTATATTCAGTTTTATCTGTTTTTTATTTTTATTAGCATGTGCCAAAATGACCCATTCAGTTAAAAAATGTGCGCCAACCCTAAGAATTCTGCGCCAATCCCTCAAAGGCGCGCTCTAGCCTAAACACTGTTTAGGTCATGTGGACTGTACTTTTAGTTAGTATGTTCCACACAGCCTGTACTGTATATTGTTTCAGTCAATCGTCTTTATATTCCCTAATGAGAGCTCTGACATATTTGTTGTCATAATGTCAATACCCTCTTTTTTGGATAGCAATACCTTTTTGAGTAAAAAGTAATTAAATCTTTTATCCCTTAAACAGATCTACTACTTACAGGTTGCATATTTGGGAAGAGAGCCACACCCCCTGCAGGAGGTTTGTTTCGATGATTCCGCTGCTCATCAATTGGGGCATAGCCAGGTCCCAAATCCGTCATTGATATCTCGTTCATTCGTCCTTGACGACTGCCATAGCGATCTGTAAGCAACAATCAAAACTAATGAATAATTAGTTGCTAAAAGCAATGACAATATTAATAAAGACACATTTCAGATACAAAGAAAAATGTGGGTAAAGTAATTTCTTTTCTCAACCTGATCCTTTATGGATTGGATGGGATCTGCCGGCATTTTTGCCGATACTGTGCAGGGACATTTCTATCATTATAGCATAGGGACACTTATGAGGTGCCCAGGGACTGAACCCAGCCGGTCCATTATACTGACACAGACGAATGCTGTCCCTTAGCCCCAAGCGTTAGGAGGGAAGCCACTACTACCAACTTTTTAGTCTTTGAACCCACAACCTCCTGATCCGCAAGCTGACACTCTACCACCTGAGCTATTGTGGCCGGTCTGATCCTTTATGTTAAAAAAGCATGTCAGCAGGCAGTCATAACTGCAGATATTATTTACCCTGCTGATCCATTCCTGGATTGACGTGTCCCTCAATTCGCTGGTTACTACCATGGTAACCATTTCCTCGGCGTGATGCCATTGTCGTGTCATCATAACCCTGCCCATCGATTGGTCGGTTGATCGTGTTGTATGGTGTTGAGAAATTGCTGTTAGGTTGACTGCTTCCTCTGCAACGAAAATAGAAAATATATAGGTAAAACTGTGATAGTTGGTAATAGGTAATATTAAGTTATAGTCTACTATCAAGCTACTGCTTGTTCAGCCGACTTTACAGTTTACCCCCTGGTCATTGGGTATATTCGTCAATCCCGTACAATGGCAGCCGACACATGGCGCTGGGAAGTCATATTACTGACCCGAATAACCCTCGCAGGTACCCATTTATACACCTGGGTGAAGTAGAACAATTCGAGGTAAATTTCTTGCTCAAGGAAATTAGCGGTGACCTGACCGGGGTTCGAACCATGGACCCCGTGATCCGGAGTCGTGCGTCCTACCACTGGACTATTCCGCTCCTCTGTTTAATAAATGATGAGTATGAATTGGATTTACAATCAAATTTATTAAGGATAACTGGACTTAAAAATCATTTAATACTTTAATAAAAAAAAAACTAGATATGTATAAACCTTTTAACCCTTTCACTCATACAGTTCTCCTAAATAACCATATGCCTAATGCATTCAGGCAAACTGGCATGCATAGGTAAACTGGTGACAAAGGTACCTCAGGTTCATAGAGCATTATTGGTTTTGTGTGGGAAGCTGACAGCAATTATGTTTAAGCTATATTTTAAGCTAGAATTAGTTATTTAATCATTTTTATGTAATTTAAAAGTTTATTCAGAAATATTTTTTTTTCTGATGATATAATTTTCATGCATATGAGGTTATATAAATTGTTAGAAGAGGGTTTGAATAAAACAAAAGAAATATGTCATAGGCAATTTCTTTATTTTATGTTTGAAATATTCATTAATTGCTATTGTTTTTTATTTAAAATACAACATTTAAATCTGAATCCCCAAAACCAGAAAATTCTGACTCAGTGTCTGTTTGTTTGTTTGTTTGTTGGGTATCATCCCACCAACAGTATTTCAGTTATCTGGAGGCGGTGACCACTTGAAGCAGATATAGTGCTGCCTTCACTGTGTATAGCATGCCGTGAACACCTGGCATGATACCACAACCAGTCACATTATCCTGACACAGGGCCAACCAGTCGTGGAACTTATATTTGCTTGAGCGTTAGCAAGGGAGCTATACCACTACCATTTTTAATGACTTTGGTATGTCGCGGCCCAGGATCGAACCCGGGGCCTCCCGTACCTGGAGCCGATGCTCTACCGATTGTGCTACCAGGTCCGGTGACTCAGTGTCACTACCAAACAAAATATAATAAGCATCAGGCATACTTCTGCAACAAGATAAAGTCAATAAATATTATCAAACAATTTGTGTACAAGATCTTTTCCAATAGGATGCAGCGATTAAAATGATAATGAATGAGGCAATCAAATGAAGCTTAAATACCTTCCAAGTTGACCCACAGAGCAATAAAACATATTGCCTCTCTCATTAGTCAGTGGGTTTTATGGTCCAATGCTGCCCCGAAGCAAAAGGGAGTTCCGGTAAGTCGGCAAAACTTTTCAACATCAAATACTTCACTTTCAATTATTGTGAAGGAAGCGGATGTTTATTACTGTTAGGCTGACCATGTGAGAGTTGTTGCGGTTTAGAAATGGTAAGATTTGCCAGCGAGTGTAAACAATGAAAAATTCCATTAGGGTGCTCTACAAACTGAGCAAATTTTCACATTTTTTTCAGAACAACCCCCCTTTTTATTCACTAAATGTATAAATAAAGGCTTTATCTTACTGAATAAAGATAAAAGAAAAACTTTACATGAAGTATTCACTTATGATTTTCCACTTAACTTTGAGGGCGTAATTTCGCCAAACTATGTGTAAAATGGCGTATGTATGAGCCAGATGCACAATGCCAAAAATTGCCAAACTATAAGCCTAGCCCACAATGCCAAAAATCGCCAAACCATGAGTGAAAGGGTTAAATATGTTTAAAAAAATCTTTGCAACAGAGACGAGGGGTTGGTGGTAATCACTAAAGGGACATACTTTACAGCTACTTAATTATTTAAGACAAAATTTACAACAATTTATTTAATTATGTAACGTTTAAGAACATACGTGGGAAGCGGAGGGTTGAAGTCCTTCTCTGTGTATCCCATTGTCTGATAGTCTCCGTGTAGAACCTTGAACTTCCACATCGTCTTCAGCACCTGTAATAGGCAGCAGACACAGATTTAACTGTGTGGTAAATAAATTACACATCCCAGCAACAATCTTACAGATCTTCAGAGATGGTAGTACCACTTGTTGCTATAGAGATGTTCGTTTGTTTCATTTAACACCATACCAAAACAATTATGGTCATATTGACAATGTCCTCTAATTATTAGTGGAGGAAGACCCCAGAAATGTGTCTGGGTAGAACCACTGGCAACCCGCAGGTCAGCTGGAAGTCTTCATAACATATAAGTCTAGGCTCGATCGGGACTTGAACCTATGCAGTGAATGACTGATGTGTTACAAGTTGCTGACTTAAAATGCTTTGCCATGGGCGCTCTTGTAGGTAACTTGTTTAACAAATACTTAAGTGATAAGGAATGAAAAGTATTTTGTCGACTATTGCTTAATAAAACCTTGTTAACACTACACTTAAATACAAAAAAATTAAAGTCTAATACTTCTATGATTAATAGCTTTTGTAAAGAAACAATAAGTCCAAAAGGTTACACTTACTGCGGCAGCGAACTTATATGTGCGAGCATTGAAGTTATTCTGATTCCGTACGATGTGCATCAGTCGCTGTAGACCTCCATCAAGACAGAATGCCTTTACAAAGTCCTGGTTGTGGACAAGCACCTCGTTGAGACATGCCAGTACGGCACAAATTGTTTCATCCGTCTTCTCCTTCTGACGATTCTCTTGTGGCAGGTTGCTGATCAGCTGCTTCATGGCATATTTACCTAGAGATAATAACTGATTATTAATGTCTTTTTTTTTTTCAAAAATAAGTTATAAAAACAATTAATTCATGTGAAAATAATAAATCTACATTAATATATACTGACAAAAATATAGCTGTTATTGGTATTTTTTTTTACTTGAGGCAGATACAGTTCGTCAATGACCTGGTATCCTCTACATTCAGATAATCAGCAGATAATCAGATAAGTCGATCAGTCAATCGTGTATGGTAGAAAATATAGAGGAAATAAAAAACTATTACCAGCTGAATTATAAATGTCACCAAGGTCAAGAGGAAAAAGGATTTGTTGTTGTTGTTGCAAGGAGGGTTATTCAGTTTAGAGACAAAGAAATGAATCCGTCTGACTCACCAACTAAGTCCTGGTTCTGTTCATCAATGGAGAGGTTACGTAGCGCAGTGGCTGAGGCACATACAACTCTCTCTACCTCATACGTGAGTAGATCCACCAAGCTTGGAAGAGCTTTCTCCTTACGAACTAATGATCGTATTTCAACTGCCGGCTTAAATGAAAAATACACATTCAAAATTTATTTCTTAAATTTTTTTGTCTCAATTGCTTTTCACAATGCCACTTGAAATATAAATTTATGAATGCATTAAAACACAAACATTCAAAGTGTTATTTTTGAAACTGAATACTGAGAAAGCGGTCAAAAAGCACCTATTCAAAACTGTTTTGTTTGTTTATGACACAGTTATGGTCATATTGGCGACGTCCAACTGACTATTGGTGGAGGAAGACCCTCACTGTGAGAGGCTGTGGAATTACAAGTCGCCGATATTAACCGCTCAGCCAGGGTTACCAAAACTATATCCAGTTGCTGTCACCTTTGCTGTACTCACTACATTGCGTAGAAACATAAGGCATGAATAAAACTGGCAATGCACATGACCATCAAAAATGTGGTGATGCCTCTCATAAAGCTGTGACAACACAGACTACTGCTTTCATTGTTGAAAATTACTTGATGCAATTTATAGTAAGACAAACATTTTTCTTCTTAATTTTTCTAAATCAAAGAGGTATAAAAAAGAATTATTTTGCTAAATAAGAGTAAGACACAACACAGTGTGTCTCAATAGTGTGAATATGGGTATATGTACCTTTTATTTGCAGTGATGAGAGACTGAAAAGGTTTTTAGTCAGGGGTTATATATTTTTTTTTCCCATTGGCAAGCACCAATTGTTCTATTCAACATCCTTGTTTACTTTTGGTTAGTTTTCACAAGCTCCATCACAAGGAGATGTTGCAAATTCCAGCGATTGAAAACAGTGTGTAAAGTCTTAATCTACTGAAGAAAAAAGTATTGTAACCACTTTCCATTTTTGGCAACACCAGTAATGTATTTATGAATGTATAACTCATAAATATGAATGTGTAGAACTGTTTTTGTGTGTTTTTACCTAATCAGAGTCATGTTTACTCAATACCTTGCAGGTTGTATAAAAGTTGTCCTTATAAGCTTGTGAATATTTTTAAATGGAGTACATAAATTATCGCTTTCTGTTATAATATTATCATATAACACAACCTGGACATTATCTGCTCTGTTAACATAAAATGGCAACTTAAGGCATGTATTACTGCAGTATGTCAAGAGAAAGCAGCACCCACCTTCCAGTCACAGGCTGCCAGGTTCTGGAGTGCCCCACAAGCAGCCTCCAGTGTGACAGGGTTCAGGCTGCACTTCAATAAGTGATGGTAGTACCGTATCACATCCACACCCCATAATGCCTTGTACTCGTTGGCTGATGGCGGCAGATTAGGAGCACTTCTGTCAACAGAATGATGACATCATCAACTTAACATTTTTTAGTCAATTTTATCATCATAATTAGCAATATCATCATCATCATCATCAACATCATCATTATCATCATCACCATCATCTTTATCATCATCTTTATCATCATCATCATCACCAATGCCATCATGTAATTATACATTCTTATCAATATTATCCTCTTTACCATCATGATAAACACAAGCATTTCTTTCATAAACATTACTTTCATCATATTTATTATCATCCTTTTTTATGATCCCACTTGACATCAAATTTTTTTATCATAATTCCACTTGACAACATAACTTTTATCATAATTATCATAATTACAATCAATATTATCATATAATGATCACTCTGTGATTAATCATTATTCTTATTATCTTTAATTTCACCATTATCATAATCATCAACATTAAATCATCTAGAGCATTAAATATCATCACAATCATCATAAATATGACACAATGATAATTCAAACAATAAAGGGAAAGCTAAAAAAAGTCTCTAATTCAATGTATATGGTTTTGAAAATCAACATTACATCTATCAGTACTTACACTTCTGGACCATGTCCTGACTTTCCTTTAGGCGTTGTCTTCTTTTTACTTGAGCTGCCTCCAAAACAGCCAGTTTTCTCTGCAATAGCAAAAATTTATGGAAATGTTGATTCAGTGTTAACTGGGGGTATGAGTCCAACAAAGAATAGTTAAATCATATAGAGAATGACCTAATGTCTTGTCAGCCATCTTTGATGGCAACTTTAAGGAATTTTCAGATGAATTTAGTTGTATTTTTTTTACCTTTAAAACTATCGAAATAAAGTTTTGATATTTAAACTATTTCATAACAGCTGTTAAATGTGATATAAAATTCAGTAAAATGGACTGTTTAATACTGCACATATTTCCAGATTTCGGTCGGCATTAGCTTCTGCCCTCAGAGATGGCTGCCTTAAACGGTCTTATCAGTGCCTATGACATCACATGGTTACTATCTATTGCCTGAACAGCAGATTATCACACAAGCAAATGTCCCACCTTGATGGTTTACTGGATCATAGGTTAATATGCATGGTGCTCTGGTTGTTTTGCTGTCCTAAGAGGTTCTCAGTGGAAGTTCTTAGTGAGTCACATGTCTACTGAGAGAAATCTGCAGTATTTCACCAGCAGCTATTCACAGATTTCTTTTTTTATGTGTACAGGTCATTGATATAACACAATTTTGTGAAAGAAATCACAAATTATTGTCTTGCTCCTGTTTATGAAGGGATATATACACATTCAACAGACAAGAAGTAAGCAATTATATAGATATGTTTAATATAAAGATAGTCATTTTTTCATTTTGTTTGTTTATTGTGTTAATCGTCCCACCAACAGTATTTCAGTTATCACGAGACAGTGTCAACTTGAAGCAGATATAGTGCAGCCTTCACTGTGTATAGTATGCTGTGAACACCTGACATGATACCACTCCCAGTCACATTATCCTGACACTGGGCCAACCAGTCGTGGAACTACCCTTATATTTTCTTGAGCATTAGCAAGCGAGCTATACCACTATCATTTTTAACGACTCTGGTATGTCCTGGCTCGGGATCGAACCCGGGCCCTTCCGTACCTGGAGCCGATGCCTTACCGATTAGGCTACCAGGTCCAGTTTTTCATATTGTTTTTTCATTAAACATGTCTGGATGAAAACAAATAATACATTATAGAAACAATCAGGAACAAGTATGGTGACTATCAATCATGATACTTACCCCCCTTGTCAGCTTTTCGCTGCCTCTGTAAAGTTGCACTTCTCTTCTTGAAGAAGTCTGGATCTTCAATTTCCTGTATTCTGAAGGATAGATTCCGTAATGTGCACACACAGTTTTCCAGGGGTTTATTGTCCACATTTGATTGATCAATTGCTATTCTTAATGTATACACTAAAGATTCAACAAGTCCGTGACACTCACGCAGCTTCTTTCTTGCTTCTATTCCATCTGAGCTCACATTTCTGGAAAAAGAACATATAAAACCAATTAAACACTGAACATTCAATGAAAAACAAAAGTCTTCATCAGATTGTTGTTACTTTTCTTACTCTAGTTTTGTATTTAAGAGAGATCAATGGACGGTTGCTAAAGAAGTAAACACATAATGACAATGTATTCTAGCTAAACATTCAGAAGGCTTAATGTTCTATAATTGGAAAAAGAACCGTTTTTTATAAAAAGGACTGCAGAGGGCACTTTGGAATATTGGAAAGTTAATATACCAACACATTGTAGGTCAATTTGTTGAAAGACAGTATAAAATGACAGTTACTGAGACTTAAAACCTGCATTATATTGGCTAAAAGGTGGTATTTGACAATATGCCTTTATCAGATGCAAGGAACAATATCTTTTCCACTGTTTTCAGTGTGGTGGTGGAGGGGGCGGGGGGGGGGACAGATTAAAGCTAACTTTCTCTATAAACTCATACAGAAGTTTAAGTAAGAATGGCTTTAACACTACCTATTTTGTTTGACAGTACAAGTTGTGACAAAAAGTTGCCCTAAATGTTCATTCTTTTCAAAACTATAAATAAGCATAACACTGATCACTGCAAAAATATAGGCATCGATATCAGAGTGGACTACGTGGATTACAATATAACGCAATCTAAAAAGTAAGTTGTCATGTGGTTTTCTTTGTTTAAAAATAGCCATCTCAGCAGTGTGGCGATGATGGGAAATACTGGTCTGCTGTGACAGGTGGGGATTTATGTTTCACTGTTAACACAGATCTAGGGCATCAATGAACAGCATTTTGCTGGAGCTTTTTCATGTAACAATGACTTATTTGGTTATTAGAGAAAAAACATCTATGTCCAAACTGTCGGATACTACCTTTAGGTGGGTCTATAGAATGGCCGTAAAATATTGACACGGTGAGGTCTTGTGAGTTTGATATGAACACATTTAAAATCTTCCATCGCAACTTTCTGTGTCAATTTTGGTTTATAAACTTGATGCTTTGCAGCATTGTGTAAAACTGATAAATTTGGAAAGGTCTGTCATTTTTCATCAAACGACCAATTCTAAAACAAGTATAAATTTGAATTTTGATAAATCTTTATAAAAATATTTTCATATCCATAATTTGCAGCACAAAATAATAGTCAGTATCGATAAAAATCCATCAAAACTTTTCTGATAAGTGTATTCTGCAAAAGTTGTTTTTCTTAAAATATCCCAGTAATGATATCATAAGTTTTTTTTTATGCTTTATGCATCAGCATTTACCTTAAACATTTCTGGTATCAGAAAAATATTATGACATTAAGCACAGGAAATGATGACAATGAGTTTTAAACAAGCAGTTCTTATGAAAACTTATTATATATATTTACCTAAAGGTTTGCGATCATTTGGCTATGTGTTGTTTTAAGAAGGCAAATTCCATTCCAAAAACTTAAACAAAGAATTAGTGAATATGAAAATAGAGCTTTGGGGAATATATGCCTACTTTAATTTGACCATGAAAAAAATTGCTATATGAAGATAGATAAACTTGCCTGAGAATACGCCAACTGTTATTATGCCAAAAAGGCCGACATATTTGAAAAAGGATGAAGTTACCTGAGAACACCTGTTGCATTCCTGAACACTGTGGTCCAAGGTACATGGTGGGCAGAGACCCCACGCTGCTCCCAGCCAGAGTGAGGGATGATGATACTGTTCACCAGCACGGCCAGTCCATCGTCAATGATGGGGCGCTTCAATGACTGAAATATATAGAATACATTTAACTTTGGTAACCAGGAAACCTATTAAACAGGTTTATTTGAAAATAAATTTTCTTTTCAGTATTCCTTTTGATAAAGTCTTATAGCTGAAACTGACAAGATATAAAACTAAAATTTAAAAAATGGCAGTTATCAGGAAATAAAATTGTTTAAGACATAAATATTTCCCTTTAAGGAATAAGCTTATGGTCCAATCAATTAATCACTGTTCATCTAAGACTGAAAGATTCAATAAATGTAAACCACATATTAGATTCACTTTTCAATATTCATTGCCAGGAAAACAAAACACATGAAAATTGTCACCAGAATTGATAAAACAATTAAATTTGTACAAGTGCAAGATACAAAAATATTTAAACTCTCCAAGATATTAATAAGCATGTGCAAGCGCTAATGCACATATTTCTGTAAAAAGTATGTGTCTGTGAGGTGTGTAAGAGATAACATGGGAGACAGCATGACCTTGTTGTGTGTTGAATACAGTTTTTCACATTATGCTGTCATGTGTATGCATTATATAACTGTATGAGCAGCACTCACATCACTGGATGAGAGGTTCCAAAGGACCCCTGTAACAGCATCCTTCACATCTTCATCTTGGCTCTTTCTCAGCAGCCGCACCAGGGCTGGAATACCCCCTGCATTCTTCACTGCATTCTGTAAATAGAACCAACATAAAACATTGCACAAGGTACATCATGTATTTAGAAAAAATAATACTGACCCAAGATATAGCATCAGTATGTTTTACAACTAAAAATTAAAATAAGAAAATTCATTCCCATTCACTTAATTTCTTTCTGCAAAAAACTGAGGATCTAATGTGTTATAGTACTACATCAGTATATAAGATCCTAGTAATTTATTTCTTCAGCAAGGTCATGATCAGGTTTACGTTGTTGTATAACACCAAACAAGTCATAAGGTTTATTCTGTTGTATAATACCAAACATGTTATGCTTGGACATTTTGTTCATATTGTTAAATTCCATTTTTTTTCAAAAACAATCCCAAATAGTCAAATTAAAATAAAGATCTAATTGTAATAAATGCTTGATATGCTTCGAAGTGTTGTGAAGTGACAAATGATAATGTCGCATTGTCCTGCCATCAGTTTGCACACGTGCACTTCAAAAAATGATGTAATATGTAAACGCATAATAACTTGCAAATAAAAGATCAAACTCCTCTTAATTATACCATTGTGTCCGCTTAGGAAATCAATTTTATGATTTGTGTGATCTCATGCCTAATATGTCACAATTTTGAGTTTCTGTATCACCAAGGCTTCTTTGTTTATAGAGGTAAAAAATTTATAGTGTTGGAATATAAGACAGATACCAACACAATCAATATCTGATGCAACAAATCAAACAATTCAAATTTTATCAAGAATCCTTATTTGGAGACATGTATCTTTTTAAAAAAGATAATGACTTACCTTGTTAACTTCATTATGTCTGCCATAAGACAGATTCTTTAGGGCCCCACAGGCATTTTTATGCACCTCTGGATATTCACTGTTGAGCAGGTCCACAAGAAGGGGTATACCATCAAGGCCACGGATCTTCTGCTTAATGCCATCGTCCATGTAACTGAGATGAGTCAGGTAGGCAGCGGCATTTGCCTTGATGGCGTCACTGGGATGGCTAAGGTAGTCGATAACTTCTTGAAGGTCAGGGGAACGCCATCGCATTGCTGTGGGACCAGAAACAAAAGAGCAATTATAACAAAAAGATGGCCCAGTTTGCAAGGACAAAAATGTGAACAAGTAAAATTTAAAGTAATAAAATAAAATTAGGATCAACAAACATTAAATAAAGATTCCATATATTTTAGTTACCTCACAAAATATTTTTTTTTTGTAGGTGTTTCTCAACATTAGAAACACATTTAGGAGACATGCCTTTTTCATTTATTTTGTCCAATTGTAAATCACCAACCTACTGCCACCCTGCATGGAACATATTTTTCCTGCCTCAGAGTACTCCTTTATCAGTAGCTAATATCTACATTATTATTCAATAAAGATTCAGTTTCAAGTAAAAAAAAAACTACTCACTGCCACCCTGTATAGAGGGAGTGTTTCTTCCCTCAGGATACTCCTCTGGAGGTGGTCCTCTCATGATTGGCCCCTCCCCTGGCACAATGTCATCATCATAGTAGGGTCTTGGTGCATCTGCACTGTCCAGGTGGTTATAGCCTGGTGGTCGGTCTGTGTAACTGCCTGGACCTGAAATAGTTATTACGATACAATTAAAATAAAAAAAACCAACAGGAAAATAAAAAAAAATATCATTTAGTGATAAATGTTGTCCACTTGAAGCAGATATAGTGCTGCCTTCACTGCGTACAGCATGCCGTGAACACCTGGCATGATACCACACCCAGTCACATTATCCTGACACCAGGCCAACCAGTCCTGGAACTACCCTTATATTTGCTTGAGCATTAGCAATGGAGCTTTACGACTAGCATTTAAATGACTTTGGAATGTTGCGGTCCAGGATCGAACCCGGGTCTCCCATACCTGGAGCTGTCGCTCTACTAATGCGCTACAATGTCTGGTATATATTTGGAATAGATTTACTTCACTGTTCTCCTGTTATTGTTGTAAAATGCTGTTATCTTCTGTTAATTAAAACCCATTCACTACACCTTTATTGAATGATTTCATAGTGCATAAGTATGCATAGAGTACAAAAAAAAATCCAAAATAAGTTCTGGTGTGTAGACTGCAGACAAAATAAGGAAAGATCTTTACCTCCCATCCTGTCACTACCAGGTGAGGGTCCACGCGGATAGGGCTCATCCTCTCGCTGGAGCTGTAACAGACTACGCTGCTTCTGTCTGAATGGATCATCTGCAAATGGGTCATCCTGCACCTGTGGCAGCCCTTCGTGTCGTCGATCAGATTCTGGACCATACGAGTCATCTCTGTAGTTGTCACCAGGGTAACCCTGACCATTATAACCATCATCAATGTACTCCGGACCCCTTCCATCGTGAGGTGGTGGGCCCCGAAAACTGTCATCGGGATGACCTCTGTAACTGTCATCGGGGTAACCAGGCTGGTTTTCAGGATAGTCACCTTGGTCATCACGGTAACCAGGTTGGCTGTTAGGGTAGTCTCCCTCATCATCACGGTAACCAGGTTGGATGTTTGGGTAGTCTCCCTCGTCATCACGGTAACCTGGGTGCTGAGGAGAGCCCTGGAAACTGTCTTCAAGTGGCTGGCCATACCTTTGGAGTAAAAATTTATGCATTTTGAAGAAAGAAAATGTAACATATTTCTTTTTTTTTTAGACTTTGAATATACCAGGTTACAAAGTTGTAATGAAATTTAGCACAAATTATACAAGTAAAATTCATTTACAAAATTAAAATGAAAAAGTACACATATTTCTTTCAGGTAGAGTTAAGCAGAAATAACTGTCAAAGTGAAAAAGTGTGAAGAAAAAAAAGTTGACCATGCATGCCCGTACCGGGATTCGACCCACCAACCCCCAGTTTTGAAGCATTCTACCCCTTATTTTGATACTCTGCCACTGGAGGTGCAGCATTTCATTTGCTCTAGCTTAAATTCACCCACCTGAGCTTTAGAGGTTACAGGAAGCCAATATTTACTCAATGACATTCTTTACTACCCCACTTCCATACACCCTTTCACTTCACTCATCTGTCAACTGGAGCTGGCATTTACTCTATGACAACCCTTCCTTGCCCACTTCTATGTGACACATTGCTGCCCCTCTTGACTTCACTTACCTGTCTACTGGAGGTTGCTGGAAGCTGTCTTCCTCACGGTACCCGTTGTCACCTGGGTAACCATCTCCAGGGTGATCCATATAATTATCCCGTGGGTCTCGACCTCCGCTGTCATATCGTGGCTCCAACATGGGTGACTGTCGGTAGAAACTGTCTTCAACAGGTCCTGGGTGACCTCCCCTGTTAAAATGGATACAGTCAGGATTAAGATAAAATTGTTTGTCCTTATATCAAATTGTTCAATTATTCTTATTTGTTTTACTATTTTAAATCCTTTATATTGTCTTAGGCCTTTTTTATGCTTAATTTTATATCATTTTTTTCCCTCTTAGCTTAATCTTTTTCGTTGTCACTCTGAACTTTGACTCTTGAGTGTTAATCAATATTACCAATATTGTTGTCATCAGAACTATCAACATTACATTAAAAATTATTGTCAATCTGTTCAAACTATAACCATCATATTAACATAATCATACAAAAAACCTTTTAGCACAATAACATTAGTAATAAATAATCAAAAGACCCATGTAAACAATTATTTAAATAAATATTAATTAATATACAGTCACAAACATTATAAATGTTAATGCATATAAACAACACAATCTCTGCAATGTAATTATCTAACATCTAAATATTATTGCCTAAGATCAGTATATGCAAAAGCAGCTCTTTAATTCTTGGGCTACAATATTGTTATAATAAAATTTAACAATCTTGGAACATTTTACAAATAATTTATTATGTACCAACAATTATCAACAGATGATTATACTTATATCTTAAACAATTCAAGATATTGTTTTGTATTACAAATGAATAAATAAGATTTGCAAAGTAAATTAAATGTGTCTTAAATTGTTGGCATTTGTTTTATATAATAAAGAAATAAAACCAATGAAGAAAAAAATATGTATTTACAATTGTAGAATTTGTTAGTATGCGAGGTAAAATAAAAAGCAAAAATCCAAATATAAAATAATTATAAAGGTAGAACTACACACATAAAATATAAGTACGAGTAACTCTTACTTAAGAATGGATGGTGAATACTGGCCTAATCATGGTAGTTGGAATCTTTTAATATATTTATTAAAAAAAAATATTATTTGTAAGAAATAAATAAATAAATAAATACATTGTAATTAATAAACAACTAGTCTAAAAAATAGATAAAACAAGAACAAAAATAATTAACATTACTGCCTTAAAAAAGCTTTTTCACTAAGTCCCCTTTAAACATGCAAAAAATGCAGTAAATATAAAAAAAGAAAACACCAAAATACCGATCTGTAAGTTTGTATCACTTCTCTAGCATTTTGTTATATTATAAACAAGCCAAAATGATAATAAAAAGCATGCATGAAATAAATATGATGAGCAGTTTTACGCCAATGTAGCCCAAGCTTGATGAATCTTATATAAAATTATGAACATAGGTCTTAAATGGACTCATAAGGGGTCAGTTGGATTCACGAGTTCTAGCTGATACTTTGCACAACAATGGACTCATTTCAGTTATCTGGAGATGGTGTCCACTTGAAGCAGATATAGTTCTGCCTTCACTGTGTATAGCATGCCATGAACACCTGGCATGATACCACACCTTGTCACATTATCCTGACACCAGGCCAACCAGTCATGGAACTACCCTTATTGTTTTTTCAGCGTTAGCAAAGGAGCTATACCACTATTTTTTACGACTTTGGTATGTCGCGGCCTGGGATCGAACATGGGGTTTCCCCGTACCTGGAGCCGACGCTCTACTGATTGCGCTTCCAGTTCCGGTAGGACTCATTTCAGCTTTAGTGTCTAAATTATTACGTAATTTAGTGGCACCAACAATATTTTTCACTTGGAAGATTCCAACTATTGTTAGAAGGAAATACTGAGCACTTGTGAAGGTTGAACTACTTACAAACTGAAGGTCAGCTGAAAGACATTATGACACTTGTTGCCCATGATGGTGAGCTATTGGGCATATACTGGAGTTAGAGTCATGTTCATACTACCACATTGTGGGAAGGGAACTTTAGCTTTAATGAGTACTGAACCACTTACAAAATAACTAAAAACCTTACTCCAATGGTCTGTTGTGTTTGTTGTTGAAATACATCCCAGTGAACAATTATGATCATTATAGGGACGCCCAGATACTTGGTGGAGGAAGACACAACAAATGTCTGGGTAGAATCACCAGCGCACCGCAGGTCAGCTGGAAGACGTTCCCATATTAAGTCCTTCGCCTTGAACGAGACTTGAACGTATGCGGTGAGAGGATAAATAGTCAGAGAAGTTACAAATTGGAAACTCCACCCCTATGCCATGGGCACACCTCCAATGGTCCATGTGGGTTTTACAGTAGGGACTAAGGAGTTTGATATCATTGACTTAGTCTTCTCTTAGCTTATAAGCCTGTTTCTGATTTACATGCTTATTATAGTTCAACAATATCTTAAGAAATATTCTATAAATTGTTCAATGTCAATATTAATGACTGGTCATTCAAAATAATGTAATGCCACATGGTGTCAAAAAGCTTCGTTGGATGGCTAGAACCATACTGTTCTAAGGGAAAGTTTTGGTATTTAACATATTTCTAATATCACAATGTACAATTTTGTGATCAGGGAAGATAAAATTAAGAGAAAAAATGCAAAATTGAAAAATTTGCCCATAAGCATGTAAATTGCAGAGCCTAGCTCATTATATTAATTACAGTTTTGTACATTTTTAGTGTGATCCTAAAACTATATTTATTTCTGAAATACTCTGCTGTGACCAGTTATTATCATTAAAGAAACATCCATCAATTTTGGTGGAGAAAGACATCAAACAAATAACTGGGTAGAACCACTGGCACACCACAAGCCAGCTGCAAAACCTTCCAAGATTAAGTCCTTCACCCTGAACGGGAGTCGAACCCAGGCAGTGAGAGGCTTAGCAGTCAGATGAGTTACAAGTCGATGACTATAAAACTATGCCACCGGAGACTCCGCCTAAAACTAATGCAGGTATCTAAAAACTAAACGGACTGACAACACAGTAACAATTCTAGCAAACAACAAAAAACACAAATAATTCTAGCATTCTGTTTGGTGGGCAACATCCTATGATCATGACAGGAGGTAGGTGTTGATGGGCTATCTGACTGTAAAAGTGATCATAATACAAACCCCAATGCAGCATAGAATGACTCGCAATGAATCAAGAAAATGCTAAATTAATGCCATGTTTTAATGTTTGGATTTAAAACACGCGGTACAGAAAGCATAAACATCTGTTTAAAGAAAAACACTGCTCAGAGCCTGTGTTATGTGATTTGTAGGATTTTTACCATGAATCATTTGTTTTTTAACTGTATTTAAAAAGCAATTAAATTTTATTATATAAAAAAATGATAAAAAGCAGAGTAAAATACTCCAAAATAGGCAATAATGCACTCAATTTATAATAAAATGTTTTATATAAAAAGCAAAAATACACTAAATGGTTAACTAAAACAAGATTCTTTTAAGGAAATGCAAAATTAGGAAGTTTTAAATAAATTACTAAAAATTTCATGGTCTCACAAAAAAAACACAAGAGGGCAAAATAATTTTGATTGTAAATGTAATATTTAAATTAAATACAAGATGGCTACCTAAATGGCTCAATATGATTGGCTGATCCGTAGAAAGGCTGCTTCTGCTGCGTTGGGCTTTCAAAAGAGTCCTGCTCAACACCAAAGCGTGGGTTAGAATCATAAGCTACTGGACTAGCACGATAATTATCACCACCATAATCATCGTAATAGTTATTGAACCTGGTTGGTGTGCCGGCACCCCGTGGAGAGCCATTTTGTGGTCGACTGGTGCCCGGGTAATCGTCCACATATCCCCTCGGTTGTCCTCCATATTGCCCGTAACTGTCTCCATTCTGCTCGTGAGGGAGAGACGTTCTGCTGCTGTGACTCGGATTGCTGGCTTTCATCTGGTAGATACACAATCATTTAATTCAAAACAATTTATGTCGTCAATTAAATGAAGTTATTCCTATTAAAAGGCTGCTAAAAACTTAAGGTCAATAGTGACTTCTTACTTGCCTGGTAAAAGCTAACCATCAAATAAGTGTTGCTGTTTTTACCAATGGGGATCTTAAACTAAAAGCAGCTTAATGGACTAAGTTGGTGTATGTTAAAAGGAGAAGGGGCTTTGGGCCTTTGAGAAGGGAAAAATTGTGTGGCATTTAATTAAAAAAGGGGAAAAATGTGCATGTTTAACTTCTTATCTGCTACCATACATCTTGTATACTTATTACGAGGAAATCTCTCTATTCATTTTGTTCTTGAGCTCCTCTTCAATAGCATGGTCCAGTTCATTCAAGCCACCAACGTAGTCACTAATCCGCATCAATGTGTCTTATTTCCACATTTCAGCAATGAAATATATTGCATTTTATCTAAGGGAATTTTCATTTTTAAGGGAAAAACTTGGCTTTTTTCCTAAGGGAAAGGTGCCTGTAAATGTCCCCATCTATATAAAGTAAAAAAAACAACACCATGACTTTTTGTGCCAACTCATTAAAAAAGTACTAGTATTAGTCTACACTGCTGAGTATACCATTTACTGTAATGAAATCAACTTGGAACTTTGGGAAAGGAGGGTATGATTGCTGAGATACGAGGGTATGACTTCACTAACAGCTGACAGAGCTTTGGTCTGCCTTCTACTTATAAGTAGATGTAGAACTTGTACTTACAGCCCTTGGGTTATTCCTGTGGCTTCCTGTACTCTGTAGAGAAATGTGTGATGAGTGGATGGAGTTAAGGTCATGTTGTGGTCCACCGTTATACGAACTGTAAGGACCTGGGCCCCCGTACGGGCTCTCTGGCATGTAGTTCATGTTGTCCTCACTATAAAGGCAAATAGTAACAATACATTGTATCAAGTTCATGAATGTAACAATATACCGTACTTAGTTCATGTCTGTCATAGTATACTGTATTAAGTTCATGTCTGTCGCAGTATCTTGTAATTAGTTCATGTCTGTTACAGTGTCTTGTACTTATTTCATGTCGTTACAATATATTGTACTTAGTTCAAGTCTGTGCATATGCTTAGTTCTTGTCTCTTACAGTATTTTGTACTAAGGTAAATACTTGTTTTTAAGATACATTGCAGCCACCAATTATGATCATCATAGTGACGTCCAGCTGTTTTGGTGGAGGAAGACCCCAGACATATGTCTGGGTAGACCCACCGGCACACCACAAGTCAGCTGGAAGATCTTCCCACATTAAGTCCATCACCCTAAATGGGACTTGAACCAACGTGGTGAGAGGATAAGCAGTCAGAGGAGTTACAAACTGGCGACTCTCCCACTATGCTACGAGTGCCCCATGTAAATACTTGTGAAAATATATTGTACTTAGTTAATATCTGTAGCAGTATATTGTACTTCATGTCTGTATAAAGACCAGTGTTCTCCTCTCCCAAAATAGAAACTACAAACAATATACTTGAGATGGAGATGGTCTGCAACTTTGTTTTGACAATTTATTATAAGAATAATCTTTCACTTCCCATAAAAAAGTGAATATGAGAGTACAGAAAACTTTACACAGTTTACCATAAATTTCAAATCAGTATTTTGACTATTAAGTTCCACAACAAGATGTAAATCGCTATCAATTTCTGCCTGACTGTGAATTTAACCAGCACAGATAGGTCTCGGGGAAATTAAAGTCAATAAGTCCCACTCCACTGTCCAGCCATGAGCACACCTACTGTTACTGAAACTGAAACTGTAATATAGCTGGGATGAGCTGCAGAAATGATAAAGAACCTGAAACATTGATAGGGTATTTTTGTCCTAGCCCAACAGAATTAATGGTTTGTAAATTTCTTTTGTAGTTTAAACATATTCAGAGCAATTGTTTCTTTATCAGTGTCCCTAGAGAAGGTCTTTTCTTTCACACAGAGGCAATGAAAAGGGGATGAGGAAACTTAAAACATGACCATATAAAACTATTACCACTTGAAAAACATCATCTTCAATCAACCCAGAAAAAAACATAGACAAATATTTTCAGAAGGATTGTATTTGTATTTGGTGTTTTACGACACACAGACACTTGATAGGTCATATGGTGCCAAATACAATGAAGTTTAACTTGAATATAAAGAATAATCTGGTTAATAATAAAATATGTAAGCAGAAATATAAAATTCTATGAGGTTAAAATAATGTGAAATATAACTAAAAAAAAGGTTAGCATAATAAACAATCTAAAAATGTATAAAGTTATTTTCAGAGGGATTCTTTAACTCTTTCTATGCTAAGCAGAAAATTATACTGGGCAAATAGTGTGGATCCAGGTCTGCTAGTTGATTAGGATCTCTGTTATTTGCCGAGTCTTTAGTTACCGTTCTAATTCAGAAATACATTTTAAGTTTCCTTGATCTAACGCCAAATATATCATGGTATCGAGTTCAGATGCGTATTAATTTAATCAAGAAGGCCACAGGCTTTCCAAGCATAATCACTTTTAAAATCATGTGAAATGACCGAACTAAAACATGCTGTTCTAATTTCCCCATTTGTCAGAGCCATCAAATGTAAACAAGTCAACATGTGCCAGTGAATTATGCTTGGCTGGTCGGTTCCCAGGAATATTTTTTTTTCTGTGTCATAGCCTTTGATCAGACAATTCTGTTTACGTGGCATCTGACAGTTTGCCTATATCTATAATATTTGTAACAATATCTGATCTCAGTTTACGGTATTTGTACATAATTTCTAGAGAAAAACATCATACGTTTGTCAAAGATTTGACAGTTTTCATCAGTATTTTAATTTTGGGTCAGTAAAATTCGTAAATCAACACTTAAAACGGTAATTCCTATCAAATCTATAAATTAGAACAATTGGGATTTCTGCCAAAAATAGACATCAACGTCACAGTGGTTGACATGAGTGAGCTAAAACATAAGTGGTCACGTGGATGTCTTAATAGCTAATTGTGCAGTGTGGTTCAGATAGGAAATACATGTTTGTAATGACAATAGTGGCATTATGGTTCACTTTTTCGACAAGTGTAGGACATCAATAAACAGCATTTTGCAAGATCTGTTCAGGTAACAATAGTTTATGAAGATGTTTAATGAATATACGTTGGGTCCAAACTGTCTGATACCACCTTTAAAACCCCAGATGTCGGCTAACCATACCACTGGCCACTGTAAGCTAACTCCCACCTGCAGTCTCACTATTACCCAACATCAGACAACAGTGAGTCAATGCACTATACAACATCCTGTTTTTAGAACACTCATTGCCTTGAACAAACCACCTTGCATGGATCCATACATACATCCCTTATGTTTACATCCACGTAATGTAAAGATGCATTCTAGCCAAACTACATAATACAAACCCTTGTCATGCTATATTTTGAATAACCAATACTAAATTCTTGGTTGTATGCTTACACAATCATCCATAGGTACTTGAAATAAGCTGCATTTGTAAAGACATCAGCAGCAAATGTTGTAGATCTTGATCAGACAGTTCCCTGCTTGGACTGGCTGATCTGGATCTAAGCCTTTTTCTAAGCCTGATCAGTTCATTCTTAACAGGCTAAGAAAAATATGCTACAACCCAGACTGCAATTTAATGCATCAATACAACTGCAGAGCATTGTTAAACAGTTGAGCACCTAACAAAACACTGCACAATACACAATGTGTTTTTGTCATTTTGCTTTGTTTGTCTTTGTGACATTGCACCAACAATCTCATGGTAACATTGGTAACATCCAATTAATTACTGGCGGAGGAAGACCTCAGACATGTCTGTGTAGAACCACTGGCGCACCACAATTCAGCTTGACGACCTCCTCACATAAAAGTCTTACCTCGAATGGGACTCGAACCCACACGGTGAGGGGCTGAGGAGAGAGAAGTCTGCGACTCAATCGCTCAGCCATGGGCACCCACTTTATTTTTCTTTTCGCAAAGTTTTAACAAATGCTTTATATTTTCTGCTCACTGGGTGAATAGACCAGATAAGAACAGAGCAGAATCAATATTTTCTGAACTTACCAGTCAGAAACTTTTTTGTTTTTGGTACATCACAGACATAATTATGGTCATATTAGAGACGTCCAGCTAATTATTAGTGGTGGAAGACCCCAGACATAGATAGAACCACCAGTGCACCACAAGCCAGCTGGAAGGCCTCCCCATATGAAAGTTCTTTACTTTCCCACATGCTTAGTAGATATTACCCAATGTGGATTCTTCCTAACTGCCCTTACATGTTCTAAATAATTAATTTACCTGTACTTTGAAATATAATGACTAACTGAAAGCATGTGAATGTCCAATTACTTAAAAATGTCTTTACCAAGACCTTCTCTAATGAAAAATTAAGGAAAGCTATAATTTTCATATTTACACAGCAAAAGTGCATTTCAAAATTATTTTAATAGAAAAAAAAACCCAAACATGTTGACTGGAGCTAGCAGGTGTTGTTTTGTATACACCTGGGAAATTGCAGGCACACATGCAGTAGTATAATTAGATGACAGGCAGGTATGATTAGTTGTATTCACTACAGTGAATAAAGAGTTGCTGCTTTATACATGAAACTGCCTGACCTAACAAGTTAAGAGTACTCCAGTCTCCAGTGGTACAAAATGCAGTTTTACATATTCCAATGATAGGATGTTCAAGTGAACGCATTATCATGCTGTTCAAAACTCAGAGCAGATAGCAGAACAAGTAATCAAACAGTTAACATTATTATATCCAGGCTATTCAAAATAAATGCAATTTTGTTTAAAAAATGCAAATGTATTAATATCACCCACTAGAGTGTTTAAGATGCACATCATGTACAGTAATTTGACTCTCATATTACTTATCAAGCATAGGGAGATAGTGACCTACTCTCTCGCAGTTAAGTGTGTCTAGATGATGGCATGTTGCGATCGCATAACATGGTACCACAACCAGTGACATCTTGACACTGGGCCAATCATCCAAGAGCAACTTTTATTGGCTCAGCTGCACACAACTATACAAGATCTATATTCAAGGGGCGCTCGTGGCATTGTGGCAGAGTCGCCAACTTGTAACTCCTCTGACCACTTAGCCTCTCACTGTGAGGGTTCATGTCCTGTTTGGGCGAAGTATTTAATGTGGGAAGGTCTTCCAGCTGACCTACGGTGCCCCGGTAGTCCTACCAAGACATATGTTTGGGGTCTTCCTACATCAAAAATAGCTGGACATCGCTATAATGATCATAACTGATCACTGCGATGTATTTCAAAAACATAACAAAAGAATCAAAATAAAACTATAGTGGAAGACTCAGATTATACATAAGGCAAGGATCCAACCCTCCAGCTCAGAAACATGGAGCTTTAGCTAAACCATCTATACATTGACACAATTATGCTCAAACTGGTACATGTAAATAAGCTACTGGAAAAGAAAGACCCCAGACAAATGTCTGAGTATTTCCATGCATATAATCTACAGATAATTATAGTTTACGGGTACAATGACCTGGGTTGGCTTGAGGAGCAAAACAGTAATTATCCACTTTCATTTATAATTAACAATGTCAGTCTATAGCAACTAGCCATGAATAAGGGTTATAGGTTTGACTCTCAACTAGCTTAGCATAAAATTATGAATCCTAGACAAATAGTGTAGATCCAGGCCAGTCAGCTCTAATTACTTTCATAAGTTTGCATACTAGTTTACAGCAAATAATATAAGAACACCTGGGGTTGTATGATCATGTAGTGGGATTTGGGTAAAAGGTGTTCAAGGTTTTTTCTCATCATTTTGGGAACATGACCCCACCTCCATAATTGGGAATTTTTTTCATCCTTTTTGAAAATATTTAGATAAACTCAAACTGTATTATATATACAATTATAAATGTAACAAATAAAACAAAAAGTCTCAGCCTTGTTTGTGGGGTTACATGCAAGCAGCGAAATACAGACAGCTTTATTTGTAGCTACTTGCAAGCAACTACAAACACAATCAGCCTTAAGCCTATTTGCGGTTACTTGCAAGCAACTACAACAACATGTCTTTCCACATGTTTTCTAAATACATCGTAAATCAATTTTTCAGCACACATTTTTTTTTCTTCTACCGATACTGCCAAATATAAACCTCTAATGAGTGTATTACTGGCAAGTGCACATAATTATGAAGTGCACCAGCGACTGGACACAGGCCGGACAGGTCACAGTCAGTCACATTATTCTGCCATGATGAAGTAATCAAAATGCTAATCCTTTAATCCTGTATATCAAAGAAGGAAGCCATTTTTATCAATTTTACAGCTTTAGTTGGACCCTGCCTGGGCTTGATCCTGTGGCCTCCAATTTGCAAGCAGTTCTCTACCACTGAGTTATCACATAAATTCAGAAAAAGTTTTGAGGCAATAAAAACCACCTTTTGCCATTAAAATCTTCAAAAAGAGCCATAACATTATATAGTAGATAGTGATTAAAATTAACCTTAACCAGCATTTTGATATCACTTGTTTGTTTATTTGTTTGTTTATTGTTTATTGGGTTTATCGTCCCACCAACAGTATTTCAGTTATCTGGAGACGGTGTCCACTTAAAGCAGATATAGTGCTGCCTTCACTGTGTATAGCATGCCGTGATCACCTGGCATGATACCACACCCAGTCACATTATCCTGACACTTGGCCAACCAGTCGTGGAACTACCCTTATATTTGCTTGAGCTTTAACAAGGGAGCTATACCACTCTTTGGTATGTCACGGCCCGGGATCGAACCCGGGGCCTCACGTACCTACCAACGCTTTACCGATTGAGCTACTAGGTCCTGTCACTTGTTTGTATTTACCCTCCAATCAATATAAAACCTTTTGAATATTGCAATGAATTAAAAGAAAAAATCCATTGACAGACAGGGGGAACAAGTAACTCTTCAATGAGGAGGGTCTTTTTTACAGGGAAGTCAGCATATTTGATTAATCAATACCAAATTACTTCACAGGCCTGAATTTTCACACTTAAAAAGTAACATAATGAGACAAAATGTCCCTAAAATACCACAAGGTCAGTGTTAATTATTTAATGGGACTTAAAACAGGCATGAATGGTTTAGGTTGGTGTCTGCAGGACTATAAAGACCAATGTAACAAGCAATAAATCAATAGTTCTCCCCCTTTCCCTTGAACTATTAGATGGGAACCAGGCTAAATACAGACTGGGAATCAGTTTCAAGATAGACTGGTAGAGGAATTGACTGCTCTAGCCAGTCTCAAAATAAAAACCAATGAAATTTCAGAGATCAATAGTGCCAGTATAAGGATAAAGAAGCCAAGTGGTTCCATTAGGTATAGATAAATTTTTACCATATTTCTTGGAATATAAAATATTTTGTTAGTTTGTCAAATACATTATAGAAACACTGCTTTTGTAAGAAATGTCCTCCTACTACAGGCAGTGGTCAAACTTAAGAGAAATATTGGCATGGACTAAAAAGAGCACCCCATGTCAGCTTGACAACCTTCCAACATGAAGGTTTTTGACCCTGGCCCAGACGCGAACCTAGCCAGTGAGGGGGTCAAGAGTTACAAGTCTGACACTCTACCCATTCAGCCACTGGTGCCCTACTTGCTATTTTGTTTATGAAAAGCTATCATTGCATATTTTAAGTCTCATCAGTTTAATGAAAAAAAGCAAATTTGAACTGGAAAACTTTTAAATATTTGACAATTTTTCAGACTCAAATTTTCAAAATGTAACCTTTACAGCAGAATTTAGCAAGAACACTCAAGTCTTCTCACAATAGAAAAAGCTTATTCAGCATTTCTAGTTTATTGGATTTCACTATCACACTACTGACCTCTATAATATGTCTGGTTTACTTATTTTTTGAACTAGTTAGACTTTATGCAGCTCTCAGAATGTTGACCAGTCTAATTATACATTGTATATTCAGTTATATGTGAATTTGTTCATTAAGCAGATATAGTGCTGCCCTCACGATGATAGCTTTCCATGAACATCTGTCAATGCCACACACAGGCACATTGTTTAGTATTTCAGTTATCTGGAGACAGTTTCCACTTGAAACAGATATATATAGCATGCCATGAACAGCTGGCATGTACCACACCCAGTCACATTATCCTGACACCAGGCCAACCAGTCATGGAACTATCCTTATATTTGCTTGAGCGTTAGCAAGGGAGTTATACCACTACCATTTTTAATGAGTGGTATGTTGTGGCCCGGGATCGAACCCTAGGCCTCCCTACCTGGAGCCGACACTCTACCCATTGCGTTACCAGGCACATTCTCCTGACACCTGGCCAACCAATTATGGAACAACCCTCATTGACTGAGTGAAAGCAACTATTTTTTACCCTCATTGACTGAGTGAAAGCAACTATTTTTTAATAACTATGGTATTGCCTCTGTCTCAGTTTAAATCTAGGGATTTATAAACCTAGAGCTGATGTTTTTTGTATGCTCTCTTTTGCTGTGTCCAATCCTTTTAGAATAGGCATATAAGTATAATGGCTATAAGAAAAACATAAATTCTTAACTTACCCAAAATTCATGGTGCCTCTATGTTCTAGCTCTTGTCTGAAAAGAGACAAAAATGGTTAAACAGTTGTGATTAAGACTACATTAAAAAAACAATAGATTTGTTTTAAAATGGTATGTCATCTTGACATTGGCCTATCGCATTATCAAAGTTTAAACAGTGCCTAGAACAAATAAGACTTTTTTGGTGTTTTTCCAGGTTTATATACTCTAACCTATTCAGGAGACTTGTGCCAGCTGCACTTGATCGTGCTTTTCATTCATAGTGCAGGAAGAAAATAAGGGTCTAGAAAGCAAGCATAAATTTCAGGGGTGAATCTTTCTGGCCCCTTCTCTGGCAACTTAACATTCATCCATTAACAATTCTCCCACACATCTTTAGTGATATATAAGCAGGGGGTAAACAGATGTTTCATTCATGGTGCAACCAGAATCTGAAGTCTACAAGTCTTACACCATCATCTTTCAGGCCAAATGGGGCAACGTCTACATATCTTTCAGGCAAAAAGAGACAATGTCTACAATTCTTACATGATTATATTTTAGACTAAAGGGGCAAGGTCTCCAATAATCACGCCATTATATGTCAGCAGGCTTGCATCTGTTTAATGTACAGTGTACATACAAGTCATTGCTGAATCAGCCAAAAACAAAGTGCCTATAGTGCACTTTTTATCTCTTTCTGACATATGACATTATTCCATTCATGGTGCACTGAACCTTGAAGTGTCTAGAATGCTTGCATCTCTTCAATGTACAGTATATGTAATAGATACCAGTGTATATGTGAGTCATTGCTGGAACTGTTTTATCTCTTTCAGGCAAATGCCATTATTCCATTCTAAAAGGTCAAGAGAAAACTATCCTTACTTTAACCAGAGGCTTAACTTTTTTATTTTTTTTTTATTAAAATACATGGTCAAAAATGTAATTTTTTCAGTTATCTGCTGAAGAAATAAGCTGTTTAACCCTCTCCTGTAAAATATTGAAAACCTAACAAGAATGTATTTTTCCGCTGACCCATCAACTCAAAGTGCACCACATCGTCGGACACCCACGACCTATCCATGCCTTTGCTCTTCATTCATCGCTCATGGGATGTTTAGTTTACTTTTCTGGTAATGATATTTCATTGGTTGCTTCATAATCTGATGAAGATTTCAGTCCAATGATAAAGCTTGTTCATACATTGTTTCAACAGACTTGTCAAAATGGTGACATCATTGTTATTTTTCTAGTCTCCATGCTGAAGAGTATGGATTTTGTAAGCAGTATTACTTATTGCTCTATTCAGTTCGATAAGATGACTGAAAATTTACCAACCCACTGTCGACAAATGAAGTAAAATGGAATAGTCAAGCGTGGGTATCCGACGAGGAGTGCACCAGAACCTAAAGTGTTTGACATGATTATCTGTTTGAGGCACATATATTCCAGTCATATTGCAGCAGTTTAGAATTGCCTGCAGCAGGTCTGCAGGAATGTCAAGTCTAGTGCTATAATGGACCAACCAGCTGGGACACAGCAACTGGTGTAATTCATCACACACCAAGACACCTGGCATCCCAGGGCAATAAAGACAACTGTTATAACCATGCAATCCTCAAGACAAATACCAGTATATTTGTTTCACCTTGATGTATGAAGTAAGGCATATAGCTAATAGCATCTGCATTATTACAATTTATCATTTAAGCATTACAGTTCAACCTTCAGTCTAACCTTAACTTATGTCGGTCTTCATTTGTCAAGCCTTTACTTGCTAGAGACACCAATAGCAGGGGCAGATCCAGGATTATTTTTTAGTGGTGGGGGCCATATTCAGGGAGCACCAGAGGTGCTAGTTGTGCTAGGGGGACATGCTCCCCGAGAAAACTTTTAAAATGTAGCAGCCAAATAGAATCATTTCCTACAATTTGAGAAGCTGCTACAAATTTTTCCGTTGGTCCAAACTGTTTTTATTTTTGGAGACAAAGATAATGTGTAGTCATATTTTTCATGGAAAGAGGGGAGAGGTCAAATTAAGCCAGAACCATAGGTACAAGTAGTGTAAGGGTATCTAGAGGCATGTTCTCACAGGAAGAGTGTTGACATCTAGAAGCCAAATAGTGTCATTTTCTGCATTTCCGATGCTTGACAGACACAAATAGTGTAATTTCAATGTGTTTTAGTACATTTTAGGTGTAAATACCTGCTTACTGTTCTGATCTGTACTACTGGACACAAGCAATGGTTAAAAATACTTCCATGGAAGATATTTCTTTAAAATTCTCCACCCCTTCTAGATCTGCCCATGATTAGAGTGGGGTTGGTTTTAGGAGTATGGTGTTGCGACATATCTATGCAGACATGCACATAACCTAAAATTGTTGAGTATATTTATAAATTCTTGTACATCTCTTTATCCAGAAAGCAGGATGAAGAATGCCAAAATGGCCTATTACCAAGCATTATTACACACTTGAGCTTAACCTTCTGAACCTTCAGCTTGACAGTATGGTGGAGTATTGGCAAGAAGGACAATATCCCAAATCAATTATATCATGTAGTTCTGTATGTTTTTTGTAAGAAACACTTAAGAGTCAATAGAATTGACATGTCTAGCCTAACATCTTCTGGAATATTGGAGCTGTCCAGACTCATGGACTCTTCCTTGGAATGAAATGGAAACTGAATTTGTACAGCAGCACTTTGACTTTGCTCCAGAACAGCATTATAGGCTCTTTATTTTTAGAGAAAAGGCATTAGCTAAGAGATTCTTGTTGCTGCTTCAGTGTATATAGAATATTTCTCCTGTGGACATTGCACATTTACCCTCTCTCTGTCTTTAGTATTAATTAACACATTTACCCTCTCTCTCTGTCTTTAGTATTAAATAACACATTTACCCTCTCTCTGTCTTTAGTATTAAATAAAAGGCCAAAATGGTCAATGAAAACTTTGCTATTTCAAGTTATACAGATGTAAAAGAACTTAAAAAGTATTTTGTAATATATTATTTGTATTTGCAAGACAAAAAAAATTGGTCATATCAAAAATTATTAACTTCAGTATTATTTATGCTTTGCATCTACTGTGTTAAATACACGAACATGTTCACACAAATCCTTTTACACTTGTAAACACAAAAAACAATATACATATTATATATATAATTATAATATATATTTTGGAAATTATTTAAATTATTGACTGTGGGGCACCTTATACCAACAATTATAAGTATAAGGTTGGTTTAGTTTACTGTCCCACCAATATGTCACAGATTTCCACTTTTTTCAGTACTTTCAGTATTTTCAGTATCTCACACTCCATATACAGGCAGAGACCATGTCTGTCCACCTTCCACAGAGAGTGTCTGACACAAACTAAACCGTCTCCACTTTCCTAATTAGCACTGTCTCCTCATTCAATTGTGTAGTCCTACGACAAACCAACTTCTCAAATACTTCACAATTACAGGTAATTTGGTCACAGTTGGGAAGATCTGTCCCCCTTTACAACAGCAGAAAAATCTCACGATTCTAATGTGAAAATAGACCAAATTACCCTATGCACCCAACCCACAAAGTACAATGACACTTAACGGTACATACACAAATGCCTACAAACAATTTACAAATAAAAAATATCGAGTCAACCTGAACATCAAAGGAATTAAAATTGCTTGCAAAACAGCATAAGGAATGGAGTAAATGTTGTCTCTGCAACAGTCTTACAGGTACAAAATCAATATATAAACTGTTTAGATGATTTAATGATTTTGCTCTCCAAGTGCAATCCCAATCATAAACTAGCCTGTAATTAAGGATCAAAGCATTGCCTTAAATACACAGAAAAATATTTCTTAAAACTTATAGACAAAAAAGATGCTCTTTTAAACATACACTATCTCCCTGTAAGCTGCAATACTGTCAACTAATATCCATCTCATTAACACATCGCATAAAGCTGCATGTTCAACAAAACTAGTTTTGTTAAATTTCAAGTTTAAATATATCAGATACCTAAAGACCTTCTGAAAAAAGAATCATTACATCAAATTTAAATATATCAGATACCTAAAGACCTTCTAAGAAAAGAATCATTACATCAGCAAAAAATAGGTCAATAGATAATACAAGGTACAATAAAAGGGAAATAACTCAATTTCTGTGGCACATTACTTCTAAATGAGAGCTTACACTGTTGATTCTAATTAGTATCATCACATACGGTTATAGTAACAGAGTACCAACAATACAAGATTTGGTGAAGAATCAATGGATAAACTGAGTTTCTGATCAGAGGAGTAGATCTGATTTTGTATAGCAATATATCCTATAATTCTCAACCAAACCCTAAATTGTGAGTATTCATTAGAAATGTCTTAATGAGATGATTCTAATAAGTACCAGGTATAAAGGGTTTGAAGGAGAAATAAAGGAGATAGCAGGAGATGTATATCCCATAATTCTTATCAAAACACTATCTTGTGGGTATTCATTAGAAATGTCTTCATGAGATGATTCTAATAAGTACCAGGTATAAAGGGTTTGAAGGAGAAATAAAGGAGATAGCAGGAGCCGCACTCCTCTGGGGCTCTGGATAAAGTAGGAGACATACTCCTGTAACAATAGGCCTCTGAAATACCTCCACAAATCATTCCCTTTATGAATTCTGCACAGTCATGTTTCCACTCAGAGTCAAGCATTCCAGTAAAAGAGCAAAGGGAAAACAGGCACAACTTACCACTTAATAACAGCAGCAACCATTTATAGCCCTTTTAATTGCCCAAGAAGTGAATGTACAGATAAAATTGGAATACAACTTCAGCTGGGTTTTATCAAGTTTTTCACAGTAATAAATTCACAATGGCAGGGACAATAAAACATGACACTTTAACTTTTCATGGTGAAGGTGGTAAATTAGGCCTACAATCCTCAAGTTAAAACCTGCAAGCAGTCATTTGTAGCTCTGCAACAAACTTAATTGACATTAACTGAATTCAAACAGATTTGTGGGTTTGTAATTAATGAGCAATTACAACACAGAATTGGGGAAATGGTGTAAATGCAGCAACTTCCTCCTAGAAGAATCATATAGGAAAAAAATTATCAACATCATCTCTATTTTTCTATGTTGATTGTTTATTGGCTTGTGTTTTTATTATTTAAAAATGTTTGCTATGATTTATACTATAATCACCTTATAACAGTAACCAAGGTTCATTAATTGCTCTGTTTGAACAATGGGATGGGATAGCATTTGCCGGCATTTTTGCTGATACTGTGCAGCAACATTTCTATCATTATAGCACAAGGGCACTTATGAGGTGCCCATGGACTGAACCCGGCCAGTCCATTATACTGACACAGACGAGTCAGACATAATGCTGTCCCCTTAGCCCAGGAAAGCCATTACTACCAACTTTTAAGTCTTTGGTTTGACCTGGCCAGGGTTTGAACTCACAATCTCCGATCCGCAAGCTGACGCTCTACCACCTGAGCTATTGCGACCGGTCTATTAACAATGTAGAAGTAGCTAAAACACACTTATAATCAATACACTTGGTGGCCATGACCATGTATCAATTTATGACTTTTCTTATTAACTGACCATTCTGAGACCAGGCCAGAGTTAACTGCACTGATTCAGCATAATTATTTGATAGTGCAGTTACAATCAATAGAAGGGGCTGTTTGAATGAATGGTCACCAAAGAAAGACATGACCATGAAACTATATGGATCAATAGCTGCTCTTCTAAATGGTTCACTGACCATTCAGTAAGCTGCCAGCCTCTGCCCACATTAACAAACATGAGATGGTGCAGTTACAGGCTCAAAGAAAAAGGAAGCCTCATCAGAAGGAATGGTCAGCAAGGCAGGACATTACCATGAAATTGTACCAATCAATAGCTGTTAACCCATATGCTGCTATTACTTTACCCTCCCAATTAAATTCTTTATTTATTGCTTAAACACTTCACAAATTGCAAGACATTCAACAGCAAATCTGTTCCATTCTGATATGGCAATTGTCCTGTCTGGATCTACACTAGTTTCTAACCTTCATCAATTTGTGTAAAAAATCAGGTGAAGTGCTACATGGCTCACTGACAATTTGGTATGAGTGTAGAGGTCCACAAGGATCACTTAGGGTTAAAATATTTCAGCAAGGGTCAGTTAGGTCTGGCAGCCTAACACTAGAGCCTGCAGCTGTCTGCCAGGTCAGATGCAGCCCTGTGGGTGTATTGATTTCACTGGACAATCACTGACCATGCCAGTACACTGATTGCTGGCCATACCAGGACAATAATTGACCAAGAAATGGCCAAGTGTTGACGGACATGTCACCATCAACTGGACACAAAATATTCATTGTAATTACTGGCTGCACATTGCTAGATTGGGGAGGAGGAGGTCAAGGGAAGTGAGATTGAATGAAGTGGAGTAGAAAGAGGAGCAAAAGGCGGTTTTGTTATGATTATTTTTTGTTACATCGCACTGACACAAATGTGGTCAGATTGACGATGTCCATTTAACTATTGGGGGAGGAAGACCCTAGCTTATGCCTGAGTAGAACCACTGGCATACCATAAACCTCCCCATATGAAAGTTCTCACACCAACCAGGACTTGAATTTATATGGTGAGGGGCTATTAAGTGATTTTGTTATAATATTTTGGTTAACCCATGTAATTCTTTTCGCAATGAGGTAACCCAAGTGTACTTATTTTGTTAATTTCTTCCAATTTACATTAAAAAAAATACATTATAGAATCAAAGCAATATACTGGCTGTAGGATTCGGTTGGAATTGTCTCACAAGCTTTTTAAAATCTGTTTAATTTGTCAACGTTATGTACATAATTTTTGGGGTAATACCAAGCGTGAGAGCGTAATCTGGAACAGAATGCACCGCTTGAGTGGTTGGGAACAAAAACAGATACAAGGTGTTGGGAATGACAGCCGTTGCGACTGGTTATCTCGTGTGAACACCTACATTCTATCTTTTTCTGTTAGGATCTGACAACCAGTCAAGAGGGAAAATGGTTTAATTGAAAACAGTTTACCAAGACTGGAAATGTAATGAATAATTTGAAAAGATATGAAGCGTCAAAGCAAGTCACTGGTTTGAAATTTAAATGTAACCAACAGGGAAGGTACATCTAATTTTGTTTAAGTATTGTTTTCAATTTTAAAGAATAAGCTATAATCTACACTTATACTAAAAAGCTATTTATGTAGGAAAAATAATCTGTTTTGAGCTATCATATGAACTCTTGGCCTTCTTTGCAATAATTTATCAGGTCAAATCAAAAAGCATAGATCTAGGTGTGTATTCACCAACCATTCTTAAATCCAAGTCATGACTTAAGCCCAAGTCACAATTTTCATACCAACACATATAAGCTTGTTAAAATGTGATTCTAATCTCAAAGTAGCCAAGTTAAAGTGTCATGCAAAAATACAGACATGTAGATAAATACATGATAAAGCTATTGTGGATTGAAATCCATGACTTGAGCAATTCTTAGTTAAGAATAGTTGGTGAAAACTGGTCCTAGAACAGACAAAGGGCCTTCTTATATGGATCTGCACTATTTGCTGCTGGCAGTAGCAATAGGTGTATGTAGTTCTTAAACATAATCAGGAACCTAAGATGGGTAATTAACACATACAGCAGAACAAGGGGCATTGAAAACCTGCTTCAAAACCCACCATATACAGCTATAACCCATCAATATCATCATGGACTCTTGTCCCAGTCCCAGATATGAGTAGAGGTAATCAATATTGCAGACTCTGAATCTTTATATCTGAACTCTGTCACCTAGAATTCAATTCAAGACTGCAATCTACCCTTAACTGGCTGCATTGGCTTATATTATCCACACTAAGTCTTTGACTATAACAACTAATTGCAAAGTTGTACAGGCATATAGCAGTAGCTAATGGATGCTTGAAAGTAAACAGTGCAGATCCTGATCAGATTGCTTTCAACTATTTTTCGCCTCTACAAGGTAAATACATAGTAAGAAGATCTAGAGTGAACGGTTCTCAATATGCCACTTAAAAAGGTGGTATGACGTGGTTTGGCCAAAGAAATGTCCCAGGATAAAATGCCACAATCACAATTAGTTTCCAGTTATCGATCAAGCTTTTATGATAGCAGAGAACCAGATGAAAGGGGACTGAAGGTATGATTATTTATTTCTCAAGTTTATAACCCATTTTTGGTGCTATGCATCAGCATTTGAAAAAGTACACTATGACCACTTTCATAATGTATCCTTGCATACAAATTACCTTCTTGATATGGCAGAATATAAATTTTTTGACAGGCTTTGTAACTGGTGTATCCATAAGGCACATCAGGAAAATCCAATTACTTTTTCAGAATAGATGTCTAACCTCACTAGTGACCTACTTACAAATGCTGATGCACCATCAGCCTGAATGAATATCAGAGTGGCTCACATTGGTAGAAATTCCAAAGAGCATCATATACCGTAGTTTTCCTATTAAACGTCCTCAGGGGATATATACTTTTTTATACAGTTATTAAAGTCATAAACAATTCTTAATCGATTTCCTTACAGTATTAGAGTGTACAGCGCATTCGTCACTTGATCTGACATTCATTTGAACTTAATCTCTGCCATATGCCACAGAGCAGATCATTCAATCATGCACTGACTAACTGCTTCATAAATATTAGTGTCTATTACATAAGGAACTTCAGAATTATGAGGTGGAGATTAAGTTAGCAACTGGCGAAAAAAAAGTATAATATTTTGGTGTCTTTCTTCTTAAAAAATATATTGTCTTTAACAACAACAAAAATAATAAAAAAAGTTACAGCCTCGCCAATTCCGCATATCTTTTTTTTAAGATCTTTCTTGTTTGTTTTGTTTTTGTTTCCAATTTAGGTTTGTGTGAGGATGAATAGCCAAAAGTTGGCAACTCATACCACTTATTTAAGGGTGCCACCACCTCTCTTGCATGTAGTTTGTAAGCTGACAAATAAGAAGTATGTTGGGTTTTCCCTCATGAGCATTAGTGAATATAAATTTAAACAAACTGAAACAAGGGAAGGGCGACATAACATAGAAACAATGAAAAAGGAAATGAATTACACAGCCAGGCAATGAGTAATCTAGGAGGCCTGGGACTAAGCAACAAAGAGCTAGGTGTATGCTATCAAGTAAGGTGGGGTGCAGGCATGCCGCTACAATAATAAGCTTTCACCTGTAGCTAGCAAGCACAAATAATACACTTTCACCTCACTTGTAGGTATTTAGACATGAAGTACAAACAATAACTCTCAGCATGCCATTACCATTAATTGATCAGTTTTGTTTTTGAGATTCATCCAGCAACACCACTTTGGTCATTAAAGCAATGTCCAGCAATTTTGGAGGAGGAAAAATACCTGACAAACAACTGGGTAGAACCACCAACACACTGCAGCTCATGACTTGATCAGGCAAGGGCAATTAGTGTACATCAAGATCAGCAAGCTCCAGTTTTGAACAGTGTGATCATGACCTACCTCTGTTTGTATATTGGGTTTATCATCCGACCTATAGTATTTCAGTTATCTAAAGATGGTGTCTACTTAAAGCAGATATAGTGCTGCCTTCACTTTGTATTGCATGACATAAACACCTGGCATGATACCACACCCAGTCACATTATCCTGACACTGGGCCAACCAGTGGTGGAACTACCCTTATATTTGCTTGAGCATTAGCAAGGGAGCTATACCACTATTTCATTTTAAACTACTTTAGTATGTCGCAGCCCAGAATAGAACCCGGGGACTCCTGTACCTGAAGCCAATGCACTACCGATTACACTTCCAGGTCAAGTCCTACACTATTTACTGTTGAATCTCTAGCAATGTCATATTACTTAAGCATGTAGTTGTAAGCAAATAAGCAAGATTCTGTTTGGTTTATTAATAAATATAGCATGATAAGGGGTAACAAGCTATCACCAGGTTGGACAGAGAGCATGATAACACCTCGATAAGGCTGCCATTTCTGTCAGAACAGCATCCCCTCCTTGGGTTTCCCTTATCCCACCACATTTGCTAACAATACTTAAGTCTTGGTATATCTGCTAAGAAGTACTGTCTAAGGTTTGAAGTCATAATGCCAATACACTGTAGCAGATAGTACAGATCCTGATCAGACAGTTCCCAGTTGTGTAAGCTAGCTGCTGAGAATCTGCATTATAAGCCTTAGACTGATCATCTTTTGCAAAGCAGGCAGACAGTTAAATGTCCCCTAGAGCTATGTGTAAAAAGACGATGACAGTTATTTTCATGCATACACCCTTATAATCAGGAATTTGTGTTATAAATGTGGGTATTGAAATCTACCAAGATAAAGAATGGCAACAAAGCAGAAATTCTAAAATATCTATTAGAGTTCAGGTCATGAACTGTACAGGATATGAACTGTTTCTTGGTTACAAATCTAGACAAGCTAAGCTGAAATAAATGTGTTGCTTGAGGAAATTATTTTCTGCCAACAATCTTCCAGTTATCTAGAAACAGACATTGTTCCCTTGGAGATGATACAATGCTGCCTTCACTGTGATAAGATGTCAAGAACATCTGACATAATACCACATGTCATATACAGAAACATCGTTACATATTATTCACAAATTGCAAACTAAGATTTTTAAATATGACTGTATGACGGTACAAATCCACATTTGTAATTATATTCATCAACATTGCTATCCTTTGCTGATAAAAGATGTAAGATTCATCTAAACTGTAACAAAAGCTTATAAAAGTAACCAAAGCTAATAACAAAATACCATAGCTTGCTACAATGCATCTGTCTTGCTAACTATTACACAACTGTAACAAATTGAGTCAACCTTATTGAATCTGCCACCCACTGCCATTATGTACCTATTACAATAACATGTATCCCCATATCATTGACATGACTGACAGATGGATGACAAATGTACATAATTAATGAGCATACCTTCACTTTCTAAATAATCCGGGCCTTAATCCATGCTTAGCACAGGCAACTAACTCAATGTAGCACTGAGTTACGTTATTTCAGAGTGTCACTTGCACAATATATAGACCAGAAACATTGGAATTCCTCTCACTGTTACACACTAAAGACACCTTCACCAATGAACAGTAAACAATACTCCAATGATTACTCACTGTTTAATCTCCATCTTGTTCCTCCTGGCTGAATGTTCAACAGAAACCAGATACAATGAGGGGCCAGAGAATGTTCATTTATCAAGCAAACACACTATCATACCTCTTTACCATAACTCTCACAAGCCTGGTTGTTCACTACAATTTGCCTCTGAAAGGTAGCATACTTTATTTTACAATTTATTGCAAGGTGTATTTTAAAAGGTAAACATCACTAGACAATTTAATGCATTCAACCAATGAAATTATCTATCACAACACTGGACAGAACTCTTAGAGAATGCACCAATATACATGCATTATTTGTTCCTAATCTAACAAATGTGACCCAGGGTTAGATAACACAATGATCACTCCCCCCTCACCAACTCCACTCTCCTACTAGATCCAACTTGGCCTCTGTCTATATGTGTCTAAATCCCACATTCCAAGATCTCTGTGCTAAAGAAAAACTATAAACACAAACACAGTAGTAGAGTTCCCTGAGCAATGTAGTTTCAATAAAAATAGCTGCACATTTTTCCCAATAACATAAGAACTGTTCCTGGCCCACCCAACGGCTGTAGCACACTGCTTGAGACAGGCTCTGTACTCCTATGATCCATATCTTAAAACAAAATCAATACGCCTTCCCTTGTCTTAAGTATTGTAAATTTAACTGTCTTACTGCTTCCTCACCCATGTGTTTATTTCTTCCACTCCACTCTGTGTTCCACAGACCTACAATCTATCAAAGCTGCGTACATCAACTTTTCAAATTGAACATAACATGGACTAATGCAATCAAACATAAACAAAAAGTACATATTTAGATCACAAGAGAGCCAATCAAATCTCTCTGGTCAAGGGGATCGGCACCATTTTGCTAAAGAGTCTCTAGCAACATATAAATGAACATTTATGATATATAAATGATTATTTACTTTGAGGTTACCAGCAAACTAAACTAGGTATGGATTACTTATGGTGATAAACACACAGCAGCAGGAAAAGGGTAAAACTCCGATATCAACAGATATCTACCATAGATATATACCAGACCAACTCTCACACGCTTTACCTACAGACTGTCTGTCCACTTCTACTAGACTCCATTGCACTTCAATTATTATCGTGCTATATATTGGTAATCAGGTAAATACAAGAATGTGTAACATCCAATTTTACACAATGTTCCCTTAGAGCATGGAAGTTTATAAAACAACTATAAATTTGGAAATTGTGTAATGTACACAATGATTTAAATTATTAATATACACAGAAGAAATTTTATCTTCTTTATTACCATCCATCCACCCTGCTGCTAATTAGTCTGAATTACCTGCCCTTTGCTATATTACGCTATAACAAAGGAATAGGCAAACAGAATCTCGGACGAGACTATCTGCTAGTTTGTTTTCTTATTTGTTGTCAGCAAAAACAAAACAAAAAAGACAACACGTTTTTAACTTTTTGGAAAATTGAACACTGTCTCATTGTCTTATTGAGTACAGTCAAACTGTAGTGAGCATACTAACAAAGAAAGTCATGTGACTTTTTTCCAGGTCAAATGACATTTACTTACACAACATATACCACTAAGTAAACTGACTGTTTTCAAGCCATCAAGCAAGATAGATCACAATCTGTGTTCACCAATACTTACCTTCGAGGCACACTGAGGACTGAGATTTATACACCATACCCATTTATATTATCTTCTTGTTTACCCCTTACTTACTGAAATTTATTAATAAACACAATAAAATTCTACTTGCTGCCAGCATAATGCAAATGTCAATATGCACATTATAAATTTTATAGTAAATATCGTGTAGACAGTTCCTACATTGTTTGCCTTTGGGATTAGCCGTCATTTTTGCCATTACTGCGCAGCAATATTTCTATCATTATAGCACAGGGGCACTTATGAGGTGCCCAGGGACTGAACCCGGCCGGTCCATTATACTGACACCGACGAGTCAGGCGTAATGCTGTCCCCTTAGCCCCGAGCGTTAGGAGGGAAGCCACTACTACCAACTTTAAAGTCTTTGGTTAGACCCGGCCGGGGTTCGAACCCACGACCTCCCGATCCGCAAGCCGACGCTCTACTACCTGAGCTATTGCGGCCGGTATTGTTTGCCTTCATCTGATCATATTAACTAATAACCTGCTGTTTGCATATTTATAAGGCTTAGGCAAAATGTGTAGACCCAGACCGACCAGGTTCCTGCTGAACGCTGACTGATCAGGATCTGCACTTTTTGCTGCTCTGTCTCTGTTTTTATATGCATATTAACCCTCACATATATAATATTACAGCAAAAAAAGAAAAAAGAATTTAGCATGGGTTGTTAAGAAAATATGGCAAGCTAATGTTGAAAAGCTGACAAAAAGGCAGAATTGGACAGACAACATTTTTACCTGTTTATCTCAGTACAGCTCCAATGGATGGTTTAAATTCAAACAATGTATCAAGAAGTCTTGGCAAATCTTTGAAACATAATTAACGAACCATGAAATGTAAGTGGACTAATATTGATCATGCATTGATGGTAAACAGGGATATCACAAACCCTTTAAAGTGAGAACTGGCTATATCACAAACCCTTTAAAGTGAGAACTGGCTATATCACAAACCCTTTAATGTGAGAACTGGCTTTGTCACAAACCCTTTAATGTGAGAACTGGCTATATCACAAACCCTTTAAAGTGAGAACTGGCTATATCACAAACCCTTTAAAGTGAGAACTGGCTATATCACAAACCCTTTAATGTGAGAACTGGCTTTGTCACAAACCCTTTAATGTGAGAACTGGCTATATTACAAACCCATTAATGTGAGAACTGGCTATATCACAAACCCTTTAATGTGAGAACTGGCTATATCACAAACCCTTTAATGTGAGAACTGGCTATATCACAAACCCTTTAATGTGAGAACTGGCTATATCACAAACCCATTAATGTGAGAACTGGCTATATCACAAACCCATTAATGTGAGAACTGGCTATATTACAAACCCTTTAAGAAGTCGGTAATGATATAATCACAAGAATACTTGACATTCCTGATAAATCAGTTAACTTTTCACACTCTATAGACCCCTTTTTTCAATGCTCTTAGACCCCTTAAAGCATTGAAGGCAACTCCTTCATTATTTTGGATAACTTTTCATGCCATTTTTTTGCTGACTTGAACCCAACTGTGGAAAGATGTATATTACTTGGTGGTGTGTTTGTCATCATTCTGTAAAAGGTTCATTAGAAAGTGACTCAATCTTTTACAGCTGCTGCCATTTGGGAAGTTAAAACAGATGTAGTTGTGTTTCTAAGAGATACATTCAACATAGCCATCTGTTTCTGAAAATTTATCTGTTTACAGGGTGAATCAATTATTTTTACTCCATTGCTGTCATCTTCATAATTTTCATCAGCATCCTAGTTCATCAACATCATTAAAGTCTAAATAATAATTTTCATCAATATAATCCATGTCCAAATCATCATCATTATAATTATCATCATAAACAGCATTATGATTATAAAACTTATCATTACACTAATTGTCATCACTACTATAATTCTCCAGATCATCATCATAATGATCATCACTATCATTATCATCATCACCATCACTACCATCACCATAATCATCATCATTTACTCTATAATAATAATCATCATAATCCTCATCAGTATCATCAACATAAGCATCACCAAGCTCATTGTCAGAGACACCAAGTTTACCTCCATATTAATCTTAATTGCTTACACCTGCAAAATAAAACCACACAGTACCAGATATTAAAGATCTTCTGTAAGAATGAAACCAGCCTTGGAGAGTTTCTTGTCCTGATGTTGCAATGTTACCAGTTAACGATCTTTAAACAATTATCATGCTTTATTTTTGTTATTAACCTATACTATTTTCTTGTATTTTGATAAAAAATGTATGCAAAGGTAGCAAGATGTTTTGATGAAAAGATTTGGCAGCATAAAGTGTAGAATCTGATCAGACAACTCCAAGCTGGGAGCTGGCTGGTTCTGGATCAACACTATTTGCCCAAGCCTAATCTATTTGTGTTTAACAGACAAAGAGTTAATTGCAAAAGTGGATGATTTACTACACCTCAACCTTTATTTCTTCTAATATCTCTATGATCTTTATACTGGTGGCTGTTGGGGTAAAGTTGCAGATTTGTAACTCCTCTTACTGCTTAGCCACTCACCACATGGTTTCAAGTCCGGTTTGGGGTGAAAGACTTAATGTGGGAAGGTCTTCCAGCTGACTTGCGGTGCGCCCGTGGTTCTACCCAGACATTTGTCTCAACCAGAAAGCTGGACGTTGTTATAATAATCATAAATGCTCGCTTCAATTCTAAAAAACTAAAACCTAAACTAAACTTAATACTCTCAGATCAGATCATTACATTCTGAGTCACCTCATCCTAGGGTTTTGGTAAGAATTATAAAATATTTTTGGCAAAGTGTTGAGTTGTTTTTTGAAATACATTACACCTACATTATTATAGTCATTACAGGGACATTAAGCTATTAGGTATGAAGGGAGACATGAGACAAATGTCTGGGTGGAAACAGTGGAGCTTAAGAGAAACAAGACAGTGCCTTAATTGGCCACAAGCAGTGCTGCAATCCAGTGGTGCCTGCATACTACTGCAGCTAAATGCACAAATTTCAAATTACTTTCCTTATCTTTCTGGGTGCCATAATTGATGAAAGCATATGGCCGCTGACTTCTTGTGAAGTTTCTTTTCCTTAAGTATACACACCTGGTACTCTTCTTTAACTGTGGAGCCTAATAAAAAATCCAGGCACAGGGAGCCAACCCTTTAATGCAGAAATAACATCAGTAAACCAAACAAGCATCTGGATCAACAGACCTATAACTTGACTTAAAGGTGGTATCTAACAGTTTACTTACATCAAATGCATATATGAGATTTTGAGCACTATCGATATTTTCAGACTGTACAATTTGCAAAATATATCATTCCACATGTTCATGTTTTCCAAATCTTTATATAAGCACAATGGTAATCACTGCTAAAATTAAAAAGTAGATACTGTCGCTAGCACGGTCTACCCAGATACAAGACGAACGCAAGGTTGTGTCATGTGGTTTTCTTAGTTTTAAAATAGCTATCTCTGCAGCATGACTCAGATAGGAAATACATATTTGCAATGACAAGTAAGGATGTTTGCTCCACTGTTCACACAAACCTAGGGCATCAATGAACAGCATTTTGTGGGACCTTTTCTGGTAAAAATGACTTAGTTATTTAAAAAAAAAAAAAAAATGGGTCCAAACTGTCAGATACAACCTTTAAAGATCCAACAATGATCAAAAAGCAAAATTAAATCACATTAGTTGTTCCTCATATATATAAATATATGTTAAAAAAAACATACTATAGGTCACTTAACTAAGAAAACTAAGATGAAACTAAAAGTCACTTAACTAAGAAAACTAAGAAGCCGAAACAATGATTGATCAGCCAAGAATTTCTTCTATCAGTTAATTATTGAACACTAAACAACATTTATTTAAAACATATACATTTTGACACAATACATTATGCTCTACTTACAAATTTATACAAACATATGTTTTCTCATTCAAATACTATGGCTTTATTTAATGATAAATGTTTGTAATCTTTTTTTTACTTTTTCACACCAATTGTTTCATAATACAGAAAGATTTTTATCGCACATGTTGCAGTACACCTAAATCCTATTTTTTGAACTGATTGCATTCCCTCACACACACTTATTTAACATTTCCTATGTTCCAAAGATTATACAGCACTATAATATTTACAATAAGCTCAGTCCCCGGGCATCAATATCCCAGGTAAAACAACTAACTGAATACCTGCTCTGTGCTTCTGAAACACCCTATTACAAAAAAGCAGAGAAAAGAGGAAACACATCTAATTAAAACCAGTTGGCCTTTCATTTTCCTTGCAACAAACATTTACAGAGGCTATACAGGAAGGAGTAAGCTATTTGAGTTCTCACTTACATCTGTTTCCTAATTTATGTAAATTCCCCCACCAAATCTTGCAATACAAATCTTCAGCTTTTTATACATTTTCTTTATTCAAGGCAATAAGAGACTCATGACAGCAAACAGTGAAGACCCTGACCAGAAAGCTCCCAGTGAACCTGGTTGATCTGGAACAACACTGTTTAAGATCCTGACCAGAAAGCTCCCAGTGAACCTGGCTGATTTGGATCAACATTGTTTAAGATCCTGACCAGAAAGCTCCCAGTGAACCTGGCTGATCTGAAACAACACTGTTTACCAGTCTATAAAACTCATGTATAGCAGGCTAACAGCTTTCACCACTGTATATGCTATAGCTGCACCAGCACAAGAATGTATATACCTGTAACCTATTACTCCACATGAGCTAATACCTTCCCCAACTTCTTCTTCCATCTGCTTTAGTTATGCTTTCTTACATCCTACATTTTTATCTAACATCACACCTTTTCTCTGAAAACTCCATACAGAATCTGTTTCTTACATGTAAGAAGCATGGCTTGCTGATGTAACCAAAACATAACATTAGCTCCAAATTCCAATACAAATATGCTGATATGAAGATTCTCCAATTAGTGGCCCAAAATCATACATGAACCAAGGTACTGGACCTGGTAGCGCGATCGGTAGAGCTTCGACTCCAGGTACGGGAGGCCCCGGGTACGATACCGGGCCGCGACATACCAAAAATGTTAAAAATGGTGCTTGCTAACGCTCAAGCAAATATAAGGGTACTTCCACGACTCGTTGGTCCTGTGTCAGGATAATGTGACTGGGTGTGGTATCATGCCAGGTGTTCCTGGCATACTATACACAGTGAAGGCAGCACTATATCTGCTTTAAGTGGACATCGTCTCCAGATAACTGAAAAACTGTTGGTGGGACGATTAACCCAATAAACAAACAAACATGAACCAGGTGACATACATTAATCATTTGGTCACAGGTGCATTTTGTAAATAAACCATACAAACTGTGAGTTTTTTCTTTTACTGTCTGCAAAGGTGCCTAGAGATATGGCTACAGACACTGCAAGAAATAGTGCAGATCCTGATCAGAAGTACCTGGCAGGAACTGGTTCATCTGGATCTTCACTATACGACTAACGAGCTATATTATGCTTTGCAGGCTAGGCTTTAAAAATACAAATTACTCAGTTCGAAATTAAACAAAACATGCTTCATTAAACATATTTGCTATGTCTTTTAAACATATAAAGCAACACAGATAATATTTCAGACAATGTTTTAGACACTATACGCTCCTGCAGTCTTACCACTGTATCCTAATATGATAAAATAGAAGATTAGATTTAGATCATTTATTTTATTCATGACCTGAAATATTGCTGGGCAGTTCTAGACAGTGGGTCTTCCAATAATTATCAATGACAGTGGGTCTTCCAATAATTATCAATGACAGTGGGTCTTCCAATAATTATCAATGACAGTGGGTCTTCCAATAATTATCAATGACAGTGGGTCTTCCAATAATTATCAATGACAGTGGGTCTTCCAATAATTATCAATGTCTTAACTGTTACAACCACAAAGCATGTCAGTTATATGCTACCTCTCCAACTAATCAATACTAAATATCAAGAAAGACATGAATCCAATGCAAGAAGTGTATAGAATACAGCTTTTATGGCTTTATTTCTAGATCAGCTTGCATTTTTTTAATAATTCTTGGTTGATTTTACTTGCTTGCTTGAGGAGAACCACTTTGAAATATCTTAATTGTGCTGCACTGCGTATTACTTTTGGCTAATAGGAAGAGCAGTTTTCTGGAAGCAGTTAGTTTAGGTTAAACCTTTTAGCTTGTAGTTAATTGAAAAACAAGTTGCTACAAATTATTGTATTTCCTCTAGACTTTTGACTTCTTGAACAGAATGAAAGCTCAGGTAGTCACTACCAGGGGCAATGCTCAGAATCAAGTCTTGCTAAAGAGCTAACATGGTTTATCAGGTATTCTAACCACGAAACCTCTGAGCTATGCATGTTTGGTAACTTTCAGTTGTCATTACTTCTTAGGCAGGAAAGATTTCAGTCCCTTGTCTGAGAAGATGCCCCCTTTGCACCTTGCTGGGATTACTGTGCAGTACATATCTATCATTATAGCACAGGGGCACTAATGAGGTGCCCAGGGACTGAAACCGGCCGGTCCATTATACTGACATCGACGAGTCAGGCATAATACTGTCCCCTTAGCCCAGAGCCTAAGGAGGGAAGCCACTACTACCAACTTTTAAGTCTTCGGTTTGACCAGGCCAGGGTTTGAACCCGTGACCTCCCGATCCGCAAGCCAACGCTCTACCACCTGAGCTATTGAGACCGGTGCTAAACAGGATAAGAGTGGGCATCATTTGACCTTTTATCATAGTGGTACTACTTTTGTTGTCTAGCTTCTAGAATGTGAGTGACCATGCCTTTGTGTTCAGTCAAAGATTATCTTCCAATTCCAGCAAGCAGAGAATAACATTCAACAATGTGCCAGGTAGCATACAGCATTCAACAAACTGCCAGATAGTATACAGCATTCAACAAACTGTCCTATAGCATACAACATTCATCAAACTGTCAGATAACATACAACATTCACCCACTGTCCGATAGCATACAGCATTCAACAAACTGTCCTATAGCATACAACATTCATCAAACTGTCAGATAACATACAACATTCACCCACTGTTGGATAGCATACAACATTCAAAAAACTGTCCTATAGCATACAACATTTACCAAACTGTCAGATAACATACAACATTCACCCACTGTTGGATAGCATACAACATTCAAAAAACTGTCCTATAGCATACAACATTCATCAAACTGTCAGATAACATACAACATTTACCCACTGTTGGATAGCATACAACATTCAAAAAACTGTCCTATAGCATACAACATTCACCAAACTGCTGGATAGAATAAAACATGCATCAAACTGTTGGATAGTATACAACATTCAACAAACTGTTGGATAGCATACAACATTCACCAAACTGTTGGGACAATTTCTGCTAATAAACACAATACAAAGCCCAAGTAATTAGACAACTACACCTGACTTGTTACTGTTGTTGTGGTAGTACTGTTCCAGCATAATTGGAGTCTTTTGTAAATATACAACCTGATAGCAAAGGTTTTTGTTGTTTTTTAATCTTACATGAATAATAAGGCTGTAGGCTGTACAAACAACAGCAGATGCTGTGATATATACTTAGTTCACTTCAGACAGGAGAACAATGGATAATTAATTAAATTCTGTTTGGGGATTTATGCAATGTTGTACAGGGCAAGCATATTCAGAGCTATTTATGAACACACAGGTAAACAAGATGACACTTGTCTTACCATTTTTTTTCTTTTCTAAATGATTGCAATAAATTTTTGGACATTAGGAAAACTTCTTAATGCTGGGAAATACTCTTTTCTAAATGGCAAATGTGGCTTGAATCTAGGTTTTCTATACTTTACCAAGTGTGTCATTATGGTGCAGGCCAGTGATTTCAGTTGCATCAGTGACTCATTCTACATGATCATGATTGTGAAAGAAAATGAATATTTACTGCTTCAATTCTTACCAGCTAGTGATAAGAAGGAGAGTTATGTGTCCGTGTCCCCCTCCACTAAATCTTGACCTGCTTTGAAGGAATTAACAAGGTGGGAGCTTGCTGATCAGAATCTATATGCTTCTCGGTCAATTAAGTAATATATGGTGTTAACTTCACATGACATTTTTAGAAAAAAAAAAAAACACCTTAAGAATTTAGAATGACATAATAACAGAAATATCAGGCAAGGGGATAACATGGGTGACAAGTGAGGGACAGGTGGTCACATTCCACCTGTGGAACATGTCACCATCAAGTGTCCACAGTTAGTCATACAGATAAACCACTGGACAACCGTGGTCTTCTAGTCCACTCTCAGGGCATACCAAATCACAATGGCAGGCAGGAAATGGGTATGGTTACTATGGTGACAGGTTACTTTGGTGAATGAAATGGAATTCAAGTTTGTGGAAATTTAAACACTTGAGCCTTTATCAGGTTACATTTGTAAAAAAAAAAAAACTTAAAATTTCTTGGTTATTCACTTTTATGTTCATGAATAAGCAACCAGATGTTTGGTACAGACAAAGCAGGCCCAAATAGTGTAGATCCTGAGCAGAGAGCTCTTAGAGATGTTGATTTGAAAATGATATTGAGCTACCTTCTGTGTACAGCAATTCTGTGAACACATGTCATGGAACAGTGTGTCATGTTATACAAATAATGGCCCAGCAAGCAATTAAACTATCCCTTAGTGTTTTTTTCTTTAAATATATCACACGATAAAGGTCATTTCCGCAAAGGAAGCCACTAACACTTATCTGGGTAGAACGGACAGGGCATCACAGGTTAGGTGGAGACCTTTCCACATTAAGTCCTTCGCCTCGACTGGGGCTTGAATCCACATGATCGGAGGCTGAGCAGTCAGAAAAGTTCCATGTTTGTAATTCTACCACTCAGCCAGGGGAGCCCCTAATTACCCTAATGTATTTTGGGGGTGGTTTCTGACAGTTTGGACCAAAATCTCTTTTATCAAATAACCAAATAAATCGTTGTTTCCTGAACAGGTCAGGTCCTTTAAAATGCTGTTCATTAATGTCCCAGTTCTGTGAGCTCTGTCAAGCATAAATCACCACTTGTCACTTTAAACTAAGGAAACCACATGACCACTTACTTTTGAGATCACATATATAGTCATCCAGGAAATTCGCTCTGATATCGATATCTATTTTTAGCAGAGACCAATATCCAGTGATTTTCTTTGCATATTCTGTCTCACAATTCAGTTAGTGTTCAAAATCGTTTTTATTAAGACTAAAATGTGGGTTTATAAAAAAAAAACGCCAAATTTTTTAAAGCTGTGGTTCGATATTACTGTCGGATACCACTTTTAATAGGTCATCCGACGCCGGTAATATCTCTTATGATTAAAGACAATGAAGAAATGTAATGAGGATACAAAATCACACCATTTTAACCATAATAAGCTATGATCAAGGATTAAACCTGCATCCTCCTGACCTTTGGGACAATTACATTGATACTCTACTTCCATACTACATACATCATTTAGTGAACAAAAGAACTTCTCTCAACACAAGCTGTTGTATACAACATAAATCACACATACACACAAAAGGCGAGCTTAATAAAATGTCAATAAAACAAGGGTGGTTGTAATAGCCGATTGATATATTATTCCAGTATAGTGTTTATGTCTGGACGCAAGACATACCGGTATGTAAAGTCGGCATATATCAACTGCAGGTATTATGTCACAGCATTAACATAATTCTGACATTCACTCAATAACAGAGTGTTATTGCTAAATATAAATTTAAACTGTAATAACTTGCACTTTGTTTATCATTTGTCATGTTTGCTGGAAGAAATCAAGATGTAACATAAAGCCAGTTTTCATGTAAATGACTGGAATTTAGGGATTTGTGGACATTTCTGCCGATACTATGCAGCAACATTTCTATCATTATAGCAAAGGGGCACTTATGAGGTACCCCAGGACTGAACCCGGCCAGTCCATTATACGGACACTGACGAGTCAGGCGTAATACTGTCCCCTTAGCCCAGAGCGTTAGGAGGGAAGTCACTGTTACCAACTTTTAAGTCTTTGGTTTGACCAGGCCAGGGTTTGAACCTGTGACCTCCCGATTCGCAAGCCGACGCTCTGCCAATTGAGCTATTGCATCCGATTATTTAAATTAAGTGTACAATACATTTCTGAAATATAAATTATGCAACAGAGATTCATACACTGTTTTTGTACTGAATTATGTAAATTAGATCATCCAAATAAATTTTCCAATCATGCTTATTTACAGAAACATGGTATAAACATATACCACAGGTTTTTAATATTCAAAATATGAAAATGAAATGTTTTCTCAATTAACCAGTTAGAGTATGTAATTGAATCCAATTTTGGTAAGATCTTCAATATTATTTTGTATACTTGACATTATATGTCTAATTAAAAAAATGAAATTGGCATCTTCATTATGAAACTGCTTTGTTATACTCAATTCACAATAACTGAATGAATGTTTGTTGCTAAATAAGAGATTAAAGGTGGTGTCCAATAGTTTGCCTTCATAAAATATATGTAACAATATCTGTCCTCTGTTTGACGTATCTGTACATAATTTCTGCAGAAAAAAGAAAAAGGTACTTTAGTCTTAGTCTTGAACAGGATCTCAATTCTAGGTGAGTAAAATTTGTTAATCAACACTTTAATTTTCATTCTTTTCAAATCTATAAATAGTAATGATTGGGATTCCTGCTAAAAATAGACATCGACGTCACAGCAGATGACGTTGATGAACTAAATCATAAGTGGTCACTTGGTTTTCTTAGTTTAAAAATAGCTTACTGTGCAGTGTGGCTCAGATTGGAAATACATGCTTGAAAATATGATTGAAGCATTATGGTTCACTTTTCAGATAGGTGTAGGACATCAATAAATAGCATTTTGAAAGATCTGTTCAGATAATAATGGTTTATTATGATGTTAAATGAAAATATTTTTGGTCCAAACAGCTGGATACCACCTTTAACCATATCATTAAACAAGTCAGCCCCTCACTATGTGAAAAAAAATAACTGCAAAGAAAAATAATGTTCATCCAACTGCACCTATAAAATCTGGGTCTTCTACACAACTATGTATAAAAACATGGGCAGGTATTTCCTGATATAGGACTGGTATACCGTGTGTGTGTGTATATACCAAACACTCCTTACAGGTATTAATCACGAGAATAAACTGCCTCAATCAAGGTGTGGAGAAATAACTAGGTCAGATACCTGTATTCTAGTGGGACCCTGGCCATAACAATTTTACCCGTATCATGCTTAGTGAACCTTAGTTAACAACACAATTTCTCAATCATATGCAAAGCAAACAATTATTTGCACAAGTATTAAAGGCGGTATGCAACAATTTGGACCAAAAATATTTTCATTATACATCTTAGTAAACCATTGTTATATGAACAGATCTTGTAAAATGATGTTCGTTGATGTCCTACACCTGTCGGAAAAGTGAACCATAACATCACAATCGTCATTACAATCATGTATTTGCTATCTAAGCCACGCTGCAAAGTTAGCTGCACATTTAGCTATTTTTAAACCAAGAAAACCATGTTTTAGTTCAAACACGCCATCCGCTGTGACGTCGATATCTATTTATAGCAGAAATCCCAGTCGTTCTTATTTACTGATATTCTTATTGTATCAGATGTCGGCAAACGCTGGTAACCACCTTTAAGTCATGGTGATTAATACATAGCAGCAAATAGCATGGATCCTGATAAGAGAGCTGACAGATCTAAATCAAAAACATTTGCAAAAGCTGGATCAATCTGTCCTTAGCAGGCAAAGAGTAAACATATCCTTCACAGAGATAAAACTATATGGATGTGGATATAAGAGAAATCGACAGGTCATAACATTTCCTTCACACCAAGTATATAGATAAAACTAAACTTGACACATTACTGCGATAACTAGACAGCTACTCCAGGTGGCATATAACTTTCAATCTTTAATTACTAAACAGGAAATGTTTTGTTTGTTTTGTTTTTGAGGGATTTGCCGGCATTTTTGCCAATACTGTACAGCAACATTTCTATCATTATAGCACAGGGGCACTTATGAAGTGCCCAGGGACTGAACCCGGCCGGTCCATTATACTGACACCGACGAGTCAGGCTTTGTTTTTGAAATTCATTGCGGCAAACAATTATGATCAATATAATGATGTCCAGCTATTTGGTGGATAAAGACCCCAGACTTTATAATCTGGGTAGAACCACCAGCGCACTGCAAGTCTGCTGAAAGTCCACTGCCTAAACCGGGACTCAAACCCATGCGGTGAGAGGCTATGCAGTCAGAGGAAAATAGGAAATGGCCAGGCTTAGGCAAACATTGTAACTAAAGCCAAAGAAAGCAGACTGATGTTATTAACAATTCTAGAGGAAGTAGTTTTTCAAATGATGCATGAAAAACAAATGTAGCTAATTAAGAAATAACATAATAGGGATAAAAACAAGACAGTAACTTAATATTATAAAATATTTAAATTCAAGAATACATACCAGGTTGTAATTTCCATACTTTCAGAATACACAGAAAGAGTGTTTTTTTATTATTAAGTCCCTTGTTTTGGAATTCAACTTATGCTTATTTCGCTCAGCACTTAAACACTTGTTTGTTATATACACTTCAGAAAAATACCCTGAACACACAGCCCAAGGCCTAATGGTTTCTGATCGAACGCTGAGATAACACTGATATAAACAGGCACACAAAAACCAGCTGAGGATTTTTAATTTTTTTACAAAATATATAGCTCCTAAACATATACAATGTTACACACCACACCACACTGAATTTATAATCATATGCCTTAGAGAGTAAGAATCCTGTACATCTTAATGTTTCACCATTAACCAAACAGTAAACAAGCCGATGAACTAGACAAATAAAATCCAGCCCGTGGTTTTTGATTGTAAGGAATCTACAACATTCCAACATACACTGTCACACACCAAGCCGAATATAAATGTACATATTCCTCTGAGAAATTACGGTAAGAATCCGGTATATCTTTGAATGTGTTTACTATTGATTAAACTGTTAACTTAAACTACGAACTAAACTGCCATATTTCCTGGTGTATCTAGTCAGAGACAGACATAAAGTTGAGTAAGCGTAGTTTCGTGTCTCTTTGCTTCACTCAGGTGTGACTGTGGCCCCAGCTAGGTACAATCTATCCCAGATAAATATAGACTGTGGTGAGCTAGCCTATCCATGAAGGCCTTCATGTATTCAGTATATCCACTATGGAGCAGCAAGAGCTTATTGCTTTTTTTGTGCTGTGTATAGGTTTGTAGTTTGTAGCAGTGGGTAATTCTGCAAAGTGTAAACTACACCAAAGCAAGCAAGATTTACAATAGCAAACAAATAATACAATTATGTGTGGTTTGTTGGATGTCTGCATTGTGCAAACAATCTGGTTTTCTTTAGTTTCATTGTTGATATGGCAAAAAACACATATGTGTATATCATTTAATAGAAAGACTGATCTACCAGGACCATGGAGACATGTGAAGATGTTTGGTTGAGTGACCTGTGGTAAACTATGTGTGTTCTACAGGCAATCACGCATCCTCACCTGAAGGGTTCAAACCCACACAAGCGACCTCCTATTGTCCAATACTTGGCAAACAAAATAGAAGCATAGCACAAAACAACTAGCTGTCATGACATTTGATTTAACCCATCCAATGGAAGGTTGAAGGTTCAATCTGAAGCCAAGACTGCCCAAACTCTTTTTTAAAGGGCTCAAGATATGGATTTTTTTATTCACTAATGTAAGGATTACAACTACAACATTACAGTCAAAAGGCGCCTGCTTTACCCCAAACAGGGGATAATCTGATATTGCCCTGCAGGAAGCAGTTGCAATTGGGTGGTGGCAGCTGACAAAGGTTTGAGACAATTTTAAAGTTGGGGGACAAGGTTATTAGGCATTTTGTAGGGTAGCAACCAGCCTTCTTGCATATACCCGATACCTCTTTAATTTTAGTTGTAATCATACAATTTCTCTGCAAGGTTATCTGTCAGTTTCTGCCTGGCAACCATTGATGAGTGGCTGCACTACGTACAGTAGTATAGAGACATGTGTATGGTGCTTATATGCGACATATCTCTAGAATCTATCCCACAGCAGCAGAAGACAACTGCAGGATCCATTAAAACCTCCAGTGGGAGAGTGCCTTTGCTTACTCAATGAAGCAACCTTCACCTTACATTTATCTATCTTGGAAAAAAGTGATGCAGAACTTGACTATGTTGGTGGAGGTTTAAATAATCTTTCACTCATATGGGTGTCACAACTGTGATTGCATGTTGTAAACATATATATTATCCCCAACTCAATTTAATAATCTTGGTTATAATTAAACCAATCTCTAACAATGTAAACCACTTACTGAGTCATATCAATTGTGACATAATTTGATACAAATATAAGAACTCTTTTGGGGTGCCCATGGCCTTGTGGTTAGAGTCAGTGACTTGAAACTCCTCAGCCTCTCACCGTGTGGGTTTGAGTCCCAGTTGGGGCAAGAACTTTCACATGGGAAGGTTTTTCAGATAACCTGTTGTGCACCAGTGGTTCTACCCAGAATAAGTCTAGGGTCTTCCTCCACCAATAATCAGCTGGACGTCACAAATATGACCGTAATTGTGTCGGTGCAATGTAACAAAAAACAAACAAAACAAACAAGCAAGAACTCTTACAACTGCTAGTAATAATCAAACTACTTTCATATTTCTTTATGACACTCTATTTAAACAACTATTGATATCTTGAATTAAACAACTTTGACACTCTAACTTTAAAAAAACAATATTTGTACAAGACACAGCATAAGTGTACTGTCTCAAATGTAATTCAGAAAATGACTACATTAAGGAATTATGTAGGAATGCAGGTTGCCTCGAGGTTGGTTAAGTTCTACTGGGACAAGACAATAGTGAGGTGAGATGAGCCACAAGATAAGGACTGGTTGTGTGATCAGGAACCATACCTGGCAGGTAATGAAGCATGAAGCCAGACCTGTAAAGTAACCCACCCACCTGTAGTCATCACACAGTTGACAGTAATTCTGTAAGAATAAACCTTGTTAGCATGTCTATTTCATGCTACGGCAAATAGCGTATACTCAGGTCAGCCTGCTCCGGCTGGAAGCTGTCTGATGAGGATATACACTGTTTGCTGCATAGTCTATTACAAAACATCTTATGAATGAAATTTTTAGTTTAAAAAGTAAGACTTTAGAGCTGGTAATTAACAAACTGAGCAGGTTGAGGGTTGTTGTATTGTTAATATGTTGGAGTGTCCATGTGCCAGATAGTGATATTGTTATAGTTTAAAAATGCACTTACAATGTCTTAAGTTAGGAAAGTATCTTTTTAGACAAAGGTTTTGTTACTCTTGTGCTCAAATGGCACCATGAGATAACATCAACCCTTAGCTGACTACATTTGGTTAAAAAACCCATGGTAAATTCTTATTTTTTGCTTTAATATTATATATTACAAGTCAGGGTTAAATGACTAATTAACAGAGATTGAGCAGCAAATTGTGTAGATTCTGATCAAACAGCTCCCAGCTCCTAAGCCTTAAAAATACACAAATAACAGGCTATGGGTTAATCGGGGTGAAAATTCCTCACTAACTTGACTGAATTTATAGAATAAGTTTCAAACTTGTCAATCTTCCTATCTGAAAGTTTTATTTCCAACCGTGAATAATTCTTAAATAAGCAACAAATGATTTAATCAACAAGTTACAAAAATTACGATGAGGCATTGTCAAATACTTTTCTGCTATGATTATATATTTTAAATATGTCCTGTTAAACACTGGTAAAACTCTTCGCTACCTTTATTTCACTGTTAAACACTGGTTCAGGAGGCACAGGTAGCACCACCTTAAAACGATCATCGTGCCCTGTTTATCTTCATACATTGCTGGGACTAGCAGAATGTCTTGGACTCCTATTTCAGGTCCTTATCACATACATGAGGTGCTGCCCTACTTGACCCATCGTGGAAACTACTTGACAGTGTATGATATGGGGTAGAACCAAGTACCAGTGGCATACCATCATCATTAGATATAAAGGACCACACACTAACACACACTTTCTGACAATGGCATATCAAATACATCTGATTCTAGTGATTCCACTCTACAATAATAAGACTATATGACAAAGTCTTATAAGCATTGCAACAAATACCAACATTTGAAAAGGCAGAGGACAGAGGTATTTACATGCATATCAAACATAAAAGTAAGTACAAATCTGTGATGAGCCATTTAACAAAAAGAGCAAACCTGACAGTAACTGCATTGGAACGGTCAGTCAGCAATACAAGTAAACTAAGGACCTCACACTAATGTAATTCATAACAATGGAATAGCATAAACACCATTAACTGCAATAAAAAAAACAAAAAAACAAATGCTAAATCATAAAGGTTAGGGCTTCAAATGATCAGTATGTCTTCTGATATCATTGATATCACTGATGTCAGTTTGCAAAAACAGCAAAAGGCAAATAAGATAAAAACTTAGAAGTCATTGTTTCTCTTCATAATGACAAAGATACCAATTTAAATTATTTTAAATAAAATATGTCCAGATGCTCTAAGTAGCTTATAACATATCATGCACACATATCTTTTATCAGCAATTCATGTATTTATAATAAATAAGGAAATATGACACCATCCTATGAGCATCACAACATCTGCTAAAATTTGACACACTTCCTCTATTGTTGACTGATTATGTAACAATTATAAGTTTTTAATGCAAGAAGTTATTGTTTTAATTATTACTAAAGTAGCATTAAAGCATATACTATAATTAAACTTCATGGCAAATTGATGACAATTACTCTATTCTAACAAACTACCACTTCACATCAATAACTAACACAAACATGAACATTTCAATAAGTTTAATAATATCTACTAAACAACAAATTGGAATTGTGCATATATACATAATTAAAAAAAAAAGCAAACAAAAAAAACAAAGCATTAAAGCAATTTGACATTGTCCTGTAAAATGTATAATGCATAAGTTTGTACATAAACATGTAACTTTTACAGTTTTAATTACTACTAAAGAAAGAACACAAATAGACAAATGAATGTATGGGATATTGAAGAAACATTTAAAATGATAATGTTACAAAAAATGAAATTGATCTTCTCCTTCTATGCTTTTATGAAGATGGTATTTTTAACCATAATGACTCATTCACAGAAACAAATGAAATTTTTTTGGAACAAAAAATCCAGCAAACATGCAAACAACAAGTTTGGTTATAATTATAAAGCAGGATATTATAATGCACAAGCACACATAAAGGTTAGTATGAGCATGCAAGGATGGACTGTTGAGTTCAGTTTGGATGCATAGGAATGACTCTTGATGGATAATCTGGGATGTATATGGCAGTGGTGAGAGAGTTTCAGATCAAGTATAGGGATGGACTGTTGATGGATGATTTGGGATGTAAAGATCAAATGAGTATGTCCCAGGATTAATCCTGTTTTTCTTCTCCAAGCCCTTTATAATTTGTGCTTATTACACTCAACTCATGTTACAATTTGACTGAGCACACACTATATGATGTGATTGAGATTTCTTGTATGCTACAGTCCCTAAAGTAGTGGTGTGTGGTATATACAGGTGCATGTTATACTCCAGTGTTTACGGTATCAATAATTTTTGGGTTTGGTTGTAACATTGGGGGTTTAATACTGTAGCCCCCTTAACATGTAGTGTGCACCTTTCAAACATGTGCATTATATTTATTATTGTTATTGAATTTATTATTGAATTGATTCTATGATCACATTTGCTTAAAGATCAGCCACCTTGATAAATCCACATAAAAATTAGGTACAAACATGCACAATCAGGGGGGCGGGGTTAGGATAGGCAAGCATCAAAATGGGTAGAATTTGGGTGGGGACATCTACAGGTGTTAGACAAACTGTATCACTATCAGTCACAGGTTGCCATAGATACTCACAGGCAGGATTCCATGAGCCCATGAGACTCGTCCCCATAGCGCAGGGACTCATCCCCATAGCGCAGGGACTCGTCCTGGGGACCGCCCCACTGGAACGTGTCATCGGTGTTACTGATGCTATTCATGCTCTCAGTCTCAGAACCTATTCTATACTGTAACAGACAAGGTTACAACAGCTACAGGTGAGGGAAACAATATAGAAAGCAAGGGCAATCATTCTGACAATACCTTTTACAGAGCATTTACTATTGGGGTCCGGGTAAGAAGGCATTCACTTTTAATTTGTGAATACATTGGTAATCGGTAAAAAATGTGTTACAACAGCTGAAAGGGTACTATTTCAGGCAAGGTGTAAAAAAAGGTTTGTTAGAAAATTCAAATCTCTTAAATGTGACCTTTAACAAAGCAAAAACTGTGACACCAGCAAGAGATTACAGGATGATGAAAACCAAGAGCAATATCAATACAGTCTATTATTGGCTAATAACTAGTTAATAACTAATTCTGGATCGATAAAATAGTAAACCTTTTTATTGAAAGAAGTTTTTTTTTAAGAATTAAAAATGATATTTTTATATATAAGCAATGAAAGAAGCAGATATTAAAGCCAGTTTTGGAATGTTTAAATATATGGCAAATAACCCTTTAGCTCATGCATATGCCATTTTACGCCTTTGTAAAGAATTCATAATTATTCCTTTTATCTTCAGGTGCATCAACACAACTAAGGGTGTATTAATTTTGTAGACTTAAGTTTAATTTGGGTTATATAATTATATACACAAAGGCATGTGTTTAAAACTATTTACAATTGTTTTAAAGAAAATTAACAAAATCAAGTGAATTTTTAAAACCCTATACATTTACTAAGAATGAAAGGAATAATTGACTTATTACTAGTCTTAAAATGTAGTATAAGTTAATGGGTAATCTTTATTTCTTGACATCCATTTCTTGTGATTAAATGAAATTGTTCATCAATCTCTCCTGCAGAGGGATAAAAGAATGGCAAATAAGAAATAGAGATAAACAAAAGACTTAACCTAACACATATAATAGTAACTTCAACAATTGCATGAACAAAAACAAGGAAAAAACATCATAATACAAAATACATTCATTAGCTGTGAACAATTTACATTCTCAAGTCAAGCATACAGGGCAAAAAAAAAAAAAAAAAGGCAAAAAGTGATAAAAGAAAAAAAGTTTTCTTTTATAAAAAGCTGATAACTAAAAGAAACATAACTCATGTTGGATTTGAAAAACTCATTAGAATATTTAATGAACAGAACATTTAATGTACTATTTAGCAACATTATAATGAAACCTAATTAGTTTCCCTACACTTACTTTCCCAATCATATGTAAACTGGTATTATATTTTTTTACGATCAGATAAATGAATATATTTAACAACAGTTATGAACGGTGTTGTAAAGGACTGAGTGTCCCAGTACTAATCTGAAAGTGGCAGGTTTGACCAACTCTGAGCTACAGATTTTTTTTGTGCTATGATTTTTTAATTAAAAAAAAAGAAGAAGAACACTCATGGTGTATATTTAATTGTGTATATCTGGTTGATTATTGTGAAATATTGATGTTTATTTGTTATCTGTTTTTTTTATTTTCCTCATACAAATATATGACTTTTTGATTAAAAGGATTTAACTTTGTTTACTTTGTTCTCTGAGCGGTGCTGTAAATATTCAGAAATGGAAACAACAGTCAGCTTTTCACTGGAAGATTAAAGTTTCCATGATTGTGTATGTATTTTCTGTCAGTCAAAGTGGAACAATCTTCATACCAGTGAATGCTTTGTTTTGCTTGTATTTAGATACATCGCAGCGACCAATTTTGATCATTACTGCGACATCCAGCTGTTATGGTGGAGGAAGACCCCAGACAAATACCTGAGTAGAACCACCAGTGTACCGCAAACTATTCATTTAATGCCATTGTAATGTTGCCAAATAGTAACATGACACGCCACACATCACAACATAACATTCCCCACAGAAGTGACATATTATAACCACAATGATCACCACACATTTGGTAGCATGAAGAGATCCTAAAAAATATATCAGGACAGGTATAAAAACATATTGGTAAATCATGCAAACTTAAATTGAGTTATCTTGTCTCTATAATTAACATATACAATTATTTGATTTAAAAGGAATTTACTTATATGTAAATTGCAAATGTTGAACAGTTGAGAATATCAAGATAAACACAACAAGTCTATGGTCCAAGTCCTAGGTGGTTACTGTTGTGTTTGGTCTATTTTGTATTGTGTCTTGTAACAGTTTTGTTATAAATTGAACAACTGACTGGCACATGAAAATCTTTGTCTTCAGTAATGGGATTTGCCAGCATTTTTGCCGATTGCAGCGACATTTCTATCATAATAGCACAGGGATACTTATGAGGTACCCAGGGACTGAATCCGGTCGGCCCATTATACTGACACCGACTAGTCAGGCGTAATGCTACCCCCTTAGCCCAGAGCGTTAGGAGGAAAGCCGCTACTATCAACTTTAAAGTCTTTGGTTTTACCCGGCCGGGGTTTGAACCTGCGACCTCTTGATCTGCAAGCCGACACTCTACCACTTAAGCTATTACGGCTGGTTTTTGTCACACCAACACAATAATTGTCAATATAGGGATGTTTTAACTAATATTGGTTCAAACAATTATCTGGGTAGAAGCACGGACTCACAAGTCAACTGAAAGACCTCTACTTATAAAGTTTTTTGTTGTTGCCCAATACGGACTCAAACCTAGGCAGTGAAGCTTGAGGTTGTATACATAGACAAATAAGCCAACAGCCATATTTACCCCTTACAGTTTATAACCTGTAACATATACTTGAGAAAGCCTAAGGTGATGATGGTCCTCTGCTACTGTAGTAAGTTAAGCACACCCTGCTGGGGTTTGTCATGACTATGCATGGTTTGTAAGGTGATCAGTGTGCCTGGTATGTTACCTGACTCAGGTGAGATGATTGACAGCTGTCATCTACAAGACACACCCCCAGGGTCCAGTCTCCCTGCTGTCAAACACTGGGGCACCTGAGTTAATGGGGGCATTTGTTCTTATCACTTGAAATTTTAATTTTTTTAGTTCATATTGCTGGTGATTTTTACTTGTAGTTCTAACATTGTGTATTAAATTATTTTTTTTAAATATGTGACAGTGAACTAAATAAGGTCTTGATTGTAACGTTTTGTAATTATAAGTTGATAAATATCAAATATCTGTGTAGAACCACGTTAACATGGCAAATCAGCAAGTATACGCCCAGACTTGGACTCGAACCCCTTTGGGGTCATGATGAGGAGTTGCAGAGTTACAAGTCAGTGACATATGGGTTCCCCATGTATTAGGGTACATTCTATTTCATTCAGATGTGTCCAAAGTTCAGTCATTCAGAAATATTATTATTAGCCAGCTAGATGAACTGACTTGATATTTTTTCCTGCACCATCACTGGCCAGCATCACCTGATCTCAGATCCAGCTTGAGTACCATCTTTACAATGTCTATATCAAGTAAGACCAGTTACAGATGACCAGTCAGATATGGGAATTTAATTATTTATGTGACACTAGCTGTATCAATGTCAGCACTGAATGACAAATGGGACTGCATTTAGCACAATTATGAATAAATTACATTACCATGTCTAGAATAACCCTTATCATGCTACATTTATTATTACGTAATGCAAAAGTTAACAATTTCATGCAAAGTTAACGAGACATATTGCAAGGAATTCAGCAGCAAACACCACAGATTCTGGATCTACAGTAATCACCTATGTGGGAACAAAATGTGCAAAGAAGGCTAAATGACAATGTTGGGTTTGTCACAGTTAAAAAGGGTATCAGACAGGTTGCCTAAATTAATTAAATGTACCAATATTTAAGCATTGCATAAACTTTTTGCATAAACCCATACTTTAGTCATTATAAAGATGATTTTGAACACAAACTTTATTATCAGACCGTACTAATCCCGAACAATTACTCTAAGTGTTCAGTCTTTACAACTCTATAAAAAGCATGATAGTGGTATCTGCTAAAAATAGATATCGATGTCAGAGCGGATTCCCGGACGACTTCCGGGTATATAAAAATAGGTTGTTACGTGGTTTTCTAAGTTTAAAATTAGCTATCTCTGCAGTGTGGCTCAGATAGGAAACATCTATTTGCAATGATGAGTGCGGATTTATCCCCGACAGGTCTCACAGATCTTTGGCATCAATGATGCACATGTATTACTCATATATTACTCAACATAAAGAAAAAAAAAAGTAAGATGAAGTAAGAAGTAAGAATCTCCATGGTACTTCTGTTATAGATAGTTAGATTGTACTGATTCTGCATGTCAGCATAAATAAAAGTTCACTTCAATTTTTCAAATTACAACAAATGTTCTGTATAAAACAGTTGGATGTTAAAACTAAGGCTCATAAAATGTGTTGCATTTCAAAAAATGAAACTTCACAATTGTTATTGAATATAAAGAATAAGATATACATTTACCTAAATGGTTTGCTATTTACATCTGAGACTCAGAGAAAACATTTTTCAGTGACCTATAATGAATAGAATAATGACCTTCTACAATAAAACTCAAAATAGTTTCAATAGAGCACATTTGTCACAGCTTTTGTATCCAATCTTACATTGTATTTCACAACTTCATTGCCACTATTACACACAAGATCATCACAGGTGTCTTCCTCATAATAACTTGTTCACTATTTGATTTTAACAACACACATCAGTCCATGATCACAACTTTATCACTGGACAGAGTTCAAATCTATTTTTTTATGTAATTCAGTTATAGTCTACAGCATACATCATTTCACACAATGCACACACAGAAAATCTTCCATCAAAGTCTTCTTGATTTGCATTATTTTAACATGACATCAGTATGACTGAAGGCATACTTGTCATTTGTATCTACACCACAACATACACAGTCACGGATGTATTATACCAGTAAGAACAAAACAGTACCAACCCCCAATCCCACTAATGTGGTTAATGACTTGTCAATAGAACACATAAGTGAATAATGTACAACATCGACAGGTAAGCTAACAATGATTGACATGAATGGTCAATGCTTATTGCTTAACGGTCATGTCTAGCCAATTAACTATGCTTTCTTTGTGTGTTAGATTCAATGAGTTTTTTTAACTGATTTTCATTCATTTTGCTTTAGCCCTTAGTATTTATACGAGTATAAAATTAAACATTCTATCTTTGTTTTACATTGTTTTGATTTGTTTTATCATCATTTCATACAAGAAATACTTTCCTACAATGGATTTTTTTTGCTTGTTTTGTCACAGTTTTGAATTGCAGCATCTACATTCAGGTGAGTTTAGGGGCAGATGGTTAAGTCAATGATAACTCCATGGCCCCTAAATAAACTTAATTACCTGGTATACCTTTTTCAGTGTTGGTTTAGTCTGGTATATGTTTGTATACACCGGTCAAATTATTGCACCTCCACTATACTGTAATTACAATAGCTGTGTCACAGTAATGTATCACAATAACAACAATACAGATTCTGTTTCATTTTTAAAAGTTTGCTGTTTTTTTTGTTTGTTACATCTCAACAACACAGTTATGGTCATGTTGGATATGTCCAGCAAATATTTGGTGGAGGAAGACCCCAAGATTTATGTCTGGGTGGAACCACCTGCACACTGCATGTTAGCTGTAAAACCTCCCCACACGAAGTTCTTGACCTGATCGAGACTCGAACCCATGCTGAGAAGTTACAAGTCATCGACTCTCACTACAATGCCACAGTCCCCCCTTAGAAGTTTGCCTATGACTCTCACCAGCTGTATTGCTATGATAGGGACGTCCAGTTGATACTTGGGGAGAAGGCCTGGCTTAGATGCGACTACACAAGACAACCCAAATGTGCAATCAAACATTGTTACATGTGGCTGACGTGACTTGATCTTATGTCAAGCCAGGTATGATATACTGATATACACACATGCACCTGTAAATTATGGATGATTCATTCATGGTAAACATTACATCACAAAATGACAGGTGACTATAAAGAAAAGATAAAAACTTATAACATAAAACTTACTGATTTTTATGTCGAAGATAATTGCTTTCACTGGTAAAGCCTTTGCGATGAAAAATTATTAACGGTGTAGACTGAGTTACAGCATTTCACAGGAAGCTGACCTGACAAATTGAGGCAACATGTGCAAATGTTATTATAAAATGCAATTGTAAATGGACTACAGATGTAAATTAAACATGTCTTCAAGGTGCAAAAGAATACAGTTTCTAGACTCTATGGTGTGACGTAATTATCAAAGAGTAATAGTGATCTACCCTCCTGTGGATAATTGGGTCAACCAGTCTGGGTTTTAAAGGTGGTATTTGACAGTCTGCCTATATCACATTCATGTAACTATACCTAACCACCACTTTGGGGAATAAGGGCATAATTTCTGCATAAACTCACACTTTAGTATAAGTAAAGATGGGTTGGAACACTGCCTACATTGTTATACAGTACAATCCCAAAAGAAACACTCTAAAAGTTCAACCATTCCAAATCTATAAATAAGCATGATAGTGATCTCTGCTAAAAATAGATACTGACGCCAGAGCAGATTACCCCGATGACGATATAATCTCAAAAGTAAGTTGTCACATGGTTTTCATAGTTAAAAATAGCTATCTCTGCAGTGTGGCTCAAATAGGAAATACCTGTTTGTAATGACTATTGGAGATTTATCCTGGAGTCTTCACACAGATCTATGGCATCAATGAACGGCATTTTGCAAGACCTTTTCAGGTACTAATGACTTAATTGGTTATTTGAGAAAAAACTTTTTGGACCAAACTGTCGGATACCAACTTTAAATTCATAACCATACAGCTTATGTCCATTTCACTGACACACTTAAAGCTGTTTGCAAAGGGGCAGATCTAATAAAATTATTTGTATTCTCACTGTTTTTCACTGTATCTCTTCACAAGCTGTCACTTTCTTAAATGTCATTACTTTTCTGAAGTGGTGACTAACACAGTGCTTGCAGCGCTATCATTTTATCAATAAACTGTATTTTTTTATTTGTAAATTTGTATTAAGTTTTTCACAATTTCCAAAGATTAAACTAAAATATGAGTCTGAAGCAGTTTAAATTCCAAACATTGGTTGTAACTGTAGTTCTTTTCATTTTTTAAGAATTTTAAAATAACTGAACCAAAGGGATGAGTAAGAAAGCTTTCAACTGTTATTTGTCACTTTTATTCATATATAAATTATTAGAACCTTGGGGATTTGTCGAGGCAGTCCACATCATTGTGGTAGCCCACCTTTATTTACAGGTTTATCCCTTAATCCTCACATACAATAAGCAACCATTACCAGTTGTCATTACACTTCTGTAGCACCTACACGACAGTGAGCTCGGCTTAGATTACCAACCATTTAACCAAAATTTATAACAATGTATACATGTATATCCAAGATTGTAGTAGTTTTCGCCTAAATTTTAAAACATTCCCATAACATTTTTAATGCTCGGCTTATTTGTAAAACAACACAAAAAAAACAACATGCTGAAGTATTTTGCCTTTTTCATTCTGGATTTACACTAGTCAAGAAAATTTCTGGTAAAGCAAGGTTGAACTCCTTTAAGCTTAGGATTATTTAACTTTTTCTCAGACTCTGATTGGTTCATGTAATATATACTTAAATCTGACCAATCAGATGCTTGATCTTAAGACTGAAACTCAATGTTTAATATATTTTACATCAAACCCTGATCCATGTTTTTTGTTACCTTTTCTGTAATAAAACTTACATTAAACTGTCACAAATATAATCAGTATTATCTAGTTAATAGGTCCAGGAAGATCTTATACCAATATCTGGATAGAACCACAGAAGTTCTGCAGATCTATCCATGAATTATCCATAAAAACTTTTGCTCATGTTCTCTGATACTTCCCCATTACAGACAGGAAGTGGTTGACAGCAACATGTGAGTCTTCAGTGCACTTAATATGATTTGTGGTAACTCTGGGATTTGATACCATGTCCTCAATTCAAGGTGTCTCATTACTGCGACAAAGTCTAAAACAAACAATGCCCTCCTGTAGGCCATACCCATAGCCCGGGTATATAGCATTACAAAACACCCCAATAATAATCTTGGCCATGACAGTTTGTGTGGGAGATGATGGCTTAAGCTGTTGTACACAAGAAAAAAATGTCATAGAGTTAACTTATCTTTTAGATTCTTGTAACAATTCTAAAACAAGACTTTACAGAAGGATGCCATCAAGGCTAATTAGCTGTCCAGCTTTTCATTTTTTTTCCAAGCACAAACAGCTTATAGGCTTTAACTTAAATCCAAACATTAAAACCACTGTCTTAAATTAATGCATAAAATAGGGATGTGATTATTTGGTCTCATCAATTAGTGGACTTTTATAAGGAAGTATAAGACTTGACTGAAACATAAATAAAAATGAAATAAGAAAAAAAACACACCTTGAAAGTTCAAATCAATTTAAACTTTTCAGCCAAGAATAATTTTCACCATCACAAAACAGTTTTCAAAAGAGCATTACACTAATTCAGTCACCACATCTAACAAAAAATCAAGAGTTTAACTAATTGACTGCTATTTATATGTACTGCTGGTTTTAAGAACATACAATTAATGGGATGACAGTGTTTCTGTGCAGTGAGGTGTGGTGAATTTCAACAGTTCAATGAGCAATACCTATACCAGTGAAAGGACATTTTGTACTACATAGAATAAATGTCAGATCATCGCGTCCATATATGCATGGTCCATGATGGGAACAGGTACATTAGATGATGCAGGCTCTGTATCAAGGTCCTAACAATGGTGATCGTACAAAGCAACGAGTGTAGATTCTGATCAGCCAGTTCCTGCTGGGAGCTGTGTGACCAGGATCTTCAATTACTGCTTCTTAGCCAATGGAGAGCTGAGGAAGCTATACCTATGTCCAGCTGGGAGCTGTGTGACCATGATCTTCACTTATTGCTTCTAAGCCAATGGAGAGCTGAGAAAGCTATATCTATGTCCAGCTGGGAGCTGTGTGACCAGGATCTTCACTTATTGCTTCTATTAAAGCCAATGGAGAGCTGAGAAAGCTATACCTATGTCCAGCTGGGAGCTGTGTGACCAGGATCTTCACTTATTGCTTCTAAGCCAATGGAGAGCTGAGAAAGCTATATCTATGTCCAGCTGGGAGCTGTGTGACCAGGATCTTCACTTATTGCTTCTATTAAAGCCAATGGAGAGCTGAGAAAGCTATACCTATGTCCAGCTGGGAGATGTGTGACCACGATCTTAACTTATTGCTTCTAAGCCAATGGAGAGCTGAGAAAGCTAAACCTATGTCCAACTGGGAGATGTGTGACCAGGATCTGAACTTATTGCTTCTATTAAAGCCAATGGAGAGCTGAGAAAGCTATACCTATGTCCAGCTGGGAGCTGTGTGACCAGGATCTTCACTTATGGCTTCTAAGCCAATGGAGAGCTGAGGAAGCTATATCTATGTCCAGCTGGGAGCTGTGTGACCAGGATCTTCACTTATTGCTTCTATTAAAGCCAATGGAGAGCTGAGAAAGCTATACCTATGTCCAGCTGGGAGATGTGTGACCAGGATCTTCACTTATTGCTTCTAAGCCAATGGAGAGCTGAGAAAGCTAAACCTATGTCCAACTGGGAGATGTGTGACCAGGATCTGAACTTATTGCTTCTATTAAAGCCAATGGAGAGCTGAGAAAGCTATACCTATGTCCAGCTGGGAGCTGTGTGACCAGGATCTTCACTTATGGCTTCTAAGCCAATGGAGAGCTGAGGAAGCTATACCTATGTCCAGCTGGGAGCTGTGTGACCAGGATCTTCACTTATTGCTTCTATTAAAGCCAATGGAGAGCTGAGGAAGCTATACCTATGTCCTACTAAGTAATTATTCTATATCATGTAAGACTGAACAAGCAACCTGTACTGGAAGTGATACATAACTGCTTATCAGGTACAGATGTCAAAAGAATCATATCATATTTCAATAGTAATTAATACTAGTACATCCAGTTTTTGTCCACTTATTCTACAAAAGTTGATTAAGAATGCATTTTAAGAATATATAACTCAAAGTGTTCAATTAGACATATCGTTCAATTAAAAATATCTAAAGCTTTATATAGTGAATCCATAAAGTTTTAAAGGTCAAAAGCAAAACCATTGGACAGACATAGAGAACCATTTGATAAAAGAAAAGAAGACTATGTACCCAGTGATACTGATATAAAACCAAGACTAGGAACACAGATCATAAGAATATAAAATCAAGACTAGGTACACAGATCATAAGAATATAAAATCAAGACTAGGTACACAGATCATAAGAATATAAAATCAAGACTAGGTACACAGATCATAAGAATATAAAATCAAGACTAGGTACAAGAGACCAAACAAAGAAAACCACAAAACACAATTGAGAAGAAAGTTCATTGATATATGTTTACATGTTGCTATTATGACAAAGCAGAAAGGTGACACAAGATATTAGGCAGATATATCCAGACCTACAAAATGAGATCACCTTAGGGTAAGAAATTGACTCAAAAATTGCCTGCTATACCTTTATTTACCCAGTGTTTCCTGTGTTTTGTATAAAACTTCTCAAAAACAGGATGGAATAGATTATGTGGTTGTGCTAGAATGAAAGTTTGAAATTGACATTAAAGATCATTTCGACCAGCTGGTTTATATGTCAAATAAAAGAAACATTGAAAGAAAACCTGGCACCACCACTATGACTGCTTCAGTTTCCTCAGTTAAACTGTATTCCTTATGCACTTGATAACTTCCAGGAAATTAGTCTGGTTGGTCATTTACTTAAAGGTGGTATCCGACATTTTGCCCACATCTTATATATGTAACAATATCAGTAAATAAGAACGATTGTTATTCCTGCTAAAAAAAGACATCAACGTCACAAAGGATGGCATGATTAATTTAAAACATTGGTGGTCACATGGTTTTCTTGGTTTACAAATAGCTAACTGTGCAGCATGGCTCAGATAGGAAATACATGTTTGTAACGACGATTGTGGCCTCATGGTTAACTTTACCGACAGTTGTGACGTCAATAAACAGCATTATCTGTTCATATAACAATAGTTTATTAAGATGTATAATTAATGTATTTTTGGTCCAAACTGTCGGATACCACCTAGGTGCTAGTCTCACACACTCGAAGTCCAGATTCAAACTAGCATGCTGCCATTTTGTTATCTTTATTTTTTTTATCAAAAACAATGATTTTGTTAACTGGATGTGATTCTATTAATTTATTTTACAAAAATAAAATCTTCCAGCTGACTTACTGTGTGCCATTGGTTCTAACTAGACATTTGTCTGGGATATTCCTCCTTCTATAATTAGCTGAATATTACCAAAATGACCACATTGGTGTTTGTGCGATATAATGAAACAAACAAAAATAAACATTATCTTTTCTTTTTATGAGAGAGAGGGGGGATTTGTCTGCATTTTTGCCGATACTGTGCAGAATCATTTCTATCATTATAGCACAGGAGCACTAATGAGGTGCCCACGGACTAAGAGCCAAGCGCTATTGAGTTTCTATTTTTGAATTTTGGGAACCTGACAATGTGACTGGACAGGACATTTAACCCTTATAATGAAGCATTTTGTATACAATGTATATTCTTAATCATCTTCTTATATCTACATGAGAAATTGTCCAGACATATTGCTATTTAGTGCAGACTGGGATCAGATAGCTTCCAGTGGGATCTGGCAGATCTGCATCTAAGCTATTTGTCATAGTGTGATAAATGAGTGCTTGGCAGGTTAAGGTTTATGTTGACATTATGTGTGTAAGGTATTTGGCAAGATGTTTGCAAAGATGGAAAGCTGCCATTGATGGATAGAAGGCTGACTCATAACAACTTTTAAAACAAGAATATGAAAAGAATAATAAAAATGTCATCTTATAAAAGTCCATCCCAAAAATGTACATGTTCATTTTATTAGGTATATTTGCTAGGCAAGCAGCAAAGATTTATGTCTCTGTGTAGGTTTGACCTCATCATCATCATTGTCATCATCATCCTCATCATCCTCATCATCATCATTGTCATCATCATCACTGTCATCATCATCATCATTATCATCGTCGTCATTGTCATCATCATCATCATTTTCATTATTGTCATCATCATCATCACCATCAACATTACTGTTGCTGTCATCACCCTCATTGTCACTGTCATAGTTGCTGCAGCCATCATGACCATCATCATCATCAACATGGTCCTCCTCTTCATCATCAACATCCCTATCTTCATAATTATCATTACTGACAATAAGGATGCAGTTTGGCTTAGTAAGCCTTGGCTCCAACAATGGCAGCTCTATATCTCTCGCAGTCTTTGGCATTGTCAAGATTAAGGTCAAGAACCACAGATGTAGAAACTTATAAAAAGTCCAACCAAGGAATAAGCTACCTACTAATGACAACAGTACCACAACATCACTGCCTCATCCATCAATGTTTCAACTGATGATGCTTTTTCTATAATATAGAACATAGGTATACAAATATGATTGAACAATGAGATTTAGCAAGTCATCTTGTTGATACGTAAGAAACCTATGCTACTGAGGTGAATCAGTAATTGATTTTCATTGTTCAGCTTGGTTGACTATCACCACTACACCCATTAATCACATCACAACTAGGATGGTAAAGATTACTTCTACTTTCAATATTAAATTTGAAGATAACTTTACTGTATAAACAAAACTTAAACACATAACACAACATTGCACATAATAACACTTTCACATTTTTTCTTGGTAAAATATTCCTGCTGACAATCTGCCTAAGAATAAAAGGTTTGTACAAGGAGTTGTTGGTAAAATCTTCCTGGCACAATCTGCCTAACAGAAAAAGTGTTTGTACTAAGAGTTGTTGGTATAATCTTCCTGGCGACAATCTGCCTAAGAGAAAAAGTGTTTGTACTAAGAGTTGTTGGTAAAATCTTCCTGGCGACAATCTGCCTAAGAGAAAAAGTGTTTGTACTAAGAGTTGTTGGTAAAATCTTCCTGGCGACAATCTGCCTAACAGAAAAAGTGTTTGTACTAAGAGTTGTTGGTAAAATCTTCCTGGCGACAATCTGCCTAACAGAAGAAGTGTTTGTATTAAGAGTTGTTGGTAATATCTTCCTGGTGCCAATCTGCCCAAGAGAAAAAGTGTTTGTACTAAGATTGATGAGGTGTTAAGGTAAACAGTGTAGATACAACCCTGATCAGGATCTGCACCATTTTCTAATTAGTCTATGGCTGTTTAGACCTTCACCTGAAACTTTATTAAGCAGATGAGTAAGGATTAAGATTTTGGTATTTATAAATGTTGAGCATAATAACTATGAACAATAACGGCACACCTGCAATTACAGGTAGAATGGATATGAGCTTATAATCACAATTAGTTATATATCAAAACCAAAAACTTTCAAGTAACTTTGTTGGTGAAATTACAGAACCTCTTGTGGTTAAAAACAAACACAACTTGATAATTAAATTAAAAACTGATATATAATTAAAGACATTCTAAGACATCCATAGGTTTTATATGAATTTTCTGAAAACAAACTGCCAAGTTACTTTAGTCTACCAACTAATAAATAATGTCAATATAAAATTCTGTTTACATAATGCTAAGCCTATACTTGTGTTAGAAAATATTTAAAAACAATATTCTTCGTTGTTGTAAAAAACACAGACTGTAGTTTTAATGTCAAAACATATGACTCATACAGTTAATATAAGAAATTTAAACAGCCTGGTCTAATAAATCTAATCTGCCATAGACGGGCATCACATTTCTTTCTATATCAAATAGTGCATGGCAGTAACAGTGTTCCTGCATGTCATGTGAGAATCAAATATTTGTGAAGGTGGGCAGACTTGGTTCAAAGGGTGACAGATCACCTTACTTCTGCAGGTGTTAACTTTCTACCCATGGGTCCAGACAAGGTGAGCAAGGGTTGTGAATATGTTGTTGTTTTTCAAGCTATTTATCCCATAATTCTCAACAAAACCCTACAAGGTGCATACTAATAAATATTGTCATGTCCACTTGGGTTTAATGAGTACCAGCAGTATCACTTTTAAGAAGAAATAAAAATGTATCGAATAATTTCTCTTAACCTAGACCCTTTGCTTTGTTTGTTTGTTTGTTGAGTTTATCATCATATCAACAGAATTTCAGTTATCTGGTGACGGTGTCCACTTGAAGCAGATATAGTGCTGCCTTCACTTTGTATAGCATGCCATGAACAACTGACATGATACCACACCCAGTCAAATTATCCTGCCACCGGGCCAAACAGTCATGGAACTATACCATTATATTTGCTACAGCTTTAGCAAGGGAGCTATACCACTACCCTTTTTAATGACTTTGCATGGTATTTCGTGACCCGGGATCGAACACAGGCCCCCCCCATACCTGGAGCTGTTGCTCTACTGACTGCGCTACCAGGTTGGGTATATCCTTTTGATTTGTTTGAATGTTTATAGAAGTGTCAGGGCAATAATTAATCTTCTGCTGATTTCTTGCCATCATCACACATCTAATGAACCATGTGTAGTCCTCAGGGAATATGACAGTACATCAGGTAAACAAAGATTGCAATCACTGAAGCCGCTGATTGTGCTGGTCAGGCAATGGTTACATTTAAACAATGTCCTATCTATGGAAAGTAATACAATGTGATTTTATAGTCATCGTTCAACTTTAATCACTGGGCTTGTTTTTTTTCTAGAAGAAATTTTTATAAAGAAAATGCATGTTTTAGTAACAGATCACTGAATGTATGCAAGGAAATAAAAAAAACTAATACTTTGAAAATACTTCATAATATACTGCATGAAACCTAAAATTCAGAGAATTGGGAAGAATCTGAAACATTGCTGAGTACATTTCTTTTCAATCCATGCCCATTTTTCATTTTTGTTTTTGAAAAACATTGCAGCGACCATTAATGATCATTAATGTAGCAATGTCCAGCTTTTTGGGGGAGTTACAAATTGGTGACTCTACCATTATGCCACAGACGCTCCATTGCCCATGTTTCACTTTAAGTAATAACATGATGATTTTTGTTTTGATATTTGTTTTATGGAAGAAACAATTAAGCATGTAAAAAATTCTCAGGAGAGACACTGGCAAAACCAACATCACCAACATAAATATTTGTTTTCAACATTTTTAAAACTTAAAAACTTTTAAATCACTGAAAACTGTCTTAAATTGGCTTATTTTAAGGAAACCATTCTATTAAAAGACAAAAACATATCTATGAGTTTCTAGAAAAGACTTAAAACAGTCACATTCAGCCCTTCCAATTTATGGGCTGACAATGCCAGCAAGACTATAACTTCTTGTCATGCTACACGTACATTAATCTATAACCCATAATAAGGTCCTGAGTTATTGTCTTACAACTTCATGCACCAGTAAAACAGATGCTGACAGTCACATGACTTTGCAGGAAGTAGTGTAGATCCCAAACTGACAGCTCACAGTGACAGCTAGATGATCTAATCTACACTTTTTTTTTGCAAAAGTCTGATCAATATGGGCTTAAAAGGTTCAGAATAGAGCCTTTTAAATGCTTGTATGTCTTCAAAATCATCACATTAATTTCCCCGTTCTAATGCTTGTCTTCTCAATCTTCAAAATGTGCTAAAGAATTGAGTAAATGGTTCCTGACAGCAGATGGAGATGTTGGATGGATGGCACAATGTCATATAAAACTGACCTAAAGAAAATGATCATTTACAATTTGTTTCTAGCACCTTGCATGTTTTCATTTAATTTAAATTTAATTCAAATCAAGTCTTTCAAGTTCTCCTGTTTGTACTTAAGAAAATACAACAGTTAATGACAACATGCCTGTTTATTGAATCTTTTCGATCTACATGATGGAGACTGAGAGTGCACTGTTTAATAAAGAGAAATGGAGAACAAAATAATACACAACTCCAATATAGACCCATCACTTGTCTATTCTGTTCATTGACAGTTTATAATGAAAAGTGACTATAAAAGGCCTGGAACACTAGCTGTCCCTAAATGACCAGACAATTAAGTCAGTTTCACAACTGTGGGTGAAGAATCCATTAGACAGCCAGATAAAATGGGTGTAAATCTGGATAAGTGCAGCTATATATCATATAATTCTCCCTAAACCATATGTAGTGGGACTGGAGGAGTTCAGTAAATACCACTGCATTGATACACATCTAATTAATACTGACAATGATGTTTTTAAAGTAACCTTTATCATGCTACATTTATTATTTAACAAAAAAATGCTGATATTTGCTTACAAGCTATGACAACTGTTAGATACTTTGTAGCAACTGGAACAGATCCTGATCAGAAAGCTCCTAGTGGGAAGTTGTGGTCTGGATCTACACTATTTGCCTAAGCCTGATCAATTCATGTTTGCAGGCATTGATTTACAAGTTCTATCAAACAGTTTCTCTATATCAAGAACATATAACAATATTGAACAACTGCTTTGGCGAATTTGAGCATAATTCTTTTGTACACTCATAGTTTAGTCTTAATAAATACTAAAGACTAACTGCATTGTTAGACAGAACTAATCACGAAAAAGAAAATCACACTGAATGTGTATTCTTTCCAGCTGTAAAAAAAGCTTGATTTTGCTAAAAAAATAGATATCAACATGGAAGCAGATTACCCAAATGACTATATAATGTGATCTCAAAAGTATGTAATTACATAGTTTTTTAAGTTTAAAAATAGCTATGTCTGCAGTGTGGCTTGGATAGGAAATACCTGTTTGTAATAAAGAGTGGTGATTTATGCTTGACTGTTCATACAGAACTAGGACATCAATGAACAGCATTTTGCAGGATCTTTTCAGGTAACAATGACTTATTTGGATATTTGAGAAAATAAAGGTTGGTCCAAACTGTCGGACACCACCTTAAAGGACCTTGGTTTAGCCTGCAGGTCCTTGATATCTGCATCATGGTTCCATGTGTTTGGAAATTGTCCAGAATATGCTTAATTATGGCCAGATAGTTGTAAAGAAAATAGTTCCTGCTATTAAATTGTAACATACAAACATTGTAATGAAAACAAGGAGGGACAACAGAGATGTTGAACAAAATAATGCATTGGGCTGTCAACTTGGGATGGGATGGGACTTGCCCGCATTTTTGCCGAAACTGTGCAGCGACATTTCTATCACTGAAGCACAGGTGCACTTTTGAGGGGCCCAGAGACTGAACCTGGCCGGTCCATTATACTGACACTGACGAATCGGGTGTAATGCTGTCCCCTTAGCCCCGAGCGTTAGGAGGAAAGCCGCTACTACCAACTTAAGTCTTTGGTTTGACCTGGCCGAGTTTGAATCCACGACCTCCAGACCCGCAAGCTGACGCTCTACTACTGGAGCTATTGCGGCCGGTGAATATCTTAGTGATTGTACTGACATCACAAAAGTCGTTCTTAGAGGAAAAACTCTGTTTATCAATTAAATAATATCCACTTTACCCAACTTCATTAGTCTCTGCTAGAAAATATGCCATATATATCAGAAGAACAACAGATATCTAAATCCAGGATTCAACCCAATGACCATATATGGTCAACACAAAAGAAAGTTATACATTAAGTGAAGCTTAACTGCTGTTCATGTATGAAATGTTTAATTAATTAATGGCCCATGAAAGAGGATTACAAGTTAAGATAGTAACATTCCTCACATACCAATGACCTGGATGCAATCCACATACTGGGTCCTCTCTCATCTACCAAGCAACTCTAGACAGGCAGATTGGTTGGGACTGAATTCACTGTTTACAAATTAAGTGCATTTGCTTTAAATTTTATAAAAGAATAGTAAGTCAACTTTTTGGTTACATTAAATGCTCTTTAATTTAATTTTATTTTTTGACAAATTATTTTGTAACTTCGTATTCAGGGTGTGTTGAAAAAATATTGCAGTAGGTGTTGAGGGATACCCTAGAACAACCTCTGCATCACAATCTTTATCAATATTCAAGTAATCAGAAGTCACAAAAGTAATTGACAGGCAGGACAAAAGGCAGCAACTCTTACAAAGCAGGCAACCATAGCAAGGACAAACTTCCATCTGAATATCTGAGGTGACAGAAATCTGCCATTGAGGCGTTGTCAAATGCATGCTATAAAAGACCTAAATTACACCCCAAAAATATACATTAAATGTTCAATGTAGGTCTCAATATAGTAACTGTATAAGACAGGTCTATCAGAACCTACCATACTCTAACCACTTACCATGTCTCCACCAAGGTTGGAGATTATAAAACTTTTGAGTTTGAATCAAAGACCATTCTCAAGCATCTGATTGGCTAGATTTCAAAGCCAATCAGACAAAGAGTATTGTCTCTGACTAAAACTCAAAAGTTTTATAATCTCCAACCCAGAACTAGTCTCTGAATACAAACAGTAGACCCCCAAACCTTTTGGGGCTGTTCATTGTGACTATAGGCTATGCATTCTGGAGATCTTAGGCTATCCAGAGAGGCTGGATTAAGTCTATATGATAACACTGACCAGATACTTAGGTTGGTATCCTAATTACAGCAACTAGGATCAACTACCCGGGGAAACCAGACTTTGGAGTCAACAAGAATCTTTATATAAATAGGTCTGATATTGTTCCCTCATTTATTTTTGAGTTGAGATAAATCTGTTTATGTAGGACCTTTATGTATTTATATCCTACTAACATGGATCTTTTCAAGTAGTTTCAAATAAAATGCTCATGGCTTATTTATTTTACTGATAATCTAAATTTGAAAACAATTCATCAATAGTGTCCAGTACAAAATTGGATAAGTTGACAAAAAGACATAATGGCAATATATAATATATCCAATTTCTTGAAGTGTTTTGTATTTAATTTTTGATTTTGACTGTGTCCAAAAACATTCAATCTTAAGACCGTAAAATGTCCAGGAAACCATTAGAAAAGTGAGTAAGAAATAAAGCACAGGATGTTAATTAGCTTAATCTAAAATCTACTTTCAACAAAAGATGTTACAGTAGACTTACAAATTACAAACACATGTTTTCATTTTTTAATAAAACTTTTAATAAACATACCTTCTCCCAGTGAATAAGCAAGTGACCTCTACATATTATTAGAATGTCAATAGATTATCATTTATTATAATGATTACTTATAACAATGAATGAATTAATGAAAGGTGGTACTGTTTCTACTGTTTCTGCTGCAGATGAAGATTATAATGATAATTATGCACCATTGGTTATATCTACTTATCATCAGTTATGACACACAAAACTCCCACAAACTGACAATTCCATGCGTCTGATATTTTAGTATTTTTTCCCCCCTTTTTACCTGGTCCATCTGATTGGCTGATTCTACTTGGCCCGATTGACCAATCCTTTTCCTGCAATCCCCACTTGGGCTCTCAGTGGCCTGAGTCTGTTCATGCTGTTTGGCTTCTCTCTGCTCCTGTTTAAAAAGCTCATACTCCTCCTCAAACAGTCGAGTAGACAGTTCACCAATCTTATAGTCGATCAACGATTCCTGGATCTTATCCTGAATGCTTGCAAGACTCGAGCTCTTGCTGTTCTTTCGCAACATTGTCAAAACATTAGATCCGTACCTATTGTAATTAACACTATGCTAATATGTGTATGAAACTAGGTCAACTGATACCAAAAATAAAAGATTATATATCTTTTATATGGTATAAGAAAGTTTTGCTGTTCTTGTATCTTAAACATACTGCAAATCAGAATCTGTGGAAAAAAACAAGTGATGCTTTAACGATCTATGCCACCTCTCAAAATTCCATTTATTATCTTAACATTTTTGCTGAAAATAAACATTTTTGGTTCATTGACTTAGAATTAATCAATTTAGGAAATCAGTAACTATTTTCATTAGATCCGAGACTTTGAAACTTCAAGGCACAGAAAGAAACCAAGTCCAACATATCCTCTTCAACATACTTCTTTTTAAGGATTTAAATATTAGACGTCCTCATCACAAACAATCCAGTTTTATAATATGACAACATGAGGTATATAAATGTGTCCTCATCACAAACAATCCAACTTTATAATATGACAACATGAGTTATATAAATGTGTCCTCATCACAAACAATCCAACTTTATAATATGGCAACATGAGTTATATAAATGTGTCCTCATCACAAACAATCCAACTTTATAATATGGCAACATGAGTTATATAAATGTGTCCTCATCACAAACAATCCAACTTTATAATATGGCAACATGAGTTATATAAATGTGTCCTCATCACAAACAATCCAACTTTATAATATGGCAACATGAGTAAATAAATGTGTCCTCAGATCACACACTTAAAAACTTAAAGGCACAGAAATATACCAACATATCCTCCTCAACTTACTTCTTTCTAAGGACTTAAATATTAGGTGCCATCATCAAACCAATCCAGCTTAATAATATGACAACATGAGTATATAAATATGTCCTCATCACAAACAATCCAGTTTTATAATATGGCAACATGAGTTATATAAATCTTAAACACATTAACCCCAAGACAACACAGATAGGTCTCTGCAAAACAACAGGTTAGGACTTAGTTGTCATACAACAGAGAAACAAATCCTGAAAAAAAAACATGTAGACAAATCATTTACCATACATATACAAGGACTTGATTCTGGGAGTTGGTTCTTCACAGATACAATACTACCAGAGATACAGATATCTTACACCTGATAACAGATCTCTATTCATGTCATGGTGTACCCCCTGCTAGACAACAATCATATGGTATGAATACTATCAATATCATGCTACATTTCTAATAACCAATTCTAAATGTGTAGGTATTTGTTTTGTTTATTTTTTGTTACATCGCACCAATACAATTATGGTCATATTGGCGGAGTCCAGCTAATAATTGGTGGAGGAAGACCCCAGACTTGCATCTGGGTAGAACCACCGGTGCATCGCAGGTTAGCTTGAAAACCTCCCCACATGAAAATTTTCTCCCCGACCAGGACTTGAACCAACTTGGTGAGGGGCTGAGTAGTTTCAAATCAGCGACTCTAACCGCTCGGCCATGGGTGGCCGGCCCCCTAGGTATTTATACACAAATTCATGCAGTAATAGATCCAGATGAACTGATAAAAACTAAGCTATAAACAGAGGAGCTCCTGACTTCATGGCTGATGTAGCTCTAAATGTGCTGATTTAGCCTAACCCATTCAGGATAAGCAGGCTCCTAACTTTTCATGAATTCAACACCCTCTTCTTGAAAAAGTACATTATCATGTACAAACAGCCTTGTAGGAGTCAAAGATGTCAGTGCAAAACTGTATCAACTCTAGAAACAAACTACTATATTTTGCATCATTACTTCTTACAAACTGAAAATTAAGTTGTCAATATCTATTTTCTTTTTTATTGTTGCAAGAGGGGCAAACATGAGGCAATTCCATTACTAACTTGAAAGGTATATGCTCTATTTTTGCCAATTACAATGCCTTAGTGGAATGCAAGTATAGGGTATCTCCTGGACTAATCAGACAAAAGGTACAGCATTTTTGCAAACATTATAAATCTATTTAGAATGGAAGGTAGATGAGATGCGGGATATCAGATTTCACAGCTGATGTTTAGACAACAATTTTTCATTTGTTTAAGATAACACTGCAACCAATGTTTATTTGAGACCAACTTTAGGTAGATAGCCCAGTCTTAGATCTATTCTAAGGATAACATTTAAATAGAGGTACAAGTACATACCATACATAGCTCATATACAATTTAACTATGAGGGTCCCAGCATGCTAGGTGGACCTTTAAATGGCATATAGCTTGTGAAATACAACTGTGTTTAACTGGACCTGGTAGTATATTACATTGATAGAGCGTCGGCTCCAGGTATGGGAGGCCCCGGATTCGATCCCTGGGTGCAACATACCAAAGTCAATAAAAAAGGTAGTGTACTGGTTGGCCCGGTGTCAGGATAATGTAACTGGGAGAGGTATCCAGCCAGGTGTTCATGGCATGCTATACACAGTGAAGCCACAGTGAAGGCAGCACTAAATCTACTTCAAGTGGACATATCCAGATAACTGAAATACTGTTGGTGGGGTGATACACCCAGTAAACAAACAAATAAACAAATTATCTGTAAATGGTTTTGTGGCTTTTAGCACTTTGACTGCATCAATGATGGCCCAGGCTTAAGAAAACAGTGTAGATCCAGAACTTGCTAGACAAGGTCTGATCAGGTTCTGCTTATTTTGCTACAAAATAATTATAACTATGCCATGATAAATATGCCTGAAGCTATGAGCCAACAATAAAAACTTAGGTATAAAAATGTTAAAAGATTTGTCTATTAACTGACAGGTTGGAATAAAAAACAATTGAGTCATTACGCCTACTTACAGCCTAGTAATATAGTAAGGGAAAATTATAATCCAAGGTTTCAGTAATTGGTTTCAGCTTTTGTTTATAAAGCCTTCTTAGTGAGTAAGCTTTGTAGTGTAAAAGCTACAGTACTTGAAAATGTAATATAAAATTCAACAAATAATGTTGCATCCTTTTCCCCCGCAACACAAATACAGTGTACAGTCAAACTTAAAGTTGGGGCCAAGTATTTTAAATGTAAACACCATCAGTAACGCTATCTCCACAATATACAAACTACCGGCCAAAGCATTAGCAAGGACACTGACTTTCAAACCCATCAGTTACTATGGCAACAACAACACTACCCTCACACCACAACAGAGATACGATACATGCCAGCCAGCCACACCCTTAACAAGAATGGGGAATACTGGTATTATAGGAATAAAAGTAATTAAATCAACAAATGTTGTTTAGCCACTGGCATTCAAGCTTAAAAAGGATGGTGAGCAATGTAACTAAAGAATAAAGTCAACAGACTGGTGGGCAACTACTTAACTGATACTTAGTATTTAATGATTTATGTTTACCTTGGCCAGCCAAGGACTTGAGAACTGAAGGGACTTTCCATAAGAACTATAAGGACTTTAGAACTGCATGGACTTAGGAAATGAAAGAACATGAGGTCTGCAGGGACTTGGAAATTACAAGAAATTGAAATCAGCATGGTCTTGAAAAATGTAAAGGCTTGAATACTGCAAGGACTTAAGAACTTCAAGGACCTTAGATCTAACTGCAAGGACTTAAGAACTTCAAGGACCTTAGATCTAACTGCAAGGACTTAAGAACTACAAGCACCTTAGATCTTACTGCAAGGATTTAAGAACTGCAAGGACCTTAGATCTAACTGCAAGGATTTCAGACCTACAAGGACCTTAGATCTAACTGCAAGGACTTCAGACCTACAAGGACCTTAGATCTAACTGCAAGGACTTCAGACCTACAAGGACTTTAGATCTAACTGCAAGGACTTCAGACCTACAAGGACCTTAGATCTAACTGCAAGGACTTCAGACCTACAAGGACTTTAGATCTAACTGCAGGGACTTCAGAACTACAAGGACCTTAGATCTAAATACAAGGACTTCAGAACAACAAGGACCTTAGATCTGCATGGACTTAAGCAAGGTCATTAGAACTGCAAGGACCTTAGAACTAACTGCAAGAATCTAAAAATGCAAGGACTTCAAATTGCAAGGACTCTGAGAATACATAATACCTGTTAAAATAGCAATAACTATTAAAATCATGGGTTGTCTCTAAGTTAGGTACACAAAAAATCTCAAAACCTTCAACACACCCAAGGGAAATTTCAAGATGTACCACACACATAAACATTCACACTCACAATAAGTCACAAAAGCTTTTTTTTGAGTTCTTCCGCTCTGAAAAATAAAACCTTTGCACAAAATGTCAACAAAAGACACCCTATGAGAGTTGGCTGCTTGCCAACTGCTAACTTAACAGATTATGTCAACAAACACTGGTGATTAAGCCCAGAATACATGGATTTAGCAAGCCTGTATAGAACTCTGGCTTGAACAGACAGCTTAATATGCAGACTTTAGTTATAAATACACCACAACTATTGGATATTTCACTTTTTATGTACATATGCACTGCACTGTAATAGTTAAGGCAATAGAATATTATGGAATGAATCAATTGTCAAACAAGAAGTAACATCCCTCTCCATCTTGGTGAATTATCTTTAATTGGCTGCTTTTGGGAACAACCCTTTCTTATTGTTCATTAGTTGACTCATACAATAACAACAAGATGTACTTGTAGACTTTACCACAAATAGCATGGATGTCAGAAGCTGACTGATCTGAAACTATGCTATTTGCCTAACCCTGATTAATCTGTGATAAGCAGGAAAAAATTGAAGTAATAGGATTGGAAGGTTAAAAATAAATAGTCAAACAATATGGAACATCACACTCTGTCCTTTTATATTAAAACATGTAATTATTTGTTTATATAATTTCTCTTATGGTACTGTATATACATAGAAAAATAATGAAAGGTTACATTCTATAATTTTAACCTGGTAAAAGGGCAAGCTTTCATCAAATGCCAATGCACTAATGTACATGTAAAAAAATTACCAAACAAATAGCAAGTGCCATTTCAAAAGGATTTGTTCAAGGACAACAAATTCTAGATTAGGAAATAGAGCTTAGTAATAAATGTAAACTTTTATTAAGGCTGTCAATTAAAATGTCAATATTTTCCATTAAATTAAATGATTTTAATCATGTGTAAGTGTTCTATTTAAACCAGGTTGCCCAAGGACAAATACAGTTTAACAGATTTTGCCCCCACTTAAGACAGGGTCAATCAAAGTTAGAATACTAACAGTTGCATCTAAGAGGTGAAATACTTCAGTACCACAATCTGCTGATTTGGGAGTAAATAGTGCTTTTATGCAGAGTTATATCCCATAATTCGAACAGAAATATGCTATCATAGGTATTCATATGAATTCCAATCCAATTTCATTATTCTGTGAACTCATTAAAGTCACCTTGGAAAGAAAAGTGGGAAGCAGTTCTAGAGAATTTAGCTTTTGAGAGCATTGTGAAAAGATTCACACAAGCTCTGAGAAAAGGGACACAATCTGGACTAACTGGGGATATTACCTGCTGCACTTTGTGAGCGACTCTTGCACGCTCTTCCTCCAATTCTCTGGTCAGCCTTTCGAATTGTGCCTCCTAAAATAAAGGGGAATAAAGAATTATTGTACTTTTATCTTGTATCAAGCAACATTTTCAAAAAAAAATAATAACTAATATAATCCTAAATCAGCATATCAACACACAGAGGGGCCTACAAGGGCATGTCTGGGCTTATATATCTATACAAGTGCAAGCAGTTAATTAAGTCAAAAATTTAAAAATGTTAAAAAGCAGATAAATTTAAAGGTCAATGTGTGTAGAGTTTTGATGCCATACATGCATTTGTGGAGCACTTTCTATTGTTTTCAAATGAATCATGTTAGGAATTGTAAATAAACATGCACAGTATGATATATTTTAAACAACAATACGCAGACTTTGGGTGTACGATACCTAATAACTCTTAGCCTGCTAATCAGGTATTTATATGGTTTGGGAAAACTGTGCAGATCCAGATCCCTACTGGAAGCTGTCTGATCAGGATCTACACTATGTGCTGCTCAGTCTCTGTTTATATGTTTATAAGTATATCCACACTTACATGTAACACATATAATATTATAGCCCCAAACCCTGATTTTAGCATGGGTTCTGAACAAAATCTAGCAAGCTAAGGCCTAAAGGCTTGTGCAAATAGGGTATATCCAGTGCAGATAGCTTACAGGAGCAAATTCTTTTAGTCAGCTACCTGCTGGGAGCGGTCTGGTCATGAACTACAATATTTGATACTGGGCATTTTTAAATGAATGTCCTCACCTATGCATGCATATATAAGCTGATGACTAAGAAGTTTAGTATTAATTTATAAAAATGAAAGAATATTATATGTTAATAAGTAAGTGATTTGATGTTGACCCTGTTATTTGGCCTTGGGCAAATATAACTGACCCGAGGACAAATAACAGGGCCAATATCAAATCACGTATTTACTGACAATTTTATTAAATAACTACAAGTAGGTCTACTTATAACATTTCGCATTTAATACTTAGTTAGTTTTAGCATTAATCCAAGTCAGAAAATGCTTGTTTGTGTTTTTGTGAAATCAACACATTGTAAATTTATAATACATTCGGTTAAACACTTACAAATTCATGCCGTGAATGTGTGAAAACTGAGAACATTTGGTTTCATAAATTTATGCAACCTGTTGGCGTGGACACATAGACCGAGTTAAAACAAAATGGCTGCCATTTTCAAAGAGCTTCGTGCTGAAATCTATATTTTGGCCCTGCCTTATTAACTAATTAAATCACTTCAAATAGTCTTAATATCAATATCACTTTTCGGCCGTCATCTTTCATCGTATCTTAGCCATCACTTTACCACAACTTCCACTTAGAAAAAATGTCCTTGAAATTGATGATAATTCTCTTTCTTATTATGTGATATTTTACAAAATAATCAGTCTCTTTCCTGGATGAATATCAGACCCTGATACAGTTTCATGAATTCAGCCCAAGTCATTGTTTAATAAATGTGATTTTGCCTGATTAAAAATGACTGTTTCGACTTTTTCCAGGCGCTCAGACACAAACTTGATATTAAATTGACTGCACATTTTGATATTCTGAAATTGAGTGCTAATTAACTTTCACAATTGTTATAATTCAAAACTGAATTGGGGCACCCGTGACATAGTGGTATGAGCGGATTTGTATCTCCTCTGACTGCTTAGCCTCTCACTGTGTGGGTTCGAGTCCCACTTGGGGTGAAGGACTTACTGAGAGAAGGTCTTCCAGCTGACTTGCGCTGGTGGTTCTACCCGGACATGTGTCTGGGGTCTTCCTCCACCAAAAAGCTGGACTTTGCTTTAATGACAATACATGGTCGATGCAATGTATTTAAAAGAACAACAAAAAAACCCCACTAAAAGTGAATTTAAATGGCTTGAGCTGTTGGGCATGTCAGTACAGTGATACTTATGTGAGATGCAGAACATGTATATAAATAAAATCCATTAAAATATTTATTCCGTTTTAAAGTTTATGAAATACACATGACTATCGTCATATTACGTGTGTTAACATAATCTTCAAAGTTTTTGAAGCAAGACGGTCAGTACACAAATTTCTTGGGACAGCCCTCGTATGTTATGTGAGCTCACAGAATCTATCTGACACTTCTCTGTTCACTAGTTATGCATTTGGTGTTATATTTATATAAAGCTTGGTAAGTCATGCATGACATTTTTTCTTCACTGGTGCATGAACTGAGATGCACATTACCATAAAATATAATTATCTATGTCAATAAATTAAATATAAAGCTACGTCATATCTTTTCATTTAATTTTAAAGTGGCAGACAAAAACTTCAACCATGGAAAGAAGTGCAATTTCCATTAACACTCGAAAGTAACTTGGACATTTTGGACACAATGTGGAGAGGTTAGAAAAAGGCTTTATAACATTTGACATCAGATCATGTACACAGTCTGTTTTATTGCCCATTCTGATTCCTTTCTTATAAATGGATTTTTTTGTCTGCAATTTCCTTTTAATAACTGAAAATGTACCTAATTTGTATGAGAAATATTTTATTGTAATTCTTATGTTTGATACAGTATTGTCATATAAGAACTAAATCTCCTTACAATGATATGCAATTGCTCCTCTTTTTAGACTTGTACTGAGACCATCAACTTTATGGGCAGACAATAGCATACATGAATACAATTATAACCTCGATTGTATGCACAAATATACTAAGTAAACATTGCCTGTCAACACTAATCTGTTTACATTTAGCCATCCTTCTTGGGTATTGTTTGAAACTTGCTGTATAAGAAACATACAAAAGACCAGTCTATGTGTGTTGATAGAAGAAATAATCTTTCCCACACATGCCGGATTAAATGACAATGTTCACTTACAATGAAAGTTGCTGTTTGCTGGATGACTTAAGTCATAATGTAAATAACAAAATCTTCTCCTTTAATCTGATGTTCTAATCAACAATCCTATTTGCTTATTACTACACACAATGGCAACAACAAGCATTGAAAGATATCAACTAGTAAATAGATAGTTTTCATGTGATGTCATAGGCACTGATAAGACAGTTTAAGGCAGCCATCTTTGAAGGCAGAAGCTAATGCAGGCCGAAATCTGGAAATATGTGCTGTATTAATCTCACAACTGTGTTTTCATTTTTCAGTCTATTTTACTGAGTTTTATATCAAATTAAACAGCTTTTATGAAGAATTTTAAAGATCAAACCTATATTTTGATAGTTTAAAAGATAAAAAAATACAACCAAAAAAGGTACACTGTTCATTTTGTTTAAGGATGGGCAAATAATTTTATTTTTTTCTGTGTATTAATTCTTTGTGCATTAATCAATTTTAAAAATATTTTTTTCTAAAAATATAAATTTCAAGAGCTTTTCAATGGTGTATAGCTTTTAATTTTTGGCCCACAAATGAAAAATTACACGAAAATAAAATTAACGCTTTTATACAATTCATCTGAAAATCCCTTGAAGTTGCCATCAAAGATGGCTGCCAAGATAAAGGATCTTCACTGATGTGGAAACTATCTATAGTTGTCAATGTTTTGAAGTTTGTGAACAGCATTGTTTTATGCCATATTTTTTGTCAAATCACTTTGACACGTGACGATAAAGAAAAAAGTAAAGATACAGAGATAAAAAAAAGACAAATGATAGTCACACAAAAATGGACAGAAAAAGGGGTTTTGTTGTAAAGTAGTAATAAATGAAATGCGATGTTTGTTTCATGTAATTTTATACAAATATTTTTGTTAGTAAATGTACTGCAATGTACTGAAGCCCTTTTACCATGTATAGAAAAGGTTTGTTTATTTATTGGGTTTATTGTCCCACCAACAGTATTTCAGTTATCTGGAGACGGTGTATAGAAAAGGTTCTGCACCAATTTACAGAACAGTTCTCATCACGACTATCTACTAAACGCAAGCTGTACAATAGTTTGAGTGACTTTGAGTACCTTTTGTATGACAACATTATTCTAAATCATTATTTATGTGAGATATTTTGTTTGTTTGCTCACTTGTTTTTCAATAATTGTTAGTCGATCTGTAAAGTTGTGGTTGACATCGGTCTTGGTAGACAGTGCATATTTCCGTTGTTGATTATAGGGTATACCAGGGGGCATGTTCCAATCAACACATCATCTCTCCACTTCTACACAGTTTAAATTTATGTTGTTTGTATGATCTCTTTCTTCCAGCGCCCTGCAACAAACAAAATAAAACACATGAACTGTGAGCAACTTTTTTATACAAATTCAAATGCATCTTGCGTTTTTTAACAGTCATACAAACATACAATAGCTAACTTGCTACAAACATAAAATAGCTTACCCACTACAAGCATACAAAAAGCTTGCTCTCTACAAACATACAATAGCTGACTTGCTACAAACATACCATAGATTATTCGCTACAAACATAAATAACTTACTTGCTACAAACATACAATAGCTGACTTGCTACAAACATACAATAGCTTACTCACTACAAACATACAATAGCTTGCTCGCTACATACAAAAGCTTGCTTGCTACAAACATAAAATAGCTTGCTCGCTACAAAAATACAATAGCTTACTCGCTACACACATACAATAGCTTACACTCTACAAACATAAAATAGCTTACTCACTACAATTATACAATAGCTAACTTGCTACAAAAATACAATAGCTTACTCGCAAACATATAATAGCTTACTCGCTTTGCTATATAGGCTTTTACCAAGATCAGCAATCTCACTTTTCAAATGCATTTCTTGCTGAAATCTGCACAGAACAGGGCAACATTAGATGTTAAGTATGTCTATAATGCAGTCTTCGACAAAACTTGGTGGACCGTAGCCCGAGTCCACCAAAATCTGACGATACATTAAATTTGATAAGTTAAATGGACCAATGGTCCGACAGAATTTTCAGCCTCACCATTTTCAAAATTCTGACTTATTATATATACTAAACTAATCTTAACAATGCTGTACAGCCTTTTACTGAATCCAACCACATGTAACACTTCGGTTAGCTTACCACCCCATTGTGTCAAAATGTATAGCACAGGGGCACTTATGAGGTGCCCAGGGACTGAACCCGGCCGTCCATTATACCGACACCGACGAGCCAGGCATAATGCTGTCCCCTTAACCCAGAGCATTAGGAGGGAAGCCACTACTACCAACTTTTAAGTCTTTGGTTTGACCCAGCTGGGGTTTGAACCTGAGACCTCCTGATCCGCAAGCCGATGCTCTAACAATTGAGCTATAATGGTAGGTCTAAAATCATAATGGTCGGGTATATTGTGGTCCAGTCCAGTAGATATTGCAAGCTTGGTGGATCAAAGATCGTGTGTTTTTAAATTTCTTTTGTGAAAACTGATAATGGGCTTCTGTAAGCACAGGGTAGTCCTCAGTGAAGATTTGACTGAATAATCTTATGTGTCTTGTTTGTTTAGCTTTAGCACTTTTGGTCAAATACTCCTAGACAATATTTTATGAAATATTTAACGTTATTTAAAAATAAGGAAAAAAAAAATATTTATACTTCAAAACACTTTATGAAGTATTATTATGTCAACACACACTTGTAATACATGTTGAGTGATCAGCAATTGAACATAGTTATATGAATGTTTAAAACATCTTTTGCCTTGTAAGCATAGCTGCATATCTGCAGTCCCTTGAGGTAATTGTATGCGCATGCATGAGTAAGCAATCTTTGTTCAAGGCAAGATCTATTTGTCCGTAGTTTGACCATTTAATAAAATATTTCAGAAACAGGGGTGTAAGGGCAGTAGACCCCATAAGCATGATCAAGACACTGTACTACGAAAGAATAAATCTGATTCTGTACTTCTCATAATAACTTAACATATCCATTTACTTTGAGACTTCTTAAGTTCCTGTGTCCCTGGGTTTTTTTCTCTTTGCATGAGAGCACATGTCTTCTTATGTATGATTCTGTCTTGTGAGAACAAAACCAACTTGTCCTTTCATAAATAAGACAAGGCATATGGCATATTTAACCAACATTTATATATTTTTTTAATGTTACATTTTTTCCATCTTTCCTAATAACCAATAAAGACCAGAACAGTTATATCAGCATATAAATTGATGAGCAACAATTGCGATATGTGATGGCTTATAAAGTAGGACTAAAAATTGACATGCAAGGTTGGCAGCCATTTTATACAGGTAAATAGCTATTTACAAAAAAAACACAATTGCAAATGGATATTTTCTTTTGTAATGAGCATCAATGCTATGAGAATAATGAATTATACAATGCAGAGAGAAATAGCTATAAATGGTTCATTCAAAGCATGCTGGTATGTCAAAAATTGTCACACCTTGATAAAACACTTGATTGTTGTCATACACATTGAGTTGTCTACTGCAGAGATATGACAAAATGTTAAGAATAAATTGTTCTTTCGTATGATTATTGTTTAAAAGCTTTCCTATACGTAGGTTCTTAAATTTCTTACCAGGTATAGTTGTAATCAATTCACAAATTGAGTCAAAACTGTGGGAAATCCGTTTAAAACAAAATAACAAATTTGACCTGTGACGGCTCTTCCGGTTATCGATCTTGTTCCCCGGCTTTTGTTAGCGTTTTCGGATATTTTACAACTAATATGAAATGCCTTTGTAAAGAAAATAGCAACAATTGTTTGGCGTGCTATTTTAATGTTGTTTACACATGTTTTGAACACAGTTCATGCTAAAAAGGTTTTCACAACTTGGCAAACTTATAGTTACCGTATTTTCAAAAAACGCGACACCTGTTGGTTAACCGGAAGTGAAAGGAACAGGTAATAGATGGGAGGGAACCTCGAGTGGCTTCTTTCATTTTATCATGATTACTCCCCTTTAAAAAACAACAACACAAAAAACAACATAAGTCAAACATTATAATAAATAAGAATTAACTAATTATCTTAAATGTAGTTTCTATTTTGCTGGAGAATGTAGTAATCCATCGTACTAAATAAATTAAGTCACATGCGCCATTTAAGTAATATTTCTAATTTACTATAGGTAATTTATAGGTAATATAAAGACCGCCTGTTTCGAAGCCAGAAAAAAGGATAAAACGTTTTAAAGATTTTTCTAAATTCTTCGTCTTGTCGGGTGTTTTAGCCAATATACACGATACGTGCTTGTCTATTTTACGAATGAATCTCGTGCATTTAAGAAAAAGACTATAACCTATGTACAGGTATGCGGGAACGGTTGGTAGAACAGACTATAATTATTTACGGTAATGTGACAGTTATTTTACCTGTAAAATTGTTCGCGTACCTCAAGCGTGACCTGTGTTTTAACATTGTGTGAAAGTTTTAGAGTGTAGAGATTTGTGAAAAATGGAGGAATACATTTGATAAGACTTTAAGAGTTTCTTTGTTTTACATTTCAAAAGTGCGAAAATTGGATTTTACATTGCCTGCTATGATACTGAAAAACGTCCCATAGTGGGGAGTACTGGTATAGAGTTGAACTAAAGAGGGACACAAACACACAACATGGCGGCCAATTTGACTGGATTGGTAGGAGAACAACTGCCCCCAAATTGGAGTTATGCCGCTACTCGGGATGGCAGAATTTTCTTTATTGAGTAAGTGTGTCCTTTAAATCCTGGCTTGTTAACTGCACGTGAAATTTGATTTTTATATCGCCCACGTGCATTAAAAATTGTATTCAGTCGACGCAGGTTGAGGTGTGAAAAGTGTTTTACAACTTTGAAGATCAAAGTATGTTTAATGTGTTTGATCAGTCTATACTAAGTAAACATTCACCTCAGATTCAGGTAACTGAGGGTGGTATTTCGTATTAAGATAACCACATTGTTGTTCAAATGTGTAAACATAATCAATGTCCTTCTTAAGAGAACATATTTGAGATCTTAAGGGAATTATATGCACATTTCTCGTTTGAGACTTTCTTTTTTTCAGTCTAGTACTTATTCAGCTTTTTATGCTTGCAGTTTCTCCAATACTTTACTTGTTGAAACAGAGATTAACATGCTGATGATTTTAAATATAATAATTTCATAGATAAATAATAAATATATGTATGAAATGTATATAAATGTATGAGAATACTTACAAACTTATTTTAATTTGATTATTCAACCATTTGTAAGTATAGGAACATTTTACTTAAATGTACACTGCAACATATACACAAGTTTATTGTGCAAGTTCAAGGTACATAAGTTAAAAAATCATCATTATATTCAACCTAACTTATAATCTATCGAAGAATCATGCACTTGTTTACAAGCTAGAACAAGGCAATGCTAAATGTCTAGAAAATTAACTTGGACCAGTCATGTTGCTGTATTGCTGTTAACCTGTTCAGTTTCAAGTACATGCCATTCGTAGGTGTGATATGTCTAGAGCTTTAATTCTGAGTTCTTCGTGATTAAAAGGTGGAATCCAAGGGTTTGATCCGAACATTTTTCCTCAAATAACCAAATAAGTAATTGGTACCTGGAAAGGTCATGCAAAATGCTGTTCATTGATGCCAAAGATCTGTGTACACAGTCAATGATAAATCCCCACTTGTCATTGCAAACAGGTGTTTCCTATCCGAGCCATGCTGCAGAAATAGCTATTTTTAAATTAGAAAACCATGTGACCACTTACTTTTATATAGTCATCCTGGTAATCTGCTCTGACATCGATATCTAGTTTGTCAGAGACCACTATCATGCTTTTAATAGCATTGGAAAGAGTGAACATTTAGAGTATATTTTTACGCAATTAGTACAGTCTTACAAAAAAAGTTAGTGTTTAAAATCGTCTTGTTAATGACTAAAGTATGGGTTTACACAAAAAGTCTGACCAAATTCCCAGAAGCTGTGGTTAGATATTGGTATGTGTATTTAATATACACAAACTGTCGGATACAGCTTTTAATGTTAGGTATTTAAATCATGCTGTCACAGTGAAGGTAGCTTAATCAGCTTAGGAAATACTGTATTTCCGACTCTCTGGAATTTTACCAAACAAACACACCCAAATCATATCAAACAGAACAGTCGCTGATCTATAAGCTGTCGTCATCTTTTCTTTGCTTTATGGCTTAGCCTCTCACTGCGTGGGTTTGAGTCCCGTTTGGGGCAAAGGACTTAATATGGGAAGGTCTTCCAGCTGACATGCAGTGCGCCGGTGGTTCTATCCAGGCAATTTGTTTCGGGTCTTCCTCCACTAAAATAGCTAGATGTAGCTATAATGATCATAGCTGGTCACTGCAATATATTTCAGAAACAAAAACTTCTTTGCTTCTGTTACTTATAAATGTCAGTTTAAGAATATACTGCTGCATTCAGTGTGGTGCATGTCATGAATATATCTGACATTGTGTCAGATCCAGTCACATTATTCATACACCTATCTCTCAGTTCTGATATAAATCTATAAGCCAAAGGAAGTGTGGGGGGGAAAGCTGTACCACAACAATTAACAAAGGAGTCTTGCAGATGAAGTCACAGACTTGGTATTTCCTTTTAATTCTCTAACCACTTGTGTCCTTGTCCTTAACCATCATTTGAGAAAGTCTTCCGGCTCTATGTTACAGAGGTACTTCTGCCCAGACATTTGTATTGAGCCTTCCTTAACACATACTAGCTGGATATCCTTATAATGACCATACTAATGCGTAGCTGCGATGTAATTAAAGACATTTGAACAAGAGTTCTGAACCAAAAAGAGTTAAGCTATAATCAGTCAGTGGTTCTACCCAGGATAGTTATTGGCTCATTATTGATAACATTTGGAACTAGTTGGGAAGTCAATGAAATACCTTTACTGTTTGTGTGACTGTAAAGCGCAAATTACAAACACAGTAAATATATCTATACTTTTCATCGTCTTGTAAAAAATCTTTTGTTCTAACATTTTCAGCGACAACTCCTGTCAGACGTCATGGTTACACCCACTGACAGGCGTTCCAGTTCAGACCGGTTTCTCATCGCGTCCAGTGCAGACTGTATATAGCGGGGAATTAGCCAGTGAGTTGAAACTCTTTAATCCCATCCTTAAATTCTATTTTGGGAAATATGCATTTTTTTTGGCTATATAGAATTTCAGTTAATTTCCAAATCTTGCATAGTATACATTTTTATATGTCAGTTCCAAATTAATATTCCCCAAAAATTGTTTTGGTCAATTCATAATCAATCAGTTGTAAATCTAAAACTACATAGAATCTTAATTCAATTCAAATAATTCAAGGATTATAATTTTATGTACTTTCAATTCATGCTGAGATTGTATAATTTTGGTGACATTCTAGTTTATTCTTGGTTAAAAGAATTTAGAAAACTTGATCCTGTCTATTAAGATGTAATGTCTGGTATGTACTGCATGATAATACATTGAAGACAACACTCTGTTTGGTTGGAGAGGGAACTTTTTTCTTTACATTCAATCCATTTATAAAAGAAAAGGTATGTAACTATTATTTTGTTGTTGCAATCATCATCCTACCAACATTCCATTCCTCACTCCAGCTATCTGGAGATGTCCACACGAAGTAGATAAAGTGCTGCCTTGATATGACTTATGAATAGCATGCCATGAACACCTGCCATGATACCAGTGTCTATAGCCAGTCACATTATCCTCACACTGGTCCAACTAGATATTGACCTACCCTTATATTTGCTTGACCATAAACATAGGAACTACTACAACCATTGTTTATGGCTGGTAGGTTATTATGGCCTGAGCCTTCCATAGTGTTCTGGCCTAAGCCTTCTAAAGTGTTGTGGCCTGAGCCTTCCATAGCTGGAATCAGTAATCTAATATAACTAATACAATGGACGGCTATCAACAAACACTATCAAGATTCCAAGAAAATTTAATTCAGAATTTAGATGACACTTTGTCAAAGTAATTTAAATATACTGTTAATAACACTCAGAACAGTGGAACAGCTAGTAAACAAACATATAGCTTCTGCCACTCCTCTCTTAGTGGCAGGTGTTTTCTTAATGGCATCTAGTGCTAGTTGATAAAAGAGTGTGCCTGATATCAGCAGTATCAATCCTTTGTACTGCCTGGCTCTCTTGTCCTACCTGTCTGCTAGGATAACCAGACCAACAAGAATGTCCAAAAACAATAGACTACTTGTGATTTATTTTATCTTCTCTAATAATCTCCTTCAGTCTAAAGTACTTAGGTCAGGTCACCTGCTTCCTTCCATTCCATTTGCTAGCCTTTTGCTGCTAAGGAAGCAGAGTTTCTGATGAATGGAGTAAATGTTGGCCTGCTTCAGCAATATTTCTTATATTTCCCAATTTTCAACAATACTTTATCCAGTAGTTCTCATTAAAATTGTCTTCCAAAGATGAATTGAGTTTTGATGCGAAATAGGGGATTTAGTTTCAGACATTTTACCCTTGATTTGGAACTCTGCTGTGTGTTAAGTATGGTCAAGGGGATTTTTTTTCACCACAACAAGACATGATTACTCTGTGGTATGGCTGCATTTAAGATCTAACTTCCACATCCTGTGTACATCCAACATGCAGGTTTAACTTGCTGGTATGTTGTTTTGATGTTGTTGTTGAGATTCTTCAGTTGATTGGATTAAGTGAGGGTGTCCTGATGCTGTGAACATACCTGTCGAAGAGTGGCTGCTGTCAGGATGTGTTGGTACCTTCCTACAGGATTAAGTGCCAAACTTGAGTATTCATGACGCTAGTGTGAATAAAGTACTGAACATGTTCAGGAATTTTGGTGATGTGGATTCAATAGTGCATTTTTTTTCCTATGATAATAAGCTTTCAAATTTGACATAAATGAAATAATCTACACATAATATAATTATTTATAAATTTGACTTCTGTTATCATGACCTTTAAAATATCCTCATAAGCTACATAACATAAATGTGGAGAAAGTAACAAAAGGGGAAGATTTAGATCACATATATTGCATGGCACATTTTATCCACTTATAATGGGTAAAGATTGATATCCCAGGGCTTTCGTCAACACCCAGATAAGTGTGGGTGCTGTTTTTCAACTTTTCACATCAAGACATTTCTGATTAATACCAACGATATTGTGCTTGAAATATAATTAAAAGTTGTAGTAATTAAGAAATTTGTTATAAAATATCTCAACCAGTTTTCTGGGGATTATTAAGGCTGGTATTTCGAACTCTTTAAGATGGGACTTAGGCAGACAAAGTGCTCAGAATCCTACTATGATATTCAACCAAAGGATATTGTGTTTCCTGAGGATGAGGAAGAGCTTGATGACCTTACTGAGGTCAAGGACATAGGTAACTTAGTAAAGTTGTTAAATAGCGCATCTGAAACTCGGTGCAGCTTGCTCGAAACTTTGTTTATCTCTAAGCCTGGTAACTGAATTGGTCAGGCTCAGGCAAATAGTGTAGATCCAGATCAGCCAGCTTCATTTGTGGGCTGCCTGATAGAGATTCTGGCTTTTTTGCTGTTTGGAGCTATCTATGAACCTTGTTACCTTTGCATGCCGATGGTAGCAAATTACTAAGAATTTTTTGTCAGCTACTGATGACTAATTTATGAGGCTTAGGCAAATAATTTAGATCCAGATCGGCCACCAGGGAGCTGTCTGATCAGGTTATGCATGTTTTGCTGCTAATGTATTGTTACATGTGCATGGGATGTTAGAAAATACCAAATATTTTGCTTGTAAAGAAATGACGAATAATTAGAGTTAATGGTCTGCTTCAACATTATGATTTCTTCTGGTCTTTAGACTGAAATCTTAAGTTCACAGTGCTAGGATATTTAATAAAACTGGGCCCTGTTTCTTCCAAAAGAATATTTTACAGGTTGATGGCCTAGTTGTATTTGGGTGGTGCCATATAGTCTCTGCTTTTATATTTAATCCACAACTTACACAAAAACATAAAACCTTGTCAATATTTACACCACTGATTGACCTTCTTAGCGTTTGCTGCAGTAAACTAGATATGCTGAATATATTAGAGCCAATTTAAAGTTAAGCTAACTTTATTTTGTTAATACTCACTTATACAGTTATTACTTTTAAAGCTATATTAGTGCAGGCTGTTCAGTGTCTGTACATGACACAAAGAATCCATTGATCCTCTCTTCATATTTATTGAAAGTATTGCATGAATATCAAGTCAACCACTGTACTGATTATGAGTGAAGTATATTCCTGTTTGTCTAGTTTAAAGCTGTACTAAGTTGTTCAACTTTAAATGGCTGAAAATGTTTTATAAGGTGACCACGCTTTAGATTCTTCCAACCTCGAACAACTCAAGACTTTTGAATGACAGCTGCTGTGCTGCACATACAATCTTAGTGAATTGGAGGATATATTTTAAACAATTATTCTTTGTGGTTTAAAGATGTTATAGGACAGTTTGGGCCAAAACTCTGTCTTATAGGATGAAACTTGAATGCTTTCTGTTTTACAGGATGAAACTTGAATGCTTTCTCTATTAAGGTGGTATCCGAGAGTTTGGGCCAGATTTTTTTTCTCTAAAAGAATCAAGTTATCGTTGCCAGAAAAGATCTCGAAAACTGATTATTATTGATGATTTACATCTTTGTCACATTGTGAAAAGTGAAGCATAACTCATCACTCCTCATTATAAATAGGTATTTCCTATCTAAGCCATGTTGCACAGAAAACCATGTGAACTGTTACTTTATATAATCATTCGGGTAATCCGATCCGACATCGATGTCTATTTATAGCAGATACATGTATCACAATCATGCTTATTTATAGTTTAAGAAAGAATGGGCAATGAGAGTGATTTATTTCACAATTTCGACTGTCTTACGGTGATGCCCCAATTCCCCTTATCCAGGTTTTTGTGTATTTGATGAAGGCAAACTTTCGAATACCACCTTTATAGGATAAAACTTGAATGCTTTCTATATTATCGGATGAATAATTAAAGTTGATGTCTTTGTGCCTAATTGATATCCACACACTATTTCTTGACAGTTTAATGGCTTCCAATGTTTAATAGCTCTTGTAAATAATATATAGAGCTTTTGTTTGATACTGTTGTAAAACTCTAGAATATGTCTCTACATAGGATAAAAGTAGTAATTAATCAAAGGGATTGTTCAGTTGGGTGTATTTACACTGTATTTTCTTGTGATCTGCAGGTCTGTGAATTCAACTGTCAGTCAGCGAATGAGAAAAGTCTCATTTACTGAAACATATCAATCAAATATCAAACAGAATGGGCAATGTTTTAGTCAGTTATTTTAAATAGTTCTCTTCGGTTGAGGGATCAAGATATGGAGTGGCTGATTTTGTTACATGTTAGCAGCATGTATACTATAACCTATAAATTTCAAGCTTGGTTTTGTTTATTGTATATTGTTTATTTTTTTTATATCCACTCTAAGCAGATATAGTGTTGCCTTCACTGTGAAGAGCATGCTATGAACACCTGGCATGATACCACACCCAGTCACATTATCCTGACACTGGACCAATCAGTCATGGAATTACCCTTATATTTGCTTGACCATTAATAAGGGACTTATACCACTGCCATTTTTAAAGACTTTGGTATGTCACAGGCCAGGATCGAACTCGGGGCCTCCTGTACCTGGAGCATGTTTTTGTGTTGTAATTTTTCGTGTTGTATTTTTTTTTCCGTATTTGTTCGTTTTGACTTATTCAAATATGTTGCTGAGTGAAACTTAAGTAGAAGTTTTATCAGGCTTAGACAAACAGTGTAGATCCTGATCAACCTGCCACACATTGTTATATCTTATTAGGATCTGCACTAGTGCACTATTTGCTGCAATGTCTCCAGCAACATGTTCTGTTACTATTTATCCCTGTTCTTCATGTATACGCCTTTTTACGCCTTTCCAAACCATTCACAATCATGAGCATAATTTGGCATGACTAAGGGTGTAGACTGTGTAGACTGGTTCAGCCTTAAATCTTTTATTACAAGCTGAACATACTTTTAGTAAAATCCTTTTATCTCTTTTAAAGAAAAACAACAAGGTCAAGTGATTTTTTAAAATTAAAGATGAACTATGAATGAACGGGTAAATGTATATAAGATTTTATGTAACTCAGAAAAAATATCGGTTAAGATAAATGTTGAGGTAGGAAGTAAAGCGGGCCTGGCGAAGACAGGTGATGTATGGTTGATTATGAAGGATGGACACATGGATGCAATGTAAACAGTTCTGGTAATGTAGAGAATATTGATGTTATATCAATGAGATTTGTAAACATAATTTCCCCAGATGGGTAACAGCCAGCCTTGTCAAACCCCTTTCTTCCTGGAAACACCATACAACCATAAACATAAATGGTGTTTCCAGCAAGTGAACAGTGAAAATGGCTTCAGTGTAACTTGTGAACTTTTTACAAGATCTTCGAGGCTCGTAATTTTATATTCTAGAAAAGCATGAGACATTATTGGTGATGATGATGTTAATGAGGTGGAGGGAAAGAAGATTTAAAGTAAAAAAGATATTGATAATGGTAATGGTGATGATCATAATAATGATGTGTTTTTTTTGGTCTTGATTCTATGCTGATACTGCTGGTGCTGATAATAGTGATACATGATCTTATTGGTGGATGCAGTGATGATAATGGTGTTGAGGATGGTGATGATTATCCTGCAGCTAATCTAGCTGCTATTGCTGATGATGACAGATGATGACTGGGATGAAGTATAAAATTAAGGAGAAATAGACCTAGTTATTTTCTCAAAGCACTGCAAGTACTATGGTATTCATGCTTCAGAAAAGTAGTTGCATGACAGGACAGGGAGATACCCTGCTCTACATTGTTTTAGATGAACCCTCCTTTCAAAATCTATACAACTCCGTTTTCAATGCAGTGGACAGTTACGGGATAAGAAACAAGACCAGTTGACATACTAAACTTTCGGAGATCGAGTTGGTTTATTTGCCCTCCGCTGGGGATGTCACATACTAAGTTCCACTGAGGGAGCCTGATTTTTATATTCTTGCACTGTCTGAAGGACAGTTTATTTATGTATGTGTAGTTCATATAGCATTGCATTTTATAATCACACCCATTTTCAATGGAATAGAAGATCAGAAACTTGCAAGACTGCAAACAATTTAAAACCTAACCACAAGTGTAATTTCCATGCAAGCATTGGTTCATGCCTCTGCAACCATAAAATTTTGAGAAATGCAGTCTTACTTAGATTGCAGCAAGTTTGTGCAAACTTGTTGTCAACTTGTGACAAGGTTGTTACAAACTAGTTATTCTGCGCCTGGATTTAATCTGTGTACCTCCGCGTAATCGTTTTATACATGTATCTAATAAGTATGGTTATCTGTAGAACTGATTTTTGTTGTGTTGAAGACAGCAATTAATTGTGAGAAAGGCCGCATCCTGTATAGGACAGTAACGTGTCAATTACTACTGGCATATTGAATACAAAAACAACACTTAGCCACCACTGCCATGGAACACATCAGCAACATCAATAGCACTATTCTTCATTTTTGAAGTCTGCTTTAGTTCCTAGGACTGTACCTATCTGTCCAGTTATCAACTACCTTGGTGGTGTATGATAATGCCTTTATTCACTTTAAGTGCCTATTCAGATATGCTACATTCCCAGACAATGTTGCCCTTTTTATGTCACAACAAGCAATGATAAAACAATCATGCATGCATAACACCATTGTTCGACAGGCATATGGTTTTTCACAATGGGGAGTGTTGCAAAATGTACACCGTTAACATTTAAAACACTTAACCTGTAAAATAGACTGATGGCTAGTTACCTTTGGGTGTAGTTGTAAGTAAACAACAAAGGATTAATTATCTTATAACGAGTTAAAAACAGATGCATGAAGTGTTTAACTATGGGAAATGTTTGCAAATGTAACATTAAGCGTTTAGCTAAAACATATCTAAGCACAATTTAATGTCTACCCATAATAACCCTAGTATGTAGTTGTAAGCAAATATCAAATAATTATTTAATAAAGGATTAATTAATTTGAACATCATTCCTTATCTTTGGTTAAAGACGATTGACGTATCAAAAGACAGGTTTCACCTTTGCTATAAAAATTCATGGGAGGTAACTCCTTCAAACACAGACCAATGATTGGAACAAACGCACAACAAGACACAAACCCCCATGCTGCATTCTGTTAAAAAGCCATGCTAAATACTTAATGTACCTTATATGTCAATGTTAATGTACTTACAAAATAGAGCTTTAAATATGTTCAAGCCTTATAAATATCTGATGAGTAGACAAAGAGTTCATATGTATTAAGGGCAGATTCATTGATAATGTAAGGTTTTTTAGTCTGCTAAGCATGAATTGATCAGGCATAGGCAAATAGTGTAGGTCCAGATTAGTCATATCTCACTGGAAACTGATCAAACCTAGGCAAATAGTGTAGATCCAGATCAGTCATAATCCACTGGAAACTGATCAAACCTAGGCAAATAATGAAGATCTAAATCAGCCATATCCCACTGGGAACTGATCAGACCTAGGCAAATACTATAGATCCGGATCAGCCAGAGATGTGAGCTATCTGATCAACTGTCTGATCAGGATCTTCATGGTTTGTTTATGATTCTATAGTTATGTGCATAGTTTCCTATCCATGCAGATGTTTGTAAAAAGCAACAACCTTTGAATGGTGTTATTACAAAATATAGCATGAAAATAGTTAAGTACAAGGAATGGTACAGATGTGAACTTTGGCTAAATGTGAAACTGTTTGTTTTAAAGTTTAAAGTTTTTAGTGGAGCCTTTGTGAAATTCCTATCTGTGATAAAATTCACCATCAATAGAATACCACAGCAAGTTTAAATGTTGCAGAAAATATCTTGTTTAGATAAGGGAACCTTCTTGATCAAGTTTTCTCTACTTCTCCTTTTAAATGTTGATAGGCCCCTCACCTCTGCCCACCCCACTCTTATCAAATGTTTAATCTGATTAGAATTTCTTACAGTGAACACTTTATAGTGTTAGAATTTACCCAGATTAAAGGGACTTACAGCTGACAGAGATGATATAACATAGTCTCTCTCCATAAAAATGATACTAGAACCTTAATTGACAAAATCTGTATTAATCTACATGCTAAGATTTTTAAATACTTTGCAGTGACACAGTCATGGTCATTATAAGTATTATTGATAAGAATATATGACAAAGTCCCATGAGCATTGCAACATATACCAAACCCTGAAAAGGTATAAAGACAAAGGTATTCACATGCAAGCCAAAATTTTAAAGTAAGAACAAATCCGTGATGAGTCATATCCAAAACCTAACAGTTACTGCCTTTGAATGGTCATTCTGATAAAAAGGACCGACTGGGGTGCTTAAAAACTTGCTCTAAATTTTCTTTGCTGTTACCAAGTTCAATTTTGATGTTTAAACATACAATTTACTTTAAAGTATTTTACAGTACATAAGATATAATAAATTAGAAATGTGATTGAAGCGCAAGCTGAAACTTATCCTGTTTGTTTTCCATGTTTTGATATAAGTGTCAGCTCTTTATTTCTTCACCGCATGGGTTTAAGTCCCAATTGATCGTAATTTAAAATGTGAGGAGGTCAGTTGTCCGTTAAACTTGTATTGCATAAGTGATTTTTTCTAGATATTTGTCTGATATCGTCTTCATCTTAAAGAAAGCTAAATGTTTTATTATTATAACCTTAATTTTGTCTGTAGTATGTTAAACATATTTTAAATCAAATTAAGTGTTTGTGGAAAAAAAAAACCTCCTGCCAGCAACCCCCTTTAAATAAACTTGAGAAAAGCTTATCCACTCCCTGTTAAATAAGATTACTGACTTACATGGTTGATTGCCATTTACAGGGGTAACAAAACAAGTGTTAAATTGAGTTGTTCTACTGGAATTAATTCTAATTAAAGCAGACATTATTAATGCTGAAATTCACAGGTAGAATTGGATTAATTCCAGGCTAGTTGTTGGGTTTATTTTTGTAATCTAATGGAAAATGACTCAGCCTGTTTAATGTCAGCATTTCATGTTAAATGTACAACATACATTTGGTAAATGAAATATTGCCGGAATTTTATAATGTTAATTATTAAAATAAACATTTCTGGTATATTGCAATTAGTGATAACTTATGTTTTATGTGTTTTAATGAATACTTTTGTTGCTCTTTGTTAGCTTTTATTTTGACCCGCTTGTCAATAAATTTAGCCTGATAATAGTGTATTTAATGATCTGCGGTATATTCATCAACAACAGTTAAAAGTGTTCTTAATGGCCAAATGTGTGTTTATACCAAACTACATACTGACACCTGTTCCTGCATTAATACTTATGTCAAATCAAATTAAATCTGTGTTTTAATTAGACACCCATAAAATATTTTATTTATATTTATTTGCAAACTTTACAGAAACTGTTTAATAACATAATACAGAATTCCATTTGACAATGCGTATGTTTATTTTGATAATTTATAAAATTTGGCAATCATCGGGACAAGTATGTGATATTTATATACTTACATAAACATTTACTTGTGGAATTTTTTCTTTGTGTTTATAATTGGGGACTAAAATAGGTGAATTACAGGTGTTGTGAGGATTGAGTTGACCGTATTAGACATTCCAGCCATAATTGTGGCTTCCAAAACTGGATCTTACACCAACTTTGTACCTTGTCATAACCCTTACCTTGCTGGAAACACCATTAAGGTGGGGGTGCTTTATTATGTTAAGTGGTGTTTTCAACACATATGATAAGGGGATTATCACCTTTATAGTTTGTATTTATTTCTCTGAGGATATTCCAAGGTAAATAACTTTAAAATGAACTTCTTCAGTGTAAGGTAATTATTTTATTTTTGTGTGTTTTTCAAGCAGAATTAGTACATGCAAACTGCTTATAAGCAATTTAAAATAAAAAAACTCCAATTTTTTCTATTTTATGTAAGGTTATTATACCAGATTTCTATATTTTAAGTGAGTTTATTGTTATTGTAAAGGTGTTTTGTATGCATGTTGGCATTAAAGCTAATAATGGTGTATTTTATATTAAACAAATCTTTCTCCATTTGTAGTGTTAGTTTTCAATAGTTTTAAATGTGATGTGCCTGTAGCCGATTCGTTAGAGTCACCTATTTGTTACTTCTTAGCCCCTCACTACATAAGTAATTCAAGTATGTCATGTAAGGAGGTTTTCCAGCCAACCTGTAGTGATTCTATACCCATAATTAGTCTTGGATCTTCCTCAACCAATGTTTAGCTGGACATCATCAATATGCCCGTTAGTGTGTCAGTGAGATGTAACAAACAAACAAAAAAAGAGAGAAAGTATAAGAGGTATTACACCTAACTGAAAGTTTTGTGTTTATGTTAAATGAAGTATGCATCATGGAAATAATGGTAATGAGTAATCACTTATTTAAATGTTTGTGCTTTAATTTCTGTACATGCTTGTAAACAGCTTTTCTTGGACAAATATAAATGGTATAAACTGATCAATAGCTGTACAGTGTTTCTCAGATTTCTGTTTTGTTTCTTTTGGTTATGTTTTTATTTTCTTAAGATTCATACACCAGTTCTATAAACATTGCTCACTAGGATACTACTCGAACAGCAGGTTTTTTTCGGTGTAACCCAGTTTAGATTATTTACATTACGTCCTTAATTTCTTAACCTGCTTAATACGAAATTATCAGGCAGGCAGATAGTGTAGATCTAAGACCAACTCTTGATGAGAGCTGTCCGATCAGGTTCTACTCTATTTGCTGCTAAGTCTTAAACAGTGCATGTTGTAACCTTCACATGAAATTGAAAATAGATAACTGAAAAACAAAATTTTGTGTCAATATCATTTCAATCGCAGCATGTTGAGGGTTAATTCCTAGCTGGAGGCTATTCAAGGTTTACTCCACAGGTTGTCCCACATCTAAGTATATTTTACAGTATCAGTGATCTTCTCCATGCTTCCCAAGGGTCCTATTGTTTTAATTTAAAACCTCATGGACAAGTTTGGTACGGTTGACTCAATTAAAGCAAGTGTATATGCTTGAAAGGTAGTGCGAATATTGCCCACCATATCAGACCATTGAATATTTATTGGGCTATAAATTTTCTCACTGAGACACATTTTGGCGTTCAGCCCTGTCCGGTTTGGGTCGTGTGGTGGTACAGTTGCAATTTGCAAATGTTTCTTATATTTTGTGAAATATTTTTACATATTTTAAGAATATTTGAATGGTTTTGGATTTAGAATCGAGGTTTGTGTTTAGTTTTTAGAAAAGCTGTCTGGTGAACATTTTTTGGACAGTGAGTATAAGTGTAGGTTTCAGCATGGAAACAATTGTGTAAACTGTTTTGGACTTGATGCAAGCATATATTTGCAGGTTTAATGGCTCTTATATAAATGTTTTTGTTGTGTTTTTTTGCTTAAACTAAGTGTGATGATGTGTATGTGGGTTTAGTATTCTAATAACACTCAGGTTTTGTGTAATAACTTTTTCAGTGTCTGGCTTTGTCACTTGTTATAAAATGTAATTAAGTGTATTCACTTGTGGATGTGATATAGTTCTATTGAACAAAGCAAGGTTCCAAGTCATTTGATATCAGTGTGGAAAAAGACTCAAAGCACTTTTTGTTGCACTTTTGTTCACGCAGAGGTAAGCTCAAAAGAGTAAAACACCTTTCCTCAATACAAAATAAAGACTTTTATATTTGATGTGACATTTTTTTTTTATGTGAAATAAATTTTTGCAAATTTTGTAAAGATTTTTAGTATGTTACATTGTTGTTTTATAGGCAAAAGGAAGGGCGTTAAACTGTTAATTTTAATCAGATTGAGTCCAAAGAATTTCTCCCTTTTCTTCGGATGTGACCGTCTTTTGTCCCTGTGAGGAAGTTTAATAAGAAAGAGTTATTTGTGTCACGATATCTCTGTGACATGGTAGCACATCTTTTGTAAGATTTGGAATGTGAGATAGCAGCTAACAACCCACAGGAATTCCCAGTGACAATACCGGACTCAGTAAAAATGCCAGTTCAATCAAAACAAAGACAAGAGACAAATCTGAGTACAATTTTTTACACTCTTTGCCTTACATCCTGCTCTATTTGTTCCTAACACTTACTACTGCATTATAGTTTCTTGCTCACCATTATTATGTATTACATGAAAATGAAACTGGACAAACTGCTATTTGCCAAAGGGATCATAAAGTGCAATCCTGATTACACAGCTCCCACTGCAAGCTGGGTAAGCTGAAACTAAACAATACAAGTTAAAGGTGATATATCCGCAAGTTTGGATCAGATTTTTTTCTCTCTCAAAGAACCAAATGTAAAGATCTCACAAAATGCTGATTATTGATGTCCTACATCTGTGTGAGAAGTGAAGCATAACACATCACTCATCATTACAAACAGGTATTTCCTATCTAAGCCACGCTGCAAGTTAGCTAATTTTTAAAGTAAGAAAACAACGTGACCCGTAACTTTATATAATCATTCTAGTAATCCGCTCTGATGTCGTTGTCTATTTTTAGCAGAAATCACAATCATGCTTATTTATAGTTTTAGAAAGAATGGGAATGTAGAGTGATTAAGTTCATGATTTCTTCCCCCTTACAATTTCGACAATGTTCAAATCATCTTTTATTAGAATAAGGTTTGACTTTTTGCAGAAATTATGCTCCATATTGCCCAATCCAGGTTTGCGTGTATTTTATGACAACAAACTGTCCGATACCACCTTTAAGCAGTAAGAATAAAAAACTTTTAGTAGGTCAGCATGTTTCAGTGATAAAAGATCTTGTGAAAAGATATCTTGTTAGTCATCATCAATTTTATTCAATACTGTGCCTGCTTATTATGAAGTGATCAGGAAGATAGTGTAGATTCAGATCAGCCAGATCTTTATCAAAAAATCTTGTTACCTATGCATGCATTAAGTTGAAAGCAGGTAACTAAGAATTTAGAATGAACAGTCAAAAATATAACGTAATAAGGGATGCACACTCCTTTGGCAAGCAGTTTTTGGTCAGTGCTTGTCTCAGGTAGAATCTCAATAGATACTTCAGCAAAGATAGCTTGTAGCTTCGAACAGGTGGCTTGCTTTGCCACAGTTGTCCTAAAAACGTTCCTATCTTGTATATTTTCACTTCTGTCAAATGAAAGTCATCTCAGAAGTGTAATATAAGATAGAATATTTGATTTTGAGTCCTTATAACTTGTTAATGTGAGTAAATGTTTAAATGTTTGTTTTTAAATTTAATTATTTTTATTGCTATTATTATCATTATCATTTTAATAATTAATATTATTATTATTATTATTAATGTTATTGCTATTATTATTATTATTATAATTATAATTATTAATATCATTGTTATTGCTATTATTATTATCATTGTTATTGCTATTATTATTATTATTATTATTATTATTATTATTATTATTATTATTATTATTATTATTATTATTAATGTTATTGCTATTATTATTATTATTATAATTATAATTATTAATATCATTGTTATTGCTATTATTATTATCATTGTTATTGCTATTATTATTATTATTATTATTATTATTATTATTATTATTATTATTATTATTATTATCATTGTTATTGCTATTATTATTATCATTGTTATTGCTATTATTATTATTATTATTATTATTATTATAATTATTATTATTATTATCATTGTTATTGCTATTATTATTATTATTATTATTATAATTATAATTATTATTATCATTGTTATTGCTATTATTATTATTATTATTATTATTATTATTATTATTATTATTATTATTATTATTATTCTTTGTGCGTTCAGTTTAGTTTTCTTGTTTTAGTTTTTATTCAATAAAGTCACTGATCAACCTGTAGTCTTAGGGCTGTAAAGGATTTATATAATGGAAAGGTTTCCGCAGATGTGCATGTGCAGACCCAAGAAAAACTGTTATTATTCTTCTTCAATATTATTATTAAATATATTCTTATTTTTATACTTATATTTTTTAAATAAATATTATCATTACAACTATATTATTATTATGATAACTATAATATTTTTTTAAATAAATATTATCACTACTACTATATTATTATTATAATAACTATAATTTTTTTTTTTAAATAAATATTATCACTAGTACTATATTATTATTATAAAAATGTAATTTTGCTTGTCAATATATATGTCTTTTTAGGAACGTGATACATAAATAAAGTATCAGTCCTTGTTATTAAACCACTTAACTAATTTTTAGTAAGAACAAACAACTTGGCTGTCAGTTAATAATAAGAAATGTCGTATATATCTACCTGTCTCATAACTTACCATATTACACAGGTAGTCAGTATTTACCTGTATTCAAACCAGTATACCCCTGTCATAGCGGGTGCCAAGTTCTCATTAGAAGTCGTTTGTAAGATATGTTGCCATATCTGTATGGAGATTTGTAGATATATATATTACTCTTGTACACACTGTCACCTCCCCTGCGTTGATAGTTGTTGATGAGATATGTTTGTGCTCCTCCATGCATTGAAGACTTTAAGATCCCTATCATGGTACATTGATTGTTGGTTTGTATTTATTTTTGTTACATCGCACCGACACGATTATGGTTATATTGGCTACGTCCAGCTAATTGTTGCTGGAGAGAGACCTCAGACTTATGTTTGGATAGAACAACCAGTGCACCACAGGTTTGTTAGAAGACCTCACATTAAGGCCTTTGCCCCGAACGGAACTCAAAGCCATGCGGTGAGAGGCTAAGCAGACAGAGGAGTTACAAATCAGCGACTCTACCACTACACATAAAAATTCTGACTCCATTTAGGACTTAAACCTAACCGGACTTGGTAGCGCACTCGGTAGAGCTTCGGCTCCAGGTACGCGAGGCCCCGGGTTGGATCCCAGGCCACGACATACCAAAGTCGTTAAAAATGGTAGTGGTATAGCTCCCTTGCTAATGCTCAAGCAAATATAAGGGTAGTTCCACGACTGGTTGGCCCGGTGTCAGGATAATGTGACTGGGTGTGGTATCATGCCAGGTGTTCACAGCATGCTATACACAGTGAAGGCAGCACTAAATCTGCTTCAAGTGGACACTGTTTCCAGATAACTGAAATAGTGTTTGTGGGACGATTAACCCAATAAACAAACAAACAAACTTAAACCTATGTGGTGAGGGGCTGAGGAGTGACAAGCATATGCCTTAAACTGCTCAGCCACATGCAGCCCGTGTTAATTGCACATAAGCAGTACAAAATGTTTGTCAATACCAACAATTGATGTAAAATTAACAAGACATATTGCTTGAGACTGTTGCAAAAAGTGCAAATCCTGATTGGAAATCTCCTCAGACTTAGCTCAGTCAGTTTGTGCTTAAACTTGAGTAATTAAAATCTGTTAATGTTTGGATCACGCATCCTGTACCTGTACTACCAGCAAAAGTAGATTTGTTTATCCTTATTTGAGACATTTCAAATTGGCCATGGTTGTCATTGTGTTGTCTTTCCACTGCTAACTTGGGGTAGGGTGGGTGGTGTGGATTTATACAGTGTTTCCTTTTACTCTCGGAATTTTCTTTTAACAGGCACATCTTACAATGTTACAATATGTAATTATTGCACCCCATCATCTTGGAAAGATTGTGGGATCAAGAACTTCATATGACTTTAAATTATTGCAACATTATTGAGCCAGAGTATTGTTTAGGATTGACCTATGCAGGTGAAGTGGACAAATTAATTTATGCTTACCCAGTTTTTCCCTCCTACCTATACAAAAGCTCTCCCAATGATTTTTTGTGTGTGAAAATAAGGAGTGTTAGGGATGACTAGCTTGAATATATATTGATAAACATGTAATTGTAGCAAATTACTGTTTTGCATGATAAGAAAATGTCTTCGTTGATTTGTGCATAGTTTTTGAACAAGCAAGTATAAAGCAAACTTCAAATCTTGGAATGAACATGTCTGTTCAGTGTCTGTTCAATACAAAATGTGTAAAATTGGGACAAACTACAAACCCTGAACCAATATGGAATGATTAAAGTTTTATGTGTGTATTTTTCTAGGATAATGATAGGTTTATAAAGATAAGCAGGTGGCATGATGTCGTCTATCACAATGTAATCGTAAGTACATACTAACTCTTAGCCTGCTAAGCAGATATAGTTCAAACCTTGGCAAAAAAGGTTGTAGCTTCAGATCAGCTAGCAGTGGCTGGTGGCATTTGTATTAGGATCTACACCTTCCACTGCTGTATCCTTATTAGTATATCTTATTGCATATGTATGAAATTGTTAGTTAATAAGGAGTTAAATATTGGTTATTGACGAACTTAGCAGGCTAGGGACTAGATCTCAAATCAGAGAACAAAGCTTAACTCTTGAGAATAACCTGGTAGGGTTTCACAACACTCATAGATATAGTTATCTAGACAGCTGTTTTGTGAATTTTGATAACTTTTGACAGAAACTTAGATTTTTAAGAACAGCTTTTATTACATAATACCTCCCAGGATATTCAGTTGTTTTCACATCACTCTTTTGATGGCAGTGTTGGATTTTATGTCTTGAATTGCTAGTGTCATCTCAGTGGTTGCCATTTCCGGAAATTTCCAGGTGTTCTGACCAGAACCTGTTACCTGCTTAACCAGGGGTCCTGCAATTTGATATTATTTTTTCATAGCAGAAAAGCCATTACATTTTCCAATTCCAAAAATAATACCAGGCAATGCAGACGTATGAAGTCAGTCCACTTAAAAAAAATTATAATCATGGACTAACGGGATTGAGTGATTGTCGACCCCTCCTTGTGTATAATGACGGTATTTGATGAAATTGACTGTTGTAAAGATTGACTGTTGTAAAGATGTAGTGATATATTTATGTATACTATTTTTTAATATATATATTTTAATTTTTTCTAGACCTGCCTCCAGGTTGGGAACATGGTTGCACCAGTGAAGGAGTGGTTTACTTCATAGAGTGAGTACCCTTTTCCTATGTTACAACAATATTGTTGTTAAGGTATAGTTACTGCTGCATAAGTGAATAACCCATTCTAATTTTTCAAATTAACTAACAATTTACTGCAATCTAAACAATTCATATTGACAGAGACTAAGCAGAAAAAATGCAGACCCTTATCAGAATGCTCTTAGGGGGCACTGGATGATTATGGTCAACACAAAGTTAGGTGTAGCAGGTAAATAGTTAAAACCCAACTGTGAGCATCCCAATACAGTTTTGTGAAAGAGTAATTAGAATAAGAGTAACATTTCACATATTTTGTATCCTTTGTTTTTTTCTCATGTAAAAAATAATGCTACCTTCTGTCAAGCCTCAAATGTAAGTTTAAATTGACAAATGGTCTTGCTCAATATATTAATGTTCAGGCAAACACCTAGTTAGTTCCATGACTGGCCAGCCTGGTGTCAGGCAAACACCTAGTAAATTCCATGACAAGCCAGCCTGGTGTCAGGCCAACACCTAGTTAGTTCCATGACTGGCCAGCCTGGTGTCAGGCAAACATCTAGTTATTTCCATGACTGGCCAGCCTGGTGTCAGGCAAACACCTAGTTATTTCCATGACTGGCCAGCCTGGTGTCAGGCAAACACCTAGTTATTTCCATGACTGGCCAGCCTGGTGTCAGGCAAACACCTAGTAAATTCCATGACAAGCCAGCCTGGTGTCAGGCCAAAACCTAGTTAGTTCCATGACTGGCCAGCCTGGTGTCAGGCAAACACCTAGTAAATTGCATGACTGGCCAGCCTGGTGTCAGGCAAACACCTAGTTATTTCCATGACTGGCCAGCCTGGTGTCAGGCAAACACCTAGTTAGTTCCATGACTGGCCAGCCTGGTGTCAGGCAAACACCTAGTAAATTTCGTGACAAGCCAGCCTGGTGTCAGGCCAACACCTAGTTAGTTCCATGACTGGCCAGCCTGGTGTCAGGCAAACACCTAGTAAATTCCATGACAAGCCAGCCTGGTGTCAGGCAAACACCTAGTTAGTTCCATGACTGGCCAGCCTGGTGTCAGGCAAACATCTGGGCAGTTCCATGACTGGCCAGCCTGGTGTCAGGCCAACATCTGGGTAGTTCCATGACAAGCCATCCTGGTGCCAGGCAAACACCTAGTTATTTCTATGACTGGCCAGCCTGGTGTCTGACAATCACCTCAGTAGTTCCATGACTGGCCAGCCTGGTGTCAGGCCAACATCTGGGTAGTTCCATGACTGGCCAGCCTGGTGTCAGGCCAACATCTGGGTAGTTTCATGACAAGTCAGCCTGGTGTCAGGCAAACACCTAGTTAGTTCCATGACTGGCCAGCCTGGTGTCAGGCAAACACCTAGTTAGTTCCATGACTGGCCAGCCTGGTGTCAGGCAAACACCTAGTTAGTTCCATGACTGGCCAGCCTGTTGTCAGGCAAACACCTAGTTAGTTCCATGACTGGCCAGCCTGGTGTCAGGCAAACACCTAGTTAGTTCCATGACTGGCCAGCCTGGTGTCAGGAAAACACCTAGTTAGTTCCATGACTGGCCAGCCTGGTGTCAGGCAAACACCTAGTTAGTTCCATGACTGGCCAGCCTGGTGTCAGGCAAACACCTAGTTATTTACATGACTGGCCAGCCTGGTGTCCGGCAAACACCTAGTTAGTTCCATGACTGGCCAGCCTGGTGTCAGGCAAACACCTAGTAAATTCCATGACAAGCCAGCCTGGTGTCAGGCAAACACCTAGTTAGTTCCATGACTGGCCAGCCTGGTGTCAGGCAAACATCTGGGTAGTTCCATGACTAGTCAGCCTGGTGTCAGGCAATCACCTCAGTAGTTCCATGACTGGCCAGCCTGGTGTCAGGCAATCACCTCAGTAGTTCCATGACTGGCAGCCTGGTGTCAGGCATTACCTAGGTAGTTCCATGACTGGTCAGACTGGTGTCAGGCAAAATCAGGGCAGTTCCATGACTGGCCAGCCTGGTGTCAGGCAAACATCAGTGTAATTCCATGACTGGCCAGCCTGGTGACAGGCAAACACCAGTGTAGTTCCATGATTGGCCAGCCTGGTGTCAGGCAAACATCAGGACAGTTCCATGACTGGCCAGCCTGGTGTCAGGCAAACATCAGGGCAGTTCCATGACTGGCCAGCCTGGTGTTAGGCAAACATCTGGGCAGTTCCATGACTCACCAGCCTGGTGTCAGGCAAACATCAGGGCAGTTCCATGACTGGTCAGCCTGGTGTTAGGCAAACATCTGGGTAGTTCCATGACTGGCCAGTCTGGTGTCAGGCAAACATCAGGGCAGTTCCATGACTGGCCAGCCTGGTGTCATGCAAACACCTAGTAAATTCCATGACAAGCCAGCCTGGTGTCAGGCAAACACCTAGTTAGTTCCATGACTGGCCAGCCTGGTGTCAGGCAAACATCTGGGTAGTTCCATGACTAGTCAGCCTGGTGTCAGGCAATCACCTCAGTAGTTCCATGACTGGCCAGCCTGGTGTCAGGCAATCACCTCAGTAGTTCCATGACTGGCAGCCTGGTGTCAGGCATTACCTAGGTAGTTCCATGACTGGTCAGACTGGTGTCAGGCAAAATCAGGGCAGTTCCATGACTGGCCAGCCTGGTGTCAGGCAAACATCAGTGTAATTCCATGACTGGCCAGCCTGGTGGCAGGCAAACACCAGTGTAGTTCCATGATTGGCCAGCCTGGTGTCAGGCAAACATCAGGACAGTTCCATGACTGGCCAGCCTGGTGTCAGGCAAACATCAGGGCAGTTCCATGACTGGCCAGCCTGGTGTCATGCAAACATCAGGGCAGTTCCATGACTGGCCAGCCTGGTGTCAGGCAAACATCAGGGCAGTTCCATGACTGGCCAGCCTGGTGTCAGGCAAACATCAGTGTAGTTCCATGACTGGCCAGCCTGGTGTCAGGCAAACATCTGGGCAGTTCCATGACTGGCCAGCCTGGTGTCAGGCAAACATCAGGGCAGTTCCATGACTGGCCAGCCTGGTGGCAGGCAAACACCAGTGTAGTTCCATGACTGGCCAGCCTGGTGTCAGGCAAACATCAGGGCAGTTCCATGACTGGCCAGCCTGGTGTCAGGCAAACATCAGGGCAGTTCCATGACTGGCCAGCCTGGTGTTAGGCAAACATCTGGGCAGTTCCATGACTCACCAGCCTGGTGTCAGGCAAACATCAGGGCAGTTCCATGACTGGCCAGCCTGGTGTTAGGCAAACATCTGGGCAGTTCCATGACTGGCTGGCCTGGTGTTAGGCAAACATCTGGGTAGTTCCATGACTGGTCAGCCTGGTGTCAGGCAAACATCAGGGCAGTTCCATGACTGGCCAGCCTGGTGTCAGGCAAACATCAGGGCAGTTCCATGACTGGCCAGCCTGGTGTCAGGCAAACATCAGTGTAGTTCCATGACTGGCCAGCCTGGTGTCATGCAAACATCAGGGCAGTTCCATGACTGGCCAGCCTGGTGTCAGGCAAACATCTGGGCAGTTCCATGACTGGCCAGCCTGGTGTCAGGCAAACATCAGTGTAGTTCCATGACTGGCCAGCCTGGTGTCAGGCAAACATCTGGGCACTTCCACGACTGGCCAGCCTGGTGTCAGGCAAACATCAGGGCAGTTCCATGACTGGCCAGCCTGGTGTCAGGCAAACATCAGGGCAGTTCCATGACTGGCCAGCCTGGTGTCAGGCAAACATCTTGGTAGTTCCATGACTGGCCAGCCGCAGTGTCAGGCAAATGTCAGTGTAGTTCTATGACTGGCCAGCCGCAGTGTCAAGCAAACATCTAGTACTTCCATGACTGGCAGCAGTGTCAGGCAAACATCAGGGCAGTTCCACGACTGGCCAGCCTGGTGTCATGCAAACATCTGGGTAGTTCCATGACTGGCCAGCCTGGTGTCAGGCAAATGTCAGTGTAGTTCCATGACTGGCCACAGTGTCAAGCAAACATCTGGGTACTTCCATGACTGGCAGCAGTGTCAAGCAAACATCAGTGTAGTTCCATGACTGGCCAGCCTGGTGTCAGGCAAACATCAGGGTAGTTCCATGACTGGCCAGTCGCAGTGTCAAGCAAACATCAATGTAGTTCCATGACTAGCCAGCCACAGTGTCAAGCAAACATCTGGGTTGTTCTATGACTAGCCAGCCAGGTGTCAGGCAAACATCTGGGTAGTTCCATGACTAGCCAGCCACAGTGTCAAGCGAACATCTGGGTTGTTCTATGACTAGCCAGCCAGGTGTCTCGATAATGTGACTGGGCGTGGTATTATGTCAGATTTTATTGGCATGCTATACATACTGAAGGCAGCACTATATCTGCTTTAACACAATTTGGTTTGGTTCATAATTATAACATATAGTTGAGCAATACATAATATGTACTCTTAATACAGTAGATACAGTTCACTTATCATAGCCAGTATGCATACAGTCTCAAATCAATAATATTGTTAATGCTTTTGATAGTAAATAACCATAATTCTTTATCATAACCTTGAACTACATGTATTCTAGTGTAGATTTTAGATAAGGATCTGCATTGTTAGCTGCTGAGTCTCCAGACTATGTTTTGTTATCTTAGCATGTTGTTGTTAGCAATTTAATTACTTTTTGTTTTGCTTATAAACAAACGTAGCAATGATGAGCGTTATGTGAATGAGTGAATCTGCTTTATGTAAGACCCTAGTTTTTCTTGGTACACCCTCTTCATATTGTACAAATGTATTATTAGGTCTATGAGTGAACCTGGTTAATGTAAGACTTAAAATTACCTAGATATACCCTCTTCTTATGGGTGTGGTCCTTTTGTTTGACTATTGTTGGTGGCTAGATATTGCCTGCTAATTGGGCATATCTAGAGTTTTGGCGGGGCTAATTAGCAAAGGAAAAGGGGATGGAGAGGTATTTAAATAGGGATTTTTAACAAAGGTTACATCACAAAAACCGTGATTTTATAAGGTTTTTAAACAGCTATATCTGCAAGATTAGAATAGTCTGAAGAAAAAGTTAGGTGCAGATACAGATCATATTACTTATAAGTGGGTCATATATAAAGATTAAACCACCTAACTGGATTCATATAAATTTTATACCATCATAGTGGAGAGACATATAAATATTATACAACCTAAATGGATTCATATAAATTTTATACCTTCTTAGTGGAGTCATATAAATATTATACTTAGAGGTTTAAGGTAAATATTACTGCCTGATTGGATTCATAAAAAGATGTTACCAACTAAGTGGATTCATGTAAGATATTATCTTACTTATTCAAAGTCCTGGCCCAGGTTTCACGAACGTTCTTAAGTCTGTTATTTTTCTTAAATCCGTAACCGGGGCCAGTGATATTTTTGTCTAAGTTGAGTAATGTCAGATCTTACAAACTACATGTAAGTGGATTTTGCCATACTGTCAGATTTTAACTTTTCGACATAACTGCCAAAGTAGAATTTTTTTTTTGAGCTGTTCTTTTCTTGTTCTGTTGCATCACAATGTATTAATTGTGTGATGTACAATACCTGTCCCTCAGACATGTCACACTGGTGAATTTTATCTCAAGTTCAAGCATGCCCACGCACAGTGAGAGTGTGTAATCTTAACTCTCAGCCTACCTAGCTCATATTGTCGAGGCTTAGACAGATTGTGTATATCCACATCAGCCAGCTCTCCCTGGGAGTAAAGCTCAGCTTGACCAGGCTTAGACAGAGTGTGTATATCCAGATCAGCCAGCTCTTCCTGGGAGTAAAGCTTAACTTGTCCAGGCTTAGACAGATTGTGTATATCTAGATCATCCAGCTCTCCCTGGGAGTAAATCTCAACTAGTCCAGGCTTAGACAGATTGCATATATCCAGATCAGCCAGCTCTCCCTGGGAGTAAATCTCAACTAGTCCAGGCCTAGACAGATTGTGTATATCTAGATCATCCAGCTCTCCCTGGGAGTAAAGCTCAACTAGTCCAGGCCTAGACAGATTGTGTATATCTAGATCATCCAGCTCTCCCTGGGAGTAAAGCTCACCTTGTTCAGGCTTAGACAGATTGTGTATATCTAGATCATCCAGCTATCCCTGGGAGTAAATCTCAACTAATCCAGGCCTAGACAGATTGTGTATATCTAGATCAGCCAGTTCTGCCTGGGAGTAAAGCTCACCTCGTCCAGGCCTAGACAGATTGTGTATATCTAGATCATCCAGCTCTCCCTGGGAGTAAATCTCAACTAGTCCAGGCCTAGACAGACTGTGTATATCTAGATCAGCCAGTTCTGCCTGGGAGTAAAGCTCACCTCGTCCAGGCCTAGACAGATTGTGTATATCCAGATCAGCCAGCTCTACCTGGGAGTAAAGCTTAACTTGTCCAGGCTTAGACAGATTGTGTATATCTAGATCAGTCAGCTCGCCTTAGGAATTGTCTGATCAGGATCTACTCTATTTGTCACTATTTCCCTAGCAATACCAGGTACCATTGCATGTTATAGTAAGTAGAATAAGTCTTTTATTACCAAATTGTAGCATGATTACTGTTAAATTTGGTATGAGAGGCATTTGCGTTTTCTTAGACTAGCTGATTTTGTGGACACAATCCTTACAATACTTATCCCCAGGGTACAATGATAACAGCTTGATTGTGTTTCAGTTTGTACTGTCATTCAACTTGCTTTTTGCTGGTAAAACAGAAAATTTATTTTTTAAAATATACATGTAATTTCATTCCCATTTAGTCACTTGTCATAATAACTGTGCGAAAAAATTAATAATTTCCATAATACATAATGTATGTAAAGTGCAATTTGAGCCCAGGTTTTTTAGTAAGTTAGTGTCCACATCATCAACTTGTAGCAGTTAGAAGATTGAATCTGGAAAATTATGCAAAATATTCTAATACTCAGGTTATATAAATGTAGGCCAGTCGCATTAGGTTGCCAGACAGCAGCTTAGATATATACATATTGTATCATCATCACATGCAGACATGCTTTTTTCATCCCTTTGTCCGCTTAAGTTGGTTGTAAACTATATACATTCTTAATTATTTAACAACTGCATGCGAAATTAGAAATCATATTGTTTTCAGCAGCAAACTGCAGGTTCTGATCAGTCAGAAAGGACTGGGGTGAGGTGGATTAGGGGTGGATCCAGAAAGTTTGGTGGGGGTTGGGTCGGAATCAAGATCCATTCAACTTTATTGCAGTAAATACTAGATATATATACGCAGTAAGCAACCCAAACTTCGACCTAAGCAGTTAACAGACAAAATCTACTTTAAAACCTTAGAATTTTAAGCTTACATGTATGTGTTTTCACAACTCTTGTACCTGGTTGGTGGATGCATCCCCCTATACACCCCCCCCTTCCCCCCCCACCCTCCCTTGATCCATCCCCCTATACACCCCCCACCCTCCCTGGATCCGTCCCCCCACCCTTCCTGGATCCATCCCTGAATGGATCCACACTGTTGTGTTGCCTGAATATAACTAAGCATTTGGCAGGTGAAGAGTTAGATTTTAATTCAGCAGAAATAGAAATTGGATATAATGATATTATACATCGCCTTATCTTCATGGTGGTACAGGTATAATAGCATGAGATATGATATTTTATCAGGGCTAAAATGGGATGCATGATTTGCAAAATATCCAGAATATACAGAATTAATGCATCTTCGTTCTTCCAGACTAGTGGCGCAGAAAAACAGTGTATGACTATCTTAAAAGGTCTTGCCAAAAGCTGCTTATTGCTAGTTGTCCTAAATTTGTGTTGGAGTTGGCTTATTGCTAGCTGTCCTAGGTTTGTGTGGGAGTTGGGTTATTGCTAGCTGTCCTAGGTTTGTGTGGGAGTTGCCTTATAAAACCACAAATATTTATTTGGTATAAATCCTATCAATGCTAATGCAACTTAACTAATATTGAGCATTTTATGACTAAGGTAATCTTACTTTTTAAGTTGTGATTAGTAGACTTTTCACCCCATCTACATAAAACATACCCTACCCGATGGTATTTCTAGCAAGTAAAGGGTTTACCAAAAGTAAGACCATAAAGATATTCAGTAATCTGTCCCAAATATCTAAAGACAAGTGTTTGTTATCATAACATTTAATATTGGTGTTTTAATTGTAGAATACCATTGAATACCACATTTTGATATAAAAATAATTATCGAAATGTCATCAAATTTCACATGTTAACCACATTTTGATATAAAAATAATTATCGAAATGTCATCAAATTTCACATGTTCTAAAGATTTATCCAATTTTATGGATTGTATCCAAAAGAAAAGATAAAGATATAAAATATACTTTTTTTAAACAAATACAAATAAATTGAAGAAAAAACATTTTCTTTTAAAGTGTCATATCTGCTATTGTTTGTCAAAAAGAAAGAAATTTTTTTTACTATTTAACTGATAAATATTAAATTACAAATAAGAGTCTTGCTGAATTTTCTGTTAAATTTGATTGATTTACCTTTCAATCTAAATCTGATCTAGGCGTGCACTGTTGACCCCGATGTCAAAAAGAGGAAATAAGAGGTGTAAATAAATTGATAAAAACTGCCACAGTGCTTTGCCGTACCATCCATACCATGGCTGTATATTATATTAAATTCATGTCATGACCATGGGAAAAAATCAACTTTTTCAGCTAACACACCAAAACTTGTTTCAGCATTAAGTGTTTAAAACACTGGCCTCAGTAGCTCAGTAGGTAGAGCCCTGGCTTCAGGTATACGAGGCCAAGGGTTTAAACCCAGGTAACTGGGTCATGAGACAGATACAGCATGTTATCATAGTGAAGGCAGCACTCTATCAACGAAAAGAACACCGTGTCTTTATGAGTGAGCAATTGGTGGAGGAACACTTACTCCTTAATTGACATATAAGCAACAATCTACAACACATTTTACATTTAATTTATTAAAAAAGAAATTGTTTAGTGACAAAATTTTCTTGAAAGTATTCTTTTGTATTGCAAGGGATGGGTATAAAACAAATCCCTTTCACAGACTTATGAACAAATAATGGCCTCCCAACCTATATTAATGTATCATACTATTGTTTTTTCCACCTTTATTGGCATTGTTTAGTGTTACCTATGGGCTATGTTGTGGCTAACTCCTATATTTACTTGTAATATTTATCACAAGTTTACCTACAAATACTTACTAAAGTGTTTGCTTACAAGCATTGATAAAGTGGTTACAAGTTTATTACGCCTATATTCCAGACCAAGAGCCTCTTGCCAACATTATACAACCCTTAGCTTGCCTCTTTTATCAGTACCCTAAACATTATTCTTTGTTATTTCTTTTTCTTAATCATTAACCTACAGCTTTATACAATGATAATACAGCAGTTTGATAGCAACTAATGAGGGAATAGTCTAGATCCTGATCAGACAGATCCTTGCAAGAGCTGGCTAATTCAGATCAACACTATTTACATTAGTATTATCATTTTAGTATGAAGGTTTATGAAGTGAAGGGTAAAATGTCAACATGAGGATTCTGTTGGTATGGTGTGTGTGAGTTGGATTATATGTTGGATGTTTGTATAAGGGTATCACAGAGGTGCGAGCTGTGGTCAGTTGTGGTTAACTGTGTGGTCAACATTGTTCACAAGAATGTTTGATTGCAATTGTTCCATATGTGGGAGTGATGTAGCCTTGGTGCTCTTTTTGTTACATTTTTTAGCTCACTTGATCAAAATAATGCACAGGTTGAACTTTTGTGATGATCATCCACCTCACCTCAGGCATCTGTCCACCATCTATAAAGAAATAAAAAAAACACTGGCCCAGATTCAACCAAACTTCATTAGAAGCTCTGCAAGCATGGAGAACAAAAAAACAAAAAACTGTTGAAAGAATTTTAAACCATCAAACAAAATGGCCACCATGGGTATTTCCATTGTCTTTATATAGCTTTATGGAAAAAGTTTGAAAAATTTTCAGAAAACTATACAAGAGCTAGAGCCTTGATATTTGGTTTACATGTTCCTTGGGTAGCCCTCTTCTAGGCATATTTAGAGAACGTTGTTCTGACCAAGGTCTTGATCATTTTAAATATTTAGTAAAGATTTTTAGAATCTTCTTGTCCAGACTACAAGACCTAGAGCCTTAATAAGATAATATTTGGTATACCTTTTCTTTGGGTAGCCCTATATCAAGATTGTTAACAGATCTAATAATAATAAAAAAGCACCTATGGTCAATGCATCAAATATTTTGTCAGAGCAAAGCTTCTAGATGAAAACATGTTTTTATAGTAATATACCTATAATACACACCCAATTGCCATATAGTGGATTTTCTGTACATTGACCAAATTAAAGTTGTTGTGAGTTCCAACAAAACATGATTTTCAGGACAATTAAATATTTATCCAGAAAGAGAAAACTCTACATATTTTGTTTCTGGATGTTTAATTATTCATCCAGGATTCAATTAAGCATCTCCAATTCAAACCAGCAGTCCCCAAATGTTAAAGGTACCATTTGATGTTGGACCAGATGAGCCAAAACTAATTCAATTAAGTTTGTTTTATTCAAATGTAATGGAAAAAAGCACATGTTTTTTTCTGCAATTGACTACAAATTAAATGACAGAAATGTGGATATTATCTGGTGGTACCAGAAAGCACATAGAACTCAATTAGCAGTATTAACACTAAAATTCTGCCATCCTAACCAAGGAATAAAAGCCATTTAAAAAAATGGCCTGAAGTTATACCAGTATGTGTTTGATAGGTTGTACAACTGGTAGCTTTTTGCAACCTGATGGTAAAGACTATGATGACAATCTAAACAAAAAAATCAAAATTTTTTATGCTTCACCTAGGTGTTCCCAACATGCAACTTCCTTGGCTAGAGAATTAATTGGTCCATTGCTTAATTAAAACCACAACCCATCCTACATTAATTGAGTATTTATGTCTGTTATTTTTTTTAATAACATGCACAATCCTGTGCACAACATATATTATTAATATTATTTTAATTTATATGTAATATTCCTGTGTCCAAAAATTCTATGGAAATAATCTGGTTTCATGGTATATTTTCTTTAAAAAAATGAGCTGTTCATTTGGGAACAAGCAAACAAATCAATTATGAACATGTTAATTTTTATTCCTTAGACAGCTTTAGTGCCTTTAAAGTGGTTGAGGTACCTTTAAGAGAATACCTCAGCATAAATATAGCATGTTACTCTTCAAGCTTTTCCTCAATCTGTACCCAATTTGAAAGGTCATTAACCTTGATTCAAGAAACAAAAGGCCGGTGATAAGAAACTTTAGATTCATGAACAAACATAAATTATGTTTTTTTCTGGTGGGCCACCAAGTATTTTTGATGATATCTTGTGAACCATTAATGATTGTTGATCCAATTGAATAATTAACCAAACTGTTAATAATGGGCAATTATTGGCCAGATTCTAGAGTCCTTACGAGTTGTAATGATACACTTAGCTTGAAGAATTTGTAATTAACCCAAACATTTGATATGTTTGATTTTTTATTATTTCCTAACAACAATTGCAAATAGTTCAGATCCTGATCAGACAAGTCCCAGCCGGAGCTGGCTAATCAGAATCTACACTATTAACTTAGTAGCTCAGGTGGTAGAGCGTCAGCTTGTGGATCGGGAGGTCGTGGGTTCAAACCCCGGTCGGGTCAAACCAAAGACTTTAAAGTTGGTAGTAGTGGCTTCCCTCCTAACACTTGGGGCTAAGGGGACAGCATGATGCCTGACTCGTCAGTGTCAGTATAATGGACCTGCCGGGTTCAGTCCCTGGGCACCTCATAAGTGCTCCAGTGCTATAATGATAGAAATGTCGCTGCACAGTATCAGCAAAAATGCCAGCCAATCCAATCCATACTATTAACTATTTTATCTTCTGTTGTATTTTATATTATAATATTATGTTATTATATAACTTTATTATTTCTGAAATAATGTAATAATGGTACTCAATGAAAAAATCATTTTATAAGCATTTGAATTTAAAGGTGGTATCCAACAGTTTGTCCATATCAAATACACATAAATCTGGACTTGGGGAATTGGGGCATCATTTCTGCAAAAAAATCAAACCTAAATCTAACAAAAAACGATTTTAAACATTGTCTAAATTGTAAGACATTAGAAATCATGGACTAAATCACTCTACATGCCCATTTTTTTCTAAAACTATAAATAAGCATGATTGTGATTTCTGCTAAAAATAGATATCAACGTCAGAGCGGATTACCCAAATAATTATATAAAGTTACGGGTCACATGGTTTTCATAGTTTAAAAATAGCTAACTGTGCAGCGTGGCTTAGATAGGAAATACCTATTTGTAATGACAAGTGATGTGTTATGCTTCACTTTTCACATAGATGTAGGACAGCAATAATCAGCATTTTGCAAGATCTTTTCAGGTAAAAATGTAATTTATTTGGTTCTCTGAGAAAAAAAATCTGGTCCAATAACACATGTCGGATAACACATTAAAGATAACAACTGATGGAATACCACCAGATTAAGACTTAAAACAACAACCTGAAGCCATTTTTTTTGTCATGTCTATAGATCAGTGCTTGATACAACAGGAAGTGCAACATTGGTACTGGTATTGTTGTAGTTCTGGTTGATTTCAGACGAACAAAGCAAATAGGAAATCTTCATTTCCTGTTTTAATACTGTATTAACCTTGTCTTATTTGATTAAAATCATCCACCTCATCAAAGTCAGGAGTAAAATAATCAGGCTATACACCTTAGCCAAAATATTAGAACATCAATTTATCACATGAGTCCCCTTGGTTTCCATTCAATAGACCCATTACATATTTTATTATATTACACTAGTGTAATACAGCTTTTAGACTGATGATGTCATCGACGTCACCGGACCTGGTGTAGCACAATCGGTAGAGCGTTGGCTCCAGGTATGGGAGGCCCTGGGTTCGATCCCGGGCTGCGACATACCAAAGTTGTTAAAAATGGTAGTGGTATAGCTCCCTTACTAACGCACAAGCAAATATAAGGGTAGATCCACGACTGGTTGGCCCAGTGTCAGGATAGTGTGACTGGGTGTGGGATCATGCCAGGTGTTCACGGCATGCTATACACAGTGAAGGCAGCACTATATCTGCTTCAAGTGGACACCGTCTCCAGATAACTGAAATAATGTTGGTGGGACGATAAACCCAATAAACAAATCATCGACATCATCATAATGTAGATTGCCAATACTTCTATTTTACCAAGTATTGCTGTTAAAATTTTGTAAAGTTTTTTATTGGCCACTAAAGTCATGTGATAAATAGAATCTGACTCTCATTGTCATTTGATACAAACATTTATAAAACTCATTCAGGAAAAATGATAGTAAAATCGCCGTAGGCTCGCTTACTATTACTTTTCCTGAACTCGTTTAAGAAATGTTTGTATTAAATGACAACTCCTGTCAAACCTGTTATATCTGTAGCAGTATGGTTTAGTACTAAACACTATACTTACTAGAAACACCATTTATGCCATTAACATGTCCTGCACTTATGGTGTTTCCAGCAAGTAAAGTGGTTGTGTCTATACAAAAAGCAAGATGATGTCAGAATGTTTTATAGTAAGGTGAAGGCAGCGTTATATTTTCATCAAGTAAAGACTATTTTGAACTGTTAAAGCTTTTTTGCTGGCTGATCCAAGTCCCTAGCAAATGACTTTGCATCTGCTTAAAGGTGGTATCTAACAGTTTTCCTATATATAACAATACCTGACCTCTGTTTGGGGTATTTTGCATTATTTTTGCAGAAACAATCATACTGTAGCCTAAGCTTTGACGATTTTCAACAGTACCTTAATTTTAGGGCAATAAAACTCGTTAATCAATACTTAAAATGTTCATTCATTTCAAATCTTATAAATAAGAACGATTGGGATTCCGGCAAAAAGTAGACGTCAACGTCATAGCGGATGACGTGGAAGAGCTAAACAGTTAATGGTCACATAGTTTTCTTAGTATAAAAATGTCCATCTGTGCAGCATGGCTCAGATAGGAAATACATGTTTGTAATGACGATGGTGGCATTATGGTTCACTTTTCATACAGTGTAAGACATCAATAAACAGCATTTTGCGATGTCTGTTCAGGTAACAATAGTTTATGAAGATGTTTAATGAAAATATTTTTGGTCCAAACTGTTGGATACCACCTTTAAAGTGGATATCACAATTTGCAAATTGAAAGCTTTTGTGAAAATTCTGGCCTACCACAAAACCTAAACAACATATAAAACAACAACATAAGAAATTATGTTGGGCCAGACAAATTTAAAGCAAATACCCTGCAGTTATTATTTGTTGTTGATTATCAAGCAGATAATAACAGACAATAAAACGTTCTGATTGTATATATATAATTAGCCACCTGTCTGCATTCTATCAGGTCCCATGGAAAGGGTGATGTAATTATATTTTCTTAGTCTAGCCATAGTCTAGGAAAATATTGGGGTAGAATATTTTTACTCTTTGCCTGCTTTGTGCCAATTGATCATGTGCATACAAATAGTGTTGATCCAGATCTGACAGCTCTTGCTTTGAAGGTGGCATCAGACAGTTTGCCCATATCAAATACATGTAACAATATTGAAGCACTGCCTTGGGCAATTAGGACATACATTTTGTTTAAACCCATACTTGAGTCTTAATAAATATGATTTTGAACACTAACTGAATTAAAATGATGCATAAATATTACCACTTAAGTCTGCATGCTTAGCACAAATTGATCAAGCTGAGGCAAAAAATGTAGGTCCAGATCAGTAAGCTGCCACTGGGAGCTGACTGACCAGGACCGGCACTATTTGCTGAGGATTTGGGGCCTTCGTTTAAACAGAATTGCAAAGATTTTGTGTTTGTCGTTTACAAATGTAGCTTGATAAGATTTAGATGATGCCGAGATAATTGAAATGTTTTTTGCAGATCATAATGCAGCCCACATTGAACTAAATTGTCAATCATGATGTAACAGTGTCTCCTTAATTTAGATGGTGCTGAAATAATGGTTAATATAACCCTTTTGTTAACTTCATGATGCAATAATGATTGCTCCCTAATTTAGATGGTGCTGAGATAATGGTGACCTGTATTGATGTTGATACAGGTGTAATCAGTGTCTGGGTCCCTCAGGGTCCTAGCGAGCATCCCCAGGTGGGATCATGTGTCTAACCCACTAACCAGTACATCCATTCAGCTTGCCATGTTTATCAATAGTCAATAATAAATTATAGTTTTTGATAACATCTATATGCAAAAAGTAATTAGTCATATTGCTACATTCCAGGGGAGCTGGCAGATTTGAACCGACACTATTTTCAAATGCATGGTCATTTAAGACAAAAGCTTACCCAGATGGAAGCTCACTCATTGTTTTGCATGTATGTAGACCCTGTGGGAGAAGTTCATCCTTCCCTTTACTAGGGTGGATGATCACTCACTTACCTATTATGTTTTCAGGGCAAACAAATGCTCACCTGTTATTTTTCCAGGTGTTTGCCAGGTGCACAAAAGCTTCTGGGACTTTGGTGTTATTTTCACAATTTCTATGCTACATTAGAAATCTATATTTGCGTCATATCAACACCAGTGCTAGTGTTAAAGTATTTTTTATTATAATATATAAAATGATATTAGAAGTAAAATAATGTTATATGTCATGTCCCGCCTCCCCCACCAAAAAAAAAACACAACTAAAATAAATAACTATTAGTTACCAGTAATTGACTATTTTTGTAACATTCTAGTTAAAAGGGGTGTATGAAAATTACACAGGGTGTTGAGAAAAATATTACATGATCCCATGACCAGAATTGACCCATTATGAAGTTTAAGGTTTGCCGGCGGTAAGATGTAAGTAGTAACCTATGTCAGTCTACTGTTCTACTAATGCTAGTCCTTGGCTTAAACCATTGGCATTTAGAGGATATAAATACTACAATGTACTTATACATGATTTTTGAATCAAGTATGGAACATTTATTTCTGTAAATATTGATACTCAATAGTAAAATTTCACACTTTCACCCTTGGGACAGTTTTATGACATTGGATATAAATAGAACAAATATTGACATATTGATAATATTGATGCATTTCCAATTCCATCACAGCTCTTGAGTAATGACCCTCGTTAAAACTCTATTTAATGCCGAAATGAAAGCTGTTAAATATTGATTAAATGACAGCCTCATTGCTTGTAGTAGTAATTTATTTGAGTTACACGAGGCTTGAAATTGAACTGCCTTCCAGCACAACACTTTACATACCAGGTACAAATTGATGAAGCATAGGTAAATAGTGGAGATCCATTTCAGCCAGCCCCATATTGGGACCTTTTTCATCAAGATTTACACTATTTTTGATTTTCTAGCAGCACTCATTGTTTCCTTTCCATGCAAATTTTTACTCTAAGCAAGAATTGATCAGGCAAACAGTGTAGATCTAGTTCAGCCAGCTACAAATGTATTTTTAAAAAAATAAATATAAACAAATTTGCCAAATTTACCCATTCACTAACCTACCTAGGTTTGGGCTTAGGGTAAAAATTTGCTTCCAATTTGCCATACCCTGAGTGTCGATTGGGTTTTCTGCATAGTTGTTGAATGTTGAGGAAATGTAACTCTTGCAAACTTTATCCGTTCAAATGGTAGAGTTGTCTCACTTTGATTTTAACATAAAATTCAAAAGGAAAGATACACCAAGTACTTGGATTTATTTTGTAAACAAAAAATTTGAGTAGCTATTCTTCTTGATTTCAACAAATGGCACAATCATGCCTTTGAAATGCATATTGACTTTTGTTGAGCTATGTTCTGCCAAAAAATTATAATTACTTTTATTGTTTGTAAAGATATATCTAAGTTTAGGCAGTGAGTAATATGTTACAAATTTACACCTTGTTTATCAGAAATGAATTACAAAATATAAATACTGAAATAAGAGGGGTATAATTATCGGAGAAGATATAACATACACAATTTAATAAAAAAAAATTATTTCCAAAAGTTATTGTAAAACTTTCTTAATACATTGGTTAAAACAGACCTGGTAACTGGACCGGACCTGGTAGCACAATTAGTAGAGCGTCTGCTCCAGGTACGGAGACCCAGTAGTGGTATAGCTCCCTTGCTAACTCTCAAGCAAATATAAGGGTAGTTCCTTGACTGGTTGGCCCTGTGTCAGGATAATGTGACTGGGTGTGCTGTTATGCCAGGTGTTCACAGCATGCTGTACACAGTGAAGGCAGCACTATATTGGCTTCAAGTGGACACTGTTTCTAGAAAACTGAAATACAATTGGTACGATGATAAAAACAGAAATACAGTTGGTGGGATGATAAAACTGAAATACAGTTGGTGGGATAATAAAACTAAAATACAGTTGGTGGGATGGGATGATAGCACTGAAATACTGTTGGTGGGATGGGATGATAGGCTGAAATACTGTGATGATAGACTGAAATACTGTTGGTGGGATGGGATGATAGACGGAAATACTGTGATGATAGACTGAAATACTGTTGGTGGGATGGGATGATAGACTGAAATACTGTTGGTGGGATGGGATGATAGACTGAAATACTGTTGGTGGGATGGGATGATAGACGAAAATACTGTGATGATAGACTGAAATACTGTTGGTGGGATGGGATGATAGACTGAAATACTGTTGGTGGAATGGGATGATAGACTGAAATACTGTTGGTGGGATGGGATGATAGACTGAAATACTGTTGGTGGGATGGGATGGTAGACTGAAATACTGTTGGTGGGATGGGATGATAGACTGAAATACTGTTGGTGGGATGGGATGATAGACTAAAATACTGTTGGTGGGATGGGATGATATACTGAAGTACTGTTGGTGGGATGGGATGATAGACTGAAATACTGTTGGTGGGATGGGATGATAGCACTGAAATACTGTTGGTGGGATTGGGATGATAGCACTGAAATACTGTTGGTGGGATGGGATGATAGGCTGAAATACTGTGATGATAGACTGAAATACTGTTGGTGGGATGGGATGATAGACGGAAATACTGTGATGATAGACTGAAATACTGTTGGTGGGATGGGATGATAGACTGAAATACTGTTGGTGGGATGGGATGATAGACTGAAATACTGTTGGTGGGATGGGATGATAGACGAAAATACTGTGATGATAGACTGAAATACTGTTGGTGGGATGGGATGATAGACTGAAATACTGTTGGTGGGATGGGATGATAGACTGAAATACTGTTGGTGGGATGGGATGATAGACTGAAATACTGTTGGTGGGATGGGATGGTAGACTGAAATACTGTTGGTGGGATGGGATGATAGACTGAAATACTGTTGGTGGGATGGGATGATAGACTGAAATACTGTTGGTGGGATGGGATGATATACTGAAGTACTGTTGGTGGGATGGGATGATAGACTGAAATACTGTTGGTGGGATGGGATGATAGACTGAAATGCTGTTGGTGGGATGGGATGATAGTCTGAAATACTGTTGGTGGGATGGAATGATAGACTGAAATACTGTTGGTGGGATGGGATGATAGACTGAAATACTGTTGGTGGGATGGGATGATAGACTGAAATACTGTTGGTGGGATGGGATGATAGACTGAAATACTGTTGGTGGGATGGGATGATAGACTGAAATACTGTTGGTGGGATGGGATGATAGACTGAAATACTGTTGGTGGGATGGGATGATAGACTGAAATACTGTTGGTGGGATGGGATGAAAGCACTGAAATACTGTTGGTGGGATGGGATGATAGCACTGAAATACTGTTGGTGGGATGGGATGATAGCACTGAAATACTGTTGGTGGGATGGGATGATAGCACTGAAATACTGTTGGTGGGATGGGATGATAGCACTGAAATACTGTTGGTGGGATGGGATGATAGCACTGAAATACTGTTGGTGGGATGGGATGATAGCACTGAAATACTGTTGGTGGGATGGGATGATAGACTGAAATACTGTTGGTGGGATGGGATGATAGACTGAAATACTGTTGGTGGGATGGGATGATAGACTGAAATACTGTTGGTGGGATGGGATGATAGACTGAAATACTGTTGGTGGGATGATAAACCTAACAAACAAAACATGGTTTAAATGATACAAGAAGCCTGGAATTTTGACCCAACCACTACAATGAGAACTGGAAAGAAATAATGATGTAGTCAAAATGGTGCTGATGTGGTAAGCTGACTGACATTAATCACGGCATAATGAAAGCACATATATGAGGCAGTGAAGGGTTTAAAGAACTAAGCATACACTGAGTTCAAATACCCAAAATAGAAAGTATAATACCATGAGATGCCATGTGTGTATGAGTGGAGTGGAGTTAATGGGGCTTGAATGAGTACTCAGGGGAGATGTATGAAGTGTCATAAATACCTGACCAGTGTCCACTCCATTGATTGTGTCCACGGTCACCCGGTCAACAAGAATTGTGGTCAATAGCGATCAGTAAAGCCCTATGCTTGGAGACCACTCTACAGGATGGAGAAAGGTTAAAATTAGGTGCCCCTTGAATTGAAGTTAGCTTTTAGGTAGACTTAGAAAGGAGAAAAAATATATGATTGTATATCTTAATACTGAATCATATACTGGTCATATTTTTGATATCTTGTACTGGTAAGATATTACTAACATTTTTATGGGTTCTTTTTATTGAAATTTTATTGATTTTTTTTGTTAAAATTTTTCCAAATATGTTTTTAGACTGCTAGAGACAGAGTTTACTTGAAGAGATGATGCTCCCTTGACTGAAGTTATATGCCATGATGATGACCTGAAGATGGCCAGGACAAGTAAAATGGCTGTGAACTGAACTCAATGAGAGGCTGTCATTCAAGTTCTTACCTTGAGACAGAGAAACCCGATTTAAAATGGATAGATATAATGATGATAATGATGATTTTCTTATAGAATAAATTTCAATTTTTTTTTCTGTTGTTTGGTTTCAGTCACAACAGTCACAGCACCAGCCTGGAGCACCCAATAGACCGGGCACCAGTGGTCCATACACCCTCCTCCCCACCCCCTCAACTACAGCAGAGAAATACCATGAACAGGAAAAGCTCCAAGTCAGCCAAATTAAAGGCACCACCAGCATCCAGGGGAGAGAACTCAAAAGTAATCCTAAGAGGCTGGCTGCACAAGCAGGTGAGTAGTTATCTACCTTAGACTGTACAGTGCTTCAGTGCAAGTGTGTTTAAATATAAAACAATGCAAACGCAAATTTTCCTTATATGATTACTTTCATATTTGTTTAAGCCCTGTTTATGCCGATTAAAACCCTATTGCAACTTGTGCGAAGCCGAATTTTTTAACATTCACAGTTCAAGGCAGTTCAGGACATGTATGGCTGGATTGCATTTACACCAAATTTTAATTGCGAGTGAATAGCAAAAATTATTGCAACCTCTTTTACTACCGTAATTAGTGGTAGCAAAAGTCTCACTGGACATGCAAGTAGTTTTTAGAGCCTGCACACATCTTAAATAGTGAGTATATAGCTACAGACTTATCACACTTGTGTGAGACTGACTGCATTAAGAGTGTTATATGAACTCAGTGACCTTGTGATTGTCAGTGATCACTGTGAGTTTATGCACATTGCAACCTTAGTACAGAATGTGTGAGCTGTGTTAAGAGGGCATTGCAACCGATGTGATATATGTTTATGTTCTCAATATTTTGTGCTCTTAGCAACCTGTTATTCTGTATAATTAATCTAGTTTCTTGTAATTTCAGGAAAGTGGTGGGCTGAAACTATGGAAGAAGAAATGGTGTGTTTTGGCTGATTTTGGCCTTTTCTTCTACAAGGATGACGGAGAACAGAATTGTATTGGCTCCATCCTGTTGCCAAGCTACAGCATCAACCCATGTTCCCCGGCAGACAGCACACGGAGATGGGCATTCAAGGCAGAGCATGAGAACATGAAGACATTTTATTTCTCAGCAGATAATCAGCTTGAGATGAACAGATGGGTTGAGGCTCTCAGAATGGCCTCCCTTGTTCAGAAAGCTCCTGGGTAATTATTTGTATTCAAAGCTCAATGACACATGGCCTTGTTGTTAAAGTTGAGACGTAAAACATCTCTGTCATGACAGACTGGGTGTCAGTCCTAGTCGGGATAACAACTTTTATAAGACCATATAAAGAGTTGTTTGAACTGTCCTTCAGCATGTCCATGGTTCTATCTCACAAGACTATTGTCTGGGTTCTTTCTCAATATCAATATCAGAACATGTTTATGGTTATTATAGTACATTCTTATTATGTATAAATAATTTTTATTTAACTTGGATGACTGTAAGTTGTAACGTAAATTCGTAAAAGGAGACTCCAAAGGAGTATGTTACAAATATTTACAAATCAAAGCTCTGGTCTGCTCAAAAACTCAAACAAGTACAAGTATGGCAAATTACATGTATTCATATACATGTACTTATTCTTGTACATGTTACTATTTTCTATTCAGGTCTGGACTACCCAAGCTGATCCCCAAGTCCCCAATTATGAGCTGGGACGACAGTGTCGAGGGTCCCAGTCTCTCCCCACCTGACCTTCAGCAATTTCCATTTACTGGATCAAACGGAGACACGTCACGTGTCTCCTCTGATGGATTTGATAGCAGTTTCCGTGACAGATCACCTCTTAGAGCACAGGAAAACACACACAATTTCAGTAGTCCTGCCCAATATGCACAGGATCCCCGTTTTAGAAGTGACTCCTCACAGCGGTCATTAAATCACAGTCATCGGAGTGACCAGGGTTCATATGCTGGGTCAGCGCGGGGTTCTCAAAGAGGTTCTCATGCGTACAATCCCAGTGGGGATTATGGTGTTTTAGAAAGAAGTTACGTCGCTGATAATTATACTCCTAACCAGGGAGCCCCAAATGGACTTAACAATCCACGGCCTGTGAATAGTGGAAAAAACATTAGTAACCGCGGGTCATTAAGATCAGATAGAAGTGAACCAAGGTCACCAGCAGGTCAGAGGTCATCAATGCCAGGTCAAGGTCAGTTCCCTAGCAACACATTACCTAGAGACATGAAGTTGGGCTACCCAGATACTTCCAGAGGTCAAGGTCAAACAGGGTTCAACTCCCTACCCAGGGATCCTAGAGCCAGGGTGCCCTCGGGCAATGAGGGGCCGTTTGGCCACTCCTCCCCAAGGCAGAACCAGGACAGGCCGCAGGAAAGAACACAGAGTGGTCAAGGTCAGGGTAGGAGAGATGATGTCAACCCATACATGGCCATGACATCACCACATATTGGTAACAGGTAGGTTATTAGCAGAAATGCATTCATTTTAGGTCTGTTTTATCTGAAGATTATTCTTCAATAACTATTCTTATATGGGTTTTTTTGGTGCCCAAGAGTGCTTAAGTTGTCTACTTGTAATTCATCTAAATGTTCAGCCTGTTACCATGTGTTTCAAACCCAGTTCAGACTCCCCCCGTGGAAAATAGACCCAACTAAGCATTTCAACTCCTCTTGAAGTTGTATTGTTCTTGTGAGATAGTATCCATAGTTTTCTGTTTTGTTTCATTTTTCAAGGAAAATGGACCCAGCAAAGCATAGCAACAGGCCCCTCCCCCAGGAACCTGTATCTGAGTCAAGGCAAAACCCTGGCCGGTCAGGAGGTGGTGACTATGCCAGTCTGACACGGATCCAGAACAGGCCAAGTATGTCTATGAGTGGTATGATACATATATGTTTAACTGTTTAAGTTTGAGTGTTTAAAAAGAGCACATAAGCCAAAGGTATAATATTTTTTTTTTTAAAAATCAGAGGCAGTTTTAAGTGAATGTCTGCAAAAATGAGCACTTATCTTAAGACTATATCAATAAATTTTATTGGTAAAATCATAATCCCTTCACTGGTACTGTTTATTGCACCTACATGTATTTAACAAAATTATTTTGAAAAAGTAAAACTTCAGGCACTAAGTTGGCATGTCATTTCTGTAATACAATTCTAGACAGTGTGAAACTCATTTAGTTTTGCATGAAATTAAGCAGCATCATATCATATTGACTCTTACAACCTTTTACATATTATGAAAGATTTAGAAAAAATGTTCCTCTATTGTCATCTTCCATCACACCATATCCAGTTCAGTCTAGAAGCCCTGCTAAATGTTTACTTAAATTTAACTATGTGTTTTTACTGAAGTTCCAACATTCTATTCACCACTTAATGGTATAATAGAATATGACACGATAATAGTTTACAATGAACAAGAAGTAAAAATTGTCAACAGGCAATGCCTAAGCTGACACCACACAGGGTCTTGTTTTGATATATAACTGTGGCCATTTAATGGCTACTTCCCCACCTGAAAAAATTCCCCTTGAGCTGAAAAGTTCCACTTGACATTTATTATGTCTGGTTTGCCTTTTAAAAAATGGGTTTTTGTTTAAAATCGTTGATGTTTAGAACACATGGGATCCATTTCCATTTCTGGAGAGTGTAACAACCAGGGCCTGGTATAAACTGCGGATCCAGAATCTGCCATCAATTGAATTTTTGGCCGTTTTTCTGAATAGTAAACAAAATGATTGCTTTTTTAACTGAACTCGTTACAAAATTTGCATTTTTAAATAACCAATATGTGGTATTTATGACTGAAAAACAATATCACTATCAAGGGATAGTTTGATCACGGGAAGTAACTGCTGACCGGCCCTGTCTGGATCATTCCGAACTTTAAACTATCTTTTATTCCGTAGTCATGATCTTGAATAAAAGCAGATGCTATGTAAAAACGTTTTTTTTCCCCTACTGAAAGGCCTGAAAAAAACACCTGCCATAGGTCCTCCCATGGCTTTTTAGTATATATAGACCACGGCCTCCACATTTATTGACATACATGTATATATTATATGGAGTTTATACAATATTTAAATAAATTAACTATTTAAGGGTATAGAAAAATCAAGGGTATAAAAATAAAATTAAGTAAAAATACTGTCAGGCCCACCGAGTCCACTCACTGTTCACTATACAGTCAAACCTGTATTAAAAGACAACCCGGAGACAGGACTAAAATGGTCTCTTAAAACAAGTGTTCTCTTAATGCAACATGGTTATTTCTTTGTGAGAACTACAACTAAATTTTGCAAACTATGTTTGTATAATTATTATATTTACTTACATTATCATGATGTATTGTTGATGATGGTGGTTGTAATGATGATGATTGATAATGGTTGTCAGATAGTTTAAAAACAGGTCTAGCTAACGTTTGTACCAAAAATCAGGTTATCTTATTTTCACAATACGAGCTACGAGGCTTAGCAAGTGAAACATGCCATTTCCAAAAATTGATATTGTTATCATGAATCAAGTCCATTTGTGTTTATTTTGATGCCAATCACCAACCCAAATATAGACATGATTCTCTTTTGCAATGCACTTGCAGTCTGCCATTTTGGAATTCATTCATTTAATCTTTATCTAGTCCGTGATGACATAGTCTAAGCATTGTATTGTTTTTGCTTAGTTGTAGTTATACATCAATGTAGTTTACCTTCTTTACCTTGAGTAAACAGTTGATTTTAGTGAGTAGAGTCTTTATTAAGAGCAGATCTAGTTTGGTTCAAAAGTGTGATGAGAAAGTAACACTTTGTCCAAGTCAGTCAATTATGCGAAATATGTGGTCGTTTCTGATTGGCTATGATCTTTCTGGGGCCATCTATTAGGGTCCAACTAAGGCATCTTTGACACATTGTTATGTGGTCGATGGGTGCAGATAACAGGTGGTCATTGATTATCTGTCAATAAAATAATGAATTTGCACCGGTGGCTTTGAAGTGCTCGTATAGAGCAGGTGGTCGCTGGTTAGGGGTGGTCGCATGGTCAGGTTTGACCATATATAAAAATTTATAAACACATTCACTTTTCTAATTTTAGAGTATAATGATATATAATAATTTATGAAAGTTTACATAAAAAATACATTTGTCCACAGCTCATGCCCAGTCTGACCCTCCTGTGTCAATATCTGTAGGCCCGTCCCCTCCCTATCAGACCAGACCAGACCTATATGTGGACATTCCACACACCTATGTCAATGTTTATGATGAATCTCAAGTCAGGGGTAAGTAAGGAAAATCATTGTGTTAATAATTTTGTTTTTCGAAGTATTGTCCCACTGATCATGGTTATTTGCCAATCAGATAACAGAATTCTGCACATCCCAACATAATTTGCAATCATCAGGCATTGTTTTTTACCTAAATAGTTTAATTTACATGCATGGGTAAATGAAAAACATTTCAGCTGTAATTGTTTGTACATATAAGTAATATTTTTGATGTTCTTCTTAAACATGTGCATTAAAAAGATGATTCCTTTACCTTAAAATTGAGTTGCCGAAAAACTTTCTTGTGAAATCAAGCCTTTTGCCCTGTTTACTATCAAATAGGGCCTGAAGTTAACATTTATTTTACTCAGTGCTGTGTAATAATGTTGTCATGGGAGAAGACTTTGAATTTAATTAATAAATCAAGAGAAATATCAAAATATTTTGGTCACAGTTTCTGAAGGGTTGTTATACTTTATAAATACTCAAAGCAGGTGTCAGATTTGGACTCCTTACTTTTCAAATCAAGGAGTCCGAATGATAATGAGGCAATAAGGGAGTCCAAACTTAAAAACGGAAAAACTCCTTTACTTGTTTATTTATTACTTATTGCAAGAAGCATTTCAAAGTTTGTTTTTTGAACTTGCTGAACATCTCTATGACTAGTTAACAATTTATGTTTCTTTAAAGCTTCAATTCTCATATTTTTACAACCTGTAACATAAGTCCCCGACGTTTCATATTTTGTGCACACATTACAATTCATTTCTCTTCTTACTGCATCATAGGTTACCCATGTAAACGTATTTTTCCACATCTATCCCATTTTTCTTCATATTCCTTGCGTGCTTCCTCGTTTGTTCTTATTTTCTTTGGTGGTGGAGGTTTATAACCTTTTAAAAACATGGACATGTGTTACGTCACGCTATGCTGCGCGACTTACTATTTACAGACCAAGTAGGGTAACTCTGGAAACTGTTACTAAAAAATTAAATAAGAGTTTAATAATTTGTGTTAAATAATGGTATTTTGCTGAAATTTTGTATGCAGGTAGTTTATGTGCATACTTAGCTTGGGATTGGATTAGGGGCCAGTCAGGTCAAGGTCATTGTTACTAAAAAAAGAAAAACAGTTTCTGGTCAATAACATCAGTTCAGATAAACCAATCTTGCTGAATCTTTGGATATAGTGAGCTTGCATGAATACCTAGCTTGGGATTGGATTGGATTTATGGCCAGTCAAGGTTTCTGTTACTGAAGATCTACAACATTATCCTGCCAGTCATAAACACCCTGGTTATAAGCTTGCCCCTGCTTTACTTACTTAGCATAGCATGTTAATTTTGCATGTGTTTCTTTCCTTACACCTGCATGCATGTTGTCTGCTACATGCACACTACTGTTGTAATTTTTTTCAATAAATAATACTACAACCATATAACTGCTGCCTTTTTAGTCTACTACTAAAATGAATTGTTAAGTCTTTGAAAACCAGGTTTCGTGGCATGACCACATTTCTTGTGAATCACATGTTTGCAAGCTAATAGTGTTAATGCCTAGCAGGAGGTGACAGTATATTTGTTAACTCTGTGATAATTATAAATTTGAAATAATTGAAAGAGGCTGGGTGTTGTATGTATAAGCTGCCATTAACACTGGGGTATTTTATTAAAAATATGGCATAGTATTTTCTAATAAAGATAATTTCTTGATAATCAGCAGTAGCACCTTTATTTCCTGATAACTGAAATTGATAGTGTTTCATACTTTTGTTCACAGTTTTGTAAACAGTGTTGTTCCTTTTGTTAAGTTTGCCATAACAAAGGAGATTTTCACTGTTTGCTAAAATGTTGTTTTTGTTCACGTTTTCAATTTGTTTGGTGCACAAAGTCAACTTGTTAGCTTTTGAATCTTTTGAATAAACCAATAAAGAAGACATTACCTTGTTCACTGTCTCCTATCTATTTTTCTTTTTGTGTTTATCTTTTTGTTAAGAATATTTCTTTCATTGTAAATACAATTTGCAAGTATTTGCTGTATATTGATTTAAACATTAAATCTGCTAATCATGAATTGATCTGATGTTATGACAGATTTAGTATTTTGTTTAAGTTTTTTTTCATCTTATATCAATCCATCTTGACTGCGCACTTCCTGGGTAGACCCAGTACTCAGGTACTGAGTACCTGGAGCAATGTGCAGTAAGTAGTCTTGCTCAGGGACTAACATCACATAGTTTTGGGGCTCAAACCCGGGATCCGCAGATCCGGAGTCCAACGTCTTAACTACTAGACTTTGGAGTAGATGCAGATCTCAGGAAATTGTCTGATCAGGATCTGGACTGATGTCGCACCATCTTTTTCAATGCATCTACTGTAGCTACAATCCGACTTGTGGTAGCAGTCGCATGTTCAGTGGTCGTCCCAAGCAGTCTTCCTATCACTTGTCACTAGTCTTCCGTGGCCAGCGGTCAGCTTGATTGAGCAAATCTTTCATTAATTGAATCCATGCTGGCGGTCGATCAGATGGTACCGATTGTCGGTAGTGGTCACACTTTCAACATCGGACTATTAATTCCTTGCTTCCTACCAGCTTGTCATCATTACAACACTTTAAGTGTCCAAATCAATCAATCATAAAGGTTTCATGTCTATCTCCCATCATCTTGATATACCTGTAATCTGATCACAGTTATTATCTAAGACAATAAACATTTGGCATTTAAAATTTTTTTACTATTGGTATACTTCAAGTTTAATGTGAATGGATAGCAGATCCATTAATTTATTCATTAATTAAAAATTAAATGAAATGAATGTATGCACACATCAACATGTTTGACACATAAAAATTTACTTCACGTGATGCAAATAAAAATGCTGCGTTTTTGGTTCTTGTTATTAACTCCATGTGAACCATTTATGTAATATTTTATTGTACTGTTACTTCTATAATTTTTACCTTCCATCTCTTTCTCAGAAAACCCTCCTGAACTACCACTGAGGCCTCCACTTCCCGCAGAAATGCGCCACCAGATCGTTGAAGATATTGCACAGAGTCACTCGCCAAACACTCGGAAGGAGCTATTGACTGCAGAAACCAATTTAGAGCTGCGTATGAAACAGCCTCCCATCTTCAACTATCCTACCCCTACCCGTGAAACACCTCCGAATTTACCGCAGGTAAGCAAGCTGATTTGTAGATCCCCTGAATCCTCAGCTCAATTCCATGTGGATTCCTGTCCTGATGTATGTGAAAACTTGCTTGTGTGGAAGTCTTTCAGGAGACATGCAGTTGTGCAGATTTTACCGATTCATTTGTGTAGTGTCTTTATCATAACTATAATTATGTAATTGATGTGTTCTTCAAAAGCAAATCCAGATTAAACATCTAAGAAATATGGCAACTGAGCAGTTTTGAAAATTACTATTATGTCCTGATATATGAGATATATAGGGACTACAAGAGGGTTGGTGGGGGGTCACGTCTGTCAGTAAGTCAGCCTGTCTGTAGAAAATTGTACTGCTTCTTAGCTAATGTTTGGTCATATTTTGATCTAACTTTGCAGGATCGAAAAGCATCAATCTTAGTTGTATATATAATTGGCATGTCATGGCTTGATTGATTTTAACTGAGTTATGGCCCTTTGTTGTATTTATTAAATATATTTTGTTATTCCTGTTACCATTGGTCAGATTACTACCGGTATTTAACATCACACATTTATCAGTACCAAGCTTAGTTGCACATAAGAATTTCATGACTGGCTTAATTTGAACTGAGTTATGGCCCTTTGTTGTATTTATTGAATATATTTTATCTGCTATTTATTGCAAACATTTTTTAGGAGAGTTACATGGAATGTCAAGACTTCCTTTGGCATAATTACAATAAATATAGCAAAACAGTATCTTGGGAATATTCACTATCTTTGATCATAATTCTTGTTTATATCTACATAAACAATGTATATTTTTTTAATATTAAGTCTGCTATTATTCCTTTTTAAAGACTGAAATTAATTGACGAATCACTTTATTTTGGTTAAAAAACAACATATTTAAGGAACAAAAATTGATTAGAATTGTTGTGTTTTTTTTTGTTACAATACTTAAATCTTAAGTTATACTTAATCCTTTGTGGGGCACCTGTGGCTGAGTGGTTAGTGTTGCTGACTTGAAACTCATCAGCTCCTCACCGCGTGGGTTTGAATCCCAGTCTGGGCAAAAACTTTCATATGGGGTGGTTTTCAGGCTAACATTCTGTGTGCTACTGGTTCTCTCCAGCTATAAATATGGAGTCTTCCTCCACCAAAAGTTAGCTGGTTGTTGCCACTATGAACATAATTGTGTTGTGTAATGTAACAAAGAACAAACAAACTTAATCCTTTGTCATTCCTGGCATGTTTTAATTAAACTTTTACAGCTCTGTCTAAGATACCTTGATTTGTATGATGGTCAGGCCCATTTTGTGGAAACATTTCTTAATTGAGATTTTACTCTCGCTCAGACTCCAGAAATTATTCTTTTAGAGATGTTATTATTTTTATCTAATTAATGAATTGGAAAGATTATGGTATTGACACAACAGTTAAATCTTAAAAGATTTTATAAATACTGAGTATTAAAAAAAAAAAACAAGCTTAAGAAAAAAGCTCATATGGTAAATTTTTCTGCCGTGGGTCCTGCAGCTTTGGGTTTTGTGTCTGTGTGTTTCTTAAAGTATGTCTTAAATCTCTGTGAATTTTCCCCAAGTGTTAAAATTATAACCAAAATGCTAAATCAGTAATTATTACAATGATCAAAGTTGTTTTTACGAAAACCTTTATCTTACACGTATCCAGTCATTTTAAACACTTAATATTGGGCTGCATCAGCAGGGGAGTTTGTGCTGTCCTCCAGGAGTATTGTTTGTATAGGATAGAAATATCCCTGGTGTTTGTATTCTGGACATAATTAGATCTGGTGGTCAACAGATTGTTGTGTAACCAGGTTAGAAATAGTTTCTGTATATTAATATAATGTTATAGATATGCCCAGTCTACAAACAGAAGTTGGCCCAGTCAGTCTGGTTCCCATTTTTTACCCAACCACTCAACCTGCTGCAAAAGTCTAGATGATTGCGTGCATTTGTCTCACAAACTCGATTATCTAACCTCTAGACCTTTCATTGTTGATATTCATTAGAACTGGCTCGAAAAGACGATTCAAATGATCACCACCGTTATGGGTTTAGTGAACAATAATGGAAAAACTAAATCAGATTTATGTGATTTGAAGCCATTTTGTCTGAAGCTCTGTCTGCAGAGAGGCACCATTCTTGGCTGAAATATGCAATATGCATAACTTTGTTAGAATATGTTTTATGTTTTCAAGTGAAAAAAAGGTTAGAAAATGGGTTATATTAGCAGAAGATTGTGAAAAAAAGTGAAAAGATTGTTACTCTTTTTTATTGTGATAGAAGTGGAAATACCGTTACATTGCAGCCTTTACTTTTGTGATAGATGTGGAATACTGTTACATTCCATCCTTTACTATTGTGATAGAAGTGGAAATACTGTTACATTCCATCCTTTACTATTGTGATAGAAGTGGAAATACTGTTACATTGCATCCTTTACTGTTGTGATAGATGTGGAAATACTGTTACATTGCATCCTTTACTATTGTGATAGATGTGGAAATACTGTTACATTGCATCCTTTACTATTGTGATAGAAGTGGAAATACTGTTACATTGCATCCTTTACTATTGTGATAGAAGTGGACTACTGTTACATTGCATCCTTTACTATTGTGATAAATGTGGAAATACTGTTACATTGCATTATTTACTATTGTGATATGAGAGGAAATACTGTTACATTAGGTTACATCCTTCCGAATTTAAATGTGAAATTAAATTTACTGGAGAAAAGGAAAGAGGACAGCTGTAAATGATAAAATAAATATATGGAATACCACATTGTTAAATTCAATTAGATGTCAGTTGTTTTAATGTTACAGTAAATTAGAAAGAGATTCCTTAGTGATTAACAAATTGCTGGATGTCAGTAGAAGAAAACAATGTTATGTACCTATTTAATAATGAACTTTTTGTAAAATGTTGAGATATATAGTTGAATTTATCTGAAATATAGTTTTGTTAGTGAAATATTTTAAGTGACAAAGTGTGACATAGTTAAGGAAAAAAGAGAGTTTTGTTTGGTAGCTTCTTGCTACTCAGCGTGTGTTCATCTGAAATGGGTGAAAACAAAAATATAAAACGTGAACACACATTTTTAGGCATTTAATCTACCAAGTTTTAGTAAAAGAAACATAAAAGAAAAAAAAGTTAAGAAACAAAACATTTTGGTAATATCTTGAATATTCTAACCATGTATATTTACATGACCTCTCAGGATAGTCCAAGGTCACAAGTGTCACAAAGGTCACAGCGGTCTCAAAGGTCGAATGATCCAAGGTCACAGACATTTCCCGGGCAACCAAGGAGGCCAGGTGAGTTGTTTGATAGAGTTTGTTGATTGTGTGCTTTGGTTGTTTGTGCTTTGGTTGAGTGTGCACTGGTTGAGAATGCTGGTTGTATGTGTAATATGTGTGTTAGTCCAATCTTACAGTTATCATTGGTCTGTCAAAATAAGGACAGCCAAACAACAAGTCTGAAACAGTGTGACAAAAGAGCTAGTTATAAAACTTATATTTATTTATTTATGTGTATTTAGGTGTGTAGACTTTTTTTATTTTCTTAGAAGTTATTATTTTTTTTATTGTCAAATAAAATTGTTGTAATGTAGAAAGTTGTCTTTTGCAGTCATTTTTCTAGAATTTAAGTTTAAAAATCACTCACATAAATCAAAGATGACTGATTGCACAGATCAGCTGACTTCTGTCTCTTCTAACTGCTCAGCCTCTTGATGGGTTCAAGTCCCAGTTAAGGCAAATAAAATAATGAGGGGAGGTTTCCCATTGGATCAACAGTGCGCTGGTGGTTCTTCCCAGTATGAGGTCTTCCTTCACTTAAAAAAAGCTTGATGCCTTAATAATGACTTATTGTATTCCTGCAATGTATTTACATAAAGTAAAAAAAATCTAAAATTTCCTAACAGTTATAAAGAGAACATTACAATATAAAGCTGCTTGGAAATATTATGCATTCTAAAAGTAGTGATAACTTAACAAGAAAAATTTCTGAGATTCAATAAAAGTTTTAATTTAAGTTATACTTACAGTCGAACTTTGGTTATTCGAAGTCATCGGGTCCACCAATTTACTTCAAACAATGCATGATTTGGAATAATCCATATTGCTTCCACTTACAAATATTCAGACTAGGGGACAGCCATTTTCTATGGCGTAATTCTTTGTGGTTATGTGCATCAAGCAATGTATGTTCCCAAATACTTTCACAGCGAAAGATAAGAAAAGTTAATTGTCGGTAAGAAATAAATAATAGAATTAACGTAATGTTTCATATTTTAATCTGTTCAAAATAAAAACAAATCAAAATTTATGCATGTATGTATAAGACTTAAATAGATGGGACCGTATCATCATCATCAATAAATTGCAATATACAGTACATAATGAAGCACATAGTATTAAATCACATTGTATTAAATTAAACTGGTCCTCCAGATTGCTAAGATAAGATTTCACCCACAATCCTTGCCAATTTTTAATTGAGATGACCCCCCCAGCCCACCCCACCCACCCCCGAATATGTAGCCAAATATTGCTGTTACCACAGTAACCCCCCTTTACAGTTTGACAGGTGAAAATAAGCAATGGCCAACTGGTGACACAATCGGGCTTTGGATAAGATGTGTGCAGAAGGCATTAACCCAGTATGTTGGGAACAAAAAATTACTTCAAATAATGCCTAATTACTAGTAAATTATATATAGAAACCTTCCAATGACTTCAAATAATGCCTCAGCTTTGGACAACGCTAGATTGAATAACAGAGGTTCGACTGTAGCTGCTCTTTTAAACACTCCACAAAAGAATTGCTTGTTTTAACCAAAGTTAAAATAAGTTGTTTCAATGACACCATATAAGTATTTACATGTTTGAACAAAAGTTAGAATTAGTTGCTCTTTAAAAGATTGTATAAACAACAAAGCATGTTTGATTCTAAAGTTAGAAATAGTTGCTCTTTTAACTAGATAGGCATGGAAGAATTAGATGTTTGAAATAAAATTCATATAAATTGCTCTTTCAAGGTCTCCACATAAGAAATTCATGCTCCAAATATGAAATTTGTTGCTTATTCAAAATTCCATGAAAGAATTACATATTAAAATCTAACAATAATATTCTCTTTCTGAGACTTCATATTTAAAACAATTTAGAATTATTTCCTTTTTATAGAAGTTACATGTTTGAACTTAAGTTAGAATTTGTTGCTTTTTTATAAACTCTTAAGGATTTATGTTTAATATACAAGTCAACTTTGTTTTCATACACACTGATAAACATGTAAATATATGATTGTAGTCCTATATGAGTGATTGACTTAAAGATATAATCATGACCTTATTTTAAGAAATATTTTAATTTAAATATGGCCTCTTGTTATTTTTAACATAAGCATTGTGAATAATGGCTAAAATCACTGTGAGTGCTAAATGTTTTTCAGAATTTAATAAAATGTTGTTAATTAATGGTTTCTTTTATAAAAAATGTTGACAAGTTAATGTAGTCATTGTCTTGTTGCTATATTTAAATACTCCTATAATAAACATTGCACCTACGTACTGTACATGTACCACACCAAACAAAAATTAACACTTAACATGCTAACAGACATTGATCAATTCACGGTACGAGAGGCTGCCAGTTCGATATTGGACCGCGACATGCAAAAGTTGATAAAAATGGTTGTGGTATAGCTCCCTTGCAAATGCTCAAGCAAATATAAGGGTAGTTCCACGACTGGTTTACCCAGTGTCAGGATAATGTGACTAGGTGCGGTATCATGCCAGGTGTTCATGGCATGCTATGTACAGTGAAGGCAGCACTATATCTGCACTATAAGTGGACATCGTCTCCAGATAACTGAAATACTGTTGGCGGGATGAATAACCCAATATATAAACAAATTGATCAACGTCTGTTGGGAATGTCTGATCATGATCTACACTATTTGCTCTCAAGTCTCTAACAATATTTAATCTTGGTACCTTTTTATGAAGAATTAAGATGATGGATTTATGATGGAATATAAACAACATGTAGCGTAAGGGTTAATAAAGAAAATAAAGGCTTGCAAAACAGTGGAATAGTTGAATCTTGTGCACCGTTATGTTTTACTAATTATTGTGATTGTTTCTGCTCCTGTAATGATCCTTGGCCATTAAGATTGTTAAAGTATAGTGCAGTGCTGTGAAATGTTGTGATTGGTGTTAACAAAGACCTATACCCACAAAGATATGGAACCTGAAATAGCCATTGAACAAACCTCACTGATTTCGCGCAGCAGACATGTGACTTACTAAGAGCAGCCACTCAGAGCCTGGGAACAGAAAACTAACAGAACACTTTATATATACTTAAATATCCAACTTATTCCTACACAACTATTGTTACAGCTGTCTACAGATTTAGCTTTCAGTACTTGTTGTTACATAAAAATGGGTGAAGATGTTCTCTTTGTGAGAGCGTCGAGTCTTTGTGATTATAGGTCTTTTGGTTTGACATTATAATACAGTGCAGTCTCCATGGTTTTCTCATGCCATGATTGCTAGAGAAACAGTAGTTCAGTAAGCATCGTGTTGACCTTGTGTTGTTGTCCTCTCTTGTAGACCTCCCTAGTGACAGCAGCCGTGGTGAATATAGCGGGACATACAATGTCTCTCAAAACTCTAGTAGAAATTATTCCCACCCTGAACGTAGAGAAATGGATGGAAGTGATGACACACTGACCAATGAAGACAAAACAGACAAAATCAGTGAATTTTATGGTCTCGGCAAGTACAATGAAAAGAACAGATATGGTGACAATAAATCAGACCGTAGCAAATTCATGTCCGAATTGGACGTCCACTCCCGAACACTCCCCACAAAACCAATAAAAGGTATCACAGGTGAGAAAGATTTCCGTCTCCGTAGTCTGCCCGACCATGTTCAGTCAATGCCAGCTATCTACCATGATCAGCCACTGTCTATAGAGGTACCCAATGGAGAGCATGCACACAGCAGCTACATAAATTACCCAGAAGCCCCCAGTCGCCAGTCTGATTCCTTGCTTGTCACAGACAGGCCCCAAGAACCAAGTGAGAGAAAGTCAGCATTCCGAGCGCTCTCTTCCAACAGTAACTCCTTACAGCGTATTCCGAGTAGCGATCAGTCTCTAAGTACTTATTCCAGTCAGCAGGCACCCGGTTATAATCAGATGCCTAGTTTCAGTGAGCCAAAAATGGAAGCAGCCCATCAAAGGAGTCAAATGAGTGAAAATCAGTTGCCATGGAAACAGAAAGGTGGTATGTGTTATTTAATAATGGTGGTTTTAGGGGATTTATTTTTCTTTGATTTGTCTTTGTTTGTGTTGTTTCAGGTCTGAGGGTTTTAGACACCAATTACAATTTTGTGGAGTTAATTGTTATTTTTCATCGTTTGACCTGGGTTTGATTAAATATGCCAAATTCATCTATAGTTCAACACATTTATGAAATGCATGTTGTAGTTAGATTACAAAACATGTAATCAAAGTTATACCTGTAGAAAATTAACTCCTAGCCTACATGTTAATTACTGTTTCTTGTTATATGTTTTGTTGTTATTTATAATGTAATTTTCAGGAAAGAATATTAACCGTAACACAGTATAAAATGTTATACTATTTTTTTCTGACTCAGTTTAAGCTTTATTTGAAATAGTTTCATAGTTAAAGTAAGAAAATGTTACTTAAAATAAACAAGTACATCAGAATAATTCAGTCAACAGGTTATTGTAAAGTCATTTGGTATTATAATTTAAAGTCCTCACAATTATATTCATAATTAAAGTTCCAGTATTTTATGATATCGTTGAAAAAAAAAAAAAAAGAATGATTTACTTGGGTCAATTTCATTTTGTTTTTTTGTTGATTATTCAATTATTTCATTAGTCTTTAGTTTAAAGCAGTTTTGATAATATGGAAACAAATGAACACAATTCAAAATGATAAACACATACACATGTACTTTTGATTTAATAATTACATTATGCCATATTAAAGTTGAAGACATAATATGCAATTATAATGTATTTTGTGATGATTTAATAGTGAAGCCAGATTGATGTGATCATATAAACACATAATTAGTATGTTTTACTTGTGTCATTGTAATGTGTTACTGATTGATTGGTTAAATAGAATGAAGACATACTTTAAGCTATTCAGTGAGTGAGTTTATTGTTCAATAGAATGAAGTCATACTTTTAGCGATTCATTGAGTGAGTTTATTGTTCAATAGAATGAAGCCATACTTTTAGCGATTCATTGAGTGAGTTTATTGTTCAATAGAATGAAGTCATACTTTAAGCGATTCATTGAGTGAGTTTATTGTTCAATAGAATGAAGTCATACTTTAAGCTATTCATTGAGTGAGTTTATTGGTTCAATAGAATGAAGTCATACTTTAAGCGATTCATTGAGTGAGTTTATTGGTTAAATAGAATGAAGTCATACTTTAAGCTATTCATTGAGTGAGTTTATTGGTTCAATAGAATGAAGTCATACTTTTAGCGATTCATTGAGTGAGTTTATTGGTTAAATAGAATGAAGCCATACTTTTAGCTATTCATTGATTCAGTTTATTGTTCAGTAGAATGAAGTCATACTTTTAGCTATTCATTGATTCAGTTTATTGTTCAGTAGAATGAAGTCATACTTTTAGCTATTCATTGATTCAGTTTATTGTTCAGTAGAATGAAGGCATTCTTTAAGCTATTCAGTGAGTGAGTTTATTGTTCACTAGAATGAAGTCATTCTTTAAGCTATTCAGTGAGTGAGTTTATTGTTCAATAGAATGAAGGCATTCTTTAAGCTATTCAGTGAGTGAGTTTATTGTTAAATAGAATGAAGGCATTCTTTAAGCTATTCAGTGAGTGAGTTTATTGTTCAATAGAATGAAGGCATTCTTTAAGAGATTTATTGCTTCAATTTATTGGTTCAAAAGAATGAAGACATACTTTAAGTCATTCAGCAATTAATTTTTTTTTGGAATGAAGCCATTCTTTAAGCGATTCATTGATTCAATTTATTGGTTAAATAGAATGAAGCCATACTTTAAGTCATTCAGCAATTAAATTTATTGGAATGAAGCCATTCATTAAAAGATTTATTGATTCAATTTATTGGTTCAGTAAGTCCTACTTTAAACCATTCAGTGATTCATTTTATTGGTTAAATATAATGAAGTCATTCTACAAGCTGGTTTACTGAAGTTCTTGTGTTATTGTCATGATATTACACTTTTATCTAAAGAAAGACATGGTTTTGTTTTTATAATATAGTGCATTATTAATAGTAAGTCAAACTCATTATAGTCATGACATCATAAAAATACAATGTTTTTCATCAAACAACAGACCTCTTGTATTTTTTAAATTACACTATGACTTTATAAGTGTTATGGACTTTATGAATTTTGAAGTACTACACTTTTCTTCATACATGCAATTACTACTTTTTGTTAATTTACTGTTTTGAGAGTATTTTAATGAAAAAATAGATAAAGGAGTGTTTAAGAATTGTTTCCTAATGGAACAGTTTCTGAGGATTATTTTGTTTCGTTATTTTTTTATTTCATTATGTCAATTACTGTATTAATCTGCTAATAACATAGTCCCACTTTCTATATTGACCTACATGCTATTGCAGACAGTCTGCCTGTATCCCAGCCTACCCAGAAAGGTCGTGGGTTCCGTGGCCCAGCTCCAATACACACAGTGAAAGAAGAACCAGACATGCCAGACTCTGACATCATCGTAAGTTGCAAAATGTCGTTTTTATACATCTTCAGAAGGTTATTAATTGGGCATTGTGAAGTTTATTTGATTACGACTTACTTAGGTATTTTAGATAAATCATCTTAACAATGCTCAGCTGGAATCATTGAGCATTTTAAAAGAAAAGAGAAAGATTTTGAAAAGCATTTCCAGGCATGAATAATATTTTTTTGTCCAAGTACATGTTTTATATCTCAATTACCATTGCTTAAATTGGCATGACACTATACACAAGCCTTCTCACTGGTCACCTACTATCTTGATAGTCCTTGGGTGATCATTGTAAGAGATGGCCCTGTTTTATCTTCAAGGAATCCTTCTGAATATGAAACTATCACTTATGATTTTATGTGAGCTTTTCTCTTAATCTTTTGACTAATTCCAACAAGTGGAAGGCAATTGCTCTTTTGTTAAAAATTTCACTGAACCTTCTGCTCTAGTCAAAAGGTGTTTTTAAAGTACTTACTTTAACAAAACATGTAAAGACTACAAGACATATTGCTATGGATTGTAAAAAAATTGTCATAAAGGCTAACATCTTATGTCTGGTCATGTTATCATCAAATGGAACTGGTTTGAGGTTGATTTTGATCATCTTCAGATCACCATGTTCAATCAGCATTCATATGCTGATATTGGTAAAGATGCAATCATAAGGTCATATTATGGCCATGTTGTATTATTTAACATAATAATGATAAATGTAACTTTACTGATTTTTTTTTTCAGGCTACTGAACTTCCGAAGAGAGTGTTCAACTTGAACGGCCCTCGACTAAGGATGAGTATTTCAGCAGGAGATCTTTTGGGGAAAAATGTGAGTACTGGAAATAACTTTTAGGGAAAAGGTGAAGAAAATCTCACCTCAGTGTTATGCAAAGGTTCACTTATGGTGGGGTCTTATAATTTGTTTTTAGGGATCTCCAGCAATAATTTATTTTCACAGGAAATTCAAATAAACGTTAACAAGTTAGACATTAATTTGTTCACATTGCATTAACACCGTATCAGGTTATTGATGTCTTTTCTTAGCACCACAAGTTGCTAATTTTCACACATCATTTTAAGCAAGTTTTATCAATTGCACAGATTGTGTTTACCGTATTACCATGACAATAGAACAGTACAGAATTAATGTAACCAAATAAAGCATCTTCCTTATGAGGGTTATTATCCTCCAGTGGAGCAATTGTTTTTTAAGTTAACCCTTAGCTTGCTCCATGTATTAAAAACAATTCTAAACTCCTTGTTTTTTGGCTTATGACTAAATGCAAATAAAATATGACATATTGCCAGAAACTAAACAGCAAACCATGCAGATCCTGCAGGCAGCTGGTGGATCTGAGTCTACACTATTTGCTTAAGCCTAAATAAATAAATAAATACATTCTTAGCTAAGAGTAAACTTGAATCAAAGCACCTCGGCATACATCGTACGTTGAAGCTTTTGACATGGGCATGTATGAAAACTGCCATCGGTATAATAAATTAACCACTTCCATCTAAGCATGCACATCCTCCCCCATTTCCCCCCAAAAAAGTTTTAATATTAGCAATGTGCCCCACAAAAGTAAGAGCTCTAATTTAATGTTGTGATTAGGGTTGATATTTTGACCATTGTTACCATGGTTTCAGCATGATGAACTGGTTCTACTGCTGATCCAGCTGCGGCGAGACAAGGCCGAACTAAATGAACACCGTGATACCATCCGCAAGTCTATCGAACAGAGTCGACCAGCGGAGTTCTACTACAGAAAACTGTAAGGCATCTCTTGAGAATCTTTGGTTACTTTGTTAATACAGTATCATAAATATGTTGGTCTGCATTTATAACCATATTTGTTCTAAGATTTATTTCAGTGAAATTTTATTTTTTTACAAATCCTGGGGCATTTCACAGGATTTGTTATTTTTGTAATTAGCCAGTTCAAAATTAATGCTTTCATATAGCACTATTTATCACAACAATATTTATCATAAGTTATGTTTTTATTAAAAAAAACACAAAAAACATTCACTCTCTTAAATAAAATCACACACTAAAACATAACATCTAATTATGAGTATGTTGTATCACAGTCAGAATGAGGGGCGACCTATTGACCCAGATAAAGAATCAGAGCACCGTAGGTATGTGGACATGAAACATCGACTGGAGGAAGTGGAGAACAAGGTTAGTACTATCCAGTGTAACAACATTTTTTAGGCACAATTTTAGCCTGCCTCCATCACTCCCATGTTAGACAGTGGTCAGAAATTAGAAGCTTCTGTTTCAAAACAGTCTGGGCAGAATTGTTTAATTGAGAATGCAATTTTTGGTGTGTGTTTTTTTTTTTACACCAACATCCAAGTTAATCTTGGAATACCTGCTATTATGCACCAACATACACTTTGTCAAACTAGGATCAGTGAGAATAGGATTTTAGTTTATGAACAGTTAAAACAACATAGTTTTGCAGACTGGAGCTGTGTTATCAAAAAAGGACAAAGTTGTTACATGTTGAATTTGATGTTACGCTTTGAAAATTGTGTAATAGTATGTTGAGTATTGTGTAAATATTATGTAATATTATGTTTAATATTGTGTAAATATTTTGTAAAAGTATGTTATAATTATGGCACATTTTCTTGTGGAGCACCCACCACATTTATGTGTTGTATCTCACCTTGATATTTGTATGCTTTTCAGCTGGAAGTGTATAAGCCACTCGTTAACCTGGTTTGTAACATGGTCACTATGGGCAGTCTGTACGGGGGAGACAACTTTATGCTGGCTACAGAATATAGGAAGGTGAGTGATCCGGATATCCTATCCTACAGAGGTGGTTTATCTAAATTTCATTTAAAGTTGAACTCCTGGCAATAAGTATGTTGCTCCGTTTATACTGGTTTGAGCTATTTGGGGGACAATTTTATCCTGCGGTGTCAAATATCATTCTCTTACAGTGTATGTGAAAGTCCATCGGATCTTGGACAAAAGTGATAATAATAGACGACGTCCGGTAAAATCACCTGAAATGCCGGTCCTTATGACCGATAAAAATCTCAGGAAACAAAAAACAACAACATACAAGCTTATCTATGTGATAAATCTCAACCTCGACAATGAAAAAAGGTCAAAATTTTAACTCAGCTTGCCAACAACAAATGCCTTGTAAACTTCGTCCCCTGTTAATTTATCCTCATTACATTTTTTATTTTGTTTATCGGGTCATATGATTTTTTTACCTTGAACTATGCGCAGTGTTTCTATTTTTAATTGAGTACTGTTGGAACCGTTCGATTTTTTCCGAAACACTACGTTTCTCACCGTTAGCAACATCCCCTCTTTTCCGGACGTACTCGTTTTTGCCACACGTATTTTGATGACGTAATTGTTTTTTGTCCCCACGCTTTGCTGACATAAAAAAATAAAATCATTTCTGGTTCCCGATTCATTTAACACAAAATACTCGTAAACTAGAAACAAGCCAACCTTTGCAAAGGTCGTGGAATCAGTCAACAAAGATGAAGAACATAGATCCAATGAAAAACGAAGTGTGTATGTTCATTGTTATGTATGTCTAAAAACAAAACAAACTAATAAAAATTCAAATGTTGAAAAAATTGTTATTTTTAAAACTTCTAATCATTTTCTTATATATTCGGGACCTGTAAGTTTTAGCCTGGACCTGTAATGATCTGACATGTTACAGGTCCTCGTGTCCCATAATATTTTGTGACTTTTGCATAGACTGCTCTTACACTGTTGGATCTTTACAGTTACCTCAGTCACATGCTCAGTGTACTTAAGGTCACATGACTCATTATGAATATGAGTCAGTCCACTAGGAATTTGAAAAAAAAAAAAGAATTTCCAAAGGGGCTGCACACCAAGCTTAGGAAATATAGGTGGGATAGAGGTAGATTATTTAAATTTTGTAGTAAAAGCTAGTAATTCTTGTAGTTCTATAATCTGTTTGTATGTTTTAGATGTATGGTGTTATCATCTGCATTCACATATTTATCTGCCTTCAATTAAAAAAATAAAGAAAATAATTCTTTAGTTATTGCTAAATTCTTAAAGTAATCTGATGTTTTCGGACCAGAACAAAATATGTTCAATTTAAATACCAAGTGTCCCCTTCCCTTCTAATTTTCTTTTCAAGTTCATACTTTATTCTTTTAATTATCTGTAGAGCTGTAGGTGCAGCTTAATGCCTCAAATCTGTAAAAAAAAAAAAAAGTATAAAAATAAGTGGTGTGAGTTTATCCTTATCTTTAAAAGCAACAAGACTAAAAAATTTACAAGCATCTTAATTATTGACCTAATCTGGGCCAGAAGTTCCTTTTGTGTCAGTGTTTTTTTTCGTTTTTCCTTACACAAGCATGTGATTACCTTTGTTTTGTGCCTTTTCATATATCAATCAAAACTCATGCAAAACTCACATATTAAAATCTTGAGCTATTATAATCTATTAAAAATCGTATTGGTTTGATTTTAGATATTTTGAAATGTGACCAATTAGATACTTAAGGATAGGATAGGCCTTAGACTCAAGTTCAAGGTATTTTAACCTCAGACCCAGGCTTATGATTGATTTGATACTCAAATTAAATATCAACTTTACATATCACTCCTTTCCAGCACTTGCTGTCCCCAGACCAGTATTCCCCTCCAAAGAAAATGCTGGAGTTCAGCAGACGCCACCAGGAGGACCAAGTTGTCCAAGAAATTGAGGATGATGTTCGGGAGCTAACCAAGGAACAGGCAGACCTTGAGGTAATATATTGCTGGATTCACTGTGATGGCATCCAAAAGATTTGTTAGATTAGCTGTCATGAAAGATTATTTAAGTATTATTGTATGGAAGAAAGAAGAGCAGTTGTTTTACACAGTTGTCTAGTAGTGTGTAAAAATGATAGCTTCTGGCTGTCTATTATTTTCACAGTTTTAGAAATATAACCTCCACATCGTTCATGCCATTTGGGCCTTTTACATTCGACATTGTACAGGCCCAAAACAGATTTTACAAGCCCAATGTTTCAAACAAAAAAATACAACAAACCAGTCTTTCTTTTCTATTTTTGTATGTGTAAAAATTGCATTTAACCAGATTTGCTTTTAACCATGTAGTATTTTCACTTGCAGTTTATTACAACCAATATGCTCTTTAAATGATTGCAGTTAAAACAGTATGAGGTACTTGTTTATTGTAAATTTTTCTTAGTTTTCTTTCTTTGTTGTTTCATTTTAGAGACACTTCTATAGATTGTACAAGGTACTTTTGCACTAGTTTTTGTGTTACATTGCAGAGTAATTTTTAATGAAAAACTTTTTTTTCTAAATCTAAATTAAAAAAATGACAAAATGATAGCATTTGTAACTTTAACTTGACTTATTTCAAAAGAATGGAAAATTTATATGCTAATATAATGTAAACTCAACAATGAACATATGGTATACATGGTTTTGGGTTAAATGTGTGGATGGTTGATTGGTAGTAGATATTAATTAATATATTATTTTGGTGGTAATGGCTGTATTTGTAGATAGCTGTTTTTAACTAGGTTTTCAATGAAAATCCTGGTTATTAGATTGAGGTATGGCAGTCTGGCGGCGTCAAACAGAGGGTTTCCAGTTAATAACTTCAGTTTAAATAAACCAATTGGGCTGAAACTTTGGATATAGCAAGCTTATATGAAGACCTAGGTTGGGATTGGATTTGGGTCCAGTTGGGTCAAGGTCACTGTTTCTAAAAATATAAAAACAGTTTCCACTTAATAGTGTGTGTTAAAATGGAGGTATTTTGCTTAAATTTGGTTTGTAGGTAGTTTATGTGCAAACTTAGCTTGGGATTGAATTGGGGCCATGGTCAATAACTTCAGTTTGGATAAACCAATCTTTCTGAAACTTTCGATATAGAAAGCTTGCATGAAGATCTAGCTTGGGAATGGATTTCTTAAATCGTTGAAAACCTGGTTTTGTGGCATGGCCATGTTTCTTGTTGATAGGGTTATTGTTTTGGGTGCACCCATGGCTGAGGGGCTTAACACTCAGTCTTATAAATCATAGGTCCCTCATTGGGTAGGTTCAAAGCAGACTGCAATGTATTAACAAAATCTAATCTCAGTCAATGAGGGTTTCTTAGACAACATCAAGTTTAACATTTCGAGAAAAAATATAGTTTCTTTAGAGTCAGTCAGCAGTATTATAAAATTGGTGCTGTATAATATATAAATATTACATCCCATGGTGTGTGAAAGTCCATATTGTCAATATAAATATCTTATCCCAGGGAGAGTGATAGCACATATTGTCAATATAAATATTACATCCCAGGGAGAGTGATAGTACATATTGTCAATATAAATTTCACATCCCAGGGAGAGTGATAGCACTTATTGTCAATATAAATATCACATCCCAGGGAGAGTGATAGCACATATTGTCAATATAAATATCACATCCCAGGGAGAGGGATAGTACATATTGCCAATATAAATATTTCATTCCAGGGAGAGTGGCAGCAAATATTGTCAATATAAATATCCCATCCCAGGTAGAGTGATAGTACATATTGTCAATATAAATATCCCATCCCAGGGAGAGTGATAGCACATATTGTCAATATAAATATCCCATCCCAGGGAGAGTGATAGCTCATATTGTCAATATAAATATCTCATTCCAGGGGGAGTGATAGTACATATTGTCAATATAAATATCACATCCCAGGGAGAGTGATAGCACATTGTTAATATAAATATTTCATCCCAGGGAGAGTGATAGCACTTATTGTCAATATAAATATCACATCCCAGGGAGAGTGATAGCTCATATTGTCAATATAAATATCACATCCCAGGGGAAGTGATAGCACATATTGTCAATATAAATATCACATCCCAGGGAGAGTGATAGCACATATTGTCAATATAAATATCACATCACAGGGGGAGTGATAGCACATATTGTCAATATAAATATCACATCCCAGGGAGAGTGATAGCACATATTGTCAGTATAAATATCACATCCCAGGGAGAGTGATAGTACATATTGTCAATATAAATATCACATCCCAGGGAGAGTGATAGCACATATTGTCAATATAAATATCATCCCAGGGAGAGTGATAGCACATATTGTCAATATAAATATCACATCCCAGGGAGAGGATAGTACATATTGTCAATATAAATATCACATTCCAGGGAGAGGGATAGCACATATTGTCAATATAAATATCACATCCCAGGGAGAGTGATAGCACATATTGTCAATATAAATATCACATCCCAGGGAGACTGATAGCACATATTGTCAATATAAATATCACATTCTAGGGAGAGTGATAGTACATATTGTCAATATAAGTATTACATCCCAGGGAGAGTGATAGCACATATTGTCAATATAAATATCTCATCCCAGGGAGAGGGATAGTACATATTGTCAATATAAATATCACATTCCAGGGAGAGTGATAGCACTTATTGTCAATATAAATATCCCATCCCAGGGAGAGTGATAGCACACATTGTCAATATAAATATCTCATCCCAGGGAGAGTGATAGCACATATTGTCAATCTTAATTTGGTAATGTTGACTAAGTGCAAGGCAAGATCGACATTGCAGTATTGCGGTTTGACAGTACATGCTGTCACCTTGCATGGGATGTGATATTATTTATGTTATTATACTGAACAAATAACATGTAAAAATAAAAACATGGTTACACATAAGTTGTTTTAAATAATAAAATGCACTTGGGTCTAAGAAAGACTGTTCTAATAAAGGCTTTTTAATATTTTATGGGAGAAGGTAAAAAAAAATTTCCAGTAGATAACTGATTTTTTTTAATTGATCTTCTATTGTAGTAAAACATTTCTTATAAAGTGTTATTTAATCTTGGCTAAAAAGATTTATTTTTATTGCAGTTGTTTGTAGAAATAATTTTTGCAGTGGTTTTAGTTAGAATATTCTTACAATGACCTATCAGGCTTGTTTTTGTCTAGGCCATGGTTTCCTCTACTGTAACAAAATCTGAGATTATTTTTTTATTTTTTATCACATGATTTACCTTGTTTTCCATTCAATGGACCCATTACATATAATTGTTATATTACACTAGTGTAATACAGCTTTTTGATTCATGACATCATCAATGTCATCATACTGCTAATCATCTCATACCATAAATTCAACAGCATTGTTTCTAACATTTCATAAAATCATATGGCGATTATCTACCAAGTGATAAAAAGAATCAGACGCTCGTGTCATTTAATACACACATTTGTCTAACTTGTCCAGGAAAAATGATAGTACATTTGCCATAGGCTCGCTTTTGTTACTTTTCCTGAACTTTTGTAGTAAAAGTTTGTATTAAATAATTAAATTAATGTGGCTAGTGACTTTATGGCAGATACAATTAGTATATATTGGAGATCTGCTTAGTGGTGTTATTAAAAATAATTAGTATTAATACATCACTTATAAACAATATCCTGTGGTACAGATAATAAGCTGTTCATGTTAATATACTGGTCATTTAACTTAAGGCTGTGCCCAGTACTTTTAATCAACATTTTGTTTCTCAGTAAAGACTCCAAAAATTGCTAATATTGCTACATATCTATATCAATATTTGTTAATGTTGTGGGCAGTTGTTACATCATATGTATGCTACATATCTATATCAATATTTGTTAATGTTGTGGGCAGTTGTTACATCATATGTATGCTACATATCTATATCAATATTTGTTAATGTTGTGGGCAGTTGTTACATCATATGTATGCTACATATCTAAATCAATATTTGTTAATGTTGTGGGCAGTTGTTACGTCATATGTATGCTACATATCTAAATCAATATTTGTTAATGTTGTGGGCAGTTGTTACGTCATATGTATGCTACATATCTGTATCAATATTTGTTAATGTTGTGGGTAGCTGTTCTTTCCTTTTTAAGTGTTTTTTTTTATTATGCAAAGCCAATTTGCACTGCTTAAGTGAACATTTGTATATTTTACTTTAGCTTTTTATTGCTAAAATTAATACATGTAGTAGTTTATTCATAAATACTTATTTATTAATAAATGATGACTTGAATCAATTTGTGTGCTGGGGTTTGCTGTTTTCAAAACAAACACAGATATTCAACCATAGTATCCTAAACATGCGAAGAATGTATTTTTTTTTCAAGAAGAGGAAATTGTATGATTGTAAGGATTCTTGGTACATTCAGTATCATTTTTATTATCCTTTTTACACTACAAATGCACAAATTATATACCCGACCTGGTAGTACAATGGCTCCAGGAATGGGAGGCCCTGGGTTTGATCCCTTGCTGCTACTAACCAAAGTTTTTAAAATATGGTAGTGTAATGCTCAAGTCAATATAGGTGTATTTCCAAGACTAGTCGACCCGGTGTCAGGATAATGTGGCAGTGATCATATCATGTCAGATATTTACGACATAATATTCACCGTGAAGACAGCACTATATCTGCTTCAAGTGAACACCGTCTCCCAATAACAAAAATAGTGATGGATCAATAAACTCAATAAGTAGATAAATAAACACAAATTATACCTATAAGAAACATAACTCTTTTTTATTTTTAAATATTATTTTTAGGCATTTCAGTAGAAGGAATTTTTAACTATAGAAAATTATGTACATATTGGCAAAAACTGGGCTGTGTGGGGATAACAACTGGTAGAAGAATCATTGCATTTTTTTTTAATTTTTGATTTTAATTTTTTATCCATTTTCAGGAGAAGCTGGACCGTTTGTATGAGCTAGACAGGTTACTGCAGGAGCAGTCAGTCCGGGTTACCAGTCTCAGAGAGGAGAGGGTATGTTAACGTCAGTTGTCATGGAGTAACTTTGGTTACCATTGCAACATGGACAATGTTTTATTTTATTATCACCACGTGTAAGTACCTCTATTAGCATCATAAAGTTTATTATCACTATCACTCTCATCAACATCTTTGTAGGCATTATCTTCATCATCACATTTTAATATAATAATTCCTCCTTTAGAATTTTTATTATACATCAATTAACAAAATGCTGTGACCTTTTCAGGAACTTCTGGAGAGGGCTCTTGGGGGTCTGTTGAAGAAACAAGATGAGTCCTGCACCAACCCTCGAGAATTGGACAAGCTAATTCAGCAGCAGCGCACAATAGAGCGCGAACTGTCACGTGTTTTGCAGCAGCTGGCAAATGCGTCAAAAGAACTTGAAGAGACAACAGCAGAGAATAATAAAATTGAACACGAAGTAGCGCTATTGAGGACAAAGGTGCTTGGCAATGTGTCAAGAAGCAAAAGCGCTCCATCCTTGGTGAGTCTTTCATTTGGTTGAAAGGTAATTGCTTTTTTACTTAGGGCACTAGCTGGGAGGACATTGATCTTTTAAGCCCAAAACAGACGCTCACTCAGATGGTATATTTTGCTGATCAGACACTAACTCTTGACTCCAGCTCTTGCTTTCTTTTTATGCTCCCTGAATAAAAATTTGGGGGAGCATATAGTCACCGCATTGTTCGTCAGTCCAGCAATTGTGTCCGGCCCATAACTTTGTTATTTGAAGTTGCATTTTAAAATTATTTGACAGAAATGATTGTCATATGGAGACAACATGTTGCGCAAGATTCGGGTCACAACCTTGAAGGTCAAGGTCACAGCAGGACCTTGAAGCAAAATCTTGTCTTGTCCATGACTTTGTTATTTAAAGTTGGATTTTAAAATCATTTTACAGAAAAGATCGCCATATCGAGACGACATGTCGCATGCAAGATTTGGGTCGCTTGTAGATCAAGGTCACAGCATGACCTTGAAGCAAATTTGTGTCCCGTCTATAACTTTGTTATTTATAGTTTGATTTTAAAATCATTTCACAGTAATGATCACCATATCAAGAAGACATTTCGCGCTTAAAATTAGGTTTGCTACCTTGAAGGTCAAGGTCACAGTGTGACCTTGAAGCAAAATCATATCCGGCCCATATCTTTGTTATTTTAAAATTATTTCACAAAAATGATTGTGATATAAAGACAAATTGTCGCTCATGAAATTTAGGTCACTACCTTAAAGGTCAAGGTCACAGTGTGAACTTGAAGCAAAATCATGTCCAGCCAATACATTTTTTAGTCTATCAGTCTACCTTATTAAATACAATATACAATTAATTTTATTTCTTGAATTTTTTGCCATTGTTAGTATATCCAGTTCCATTGTTTTATACAACAAAAACCGGTTCTGTGACGAAATGCCCATTCAGGGAGCATCATTCGATGGTCTCTTGTTTTCCAAAGCCAGCTCTGTGCCTTTGTACTTTCTTTTTGAGGTAGCAGGTTGTACTTAAAAATCTCATTTGTTAATTTGGCAACTTTTTGGGGGGGTGGCAAATAACTTTCAAGATTATTGTGTCAGTGTATTCTATCAAACTAAACAATCATTATAAGTAATACAAAGTTATAGTGTACTTAAAAGCTACTGCTTACTCAGATGACTGTTTACCCCCTTGTCATTGGGATTTGGAATTTGCAGGCATTTTTCCCGAACTGTGCGGCGACATTTCTATCATTATAGCCCAGGGGCACTTATGAGGTGCCCAGGGACAGAACCTGACCGGTTCATTAAACTGACACAGACGAGTCAGGTGTAATGCTGTCCCCTTAGCCCCGGGCATTAGGAGGGAAGCCATAACTACCAACTTTCAAGTCTTTGGTTTTACCCGGCTGGGGGTTTGAACCCATGACCTCCTGATCCGCAAGACAACACTCTACCGCTTGAGCTATTGCAACCGGTCCTTGTCACTGCGTCAATCCGTTAATCCCATACTATGGCAGCTGAAGTCATATTACTGACCTGAATAAGCCTTGCAGGTGTAATGTTAGCATTCAGCAATAGTGTCTCTGTATGTTTTGTTCTTTACTATACATTTTATAATACTGCCTTCACTGTGAAAATATGCTACCAACAGTTATCATGATATCACCCACACTGATATGTAAAAACAAGTTATTGTTTTCTCTAAATGATAGATACACATCTGTTTATTAAAGTCAAGTGTAGTTTAGGAATTAAGAGATGCACCACATAGTTTTTAGCCCTATCTGTCAGGGAAAAAACCATCTTCCATCTCCTTTTTTTTTTTGCAATTTGGCTGTTTTGACATGTGAAAATGTTTTTTTTGATTTTACAGTCCAATGTATCCATATAATTGAAGCTGACATGTCACATATTTACTACCATTTAGTACTACACCACATTAGTTTGGTATAAAAAACGTTCATCACTTTCCATAAAATTACCTCTACTAAACATGAATTGATCAGGGTTAGGTAAACATTGTTAATCCAGATCAGCTAGTTGAGAGTTGTTTGACAACGATGTACAATACTTTCTGCTAAGTCTCTGGCCATACACTTTGTAACTTTTGTTTATGGTTGTCTGGAAAAAAATATTGAGTAATGATTCATATTTTGAGTGGGGATATTTAGGTCAATGGGTATTTTGACTTAAGTTAATGAATTTTATTTATACATTTTTTTTCAGTCAAGTGAATCTTTGAGAACGAAGTTAAAGATGGAGAAAGATTTGGCCCGTGTGAACAACATAATGGCTGGTCTGTCGCAGGAAGGGGCGCGGCTACATGAGATGATGTCATCTTTGAGACAGACCAAGGGGGAGAACCCCACCTCACCACCATCACAAAAAGGTGATAGAATGAGTAGTCGCCCTTAATTATCCCTTTGCTACTCTGAGTACCTTTGTTCAGAATTGTTAATCTAAAGCCCCCATTTGTTGGATAATCTGGATCTACACTTTTTTTTACCTGAGCCTGGTTGTTTTTGCTTGGCAGACTTTGGAATAAAAAGTCCTTTTACCATGACTTTTTTTAACCTTTCGCCGTAACCATTATAGCATTATTGCTGTTGTTAACAACTTCTTTTAACTTATGCTGTATAACTAATACTAGAGATGTGTCAGCCTAACATTTGATGTAATACTTGGTTCTTAAGAGACATTTTATCTTAGGGGTGCCCGTGGCCGAGCAGTTAGAGTCGCTGACTTGCAACTTCTCAGCCCCTCACCAAGTGGGTTCGAGTTCCGGTCGGGTCAGGTTTTCCAGCTAACCTGCGGTGCTCTAGTGGTTCTACCCAGATACAAGTCTGTGATCTTCCTCCACCAATAATTAGCTGGACATCACCAATATGACCATAACTGTGTCAGTGCGATGTAACAAAAAACTAACATTTAAATGAATTGGACAATGTGGCATAACACAAAACACCACAGTGTGTGAAAATAATTCTTTTTTTTTTTGTCTTTCTACTGAGTAGCTTAAGAGTGTTTTTTTTTTTAAGAAAGGGTTTGACCGTTAATCTATTCTTCCTCACAGGTTCCAACTTAACATCTAAGCCATCAGCATCATCAACATACTTTGAGACAGACCTTGACAGCAATGAGTCGAAGGACCTTGCCCAGGTCACTGCTCTTCTGGCCTCATATAAGCTTCTGCCAGAGACTGGGGTGTTGAGCCCAGAGCCTCGCGGTCACAGAACCAATGTCCAGATGTTACGGAGTCCCCCACCCAAGACAGGCGAGGGGACCAGTGCCTTCCGAACAGTTGTGAGTTTATTTTGACACCTGTTGCAATAGTTGGAATTCGTTCTTTTATCATTTATTCATATTTCACATCTAGATTTTTATATGCATAAATAAATAAATTCACACATCGATGGCATATATGTAATGATATCCTTTTTGAAATACTGTGTATAGCAATATGGAAAAATAAGTAAAAATGGGTTTATGCATTTATCCATATTGTTTTTATCAGTCTTCTCTCATCATCTTTTTAATATCCTAATAATACATCTCTTTCATAAAAAAGCATGTTTTCATTTTTTTTTAATTTCTGTCTATCAGTTTTTGTTGCCGTTTCAAGAGGAATAAAATGTACAGCCTGGAAGAGAGAGAAAAAAAAGATCAGATTTTTTTTTAAATATGTTCTACTTTAGACTGGTTTTTTTTTTCATATTCTCATTACTATTATTATTATTTTCTTTAACAATCAAGACAGCATTTCTTCTTCGTTAGCAGTGGTACCCGCATACATTTAATGTAATGTCTGTGTTGCAGGTTTGTGATTGTAAACCTAATAAACAAAAATATTTTTTTTCCAAATTCATATTTACCTTTAAACTGAACATTACATATTAATGATAATTGTATTATATATTTAATCTTAACAAAAATTGCAAGGGTTTCATAGGGTCAATCATTATTTGTCTTCGATAACCCCTCTCTCACTATAATTGTGAGGTAAAATAAAACCCAGCAACCTTTCAAACGTGGAAACTTTGTGGAACATTCAACAGCTGTGCAACTTAAAGCTCCAATAGTCCAAACCAGCCGCAATGGCTCAGGTGGTAGAGTGTCAGCTTGTGGATCAGGAGGTCGAGGGTTCTAACCCCGGCCGGGTCAAACCAAAGACTTTAAAGTTGGTAGTAGTTGTTTCCCTTCTAACACTCGGGGCCAAGGGGACAGCATTACGCCTGACTCGTCGGTGTCAGTATAATGGACCGGCCGGGTTCAGTCCCTGGGCACCTCATATGTGCCTCTGAGCTATAATGATAGAAATGTCGCTGCACAGTAACGGCAAAAATGCTGGCAAATCCAATCCCCATTCCAATAGTACAAATATACACAGATATTAACAATTATCATTGTTGTTGACAGAGTCCACGTGAAGATGAGAGGTATGAAGCAGCCCAGGTACAGGCCATTCAGCAGGCAGCACTAAACTCTCAGCCTCAGGTACACCAAATAAATAAAAACAAGAAACGTGGCCATGCCATGAAACCAGGTTTTCAACAATTTAACAAATCCAATCCCAAGCTAAGTCTTTCTATGTCCAATGTTTCAGCAAGATTGATATATACAAACTTAAGTTATTGAACGGAAACTGTTTGTCTTTTTTTTTTTTTTTTTTTTTTTAGTAACAGTGACCTTGACCTTGACCGAACTGGCCCTAAATCCAATTCCAAGCTAGGTCTTCATGCAAGCTTGCTATATCCAAAGTTTCAGCAAGATTGATTTACCCAAACTAAAGTTATTGACCGGGAACCCTCTGTTTGACTCTGCCTTCCCACCCATCATACCCCAATCTAATAACCAGGATTTTTAATGAAAAACCTGGTAAACAAATTTAGGAGGCAATAAGTTCATTATTTACTTGATAAACAACTCCATGTAGCATACCATACAGAGAAGTGTTTACCTGATGATATTAGTAAAGAAGACATTAGGTTGAAACCTAAGCAAGCGAGTTGTGGATTTGAAACTCCTCTGACTTCTTAGCCTCTCACCGCATCAAGTCTCATTCGGGGATGAAGGACTTAATGTGGGAAGGTCTTCCAGCTGACTTATGGTGCACCGGTAGTTCTGCCCCGACATTTGTCTGGGGTCTTCCTCCACCCAAAATCTGGACCTTGCTATAATGATCATAATTGGTACTTCAAAAATCAACAATAAAAAAAAATAAAAAATCATGAAACCCAAGCTGAATTAATACTTTCTTTATGTGTGTTATGTCTTGTCTCTGTGTTTTTGTCACATTTACAATTACCTTGTTTGCCTTTGTCTACTGGTAGATAAAATTTAAATATCTGTGGGAATTTTGATAGGACCTTTTCTTATTTACCTATTGAGTCTAAAATATTGTAGTGGTATAGCTCTCTTGCTTAAATCAGCTTCTAAGCATGGTTCTTAGTATGCCTGGTTAGAGTTGCCAACTTTATGTGTGGAGGTCTTCCACCTGACCGACAGTGTGTGGTGGTTCTACCTAGACACATGTCCAAGGTCTTCTACCAGTAATTACCTTTACATCACCTTCAGACATTAATTATGTTAGAGCGATGTAAAAACAACAACAAAAAAACAAACTTCCATGGCTGTATGCTACCACTATGTGGGCTTGCAGAGGACACCAGCTAAGGATTGTTGACATAATGTCATTAATTGAATGAAACTTAATATCCATCAAATTAAACAAAATACTAGATCTGAAATATCAACCACAGCAATATATGTGTGTTTGGGATTATTTTTCTTCCTGTTGTTAAAGATGTACATGTCTGTATTCTTCCAGCTGACCTGCCGTGCACTGATGGTTCTACCCAGACATTTGTTTTGGGTGTTCCTCCACCAAATTAGCTGAACATTTCTATAATGATCATAATTGGTTGCTGTGATGTATTTAAAAAAACAAAACAAAAACCATCTATGTATGTTATTTGTTTTTCTTTTTAACTAGATGTCTCAAGACCAGCCAGATGGCCCCAATAAATGGGATATTGCAGAAGCAGATGACAACACAAAACGTTTTTTTGGTAAGTTCTTTCCTCTGTTTGTCATGACAACATGGTTAGGTAACCATGGATATATGGGATGAATGCCAAGACATCATTGTCAAAGGGCAATGTTTTCATATTTTATCTTCCCTAACCCTTGGGTACAGCCTTATAGTTTTTGATACCGTTTATCTGATTTTAGAACTAATATTAACAATTTAGACCTTGTTTTGATGGATTACTAATATTAACTGCACGATTTTTTTATATACTGGGTACATAAGTTGTTATTGCATTTATAAAAAAATGCATTGAATTTAGTCATTTTTATCAGTGTTTGCATGACAACCTGTTGAAATGCTTGATTTTGACATTTAGAAAATTACAGAAAACATTAACTTCCAATTAAACCTTTATGAAGACTTGTTCTGACTTGTGCTCTTATGCATGTTTAAAGAGTTTTTATTTGGTTGCTATGTGATTTTAACCGACCAATCAGATGGTTGGAATTAAAAAATAAAAAGTCACAAAGGATATTTTGTAAATTTTCAACACCAAAAAATAAAATAAAGAAATTTAACATTTTGTTCTTTGTGTTCAATTTTGTTTTCAGTTTTCATCTTTACGTTAATAATGTATTCACTTTTCATCAAGTTTCTTACACTCTAAAAGTGTCATTGTTTTAAAAGAAACAATAATGCACACATTGCATTGCCTCTATATTTTAGTGTACAATAATCTGTGAATTGGTAGAGTGTGCTCTTCTTGTGTAATAGAATGTAACATGTCCCTAAATTGTTTATCGGTCAGATATTGTATGCTAATGTTCAAGAACTGTTGATTAGATAGATAATACCAGTTGCTTTATTTCTATGCTTCGTATTGAGATGTAGCAAAGGTGGTTTGGAAGAAATCCAAATTAAGTTTTAAGGCGGTTTTTTTTTTTCAAATGTAGAATATTGCATCCAATGTTTTTTTCATTTCCTAAAGGCTTTAAAGAGGAAATGTTAGCATAAACAAATAAGGCAGTTTGTTTTGCCTTTGTATAAAATATTGTAGCAGTTAAGCCAGCTTTAATAACAATTCTTTAAATTTCCTCACTTTTTTATATTTTAGGTTCAAATATCAATTTTTTTAATTCGTACTCATATATTATAATGAAGGTAATTAATGATAAAACTACTCATGTTTTAATTATCCTGTGTTGTTTAGGAGTGTGTTAACTAAAGTGTGTTATTGATTGGGTTGAAAATTAAACAGAAACTTAAATAAGGAAAGAAAATGCATGCTATTTACTTAGCTCAACTAATATTATGTATCAGGTTTCATACACAAAAATATGAACTTTTTCTGAGGCCAAAGTGGGAGATTTTCACTTGCAAAGTGGGAGATTTGTTATTTTCGTATAAACAAAGACGGTAGTTATCTGTTTTCAAGTAGAGAGATTTCTGAACATGTGGAAAACACACATCATTTTAAAATAATTTTGAACCTTAAAAGGACAAGTCTCCCTCCAAAAGTGGGAGAGTACACATATATGCATACAGTTATTTAAATATGTTATAATGTTAGTTAAGTTGTTTGTTAATAAAGTATCCTATTTTGAGTACGGTTTAAGGGTGTTATTTTAATAACGTTTTGCTAATAAAATAGCTTGTTAATTCCTGGCATGCTATGCATGACACTGAATAGACAAACAGTATAAATTAAGGATCTGCACTGTTTCCTATGGAGTCTCCAGCTACAAGTTCAATCCCACTTTTATGTTGTTAGAATTCAGATAAAAGTGTGGGTCACCCGTGGTCGAACGGTAAGAGTCGCTGACTTGTAACTCCTCAGCCCCTCACCGCATGGGTTTGAGTTCCTGTTGGGGCGAGAACTTTCTTGTGGGGAGGTATTCCGGCTTACCTGTGGTGAACCAGTGGTTCTACCCAGGCATATCTCTGAGGTCTTCCTCCACTACTAACTAGCTTGACGTCGCGAGCATGAATATGACCATAATTGTGTCAATGCAATGCAACAAAAAACAAAACAAACATCAAATAAAAGTTTAATGTGGATAATTAAAAATGGAGAAGATAGTGGTTAATTAATAATATTGTGTAATATTGGAAATCCTTTAGACAGACATTTCTATGTTTTTATCAGCACTGAAATAGTTATTTAAATTTTGAGAAATATGTCAACTGCTTGAAAGGTTTTATTGAATTGTTTATTTAAAACCTCATACTGTTACAGTTTCTATGAAATTGTGAACTTCTCTTCAGATATAACAGATATAATTAGTTTCTAGCTCCACTATGTGATAAATATGGAGAGCTTTTTCACTCACCTGAGCATCAACACCTGGATCATTGTTAGTCATTATAATGCTCATGTTTAACCCTTTCACTCATACAGTTCCAGTAAGTCGGCAAAACTTTTCAACATCAAATACTTCACTTCCATATATTGTGAAGGAAGTGGATGTTTATTACATCGGCATACTCGGTTTTTTAATGTAAGGCTGACTATGTGAGAGTTGTTGCGGTTTAGAAATGGTAAGATTTGCCAGCGAGTGTAAACAATGGAAAATTCCATTAGGGTGCTCTACAAACTGAGCAAATTTTCACAATTTTTTCAGAACAACCACCCTTTTTCATTCACTAAATGTATAAATAAAGGCTTTATCTTACTGAATAAAGATAAAAGAAAGACTTTACATGAAATATTCACTAATGATTTTGCACTTAGCTCTGAGGGCGTAACTTCGCAAAACTGTGCAAATGACAGCATAGCGTAAAATCACGTATGCATGAGCCAGAAGCACAACGCCAAAAATCGCCAAACTATGAGCCAGACGCACAACGCCAAAAATTGCCAAACCATGAGTGAAAGGGTTAAGTATTGCGAGCAAGCCTTCTGTCAAGCTTATATCCCATAAACCAGTGTATAAATTGGAATGAAACTCCACACATGTCATCCTGGTGATCTTACCTATTGATAAAGTCAAGTGTTTTAGTTCCAGGCTGGAATGTGTAAGACATTTGGTACTAGTGAGACAAGAAAATTTGAATGCATTTAGTACATGCCTGTTATTTTGCAATGATCAAGCTTGCATTTTTACTATCAGGTACTTAAATAGCTGAGGGTACTGTCCTGTGACTTAGTTTTGATGTACCAGTATATGATTGACAGTAAGTGGAAGCGCCCAGGGCGTAGAAGTAGAGTCGGCAATTTGTAATTCCTCTGACTGCTTAGCCTGTCACCACATGGGTTTGAGTCCCGTTCAGGGCAAAAGACTTAATGTGGGAAGGTCTTCCAGCTGAGTTGCGAGTGCTAGTGGTTCTACCCAGACATTTGTCTGGCGTATTTCTCCACCAAAAAAGTTGGACATTGCTATAAAAATTATAATTGGTCACTGCAATGTACTTAAAAAACAAAAACCAACAATTGACGGTGAATATTGTTATTAAAATTAAATAAACAAAAGAAAAAAAAATACAACAAAAACCGAATCAAAGGCATTATACAGGCAGTTATAATAGTTCAACAGCCATAGCAGGGATGTTGATTCAGAAGAAATACCATAGCTTTCTATTGTGTAGGATTGCTACATTTATATTCAGGTCTTATCCCCAAACACATACCCAAGCTCCAGACAGTGCGGGATGTTAAACGAAATTCTGAAACTAGAAAAGAAGGGAAAAAGAAAGAGGAAGGTAACTCTATGGCCAGTAACCCTAGTAACAAACCCCTCTCCTAGCCCCGTATGCTTTTGTAACAACCCTTCTTCCAATGTTTTAGTTCCGTTTAGCAATGGTGATTAATGTTGACAGTTTTGTTATACCTTTAAGTTGCAGAATTAAAAGCTTTTGTTTATTTTGAATGGCATTTTAAAAGAAAATTAGTTAGCTGTATAATTTTCTACTTTTCCGTATATTTTTTTTTCCCTGATGAATTTGGTCTGTAATTAAAAGCTATGTGCAAATAGTTATTTTTACCACTATTTAACTCCCTCTCTGAATTTTTTTTTTGTCTTCCTATTATAAATGTAATAACTGTAGTTATTGAAATCCTTATTGATAATCAAATACAAAAATAATTGTATACATGTATCCAAGACTGGTTTGCTGTTAGATAATTACTTAATCCTATGTACATCAGTCTTATTTAACCAAAATATTGAGTTTATGGAATCCTTTATGTATGTATGATATATTTACAAATACTTCATAGTTGTACAATTTTATTTTTTTGGTCATTATAATAATAAATGTTGAAAGTTAGTTTATAACTTATTGCAATATACCTACTTGTTACAAAATTTTCTTATACCTAATGATTAATGTTTAAAAAAGCTTATGCCCCTTAATTAAAATAAAGAAATAATAATGAAGATTTAAGAAAATTGTACCTGAACTATAAGCTTATCCTTTTACAGCACGTGCTTATGCTCGAATGTTTGGCAAAGGTTAGTCCATTCAAGGGTTGCCAATTAACACGTTTCATGATTGTTCTCTGTTCTGGAGCTTCTACTACAGACTGATACATCTGCAGATCTCTGTCTGTCTGTTCTTCTGTTAACTAAATAGATGGCTGTAAATCTGTGTTTTCATTTACATGTGACCATGATTTATTGACTGTGTTTTGCTTCATAAATATATACCCGATTTGAGTGATTTAATGTTAAAAAAGTAGAAAATATAAACAAGTAAATTTGTTCTCACAGAGACCTGCAGTTATTTAGGTTAGAGTCATTTCAGTTATAATAAAATTATATTGATATGTTGTCGTTAAATTTCAATGTATTCGGCGAAATTAAGACTTATCAAGTGTCGATGTGTCGTAAAACCTAAAATGCACAAAATACACATATTGATATGAAATTTTATAAAACCAGATAGAGTAATTTGGAAAAGGTGATTTTTCATCCTGTTGATATCGATACAAGTAATTTTGTTAATTATATACGCTCTGATTGGATATTTTGAAAAAAGAGGTTGTCAAGCATTGATATTAGGAATGCATGAGATATTGGTGCAGTCTGCAGTCATTGGCAAACAGTTTTTGATTGGCTGTGTGCTTTTGATGCATGCTTGAGAATGATTGTGCAGTGACTATACTTTTAATTGTGCTTTTAGTAGGTGTTGCTAAGTGAATGTATGATGTTGCTAAGTGAATGTATGGAGTTGCTAAGTGAATGTATGATGGTGAATGTATGAAGTTGCTAAGTGAATGTATAAAGTTGCTAAGTGAATGTATGAAATATTGAAATCTGCAAATGCCATTATTAGCATGGCATGTTTAGAAATCTGACTAATTCTTACAGCTAGCTTGCTAACCAGTGCTTAGGTCAACATATCTAAAAATTAATAATATTTAATTCATTGTATGCTTTTTTGCCAACCTTATGAGTGTAGATCAAAAGGTTTATCTCTGATGACATAGACATGTTTTTTTCAATACTTTGAGGTGAAATCTGTAATCCCCTTACAAATGTTAGCTACCTGATTGGTCAAGTTAGGTCTGCAACTCATATTTACCCATTCTGGATTAGAGATTATGTATCATGAAGGCCAGGGCATTTGCAAGCATCTGATTGGTTAGATTTAAATTTAGAAGCTGACCAATCACATGCTCGAGTTGTATACCTTAATGCTCTGGTCTGACAGCTTACGGATGAAGCTTTTAGTTAAAATGAATTTTGTTAACAAGAAATTGACAAAAAAAGTTATAAAAAATATTAACAAACTTTATAAAATTGTACCCCATTTTCAGTCAAAGGTTTATTTTATTTTCAAAAACAATAAAAAGAGGTTAGAAAGTAATTTTTTTTTTATTTTGTCTTACACATTACATAATTATATTTGTATAAATAAATGATGTACATAACTAAGAATATTTATGTTGAAAAGAATCGTACTTCAACATCCTTAAAGATTTAAGACAAAGACTTTAAAGACTGGGAAACTTTTTAAAAAAATTAATGTCTTCCTTCAGTCAGTCTTCTTTTGATAAGGTTCTAGAAAATTGTTAATTCAATCGACTAAATGGTTACTATGTCAACATTGAACATAACAATAGTTTTAATTCTTGTTGTGTGTCACATTTTAAACATAATTATATAGACCTGATTGCATGTTTAATAAGTGCTCTTCTGTGTAAACAACCTTGACATTTGTATGAAGTTGTCAGAATCTTATAACAAATCTCAATAAGTAGCCATTCTTGAAAAGCGGAAAGAAAGAAGACATAAATAACCCTGAGAGGAATACTCCTTAAAAATGGAGGTTTGGTCTTGAGCTGTAGTTGTTCGTTCAGCTTACTGTCTTCTTTATTATGAGCCATTTATAAAACTGTATTTTAAAACACTTAACTTTGGCATTTAGCCTAAGTTTATTCAAAAAATATGTTCTGAAAAACTTTGCTTTTGGGTGCATACTTGTAGTTAAACTAGAGACTTTTGAAAAATTCAAATTGATTTCACCAATTATCTATTGTTAACTTCTTTTTTTTATATAAAGAAATGTCTAATTTCCAATTTGAAGAATGGATGATTCGATTGAGAATGTGCTTGATGCCGTTTTTGTTCCGTGATCTGCCGACATTTCTAACACATTAACTTTCAAATAGACAACAGTCAATTATCTTCTAAATTGTGTACAGCATGCATCATAAAATACATTTTTTTACATTAAAAATTTCATATATAAAAATGCATTGCTATTTTTGGCAGGTTAAGGAATTTATGGAAAGAAAACAACACATAATGTAATATTGTATACTGGTAGATGGATGCTGTTTTCAATGTTTTAAAATGTATACAGATTTTATAATTTTTATAGAGTGCAACGTTTTCAAACATTAATTAAATTCATACACCTTAATGACTCTTAGCAGGTTAATATCTGCTCATTATGTTCATTTATAAGCCTTCTATAGACTGTAATTTATTGAGTATTTATAGGGGGCACCCATGGCGCTGTGGTAGAGTCACCGATTTGTAACTAATCTGACTACTTAGCCTCTCACCGCATGGGTTCGAGTCCCATTCAGGGCAATAGACTTAATGTGAGGTAGTCTTCCAGCTAACTTGCGGTGCGCAGGTGGTTCTACCTGGGCTTGTGTCTGGGGTCTTTCTTCACCAAAAAGCTGGATGTTGCTATATTGATCATAAATGGTTGCTGCAATGTATTTAAAAATCAAAAACAAAAGAAAAACATAAGAACCATATTTTGCGGGTTATGTATTTACAAAATTAAAAAAAAACATAAAAAAGGGCTATGCGGGGTTTATTCCAAGGGGGGTTGTATTCCGCAAAATACGGTACTTATAATTTGAGTAAAACAGCAAAAGGCAAGAGCCTGATCTGATGCTTATAAGGCATGGGATTATGGGATAATTCGTCCCTTAATTGGAGTGAGTTATATTCTTTAAATGCTAATTATCTTTCAGATTGTTGTTGTTATATCCACTTTTAGCAGTGGAGCCATGTTCAGGTGTGCATAAACAATTTATGGCAGATCAGGGACACAAAAACGTAGGACTAATTAGAATGAAAGTGTAAGCATGTATACAGCATTATATATCCAGAACCTATTTTCCTGTCATTCTAGATCCACCACCTCTCATGGTAGGTAGGGTCAAATCCGACTACACTGACCCAACGCATGTGTATGAAAATCTTCCTCAACAAAAATCTGTCACCGGTTCAACCGAGGCTTCTGCGCCAGCTGTAGCCAAGTTTCCATGGATGGTGCTTTCTGAGGATGATAAACTGACACCTGGCCAACGACGCAAGTCATCGACACACCTGATGGCCCCCAAACCTTTCTCTAAACCCTCTTCCTTTACCAATGTAACCAATGTAATTGCTCCATATACTAGTACACAGAATATCAACCAATCAGAACCAACCTTGCATAATCAGAATGCTCAGATTAGCCAATCACAGCCTTCCTTAGTAAATGTATCAGCAGTGATGCCTGAAAGCCGCCAATCCAATGTTAATACGTCATCAACAGATGGGCATTCATTGCCTAGCAACCAGAAGACTCCACCTGCACCCCCTGTGAGAGGAACTAGTAGACTTTACACTCGGTCACAGCAGAGTTTTTTGGAGAGTCTGAACAAGCCCAGCAACCGGAACTATGCCTTGCCAGCCCCAGCCATTCTGAAGAAAGGGAGAGGTGGTCGTGCAGCTAATAAAGCCAGATACATGACAATATCAAGTTCGCAGCCAATCAAATTGGAGACGAATGTTGGATCGCCACATTCTCCTAAATTACATTCACAGGCTGGAGATCTTATTTCTTCTGTAAGTAGTCCTTGAGTTACATGTACAATTATTTATCGAATAAAATGAAATATGCCCATTCTGTTTAGTGGTAATGTTGCTGGTTCCTAGAAGTTAAATATGACCATACATACCTGGGTTTTACCCAGACATTTATTTAGGCTGTGTCTTTACCAAAAATGCCTGGAAGTTATTTTAATGACCAAACTTGTTTAATGTTATTTGCATATAATGATTTACTAGAAAAAATAAAAGATACTGAAAAGCCATCAACGATTTTTTATGATGGCAAAATTTGGTTAACCTATACCTTAACCTTAGACAATGATAATAACAGCATTCGTCAATCAATATGCCCGTTTCACTAAAAATCAATAGCCATTTCCGGTTTATGATAGTCTAGGCAGAAGGTTTAGTGTAAGGGTCAATTTTGGTCGGGAGAAAAAAGGGGAAAACTTTACTTCTGATGGATAAGACACACTCCCACTTTTTTATCATAATTTGGGGCAAAAAAAATGCATCTTATCAATAAAACTTTACGGTAAGCAATAAACTATCTTCCACAATTTATTGTGCTTAAACCTAATGTAGGGCTTGTACCTTGTTACTGAATTGTCAGTGCAAAGAGATATGCCTAGTTTTCTAAGGAGAAAGATAAATTTTACTTTTACTACCACACTTGGTGCCATTTTTAAATTGTCTTATATATTAAGTGGGAGACATTAGCTTTTGGTGTTGTTTTTCTTAAGAATACAAAAGTGAAGAAATTTTTGTTATATTTTCATGATACGATTTTACAAATAGAGGATATAACAAAATATGTAATGGGTGATATGAATAAAAAACAAACGGAATCAGGTGATAAAAAAGAATCATTTGCATACAGTTATTCATAAACTGTTTTCTTTGTATAGATGGAAGTACCTGACATTGTTAAGAGTTCTACAACGAGAATTGAAAACTTCGACGAACGAACCATCGACAGAGAGATTGTAAGTTTGATAAACCTCATACATTTTGTGATGTAAATCATTCTTTATTGTTGGCTCCTTTTGCAATCATACATATGAACTCTCCCACTTTTGGAGGGACACTCCCACTTTTAGGGTTCAAAACTATTTGAAAATGAGGGTGTTTTACACATTTTCAGCAACCTCCCTACTTGGATTTTTAGAAAGAAAACTTTCCTGCAACTTATATTCTGGGTTGGGGGCATCAGTTATTCTACCAAGTAAATAATTGTGGCCTTTTTTTAGTTATAAAACTCAAAGTTGCTAAATTATCTAGCTAGCTTGAGATAGATCTGCAGTTCAACCAATAGTGCCATTCAACCGATAGTACCTACAGGGTAACACATGAGCATAGATGTATGCCACTTGTACTTTTAAAAATACAAACTATGAAAGTGTTGTTTTCTGTTATCTGATTGCAGTTGTTCTTCCCAAAAAAAGTAGAGATTCCAGAAAGATATATTCCTGACTCAGATGATGAAGATGAACAACTTACGGAAGAAGTCCGAGCCCAAAGAAAGGAAAAAGCGGACAAGATTAAACGCATCCTCACACAACAAAGGTATGTAACAAAGCTTAGATAGACATTTATATAGTTAAAGTAGTCTTCCCTGCTTGTAAGGGGAAGTTACTCTCCTTGCCCCTAGGCTGTACTAATACTTCAATGTTCTAGATTTCAGATAATAACAGGGTTTGTTGTTGTTTTTAAAGTAAATAAAAGATCATCCTATTACAGTATAAGCAAGACAATTCATTTTTTGAAGATGTTTTCTTTTGTTAATTATTTTTTAATGGTTTGCATGGTTGATTACACTTGCTGATTCCACAGATTTTTATTAAACAATTTCTTTTCTTCAATGTTGATGCATTTTATGATTATTAATTTGCATAATAATTATTGATTTCAAATATTCCACAACTAAGTATCCATATTAACTCTTTTAAGTATTTCTATGGTGTTATGCATGCTCCATTTAAAAACAACAACTTTTTCTTAAAAGGCTTAATTCTGTATGATTAACACCTTTGTATTGTTAAAAAAAAAGGATTGCACCAAAAATCATAAATGTTCTTGATGCATTTTTTTTTTTCTGAAAGATTACTTCACCTTGTTTCTTTTTTACTTTTACCTGTAACTTTTTTACCTGTCTGCTAATCAGTGATAATCAGGTACCATGCACCTTGACTTCATGTCTGACCCCGTGCACTTACAGTAATACAGTACAGGTTCAGCAGTTTTCAGTTCCCTCACCAAAGTTTTCTCACGGTAGGAGTCAATGTATTTAGCCTTTAGCATTTCTCTTTTTTTCAAATGTACAATTTTAAAGCAAACATTGCTTGCACTTTACAGGAATATATGTTTAAATGTTTTCTTTGTTTTATAGACAACATTAAATTTTGCCATCTCAGAATTACCGGGTACTGCTTTTAACTAACAACAGGTAGGACTGGAAAAAAGTTCTTTTCAATAACTAGTCCCGGACTAGTAACGTAGACAAAAACGCCTTGTCCGAAAATTTGCATCGTTTTCAATTAACGAACACATTTGTCACATCTACAACTAACTTTCTTTTTTCTAGAAGCGTTTTAATATCACATGTCGCGATTTGCTGTTTTGGACAGGTGCACGCATTGTACATTGTATCGCCTTTACATGTTGTGGATAAATGCTCCTGGTGTGAAATCGATTGTCTTCACCACTAATTAGATACCGCTGTTTATTTATCACTTGTCCGACTGCCGATTTATGACTTGTCCGGGACTAATTACATGATTAATGTTCAGTAGCCCGAAACTGCATTTTGACTTGTCTGGGACGTCGGGCTACCGTATTTTTCCACCAATGAACAGGGTTTAAATGATTGAGTTTATTTGTTTGACTTTTAGTAGTTGATGTAGCAATTTGCTGTATTTTTTTTTGCACACCACAAGATCCTCTGTTGATTATCCATTTGGTCATAACAAATCTTGTGACAAGGCTGAATACTGCTATGCCTGTACTGTATGTTTAGTTTTTGCTTTTAAAGACGTAGACAATTTGTAGTTGTACATATGTTTTTGGGCATTAAATATTAAGTTAGTTTTTTTTCTGGAGTTGACAACAACAAGGGCTAAACTGTTTGAGTGAATATTTGCTAAATGGGATAATGTAAGAAAGTAGAAATGAGATTAAATTGTATAATAATGTAATTTTCACATCGAAATTGGTCTTAAGTTGTTCTGATGTGTACCATTAGTTGTCCAGTAGAGCAAAAGTTCTTTCTTTTTCTCTTTTTATTTATAATCAATTTTTTAAGAATGACTACATTGTTTTCTGTTATAAATTCACTCAAACAATATTGATAAAATCTACAATGCTGCAGGTAAATAATTAAAAATGAATATAAAAATATATATTATTCAGTCACTGCTCCATCACTAATGTGTTCAGTAGGTCAATAGTATAGTTTCTGTATGAAGCATAAAATGCATATAAACACAGAAGTGAAATCAACTGCATGCATTTCTTTGAAATGGTCTTTGTGTTGTAGTTGTTTGAATGCCTGATAAAGTTACCTCCCTTACTTAGTTTTTTCATTGGCATGATGTCATACAAATGTCTTGTTACCAATAACTTCCAGATGGATTGAACAGTATCCATTCTTAAATGACGGGCCCTCAAGAATTTAAAAAAAAAAGGCTCTGTTTTTACAACTTTCAGATTATTTTTAATACTTTCTTACATTTTGAAATACTTTCTTACATTTTGCAGTTTGAATCATTTTTTAAATATATATTTTCACAGTTTTTAGGGCAAAATAGTGGGGATCTTTTACCAACTTTAAATATTTATTGGTGATCAGCATTTTACCATTATGCAGCCTGTCATGCCTTCTAAATGTTATTTAATCTAAATCATCTATACTCAGCAACTAACTCTGTCTATTTTCTTACAAAGTTATTCTTGCTATCCCCCTAGACAGGTAAGTGCTAGAGCATGCTAGGTTATGTGATGTGGTCATGTAACCTTCCATCTAGTCATGTGATTTGGTCATGTGGTCTTCAGTCTGGTTCTTTGACCATGGCAAATCATTTGATCTGGTCATGCTATCGAGTCATTTGATTGGGTCATGTTGGGTCATGTGATTTGGTCATACAATCTTCAGTCTGGTTCTGTGATCATGTTGTATGATAAAATGCTGTGGTCAGGCCACAGTTATGTGATCTTTAATGTGGCATTATGAACAGCTCATATGGTGTGGTCATGTGATCCATTTATGTGATTGTCGGTGCCATATGACATGTGAAGTGTCAATGTGTTGTGTAAACCAAATCCCAAATACAAATTTATATGATTAGATCATGTGATCTGCACATGTGGCTTAGCCAACAATCTATGATAAGGCATGTGATGAAGTAATGTTTTTTTTATCTGATAATTTAAGTAGGTCATGTGGATATCATAAGTGGTTATGTAAGGTCATGTGATATTATCATCAGATGTGGTTATGTAAGGTCATGTGATATGATCATCAGATGTGGTTATGTAAGGTCATGTGATATGATCATCAGATGTGGTTATGTAAGGTCATGTGATATGATCATCAGATGTGGTTATGTAAGGTCATGTGATATGATCATCAGATGTGGTTATGTAAGGTCATGTGATATGATCATCAGATGTGGTTATGTAAGGTCATGTGATATGATCATCAGATGTGGTTATGTAAGGTCATGTGATATGATCATTAGATGTGGTTATGTAGGGTTATGTGATGTGATCATCAAATGTGGTTATGTACGGTCATGTGACATGATCATCAAATGTGGTTATGTAAGGTCATGTGATATGATCATCAGAAGTGGTTATGTAAGGTCATGTGATGTGATCATCAGAAGTGGTTATGTAAGGTCATTTGATGTGATCATCAGATGTGGTTATGTAGGGTCATGTGATGTGATCATCAAATGTGGCTATGTACGGTCATGTGACATGATCATCAAATGTGGTTATGTAAGGTCATGTGATATGATCATCAGATGTGGTTATGTAAGGTCATGTGTTATGATCTTCAGATGTAGTTATGTAGGGTCATGTGATGTGATCATCAGAAGTGGTTATGGAAGGTCATGTGATATGATCATCAGATGTGGTTATGTAAGGTCATGTGATGTCAACATCAGATATGGGCATGTAAGGTCATGTGATGAGATCATCCAATATGGTCTTGTGAGAGCTGTTCATGGATTAAGGTTGTGGTCATATGACTTTTGTCATCAGGTCCTGTGATGTGGCCATGTGATCAGGTCATGTGATGTGGTCATTTGATCAGGTCCTGTGATGTGGTCACACAACCTTCAACCTTGATTTTTCTATCAAGTGACATATATTGAGTGATCCTAGATGTATCCAATCGTATAGATAATTATCTTAATTTGCTCTGATCATGTGATTTTATTCTGTGATTTTGCTCTGATCATGTGATTTTATTCTGTGATTTTGCTATGGCCATGTGGTTTACTCATCTGACGTGCTATGATCACATGACTGGCTAAGTGGTTGTTTAACATATGACCTGCACATGTGCTGGAATCACATGATTGGCTAAGTGGTTTTTGAACATATGACCTGCACATGTGCTGGAATCACATGACTTTTATCCAGAATGCATCTTGCAGTTATCTTGAAGGCTTATACTCTTGTGTACAGTTGTTACCATACTAAAGTTTGAATGTGTTTGAAAACAATTGAAGTACAGTTATTGGTGTTGTTTGTAAGTCTCTATTAACCCTTTTACATCATGAAGGCACAGATCAGACTAAATAGCATGTGACATGGATGCACATTGGAACGCTCAGTAGCCTATAATATGACTACATATATATAAGTATAAACAGCAATTACATATTATGAGGCTAAATAGTATATAATTTGTTTACACATTGTTAGAGTAAATTGCATATAACATGAACACACATTGTTAGAGTAAATATTATATAAAATGAATACACACTGAATACTAAATAGCAAATAAAATGACTTTACACATGAAAACAATGAAAACATGTAACATTGTTAGACTAAATAGCATTGACACTGAGTACACATTGTTAGACTAAATAGCATTGACACAGAGTACACATTGTTAGACTAAATAGCATTGACACTGAGTACACATTGTTAGACTAAATAGCATTGACACTGAGTACACATTGTTAGACTAAATAGCATTGACACTGAGTACACATTGTTAGACTAAATAGCATTGACACAGAGTACACATTGTTAGACTAAATAGCATTGACACTGAGTACACATTGTTAGACTAAATAGCATTGACACTGAGTACACATTGTTAGACTAAATAGCATTGACACAGAGTACACATTGTTAGACTAAATAGCATAGAAAAAATAGATTTGTATTTCTTTGGACATCATGACATTAGTACATTACTACACATGTAAAATGCATGCAAATAAACAGTTTTTCTTCAAATTTAGTGATAGTTGAAATAAATGTAACTACATCACCAAATGTCTCAGCTGGTATTCAGACCTTTGCAGAAAAGTGCAGAAGTGTTGTAAGGCTGATAACTTTCATTCTCAAGGCCATGGACACCCATGAAACATGCAGATTTTCATCAGGTTTAAGTTTGACAAATAAAGAACCATGTGATAATTCTTTAATCTGGAAGATTTTTACATCTGTCTGGTACATTAATCCAGGACAGTACCTGGTAGCGCAATTGGTAGAGCATTGGCTACAGGTACGGGAGGCCCCTGGTTTGATCCCGGGCCATGACATATCATCAAAGTTGTTAAAAATGGTAGTGGTATAGCTCCCTTTCTTACACTCAAGCACATATAAGAGTCGTTTCATGACTGGTTGGCCCAGTGTCAGGATAATGTGACTGATTGTGGTATCTTGCCAGGTGTTCACTGCATGCTATACACAGTGAAGGCAGCACTGTATCTGCTTCAAGTGGACACCGTCTCAAGATAACTGACATACTGTTGGTGGGACGATAAACCCAAAACATTGATCCAGGTGTCAACACATGGCTTCATTAGACTATTTAAACAATTTAAGAGTGATAATTTTCATTTTTCATTAGCCCAAGTTCCGATACAGTTTTTAGATTGCTGTGTTATTTTACTTTTGTAAATTGAGGTTCATGACATTTTAACAATTGACTTATATAATAAGTTTTTTTTATATAAAAATAATATTATTACATGTAAATGTAATTTGTTGTGCATAACATTTTGAAGTGCAGTACAGTCATGGTCAAGGACATATTTAAGGCCATATTTAAGGTCATTGTAACTTCTTGGTCACTTGTCATATTCTGTGACATTAGTTGTATTATAAAAGAAACATTTGTATACATATGTCATTTTAGTGCAATTTCATTTTTGTATAAATAATTAGTACATGGCACTGTGGGATAGATTTTGTATATCATTGCAGTTTGAATTTCAAACAAATAAAAATTGCTAGTTATGTTTCAAAATACTGTTTCATGTGTACATGTAGTTGAAGTTTATATTATGAATATAGGTGTGCTTAGGTAAATAATACACTCTAATGCTAATTTCTTCACTCAAATGCTTTTAAAGCATCATTAGTGCAGGGTCTAGGTAAATAGTGTAGTTTCTGATCGGCCAGCTTCCACAGTGAGATGCCTCATTATACTCTACAATATTTGCAAAAAATTCTTCAGCAACATGTTTGCTTCCTTTGTACATGTATGTGACTTAGTGTTAAGTTAGGTTAATTGCGAATGTAGAAATATTTTACCCTATTCTTTGATCTTTAATTATCATGAAACGAAGCACATTTTTTAAAATTGTTTTAATGACTTCAGCATGAGAAGTATGGTGTGTGTATATAAAAATAAAACTGTATGAAGATGTGTTGAATACAATGATGTTTTGGTTATTAACCAACAATTAACATGCATTAATACACCCGTTATTAAATGATAATAAATTACATATCCAAGTAGCCATGTAAAGATCATGCTTTGGAAATACCATAAGGTTTAGCTTTTTAATAATAACTGCATGGTGTTGTGAAAAGATGGTTTTAATTGTAATTTGTTATACCAGTATCTTATTTGTACAATATACATGCCAAAATATGAATGAACCTTTATTTAGGAATTGCCTATGTACATGCGCATATATGTATGTTTGACTACTGCAGCCAAGTTAAACATACTATGGATGATTTTTTTTTTTGGTTTCTTCCTTTTTTCATAGGCGAAAATAAGGCTTTTACATTAAACTTAAAGTTTTGTGATTTGTTTATTTAGATTTTTAAATTCCATTTAAAGGGAAAATGTCTTCTTTATTTAGCTGTATAAATTCCATTTGAAGAAACAGTTTCTTTTGAATTTATCCTTTTAATTAATATATTGTGTTAGGTACATGTACATTTTGTAAATAAGTATTTCTCTCCTAGGACTGATTAAAGTAAATAATAATAAAGATGAAAAAATATGTTTAAAGTATTCTTTAATCATCATTGACAGCTTGGCTTTTATGTTCCTTATCAATTGTTGTTAACAATAATCTTGCATTTTATTTATAAGCAATAAAATACTTAATTGCTTATAACAACATTTAGAGGATGCAAGACAAAGTGCTTAAGACTCGCAACCAAATAGAGCAGATGTTAATCAGGCCACTCCCAACATTAGCTGGCTGAGTTAGTTTACACTGTTTCATACGTGTGAACTTTTTCTGAGGCCAAAGTATGAGATTTTCACTTGCAAAGTAGGAGATTTGTTATTTTCATATAAATAATGAAGTTATCTGTTTCCAAGTAGAGAGGTTTCTGGAAATGTGTAAAACAGCCCTCATTTCTAAATAATTTTGAACCTTTAAAGTGGGAGTCTCCCTCCAAAAGTGGGAGTCTCCCTCTAAAAGTGGGAGTCTCCCTCCAAAAGTGGGAGTCTCTCTTCAAAAGTGGGAGAGATCACATGTATGCTGTTTACCTAAGCTTGATCAATGCATGTTAAGCAGGCAAAAAGTAAAGACATACCTGCCAATCAATAAAGCATAGAGACGTTGCAGATATAGTGGAGATTCTGGTCTGACAGCTCCAAAAGGACAGGCTGGTCTTAAGCTGCCTTTTACAGATCTATTTATTTATACATAATGTGCTAAAGGTTCATTTGTATTAAGACGATTTAAGTTTTCCTTTGTAATTGTTTTATCTGCCACATTGATTGATATGCATTCTGAATTTCTGTCCTTTAGCAATTGGTAAGTGACAAATTTATGATTTTGTTGCTATAGTAACATTTGGTCATAGATGTTGAGTTTGCTGTTGCAAGTGTTGTTTTTTGTTTTTTTAAGATTTTGCTTGTAACCTTGTTCTAAGTTTCATGGTCATTGTGCACACTTTCCTTTTGTCCTGTAATGTTCACAGTTCACTGGTTGTTCATATCATATTTGATTTCTTACATGAAAAATTACGTAAAGATTATGGTTTAAATTTAATTATTTAACGATCAAAACAAAGTCATTGTTAAAATATGATATTAAACAATATTTTAATTTTATTATTTTTTTAATTATTTAAGTCTTAAACAATCTTAAATTATTTAAACAAATATCCCAAATTGATCTGCAAAAAAACACATGTAGGTTAAAATAATAAATACATTTTATTTATAATAAGTGTGTGTTTTTTTTATTATAGTTTCATCTTGTATGAGATATGTAATGTAAAAATACTATGTTGTATAAATATCATAAGCTTTATATAATGTAAGAAACCGCCGCATCTTTCATACGGCGAAGATCTTGTACATCCAGTGCCGTATAAATATCATAAGCTTTATATAATATAAGAAACCCCAGCATCTTTCAATCAGCTGAAGATCTTGTACATCCAGTGCCGTATAAATATCATAAGCTTTATATAATGTAAGAAACCCCAGCATCTTTCAGTCGGCTGAAGATCTTATACATACAGTGCCATTAAACAAATATTAATATTAATTATTAATTTTTCTGTCACAAGTTTCTACATAATCAAGATGCTATTTCTGTTTCTTTACAAGTCCCAAAATCTCTACTAACAACCCTCTTTCTCGGCATTGGAATTTTGGGACAAACGAAGACCCTGTTATAAACATATGGGGAAAATGGTGTTGGACAAAGGAGGAAGTTCAGAAGAACTAACATTCTTGGTCTGGATTAATAAATGGATAATGACAAGGGAAAAATTGTACATTATATATAATACAACCAGTTATAGTTTTGTATTGTTTTATGTTGTAGTGTATGTACATGTATGTTGTCATTTTACAATTTATTTATTAAGAATACCAATAAATAAAATCATGAAATTGTACACATTTATTTATTTTAATTTATATTTTTGATCATTTAATATGTTGTTAAGTGTAATTATATAATTATTGTTTATAAATATTTTTATAAGTTGATTCTGTCTATTACATGACTTCAATCACCAATATACAATTTTAAATTTTTTATCAACAATACTTGGTGAAATCAGGGCATGAGACGATCTGCGTGAAGATGACATCATTTGCTGTCATCAGTCAAAAAGCTGTATTACACTAGTGTAATATAACAAAATATGTAATGGGTCCATTGAATGGAAAACAAGGGAAATCATGTGATAAATTATATCAACTCATATGGAACCATGACCTCATATGGAACCATGACCTCATATGGTACCATTATCTCATATGGTACCATTATCTCATATGGTACCATTATCTAATATGGTACCATTATCTCATGGAACAATTATCTTAAATGAAACCATTATCTTAAATGAAACCATTACCTTATGGAACCTTTATCTCATATGGAACCATTACTGCATGGAACCTTTATCTCATATGGAACCATTATCTCATATGGTACCATTATCTTATGGAACCATGATTTTAAATGAAACCATTATCTTAAATGAAACCATTATCTCATGAAACCATTATCTCATATGGAACCATTATCTTATATGGTACCATTATCTCATATGGTACTATTATCTCATGGAACCATTATCTTAAATGAAACAATTATCTTAAATGAAACCATTACCTTATGGAACCTTTATCTCATATGGAACCATTATCTTAAATGAAACCATTATCTTATATGGTACCATTATCTCATATGGAACCATTATCTTAAATGAAACCATTATCTCATATGGAACCATTATCTCATATGGTACCATTATCTCATATGGAACCATTTTCTTATATGGAACCATTATCTTATATGGAACCATTATCTTATATGGAACCATTATCTCATGGAACCATTATCTCATATGGAACCATTTTCTTATATAGAACCATTATCTTATATGGAACCATTATCTCATATGGAACCATTATCTCATATGGAACCATTATCTTATATGGAACCATTATCTCATAAGGAACCATTATCTTATATGGAACCATTATCTCATATGGAACCATTATCTTATATGGAACCATTATCTCATAAGGAACCGTTATCTTATATGGAACCATTATCTCATATGGAACCATTATCTTATATGGAACCATTATCTCATAAGGAACCTTTATCTCATGGAACCATTATCTCATGAAACCATTATCTCATATGGAACCATTATCTCATATGGAACCATTATCTTATATGGAACCATTATCTCATATGGAACCATTATCTTATATGGAACCTTCATCTCATGGAACCATTATCTCATGAAACCATTATCTCATATGAAACCATTATCTCATATGGAACCATTATCTCATATGGAACCATTATCTCATATGGAACCTTTACCTCATAAGGAACCATTATCTTAAATGGAACCTTTATCTCATAAGGAACCATTATCTCATATGGAACCTTTATCTCATATGGAACCATTACCTTATTGAACCTCTATCTCATATGGAACCATTACCTTATGGAACCATTATCTTATATGGAACCATTATCTTATATGGAACCATTACCTTATTAAACCTCTATCTCATATGGAACCATTACCACATGGAACCTTTATCTCATATGGAACCATTGCCTTATGGAACCATTATCTTATATGGAACCATTACCTTATTGAACCTTTATCTCATATGGAACCATTATCTCATATGGAACCTTTACCTCATAAGGAACCATTATCTTAAATGGAACCTTTATCTCATAAGGAACCATTATCTCATATGGAACCTTTATCTCATATGGAACCATTACCTTATTGAACCTCTATCTCATATGGAACCATTACCTTATGGAACCATTATCTTATATGGAACCATTATCTTATATGGAACCATTACCTTATTGAACCTCTATCTCATATGGAACCATTACCACATGGAACCTTTATCTCATATGGAACCATTGCCTTATGGAACCATTATCTTATATGGAACCATTACCTTATTGAACCTTTATCTCATATTGAACCATTACCGCATGGAACCTTTATCTCATATGGAACCATTATCTTATATGGAACCATAATCTTATTTGGAACCATTACCTTATTAAACCTTTATCTCATATGGAACCATTACCCACACCAAAACCGCAAGCTTAAATAAGCTTGCAGCAAGTTTGCGACAAGATTGCGGTAAGATTGCAACCAAGCGTGTCGCAATCTTATTTAAGCTTGCGGAAAGATTGCGATAAGAAAGCCTGCAATTTTAAAAGTAAGCTTGCAAGGTTGCTATAGGAACCATTACGACCTTAATTGCTCGCTTGCAACCTTGCAAGATCATGCCAAGCGAGCGGTTTGGCTTGCTTAGAAGCCCGCTTGCAGGCTTGGCAAGCTTGCAAGGTTGCGATAGGAACCATTATGACCTTGATTGCTCGCTTGCAGGCTTGTGCGATCATGCCAAGCGAGCGGTTTGGCTCGCTTGCAAGCTTGCAAGGTTGCGATAGGAACCATTACAATCTTGATTGCTCGCTTGCAAGCTTGCGCGATCATGCCAAGCGAGCGGTTTGGCTCGCTTAGAAGCTCACTTGCACGCTTGCGATAGGAACCTTTACGAGCTTGATTGCAAGCTTGCGCGATCATGCCAAGCGCCTGGTTTTGCTCGCTTGCTCACTTATCCCAAGCTTGCGGTTTGACACGCTTGCAAGCTTGCGCTATCATCCCAAGCTTGCAGGATTGTTTGCTTAATAGCACGCTTGCTCGATCATCCCAAGCTTGTGGCTTGTTTTTTTCTTTGCTTGAGCAAAAACCGTTGAGTGGCCAAGTTTGTGGCTACATTGACATAAATAAAATCACAAGATAACATTTGTGGTTTTCACTTAATAATCAGATGCAACAAACAATTTACAGGGAAAATAACACAACAGAAAGGTACTAAATATATTTCACTTTAATTAAAAACAGTGGAAAAAAACACAAAAAAGAAGTAATTTATTAAAGGAAACAAATAAAAGATGCTTATCAATTAATTTATATGCTTAACCCGTAGCTCACTAAGCACTTATTATTAATATGAGAAAGCATGCCAAGACATTTCGGGGGTTAGCAAATAGGATTTTAAATGATTAAATCAAATTTAAGTATCAATTTATTTATCATTAAGAATAAAATACATACAATGCACGAAAGAAATAGTACAACAGGTATTGTGTTCGAAAACAGTTCATAGTCAGTTCTTGTTGAATAGTCAGTTCTTGTTGATTTCTCAGGTGACGACTCTAGTTCGGCTTGAGAGAATCTTGCATCCTTCCTCTTACCTGCACAGCAGATGAATTTTTCTCCAATAATGTCTGGAAAAAAAAAATTCCAACATTCTGGATTATTTAAAATTTATTTTTTCATTACCTGATTTTTTATTTAGCAAAGTTAGACTTATTTAGTACATGAGGGTCTTGTGTTATTTGCACCACACAGGCACCTTATGATTTTTCAGTCAATTTATGATGCAGAGTAAGTGTTCAAACATTGAAAGAAATAGATTGGAAATTTTACAAAAAACAAAGAAATAAACAAAAAACCTAATTAGATGCAGACACAAACTTTTACAGCACTGGTCGTGATGCAAATTTGCCTATTCTTTAAAACAGCAATTGAAAACAGCATCAAATAACAGGAGCAATAGGCAAAAGCACCCCCATATTTTATACATTTAAAGCCTGAGCTGAGAAATGCCTAACTATCTAAAAAGTACAACTTAACAAAATACTATCTTGGATATTTTATAAGCACAAAGGGGTAATTTACCTTAAAGGTAAAACACCAGACCTGGAAGTGCAATCAGTAGAGTGCTGGCTCTTGGTACTAGAGGCATTGGGTTCAGTCTGGGCTGCAACATACCAAAGTCATGTTAAATGGTAGTGCTTTTGCTCCCTTGCTAATACTCAAGCAAATATACAGGTAGTTCTATGACTGGTCAGTCAGGTGTCAGGATAATGTAACTGGGTGTATCATGCCAGTTGTTCATGGCATGCTATAATCAGTACAGACAGCTTTATATTGTCTTCAATTGAACACTGTCTTCAAATAAATTAAATACTGTTGGTGGTTTGATTGTTTATTAGGTTTACAGGCTGTCCAGCAGGTCATTGTAAAAAACTAGGAACAAACTAGTAACTGTCACCACGGAAAACTAGGAACAAACTAGGAAAAAAGTAGGAATTATTGCAAAATACTAGGAATAAAAAAAGTTCTATAACTACCTTCTTTATTCAGTCTATAAAGCATTACCACAACATTCAGACACAAAAGCTGATTTGCTGACCAGTTCTTGGCTTTGACAGGTGCTCAGCTCAGTGTCATACAGCAACCTGAATTTTTTTTTTTTATTTATTAAAAAGCAATAAACATATTAAACAAACAGTTGTTATGTGTTAATATAATGTTAAACATTCATATACATGGGGTAACTACAGAATGTTAATAGTTTTATATTATGAAACAATAAAAGAACCTGTTTTGTATGAAATATGCAATGAAACACACATGTTAAAACAATGCCATTTGAGAAAACAACACAGTATTGTGAGTATGAGAGCAACATGCAAAGCAATATACATCAGGTAGTCTAAACAAGTATATGCAGGGTCTATCTACTGTAGGGAGAAAAGTCAAAGCAAGCTACATAGCAATTCTCCATTTTACCAATTAAAGCTGACACAAATACATCCTTTTACTTCCTCTTCATAAATGCATCAATCATTCTCATCCGTTTCTTTCCAATGTCTCCTCTCATCCACACATTTGTTCATCGCAACAGTGATTTTTTCAAGATTTGTTTTTGCAATATCAAGAAGACCTTGTGCAATGCTAAACTTTTTGAAGTCTTTGTCTTTTATTGCTGCCAAGAGTCTCTTGTTTGCTTCGTCAAATATCTGATTGGCCCTTTCCATGTCAGCCTTCAGCTCAATTTCACTTTTCTTCACGTACCGCTCCTTATCATCAAGTTTTCTCTTCTTTTCTTTGTTCTCCTCACAAGCTTTGACCTCCATTTCTTTTTGCAGGGCCTCTTCTTTTCGTTGTTTGTCAAGCAGAAAAACTTCTCTCTTTTGAGCTTCAATTCTTTCTTGGTATTTCTTATGAGCATTCCTGACACTGCTAAGCAAGTCCTTTGTGACAGGAACATCAGCAATTGTCCTATACAGTGACACTGCATCTCTTGTACTTCTAAGTCCATTTATGGGTTCTTCTGTGAGAAGGGATCGTTCTGCTGTGACAAGTTTCTTACTTACAGATAAGCTCCGTTCCACATCAGCATTTCCATGAGGCAGGCACAGACATGTGAGAACAACTGCTTTGAGACTGGAATATTTAGGGTCACCATTCGCATTCTTAATGTTCAAAACATAGTTCCAAAAGTGGTCAATTCTTATCAACTTGTTTTCTTTGAAGATCTTATCAGCAGGAATTTCCTCCGATCTGAACATTTTCCATTCATCAGTTATCTTGGAGATATCAGCAGCATTGATGTTTGGCAAGACCATGCACAACTCCCTCATCAGATTTTGGGCTCTTTCTTGATCTCTGACTTCAGGGTGGAGACACTGCACAGATCGTACTACAGCATCCTTCATTGGGAGCCTAGTTTGCAGAAAATGCGCAACTGCCTGGTAGAATTTTAGCATTTTGGTCCTCTGTATCTTCTGCTTTCCAGTGTCAAGGTTTGACAATGTCTTTTGAGTATCTCCTCCAATTTCCACACTTTGAACACTCATCAGGTTCTTGCTGTCATATACATCAATTGTTTCTAATTTCCTTTCACTTTTCTCACCAACAACATCATACTTGAGAAATCTCAGCATGATAGTTTTCAGCAGATCAGAAGTCTCAGGGTAGAGGAGATGTATGAGGAGTTCCTACTTCTGAAATTGTTTCAGAACTGGCTCAAACAGTTGCCCTACACCCACCAAGAACTGCTCATTGTGAACTGGTCAGCATAAGATCCAGGGAACATCAGTTTGAACAGTTCTCCAATACCATCACATCACCTATAGGAGTATCCAAAAGAGGCAACCTGCATTGCCCACAATGCTTCTGCTTTTGTTATTTGATCAGACACTGTTAATGGTTTCAAAAATGCAACTTCTTTTTCAGGATCCCCACCTCCTTGTTGACTGGTTCCAGGTGTTGGAGATTTAAACAACAATGTTTGGCTCTTATCTTTGCACACTTTCATATCCTGCCTGTGTTTCATACTATCTGCATGACCAACTAATTGAGCAGGGCCAGAGTTGGAACAGGATATGCTTTTGCTACACACAAAGCAAAAAGCTGTAAAGCAGTTTCCAGTGTCCATTTTACACCATTCTGACAGACAGTGGCCATTATTGTCAAGCTTGTCAAGCCAAGCAGGGTTAAATCGAGTCTTTCCATTAGGCATGGTTAATATTAGTTACACACATCTATTGCATCTTCAGGGTTTCTGAAAAGAGAGAGAATCCCATGCACCAACATGCAACATCCACACGCATGCATCAATAGATCTATTTTGAAATGAGGCCCTAGTCTTTGACTTAAAGGCAATTAATGACATTATGATTGTATTGCAAACATAACATGATACTATTGGAGAAAAGATTGATACCGATATAGGATATTTCCTTTAAAAAATATTGTGTTAGAAGAATGATTAATGAACAAAATAGATCTAATGAGCGGTAATTAGTCTAATCCTTAGATAGCTCTGCTACAGCTACAAGGCATTTTACAAGCAAGTATTTGCTAGAAGCCATAATACTGATCAAAGCAAAGCAAAACGAAAGGTTGTTACCATATATAAAATAATTAAGAAAAAATTTCTAAAAAGGAAATAATATTGTTTTTCTTGTTAATGGAAAATGGAATTTACAATTATAAAAATAAAATAAAAATTTAAATAAATATTTAACACTGATTTTTTAGAGCTAAAAAAATTTCTAAACAAATTTGTTTTACTGATTCAGAAAGAAGAGATTTATATTAGGTTAATGTCTTGCAATATTTCTAAATATTTGGTAACAACCTTGCTCCCCTCAGCAAAGCATCATTGGGTAATACATTGTATATATAACACACAACATTCAAATGGCATTGTTTTAATAAATAATCATTCCCTTACAACATTTGGTTATGAAAAGTGCAATAGGTTTTGTATGTACTATTTTTGTTTAAAGCTTACCAGTGGCCATAGGTTGGCAGGCTTGTGACACCAGGCTGCACTGTCAGCTAGGGAACATGTCAACATATCAGCTTCTGTATGAATCCTGCAAAATATCTTAGAAAAGACACACATAAAAATTAAATTCTGTCACTATCAAAAAAATATCTCCCTTATTTCTTAAAAAGTAGGAATACTAGGAACGTTTTGAAAAAAAAACTAGGAAAAAGTAGGAACCATTTCAAAAAACTAGGAAAAACTAGAAAAACTAGGAAAAACTAGGAACACTGGACAGCCTGGACTTAGGCAAATTGTGTTTAGCCAGAAAAGCAAGCTGACTTAAGCAAATTGTGTTAATCCAGATAAGCCAGATCCCCAGTCTGTTCAGCATCTACATATCTGCTTCTTAGTCTCTATGATTAAACATGTTATTTGTTACATGTTTATTCAAGAATAAAAAAAAATAAAGAAAGAATAAGACTTAAGTAGGGAGGCGGAGAGTGCCTGTGACCAAGCTGTTAGAATCGACTTGTAACTCCATAGCCCCTCACCATGTGGGTTCGAGTCTCAGTCGGGCTGAGTAACTCCTTAGCCCCTCACCGTGTGGGTTCGAGTCTCAGTCGGGCTGAGAATTTTTTCACATGGGGAGAGTTTCCAGTTAACCTGTAGTGTCGTGTGCAGGTGGTTCTACCCTAACATAAGACTAGCGTCTTCCTCCACCACTATTTAACTGGATGTCGCCAATATGACCATAATTGTGTCATTGTGATGTAATCAATAACAAAACAAACAAAACTTTAGCCTTGGACATCACAGATAGTCTCATAAATTGTCGGTGAGATACATACATAAAAAAACAACAAGTAAAGGTGTTAAGAACATACACCATAAAAACAGGAACAATTTCTTGCAAATTACAAGTTTGTATGTGCCAGCTTATAAATAGAAGATTGATATTTTGTCCATGGATTGGATACATAGCTAGACAATACATACAGGATGGTTGAAAATGACAAAAGGAATTATAGTTTCCACACAAAAATACACTAGAAGAACTACTCCCAATCACACAAAACTTACAGACTTGCAGGCTAGGTTCTATTCTTGTAGACATTCATCTTTGTATAGAAAACTATTGTTCTAATACTGTTTTATTTTTTAACTTCTGATTTCCCACTAAATATTGGTACAGGTGTAAAGCAGGTGTTAAAATAAATAAAAAAAGTCTGAAAACTGAAAAAGACATTAAAAAGATATTGCTGTTTGTTGATAAATATGTGTGTTACAGCAAATTTCAAGCACAAACAACACTATGTTCTAGATTTAATTAATTATATGGAAAACTGTCAGTATTTGATCTAAAATGGAACCGAAAATTGTAAACTGTTTACCACATTATGTAATGAGTACCCCTCCTCATAATCATTATTAATGATTAATTAATTCAATTAAAAAAGTCACCAACTTTCTCAAAGTTAATAATGCATTTATATTATGCCATCTCATGATATGATGTTATTTCTGACATTTCAATTAGTGTATGTAAATTTCCTTCTCATTTAGGATGGCTTCATGCCTAAAAGGTGCGGGGATTCACTTATTTACAAATGGTTAGCATTGTTTACAGTTAGGCCCACTGTAAACAATTTATTCCATAAACAAAACAATTTTCACATTTTTTCTGAATTTCATTAATATTGTGGTAGGTTTGTCTAATTCACAGTTTGTCTGTTGACATGACAGGCATTATATATTATGATAGGTTGGTCCAATTAACAGTTTGTCCTTTAAGGAAGCAAGCATCTTTTCTAGGCAAGATATTTTTCTTAAGAGAGTTGTTAAATTGGGACAAGCTTCACAGAGTCATGTTTATATACACATTTATAAATGAGAGACTGCTGTGGCCAAGGAGTTAGAGTCATACCTGTAACTCCTCAGCCCCTCACTGTGTAGGTTTGAGTTCCGGTCTAGGTGAAAACTTCCTTGTGGGGAGGTCCATTAGCTGACGTTCAGTACACCAGTGTTGTATCCAAACATATATCGGGGGTCTTCCTCCACCAATAGTTAACTGGATGTCGACAATATGACCATATTTTTTGTGTGCCAATGTAACTGGGAAACAAACTTTATAAATGTTCGGAGGTCACTGACTTTATTTTTTATATTACTTCAAGGAACCTTTGAAGTTTATTGCATGTAATATATAAGAGCTAAGCAGAATGTTCATTTTGTGTCAGCAGGGAACCTTGCAACCTTTGTCTTCAATGACCTTGACCTCTTCATTGTGTTTCAGCGTTCACTCCCTATCCCAGCCAGACGTGAGCCGCGTGGCGGGAGAGGTTCACGAGCGCGTACAACAGGAGAAATTAATGCGCGCCCAACTACTGGGTATCGGGCACGAGCTCGCTGAGCAAGTGAAGCGGAAATCTCGACAATTTGCAGGTAAGTTCACTTAAACTTGTAGAATTTTTTGTCATTCTATGTCCTTTAAGGTCCTCTTGTAAGTTACTGTTGAAAGTTCCTTTATGAAATGTTCAATGTAAGAACTGTGATCTAGTTGTATATTTATCCTTAAAAAGAAACAAATGAAAATAATGCAAAATGTCCATTTTGTGCATGGCAGTTTTAGTTGACTAACCAATGAATGAGGAAAGCTGTGCCACTCAGCATTGGTGTAGGCATCTGTGTTGGTGTCACTAGAATGGTCAGGTTATAGTTTTTTAAGTGAACGCTATCAAGCACATGAATTGAGTTGAGCACACTGTCTTAGGGCAGCTCTTGATTTGTTAACAACACCCCTGCATGCTTTCAGATTGTGACAATTAATTAATGTTAACAACACCCCTGCATGCTTTCTGATTGTGACAGTTAATTAGTCTGCGTTTGATTCTATCATTTATCAGTTGCTAAGTATAATAAAAATGGCTACCAATCTGTCATCTCAGCTGAGAGACGCAAGACATGGTCGGGTTCCACTCCCGACAAGAAGGAACCATTGAGTCCAAGTGATGAGACCAGGGACCACTACCATGGTGACAGTAACAACAACTCCTACACCATGGATGGAGAGTTGGTACCCAGCCCCAAGGACAGGAGAGGATCCCTGGATGGGAACCAGCACAACTACACAGGTTACCATGATGAGGAAGCAGACTACTCCAGGGGAGATTATTCTTACAGCAGAGACTATTCAGGGGAGGATAACTCCTACATAGCAACACCATATATAAGCACGCATTACAGTTCTACCTCATTTCATGATGATCGACCAAATTTTAAAATCTAAGACATTTAATATTCGATTGAAGATACAATTCATTGATGGCAATATACTGATGATGCGCAAATTTATAGACCAATTAAAACATAACAGAAATTTACTTTAATTAAAAAATCCATTATTACATTTTCTCATTTACTTAATTGATCAAGCTTTTCTTTTCAAAACTTAAGCATTTTTCTTTTTAAAATTGCACACATAATTTTTTTTGCTATAATGAATAAAAATTTGGTTGATTAAAATGAAATTTACTAATATCTCTCCAAACAGTATATTTTCTTATATTTGAAGACATTTATATGCAAATTGTGTCCATAAAATGCATCTATGGTGAGTTCCTTATTCTGTCAAAACTTAACAACAGAAAATCAGTTTTTCTGTAAGTTTTCATAGTTTGGCTCATCAGTTACATTTTATTTCTGTTTTTCTTATATTAGAGCAGTTGAAGCAGGATTTATATGTGTACATACCATGTTTTTATCCTAAATGCACTAAGAAATTTTTTTATTGTTTTTTTGTTTTTCTAGATTACCCTGATATTTTATGTTTTAAAACATCTTACTCCCTTTTCCAATGATTTGATCAATATTTGTTCAGCAATAAAAAGTGTTTGCAATGTGTTATTATATGAACTAAAATATTCGTTTATTTTTTAATATTTTGTTCTTATAATAAACCAACCCAGATTGCAAATATTTATTTTAACAAAAATGAATATGCAAATATTGATATTTTTAATTGATATTTAAACAGTGTTTTTTTATTCTGTGATAAGATGCATGCATGGCTTTTTAAAGAATCTGATTATTGTATTTTCATATCCTTGCAATCTAAAATAATAGTTTGTTTTAATTTAATAAATATATATTGTGTGCTAAAAAAGTAAAAAAAAGCAATTAAATTTAATACTTATTTTAAGTAAAATGTAATTATTTAAAAATGTCTTCATGTTCATTTCAATTTTATTCATTTTGGTATTGTTGAAAAATAGACAGATAGTTATAATATATACTGTTATAATTACAAACATTATTGATGTTATCTTATTTTAAGGGAGAATAGAAGATAGAAAGAAAGAAAAAAAATAAATTAAATTTAACTCCATAATTAAGATCAGTAATGATAATAAAGATTCTGTGTTAAGTTTAATCTGTTTACGACTTGGTTGTAGACCTTTAGTCAGCGATTTGCTTATGGACAGACCATTTCCTATGTTAGTTAAGAAAGTCAAGGTAAATTGGCCGTTGAATACCCAAGAGCATCTTACAAACCCAAAAAAGAAAATATTAAAAAAAAAACATGTTTAAATAAAAAGGAAAATGTAATGCTATCATCCATCTGTTGTTTCTGTATGCATAAAAATTGTCCATGCAAATCTTGGAATCAATGAAGGCTATATGTCATTAGAATTAATATTGAGTAATAACAATTATAATGATTTGGATAAAAAGTTTAATTCATGGAATTATGTGAATCTAAGTATATGTTCATTTTATAATTAGGCCTAGCTCATAAAGGTATAAAGAAATAGAATCTTAAAATAGTATATGCTTGTTATATGTTCTCTAAAAAAATAAAATGGGGATTAATGTGTTTTGTTAAATAAATAATTCAAAAAGTACAGACATTATAACAGCAGGTGTCTGTCATATTTGTAGATTAATTTGTAAACATTTTTATCTCTGTGCAGGAGACTCTGCTGACATCTTAAATTTCTGTTGTTGCAGATGTGCTTTTATCTAGGTATGGCATTATTCATTCACATCTTGTTTTTAAAATATTAAATGGTGACAATTTCAGATAAATTAATTAATGTGTAAATATTATAGTATGTTGGCTTGAGTTGTCTGTGAAGACGTTTAAGTTATAGCTCTTATTTGTCGTCAATGGCGTCTTGTCAGTACTTTCCCCTATTGACATTTTAATATTTCTTTTTAGCTGGTTTTTCAGAACCTTGACTGTGAAACTTATTAAAACAAATACTTTCATGAGATTATCTAAACTTTCATCCAAATACAGCCAAATGATTAGAAGCTCTTTCAAAGTGTTTTGATTTTGCTTTGTATTTCAAATTTATGTCAAACTGAAATAATGTAAAAGCTAAATCAAGTTTATATTTAAGTGCATGAATGAGTTAAATAGACAATATAACCCTTCCCCTTTTAACTCTAAGCTTATAAAGACTGAATTAATATGACTTAGGCAAACAGCGTACACCCAGGTCAGGGTGCTTCAGACTGGAAACTGTAAGCAGGATTGACTTGCTTTCTGTAGCTATGTACATCTAAGTATATACATTGTATACAATGTAACTAGAAATTATTATGGGTTATTAAAAAAAATAGGCTATTAATAAATAAAGCCTGATAAGGGATGAATGTAAATGAGATGGTGTTTATACTCTCATTCTCATGGATAATGTTTGTATGAATAGAATATGCTGAGAGTCCTGACCCCACTTGCAGAAACATAGAAACATGTCTCAGTTGAGATTTTGTTCAAGTTAAATTTTTTTTTGTATTGCACAATATTTACTTATTATATTGTTAACTTTTAATTTTAATATCTTAATGACATAACTCTTCAAATTATGAAATATTAAAATAAGAAATTGTAGTATTATGTTTGTATATTAAGATTTCTTGCCGTCAATATTCAAGGTAAAGCCAATTCTAACTGAGAACTGATTCTGCAAGGTGGCGCCTGTTCTACTTGTGTGTGTTATTTTGGTGATATTTTTCCTGTATTTCTTAAACAACTATTTTCATGCCAGTATAAAACTAATACATTGATATTTTGATAAATTTTATAGCTTGTTACTTTTTGCAAACTTAATCTATATGGATTTGTTTGTATATTTTATATATTTTTTTATATTTTTGTATTTTTGGATATGATACACATGTGAATGATTTGAATGTTTTGCAGCTTTTTAATCCATTTTATCAGTTATGTTATCAGTGAGTGTATTGTTTTATTGTTGTTTTTTTTCTAATCTTTTCTCATTTTGGATAATGTCAGGTTTTATACAAAAACACGAGAGCATTGATGCACAGCATCATAGGTCATAGATTGTGAACCTGTTTAACAATGGACCACTTTTGCCCAAGAACAAACCAACCAAGAAACAGCAAAAACTAGTAAATATTGAAAGATTTACACTGCCATCAAATTTTCATATCAAACTTATATGCAGTAACAAACTTTCTTCAGATGTATGGGGAAAAGATCCGAATATAAAAAAAAACCCAGAATAGATCATAACATTTGACCTGTACGTAATACATAGTCGTAACAAATACAATTTAAAGTAAGCAAATCATACAAACACAAATGGAATGTTAACAATTTCAAGTGAAGATAATAATGTAGCATTCATTTTAAACTTCAATCAAACTTAATTCCGATACTTACCCAAGTTGAACAATAGATAGTTTCCATGTGATGTCATCGACACTGATAAGACAGTTTAAGGCAGCCATCTTTGTGGGCAGAAGCTAACGCAGGCAGAAATCGGGAAATATGTGCTGTGTTAAACTCACCACTGTATTTTTATTTTTCAGTATTTTACTGAATTTTATATCAAATTCAACAGCTTTCATAAAGTATTTTAAATATCAAAACTATATTTTGATAGTTTAAAAGGTTTAAGAAATAAAACCGAACATGATACACTGTTAATTTTTTTTTAAGTATGAGCCAATAGTTTTATTTATTTCTGTGTATTAATTCTGCGTGCATTTATCAATTGTAAAAATATAGTATTCTAAAAATATGAATTGCAAGGGCTCTCCAATGGTGTATAACTTTATTTTTCGGAACACAAATGAAAAATTACAAGAAAATAAAATTTACCCTTTTATACAATTCATATGAAAATCCCTTAAAGTTGCCATCAAAGATGGCTGCCTAGATAAGGGATTTTCAATGATGTGGAAACTATCTATAACCGAAATACAAAGCATGAAAGCCTTGCAATTCACTTGTATATATGAACAACATCCATAGGACTTTTCCTGGAAATTCCTGGAACAATTACAAAAAGAAACCACATGCATCCGCAGCAACAATGAGAAGACCGTTGGTTGTTTAATTACAGTAACTTCAAGACTGTACTTTAATATTGGGACTATGTCAAGAAGAAAGTTTAAAAAAATGGTCTGAAATAAATAATCCAACTAGGCTGTGTTATAAAGGAGACTGAACAGTGGAAGAATATTTGAATAACAGACTATGTTCGAAAGTAGGCTTTTTTTGGAGATCAGTAGTATGTTTAAAAGCACTGTGTTTTAATAATAGTGACATTTGAAGTACTAGTTTGTGTTTAAATGATGGAAGTATTAAGATACCAGGCACAATATAAATACCAGGTGTTTGGATTTTTTTGTGTTTATTTAAGCTTAAAATCCTATACTGTGAACATTGGGAGGAATTGCAATGGATTCTGCAAAAAAGTATTTTGTCATAATTTTCTTTTATGCTTTTTTATGCCTTTGAGTAAACATTTTTTTTATTGTAACCATTTTTATCTTTTATTCTTATAATTATTCCTTAATTGTTCTTTATTATTCCATGATATCCTTTCAGTTTCAGTTTTATTAAATATAGTACAAATGTCTGTAAATGCAATTATTTTTGTGTACAAGATTGTTAAGAACAAACACTGTTAATATTTGTTAAATAAGATTAAATTGTGTTTTTTATATTCATTACTGCTGCTGTTAATCCTCTGTATATTAAATGGGTTGAAAGAATTGATTTGAGGACATCTTAAATGAATAATGAAATTTATCATTTTGTAAAAAACTGACATATGTTAATGTCATGAAGTAAAATATGCTCTTTACTGTTTGATAAAAGATTGAACATTATTTTCTAGTGCACCAATTCAAGATATTTTATCGGCAGATAGATAGATAGATCTTTATTCATATATAGCATTCATCAGACATATAGTTTTCATACTTTATACATAATGTACCTGTCATTGTTAGCAGATGGTTATTTCCTTTCATAAAAAGCTGATGTAGAGGATCTGACACAAGTTGTCATTTATTACAATCATTTATTAAACAAGTTCAGGAAAAGTAATAGCAATAGTATTATGCACATCCTATCATTTTTCCTGGATAAGTTTTATGTTCATTTTATGTTGTAAAATAAATAACGTTGTATTATATTCATCACACAATATGCCATCTAGATCAAGGTCTCCACACATTTGTATTTTAATAAAAAAAATGAATATATATTGTAGGATATTTCTAAGCAAATTATAGAAAAGCTAAAGAGATGAGATGTGCAGTAGAAAGTGACATACTATTATGCCATTATTCCATCAAATCACAACAAATCAGTAACATTGACGACATGTTAAATACATTGAATTGGTATGAGCGCTTGTATTATTGAAGCAAGTTTATTATATGCTGTCAATACACATGTCATGTCAATACACATGCCATGTCAATACACTTGCCATGTCAATACACATGTATGTCAATACTCATGTCAATACACATGTCATGTCAATACACATGTATGTCAATACACATGTCATGTCAATACACTTGCCATGTCAATACACATGTATGTCAATACACATGTATGTCGATACACATGTATGTCGATACACATGTCATGTCAATTCACATGTCATGTCAATACACTGTCATGTCAGTACACAAGTCATGTCAATACACATGTCAGAAATAATGTGCATTGTATGTCATACATCTGTGACATCTAAACGTTTATATTTCTGTTTAACATGTTTGTCATTAGAACATTTATCATATTTTCTTTTAAAAATATATTTTTTTGACTCAAGCATTTTAGATTTTTTTTAAATGCTTCACAATAATATGCTTTTTGCATGTAACATAATGTTGTAAAAGATATAGGTCTATATTTTGGATATTTGTACCATTTCATGTTTAAATAATTATATATTTAGAACAAAATAAATGTAACAAGTATATAAATGTGCTTGGAGTTTTTTTATGCCATATGTCACACGTTTATGTGATTGCACAAGCATTCAGCCACAATCCCGATTTTTGTATTATATTACTGTATATTGCACTATTTTGTTAGCTTATTTGCACTATGAAGAATGCCGGCTTTGGGAATTGGTGTATGCAAGCACTGTGCTGTCGCCATTCTCTCACCAGAGGGCGTGCTACACACGTTTCGCTTACACCTCTGTCAACGCCGGGAAAAGTAGTTCTCATTCACGTGATATTCTATCGTCACCTCCGCACAATAGTTCCCCGAAAATTTGGGTTAAAATATATCTTAAACATTGTTCTGAAAAAAATAAAAATACCCATTTTCATTTTAAGTAAAATATACAGAGATCAAAATAATCTCACGAGCATTTATTCATTATTTATATTTTGTACAAAAATCTTGTACACCGGGCGATGACAGAGGTGTAAGCGAAACTTGTGTAGCACGCCCTCTGGTGAGGGAATGTGCTGTCGCAGTACAATCAGAAACCTATCTCACGCAATCGACCCAGACAGCCATACACCCGTCATTTTTGTACTTAATTTGTCACTGGCTAAAAATAGATTGTTGTTCAAAATCAATTAGCTGGGATAGCGGTGGGGCAGACAGATTATCTACAGATAGGAAGATCTGATTCACTGATTCGACATATTGATACTTTTTTCCCTGTAGATGAAAACGTTTTGTCTGTTTCAACAATAAACTGCTTCTGGTTTTTGGGGGCAGTGTCGCTTCATGCCTGTGTAAAGTAGTGCGTGTACAGAAACGTATTTTATGTCGAAGGAAAGTGGACATGTTAACTGTGTCCCGGCGTGCATTAAATGTTGACATTATTACTGTAATTTGTTTAAACTAGATGTTCAAGAGATTATGTTGTGTAATGCAGTTATACATGAAGTGCAGATTTATGAATGAACAACGCCACGCAGGAATATTACTTAGCGGCTAGAGTAAAGTGGCAGAAGAAGGGATAAAATATTAGATTGAGTGTTCCACTTACCATGCATCATATACTAGGCCAATATATTTGCGATAACCTGCGCGTGGCCCCACTGCCTTCTGTGGCTCTATACAAGGTTTGCAATTGGGATTTATATTCAGATCACAGGGATGAAGTATTGAAATAAATAGATTGTGGTAATTTTAAATTCACTGTATTTTTTGTCGCGTCCGATAGTACTTATGAGCATTTATGTTAGACCTAATATTAATTAGAAGGCTATCATGTGGAAAGTATTGTATGTTTAATGTTATAGTTTTTTGAAATATGATGTTTATGATTGTGTTTTGTCCCAATGTATAATCTGTTTTTAGAAGAGGTGGTTATTTTACTGAAGACTTGCCTGGTTTTCATTGCGTTGTGCAATCGATTTACCAAGAAATTTCAAGTGACCATCTTCTGCATACATTTAATCTCATACCGGTGTAAACATACAACCACAAAACGTCTTTTCAGCGCTTGATTAATTGAAGAATTCTAACCCATGTACACTATTGGACATTGGCCTGTTAATTCTTTTTTATGTTATCAATTGATTTGATTGTGATATGTACCATAAGAATTTTAAAATGTTATCGTAATTTTCGGTAAATCCGCGTAGTTCTTAAAGAGAAAGAAAAAAGGAGAAGAAAATCAAAGTGTAATAAATTAAGTAGAACTTTTATTACTAATTTAATGTTATAATAAATAAATGATTTGCCCTGTCTCGTTTCTGGAAAATACACAATTCAAAAACAATTTGACTGTGTGACCATAATTAACGAAACATAGACAAAACGTGTATCTTTTTATCGGTTAAATATCTCTCTCTATCAAAATACTATGTTGTATGTAGTATATACATATACGTCTGCTATAGTGCAACAAGGACATGGCTTAAAAATGACAACAAGAACTTTATTTTAAATATTAATTATAAAAGTTTATGGTGGTAAAACGACAACAAAGACATTTATAAAAATGCTACAGTTAATTATACACAATAATATAGAATACACACATCCGTCAGCTTTGATCATTCAATTACGAACTACCGGGTGGCGAAACATCTCGGACCTAGGTGGCGAAACATCTGGGTAGCGAAACATCCGTCAACCGTATGTACAGAGCCACCCAAGCGCACTTTCATGTTATTTATATAGTTGTATTTTCTTTCTCACAGTGGAGCAGAATTGTGGAAAAATAGGACACAATCATAAATGTTTGAAAAAGCAGAAACAATCTTTTTATAGCCGATGTTTAACAAAGCTAACATGATATATTAAACCAGTCTGCTTCAAAGAAGCCAGTTTAAAATGGTGGTCTTTCAAAACTGCGATTTCCCGGTTTGAGATATCAACAAAGCCAAAATAATTATTTTTGAATTGCTTATATTAAAGATCATTATTAAATATGATTTGATGAAAATCGTTAAAAAAATAAACAATTCGTTTCTTTTAAAAATGTTATTGTTTGTACTTCAGTATGTTATCACCACATTATGTGGCCATCCATAAACAAAAATGTCGTTTTAATATCTACCTATCTATTTATACTGCTGCACGCCCCTTCCGGGTATTACTAGCAGGTGCGCGTCAGTGCAAGAATAAAAGTTTTTAAATGACAAGAAGACGTCAAAGAAAAACAGGGGTGAACTTCTTAAAAGAGTTAAAATCAGTTTAAAAACAGTGTTTTGCTATCTAGGCAGTGTTTAGGGTGTTTAAAGCCTGTCTGAAATGATCAGGATCAGGCTGCAAAACGACGGTGGATGGTAGCTGGTTCCATAATACGACGGTCTTAGGAAAGAAGGAGTATTTAAAAATATCAATTTTAGTGTGAACCTGCCTGTATGTTAATGGATGCATGTGCCTGGTTCTTCTCAATGGCTGTACTAGATATGGTGGGACTGAAATTGCCACAAAACCATGGACTATTTTGAAAAACATACATAGTCTAGCATCGGTTCTTCTGGATTCTAAATGATATGATACTTTTAAGATACGATGCACTTCAATTGAAATTATCTTTTCTAATGTTCCTTTTTTTATTTCCAGTCAATATTGTTCAAATTGCGATGTTTTTATAAACATTTGCCTTGACTTTTCTGAAATCATAATAAATATTCAGCCATTTGGCATCAGTCAACAAAGAATATAATAAGTATACTCATTCATGACACATTTTGACTTAAAAACTAACCCGATACAGGGGTCCTGGCCGTCAACAAACTTGCCAACTGACCCGATAGAGGGGTTCTAGCCGTCAACAAACGTGTCAACTGACCCGAAAGAGGGGTTCTGGCCGTCAACAAACGTGCCAACTGACCCGATAGAGGGGTTCTAGCCGTCAACAAACGTGTCAACTGACCCGAAAGAGGGATTCTGGCCGTCAACAAATGTGTCAACTGACCCGATAGAGGGAGGGGTCTGGCTGTCAACAAACGTGTCAACTGACCCGATAGAGGGGTTCTGGCCGTCAACAAACGTGCTAACTAACCTAGTAGAGGAGCTCTAGCCGTCAACAAACGTGCCAACTGACCCGATAGAGGGGTTCTTACCGTCAACAAACGTGTCAACTGACCCGATAGAGGGGTTCTAGCAGTCAACAAACGTGTCAACTGACCCGATAGAGGGGTTCTAGCCGTCAACAAACGTGCCAACTGAACCGATAGAGGGGTTCTTACCGTCAACAAACGTGTCAACTCACCCGATAGAGGGGTTTTGGCCGTCAACAAACGTGTCAAATGACCCGATAGAGGGGTTTTGGCCGTCAACAAACGTGTCAACTGACCCGATAGAGGGGTTCTGGACGTCAACAAACGTGCTAACTGACCCGATAGAGAGGTTCTGGCCATCAACAAACTTGCCAACTGACCCGATAGAGGGGTTCTAGCCGTCAACAAACGTGTCAACTGACCCGATAGAGGGGATCTAGCCGTCAACAAACGTGCCAACTGACCCGATAGAGGGGTTCTAACCGTCAACATACTTGCCAACTGACCCGATAGAAGGGGTACAGCCGTCAACAAACGTGTCAACTGACCCGATAGAGGGATTCTAGCCGTCAACAAACTTGCCAACTGACCCGATAAAGGATTTCTAGCCGTCAACAAACGTGTCAACTGACCCGATAGAGGGATTCTAGCCGTCAACAAACGTGCCAACTGACCTTATAGAGGGGTCTGGCCGTCAACAAACGTGTCAACTGACCCAATAGAGGGATCTGGCCGTCAACAAACGTGTCAACTGACCCGATAGAGGGGTTCTAGCCGTCAACAAACGTGCCAACTGACCCAATAGAGAGGTTCTGGCAGTCAACAAACGTGCAAACTGACCCAATAGAGGGGTCTGGCCGTCAACAAACGTGCCAACTGACCTTATAGAGGGATCTGGCCGTCAACAAACGTGTCAACTGACCCAATAGAGGGATCTGGCCGTCAACAAACGTGCCAACTGAGCCGATAGAGGGGTTCTGGACGTCAACAAACGTGCTAACTGACCCGGTAGAGAGGTTCTGGCCGTCAACAAACTTGCCAACTGACCCGATAGAGGGGTTCTAGCCGTCAACAAACGTGTCAACTGACCCGATAGAGGGACTCTAGCCGTCATCAAACTTGCCAACTGACCCGATAGAGGGGTTCTAGCCGTCAACAAACGTGTCAACTGACCCGATAGAGGGGATCTAGCCGTCAACAAACGTGCCAACTGACCCGATAGAGGGGTTCTAACCGTCAACATACTTGCCAACTGACCCGATAGAAGGGGTACAGCCGTCAACAAACGTGTCAACTGACCCGATAGAGGGATTCTAGCCGTCAACAAACTTGCCAACTGACCCGATAAAGGATTTCTAGCCGTCAACAAACGTGTCAACTGACCCGATAGAGGGATTCTAGCCGTCAACAAACTTGCCAACTGACCCGATAGAGGGGTTCTAGCCGTCAACAAACGTGCCAACTGACCTTATAGAGGGGTCTGGCCGTCAACAAACGTGTCAACTGACCCAATAGAGGGATCTGGCCGTCAACAAACGTGCCAACTGACCCGATAGAGGGGTTCTGGACGTCAACAAACGTGCTAACTGACCCGATAGAGAGGTTCTGGCCGTCAACAAACTTGCCAACTGACCCGATAGAGGCGTTCTAGCCGTCAACAAACGTGTCAACTGACCCGATAGAGGGATTCTAGCCGTCATCAAACTTGCCAACTGACCCGATAGAGGGGTTCTAGCCGTCAGCAAAGGTGTCAACTGACCCGATAAAGGATTTCTAGCCGTCAACAAACGTGTCAACTGACCCGATAGAGGGATTCTAGCCGTCATCAAACTTGCCAACTGACCCGATAGAGGGGTTTTAGCCGCCAGCAAAGGTGTCAACTGACCCGATAAAGGATTTCTAGCCGTCAACAAACGTGTCAACTGACCCGATAGAGGGATTCTAGCCGTCAACAAACTTGCCAACTGACCCGATAGAGGGGTCTGGCCGTCAACAAATGTGCCAACTGACCTTATAGAGGGGTCTGGCCGTCAACAAACGTGTCAACTGACCCAATAGAGGGATCTGGCCGTCAACAAACGTGCCAACTGACCCGATAGAGGGGTTCTGGACGTCAACAAACGTGCTAACTGACCCGATAGAGAGGTTCTGGCCGTCAACAAACTTGCCAACTGACCCGATAGAGGGGTTCTAGCCGTCAACAAACGTGTCAACTGACCCGATAGAGGGACTCTAGCCGTCATCAAACTTGCCAACTGACCCGATAGAGGGGTTCTAGCCGTCAACAAACGTGTCAACTGACCCGATAGAGGGGATCTAGCCGTCAACAAACGTGCCAACTGACCCGATAGAGGGGTTCTAACCGTCAACATACTTGCCAACTGACCCGATAGAAGGGGTACAGCCGTCAACAAACGTGTCAACTGACCCGATAGAGGGATTCTAGCCGTCAACAAACGTGTCAACTGACCCGATAGAGGGGTTCAGGCCGCCAACAAACGTGTCAACTGACCCGATAGAGGGGTTCTGGACGTCAACAAATGTGCCAACTGACTCGATAGAGAGGTTCTGGCCGTCAACAAACGTGCCAACTGAGCCTATAGAGGGGTTCTAGCCATCAACAAACGTTCTGGCCGTCAACAAACGTGTCAACTGACCCAAAAGAGTGATTCTGGCCGTCAACAAATGTGCTAACTAACCTAGTAGAGGAGCTCTAGCCGTCAACAAACGTGCCAACTGACCCGATAGAGGGGTTCTTACCGTCAACAAACGTGTCAACTGACCCGATAGAGGGGTTCTAGCAGTCAACAAACGTGTCAACTGACCCGATAGAGGGGTTCTAGCCGTCAACAAACGTGCCAACTGAACCGATAGAGGGGTTCTTACCGTCAACAAACGTGTCAACTCACCCGATAGAGGGGTTTTGGCCGTCAACAAACGTGTCAAATGACCCGATAGAGGGGTTTTGGCCGTCAACAAACGTGTCAACTGACCCGATAGAGGGGTTCTGGACGTCAACAAACGTGCTAACTGACCCGATAGAGAGGTTCTGGCCATCAACAAACTTGCCAACTGACCCGATAGAGGGGTTCTAGCCGTCAACAAACGTGTCAACTGACCCGATAGAGGGGATCTAGCCGTCAACAAACGTGCCAACTGACCCGATAGAGGGGTTCTAACCGTCAACATACTTGCCAACTGACCCGATAGAAGGGGTACAGCCGTCAACAAACGTGTCAACTGACCCGATAGAGGGATTCTAGCCGTCAACAAACTTGCCAACTGACCCGATAAAGGATTTCTAGCCGTCAACAAACGTGTCAACTGACCCGATAGAGGGATTCTAACCGTCAACAAACGTGCCAACTGACCTTATAGAGGGGTCTGGCCGTCAACAAACGTGTCAACTGACCCAATAGAGGGATCTGGCCGTCAACAAACGTGTCAACTGACCCGATAGAGGGGTTCTAGCCGTCAACAAACGTGCCAACTGACCCAATAGAGAGGTTCTGGCAGTCAACAAACGTGCAAACTGACCCAATAGAGGGGTCTGGCCGTCAACAAACGTGCCAACTGACCTTATAGAGGGGTCTGGCCGTCAACAAACGTGTCAACTGACCCAATAGAGGGATCTGGCCGTCAACAAACGTGCCAACTGAGCCGATAGAGGGGTTCTGGACGTCAACAAACGTGCTAACTGACCCGGTAGAGAGGTTCTGGCCGTCAACAAACTTGCCAACTGACCCGATAGAGGGGTTCTAGCCGTCAACAAACGTGTCAACTGACCCGATAGAGGGACTCTAGCCGTCATCAAACTTGCCAACTGACCCGATAGAGGGGTTCTAGCCGTCAACAAACGTGTCAACTGACCCGATAGAGGGGATCTAGCCGTCAACAAACGTGCCAACTGACCCGATAGAGGGGTTCTAACCGTCAACATACTTGCCAACTGACCCGATAGAAGGGGTACAGCCGTCAACAAACTTGCCAACTGACCCGATAAAGGATTTCTAGCCGTCAACAAACATGTCAACTGACCCGATAGAGGGATTCTAGCCGTCAACAAACTTGCCAACTGACCCGATAGAGGGGTTCTAGCCGTCAACAAACGTGCCAACTGACCTTATAGAGGGGTCTGGCCGTCAACAAACGTGTCAACTGACCCAATAGAGGGATCTGGCCGTCAACAAACGTGCCAACTGACCCGATAGAGGGGTTCTGGACGTCAACAAACGTGCTAACTGACCCGATAGAGAGGTTCTGGCCGTCAACAAACTTGCCAACTGACCCGATAGAGGGGTTCTAGCCGTCAACAAACGTGTCAACTGACCCGATAGAGGGACTCTAGCCGTCAACAAACTTGCCAACTGACCCGATAAAGGATTTCTAGCCGTCAACAAACATGTCAACTGACCCGATAGAGGGATTCTAGCCGTCAACAAACTTGCCAACTGACCCGATAGAGGGGTTCTAGCCGTCAACAAACGTGCCAACTGACCTTATAGAGGGGTCTGGCCGTCAACAAACGTGTCAACTGACCCAATAGAGGGATCTGGCCGTCAACAAACGTGCCAACTGACCCGATAGAGGGGTTCTGGACGTCAACAAACGTGCTAACTGACCCGATAGAGAGGTTCTGGCCGTCAACAAACTTGCCAACTGACCCGATAGAGGGGTTCTAGCCGTCAACAAACGTGTCAACTGACCCGATAGAGGGACTCTAGCCGTCATCAAACTTGCTAACTGACCCGATAGAGGGGTTCTAGCCGTCAGCAAAGGTGTCAACTGACCCGATAAAGGATTTCTAGCCGTCAACAAACGTGTCAACTGACCCGATAGAGGGGATCTAGCCGTCAACAAACGTGCCAACTGACCCGATAGAGGGGTTCTAACCGTCAACATACTTGCCAACTGACCCGATAGAAGGGGTACAGCCGTCAACAAACGTGTCAACTGACCCGATAGAGGGATTCTAGCCGTCAACAAACTTGCCAACTGACCCGATAAAGGATTTCTAGCCGTCAACAAACGTGTCAACTGACCCGATAGAGGGATTCTAGCCGTCAACAAACTTGCCAACTGACCCGATAGAGGGGTTCTAGCCGTCAACAAACGTGTCAACTGACCCGATAGAGGGGTTCTGGCCGTCAACAAACGTGCCAACTGACCCGATAGAGGGGGTACAGCCGTCAACAAACGTGTCAACTGACCCGATAGAGGGGTTCTAGCCGTCAACAAACGTGCCAACTGACCCGATAGAGAGGTTCTGGCAGTCAACAAACGTGCAAACTGACCCAATAGAGGGGTCTGGCCGTCAACAAACGTGCCAACTGACCTTATAGAGGGGTCTGGCCGTCAACAAACGTGTCAACTGACCAAATAGAGGGATCTGGCCGTCAACAAACGTGCCAACTGAGCCGATAGAGGGGTCTGGCCGTTAACAAACTTGCCAACTGACCCGATAGAGGGGTCTGGCCGTCAACTTACGTGCAAACTAACCCGATAGAGGGTTCTGACCGTCCACAAACGTGCCAACTGGCCCAATAGAGGAGTTCTAGCCGTCAACAAACGTGCCAACTGTCCCGATAGAGGGGTCCTGGTCGTTAACGGACGTGTCAATTGACCCGATAGAGGGGTTCTGGCCGTCAACAAGCGTGCCAAATTGTTTACATACATAATAAATAATCAATTTGAACTTACAGATTGGGTGCTTGCTACAGGAAATATATTTAATTGATCAAAGCTGGGTTTTTTTTAATTAATTCTTCGTGTATCTCAGTAAAATTCCACTGTATGCCCATGCTTCAGTCTTAATTCTTTTTTTCAAAAGTTATAAACTGGAAAAATCTTTTTTAGGTTTCTGCAGCAGCTATATATACCAAATACCTAAGAACAAGGGAGATAAGAATGTAGAGTTTTAATAAAGTCCCTTTACATTCGAAAAGAGGTACTACATAGCTGTAGTATCTAAGGGTGTTTGTCAATTAACAGTATGCACTACAGCATTACAATTGTACGCAACCCAGTGTAGATATATGGACACAAGTCGTCAAAATACGGAAGACTCGTGCATATCTTCCTTAAACGCATGCATATAGTATTCTTAAATAAATAAATAACCGCGCAAAAAAATAATTTCTTTCATAATCATATACACATGATATAACTGACTTAACATTTATCGTGATGTTAAGTCCATTATATACCCCAGAAACGACAAGTCTATTTAAGGAAATTATTTTTGTCATTCCTAGATTATTCTTTGTATAGTATATTAAAACGTTTAATATTTCCCCAGTGATAATAGTTGATTTAATTGGATGGCAAATTGATTACTATAAAAAAAAAGAACTGATAATGATGGACTGACAAAATGAACTGTTTCAATAACATCAGTCATAAATGAGAAATTCATCAAAGAGTATTGCAACATAAAACCATTGGGCATTTTTAAGTCACCCTATTCATTTAACAAAATAATCAGTTAAAACGCTAGTGGTTTTGTTGTTATACAATATTAATTCAGAACTCGTGCAAACATATCTACATATATGAAACTAGTCGTAACAAAAACTGCTAGATATTGAGAAAAAAAGTTGAGAAAGTTGATCTTCACACACACACGCACGCACGCACGCACGCCGCACGCACACACGCACGCACACGCACAAACACAACACACACATAACACACACAAAAACAACAACAAACTCATGTGGGGGAATATGTTTGTGACTGCTTTAAAATATACTTAAATACCTGGACTGAATGGCAATAATTTGGGAATTAATAATAAATAAATAACAATCAACAAAACAACAACTAACGAACAAATAGAAACAATCTGTGTTGTGAGCTTCCTTATTAAGAATTGTGAGATTTTTAAAGATTGTTTTCAATTAGCACCTTATGTGTTTGTATACTTTCACAATAATTTTGTGTTTAGATTAAAATATATTTCGTTATTGTCATTCATAAAAAAAACTGATGACATTATGGGAGTAATCATAATGTTAATGATGGGAAAATAAAACCGTGTCTCACATGTTTCAAGATTCCCCTGTTATATATATAAAGATTTGATCTGTATTTTGTGTTGGTTCGTGACAAATAGAACTACACAATCAGCACTTTATATGTTTTAAAATTGTTCTATTCACAATCGAGCCATTCAGTGAATTGTTTGTGACCGACGTTGGCACATGACGTACATTAGCGCATGCGCAGTTCGGATATATACTATGTTTTTTAGCTTCAAGACAATCACCAAGCGAGACCACTTAAAAACTAATAACTTCTTGATTGAAAACAGAACATTAGGCAAATTAGCAATTACGACATATCTCGGCGTGTTGTTAAGATCAAATTGCGCATATAATAAACAGAAATATCATATTATCTGTTGACGTATCACGATTTATTGTTTTTAATACACGTCCATGACCATGAACTAGTTGCATAAAACTGGGCTATATAGCAAAACTTGCCCTTAAAAGGACAGCTGATTTTGACGTATAACAACCTTTCATAATAAGCTGGGCTGTCTATGTCTAGAATTTACACTAATTGAAGTTATAATTTTATTTAAACATAAAGGCTAGATTCCAAACTGTTGGAAACTTCAATGACAGGATACAAGCTTGATTTGCACCAACATCAACAATGATGGTAAGTACTGATCTAACTTTAGAGGTATAAAAACATTTGATGCAAAACATCAAAGGTCGCCGTCGAAGTCCTGTTAAAAAATGGAAGACTTTTGCCTATCAACAAACTGACCGAGAAACAGCAAAACCTTGTTATTAAAAGATTTGCAATTCCGCCAAATTGTTATGTCTTTAAATTATATTCAATAACGTGATAGATATTATAAGCGAAAATAGACTACAGACAGTCTCGTTAAAGAATAGGAAGAACAAATCTCTAAGAACTTGTATACAATTTATTTGACACTAATTATATCTGTTTAATGCAAGTGCAAAACAAAAGGAAGAGTGTTACAATTATTTCTTGTCATTGCTGAGAAATGTTGATACCAGCATTTATAATTGAAATGACATCATCATGGAGCCATTTAACACATTTTAGCGCCAAATCCCATTATTATGGGATTATTTACTAAAGATTGGATGATGTTTGAAATATTTAATTTATAGAAAGACGTGACATTCATTTAACATTTATTTAAACAAAATCTTGTAAACAAACATGTAGATCCTTAGTCTATACAGACAGGGGCGGATCCAGAAAAGTTTGGTGTGGAGGGGGGTATGACGCAAGATCCATTCAACTTTATCGTAGTAATAACTGGTTATATAAATATGCACAGTAAGGGACCATAACTTCGACCTAAGCAGTCAACAGACAAAATTTACATTAAAAGCTTAGTATTTTTAAGCTTACATGTATGTGTTTTCACAACTGTGCTCCTTTATCTGGTTGGAGGGGGCGTGTGTGTGTGGGGTGGGGTGGGGGTGTAGGGGGTGGGGGTGGAGCATCAACCATCCCCCCAACCCCGGATCCATCCCTGTATATAGATGAACACGTATTACTGAGGAGGTTCCAGTCCTGTGATCTTATTCAATATTTAATATGCTCTGACTTGAATAATATATTGGTATACATGGTATTATCATGTTATGGTATTTACATAGTATTGACATAGTATTTGGAAACCAAACACTATTTTGCCGACCATTTGATGAAATAAACGAGGAAATAGATGTCCCCCCATTTTGTTAGCTGATAAATATACACGTTTTCGAAAGCTTAAATTTATTACAATATTTGGAACGATACGTAACAGACAAAATAAAATAGGAAAACTTCAACAACATGTATCGGACAATGGTAGTTCATACCCAATGTTGGTACTTTATCATTATTTGATGTAAGATCTCACTTTTGATACGTCTAGGGGGTGCTCTGTGAAATTTCAAGTCCACTTTTATATTCAGTATCAATCTTTAACAAATGTTTAAAGAATATATATTTCTAAAAGAAGCACGAATTTTAAATTCTGATTTTAAGATCATACCTATAAACAACCTCGATAAAGGTTTTGGAAAGTACTACCCTTTCATAAACCGTTTCAAATATATTCACATCACAGATACAACGTAATCTAGATGTTCCAACACAATCAGATCAGGTAAGCTCTGAACAAACGTTGATTACCTTCACGTGATTTTTATTACTTCAGACCTGTTTTCAAAGTTTGTGAACTCTTTATTTCGCAAGACTTCAACAGAATATATAAATACATCAGCCGTTTATGATTTGATGTGGGAGTATGCATACAGCAAACATCAGTTACTTGACGTTAACGCCATGATGCCAAGATATTTCCCGCACAAGATGTATTCCCTATATTTATTGATTTTGTTAACTGTTTATTAACCCAATATCGTCCCACCAACAATATTTCAGTTATCTGGAGACGGTGTACACTTGAAGCAGATATAGTGCTGCCTTCACTGTGTATAGCATGCCGGAACACCTGGCATGGTACCACACCCAGTCACATTATCCTGACACTGGGCCAACCAGTCGTGGAACTACCCTTATATTTGCTTGAGCGTTAGCAAGGGAGCTATTATACGACTATTAATCTTAACAACTTTTGATATGTCGAGGCATGTTCGGGGTATTTGTGCATAATTTCTGCAATAACTCTAACCAAAACCGTCAGGTTAAAGGTATATTTTAATACCAAAAACCGTCATGGCAAAGGTATATCAATATATCCGCCCACACACACACACACACTCTGTGTTCATCCATGCTACATGTATCTCTTATGTAAGACAGTACTCGTACAACGCCTTAAAATCAATCTGAATGTTCCTTTCAGATCTATAAATTAGCAATATTGGGAGATCTACTAAAATATTCACGTCAGAACGGATTACCAGCATGTAAATATAACGCGATCTCAAAACAAAGTTATCACGTGGTTTTCTAAGTTTGAAAATAGCTAACTGTGCAGCGCGGGTCAGATATGACATGCATTTTTGTAATTGCTTCCCATTTCATATAAATGTAAGATATCAATTAACATTAGCAATTCGCGGGATCTGTTCAAGATAAATGACTCATTAAATTATTTGACGAAAATGGCCCAAACTGCCGGGTTCCACATTAAAGAATGGTGAATATGTTAGTTAAAACTGAAATCAATGTTTCAGTTTCATTTGTTACAAATCGCCAAAGCATATGACAAGGCGCTGGGATACTAGGTTAATATAGTTGACTAGAATATTCCAGCTGACAAACCCTTTTGCTAGTACGTCATTATTAGGTCTATTATCAACATAACATTGCGAAACCTGTCAGTTAGCTATATATTATAAATAATAATACTAAATATTAGATTTCGTGTTAATTTTGTTAATATTTATTTAGGACTGGTTAGCACACATACCAAACAGAACCGGATCTCGTGAGACATATTTATAACACAAATGTTGTCAAAACTTTGCATCATTTTATTCCCTTGTCGACAAAGAAACGTCAGTCCAGAAAAGGCGACCGGCCGAATAGATCAGGTGGTAAAGCGTCGGCTTGCGGATCGGTAGGTCGTGGGTTCAAACACCGGCCGGGTCAAACAAAAGACATTAAAGTTGGTGGTAGTGGCTTCCCTCCAAACGCTCGGGGCTAAAGGGACAGCATTACGCCTGACTCGTCGGTGTCAGTATAATGGACCGGCCGGGTTCAGTCCCTGGGCACCTCATAAGTGTCCCTGTGCTATGATAATAGAAATGTCACTGCACAGTATCGGCAAAAATGCTGGCAAATTCTATCCCAGAAAAGGCGTACTAACTGTTAATAGAACACACGAGCTGATGCATTGTGTTAGCTCTCAGTGATAAACTGGTCGTTTATCTCCCGGAGTATCTTTTGATTTACCAGTACATGATTTATTTGCGACATGAGGTATGTCGCCAAATTTCAGATTGAAAAGAGCGATGGGAAGGCCAAATATTTCAAACACAGCCAAACTAAACATCTACATCATCATGGGTCAACATATGAGTAGACATTGCGATGCTGTCAAAAAATCTGCAAACGACAGGTTACTCAGTATAGAAAATCCAGGGATGGATCCAGGGGTGGGAATGGGGGATACATCCCCCACTACCAAGCAGGTAAAAGAGTAGAGTTGTGAAAACACATAAAAGGTTAAAAATATGAAGCTTTTAAAGTACATTTTGTCTGTTGAGTGATTAGGTCGAAGTTAGGGTCCCTAACTGTGTATGTTTATCCAGTATTTCTTTTTTTTTTTTTACTTTATACTTTTTTTTTTCAAATTGTATGCAGGTAATTTCAACTTGGAAGCCATGCAGTCTTTGGCGTAGGTAACTTCACCTTGTAATAATGTTACATATTTGAATGTAATTTATTGCATGTAGGTAACTTAAACTTGTAAGCCTTCAAATCTTGTAATAAAAGTGTGGATTATTATTATGGTTTCATTTTATCATAACAGAATATGAAAGTGAGTTTAAGTGACCTAATATTACTGTAGACATTTATCATTCTACAGCATTAGTAGATTATGATGTATGATTCGCGAATACTGCGATAAAATTAAATGGATCTTGACTCATACCCCGCACCTCATACAAAAAAGTTTCTGGATCCGGCCCTCAGTAGATAAACTATAAGACGATTCTTTTCCATTAAAAAAGTCCTACAATTTTGAAGAAATGTTGAACGTGTTTCGAACTGCCGAAGTCTCGGTGCAGTCAATGGTAAGAGCGTAACATTCCAAGAAGTAGTCCATAATGAAACGTTTATAAGTGTAGACATTTAAATTTTAAAAGAAAAACCCTTATATATGAGTATTTTCTCACGGCTATATACATATTGGCAGAGCAGAACTCTTCAAACATTAATAAATATCGTCCCGACCTGATTTTAACCAATAATTGTTTCTATAACCAAGTATATCTAGCATTTACCATGGTTCCTTCAACAAGAACACGTGAAAGTTCTGGACCGGCCGGAATAGCTCAAGCGGCAGAGCGTCGGCTTGCGAATCGGGAGGACACGGGTTCAAACGTTCAATCGACACAAATATACTATGAATAATAATATTTATTGTATGCTAACGATACATCTGTGACGGAAACGTCAGCCAAGAAATTGTGAATTTTATTATTATCTTACTTTTATGCCGAGAAACTTATAATTTATGTTCTGCAAGTAACTTCCTACATGTTTGTTTGTTTACACAACATCGCTTGGTGCAGTAAAAACAACAACTGCGATGTCCTCACGCGCCATATATTAATAAAGGGCGCATGAATACATCACAGTTTTTTTCTTCAGAAAGCGTTGTTGTGTGTAAATATATATACATTTTGTTGCTAAAGTATTAATTTTCAGCTGATTTTTTTTTTAAATTTTAGAAACTTATTTTTATACACGTCATATAATTAATGGGTTATTAGTTCAGTGAACGTAGATTTTGCAATCGCCTTGTCAGATCACAATCCGTTTAAATGTCCATTCTTCTGTTCTTCTTAAAATGCGTCACTAATTTCAAATAATGTTTTCTTTAAATATATTTCTATTTTGATAACATACTAGAAAATGCACAATAAATAAGAGCGTTTATTTGTGCTTATTTGTCCATTTTCTTGTGAACTGTCTATAACAGAGCATTGGACACTAAGCTACGTTACAAATGCTAGCTCTCCAGTTCTAGTGATCTATTTTTAAATTGGAGCAGTTAGCTCAATATGATTCATAAAACCGTTATGACACAGGTTAAGAATAGCTTTCATAGTGTAATTTATTGCGACTAAAGAACAGAAGTTTGTACTTGGACTCTAAGTCTGTAAGGCACGAAATGAACAAGTTCCCGCTGGGAACTGTTTTCTTAGTCTGTCACCTTCAACTGGAGCTGTATTATCAGGATCTGTCACCTCCTAGTTGGGAGCTGTCTTATCAGGATCTGTCACCTCCCAGCTGGGAGCTGTTTATCAGGACCTCTCACCTCCGCTGTCCCCTGGGAGCTGTCTGATCAGGATCTGTCGACTCCCAGCTGGGAGCTGTTTTATCAGGATCAGTCACTTCCCGCTGGGAGCTGTCTTATCAGGATCTGTCACTTCCCGCTGGCAGCTGTCTTACCAGGATCTGTCACCTCCCAGCTGGGAGCTGTCTTATCAGGATCTGTCACCTCCCAGCTGGCAGCTGTCTTACCAGGATCTGTCACTTCCCGCTGGGAGCTGTCTTATCAGGATCTGTCACCTCCCAGCTGAGAGCTGTTTTATCAGGATCCGTACCCATCCCAGCTGGGAGGTGTTTTATCAGGATCTGTCACCTCCCAGCTGGGAGCTGTCTTATCAGGATCTGTCACCTCCGCTGGGAGCTGTCTTATCAGGATCTGTCACCTCCCAGCTGGGAGCTGTTTTATCAGGATCAGTTACCTCCGCTGGGAGCTGTTTTATCACGATCAGTCACCTCCGCTGGGAGCTGTCTTATCAGGATCAGTCACCTCCGCTGGGAGGAGCTGTTTTATCTGGATCTGTCCCTTCCCGCTGGGAGCTGTCTTATCAGGATCTGTGACTTCCCGATGGGACCTGTCTTATCAGGATCTGTCACCTCCAAGCTGGGAGCTGTCTTATCAGGACCTGTCTTCCCGCTGGGAGCTGTCTTATCAGGATCTGTCACCTCCCAGCTGGGAGCTGTCTTATCAGGATCTGTCACCTCCCAGCTGAGAGCTGTCTTATCGGTATCTGTCACCTCCCGCTTGGAGCGGTTTTTATCAGGTTCTGCATTATTTGCAGCTGAGTTTCTAACAATAACGGTTGGTTTGATATGGTTTTTAAATCTGAGCACCTGTCCAAATGTAATTCCGTACTGGACACTTCTTTGTAAAATAACCTATAATTATATGTACATGCAGTTGTTCTTCAATATCTTTAACTGCACGTGAATGTATGCAGCGAGATAGGCGTGAGTCCGCGGAATCAGGTTATGTACTTGAGAACAGTACTGTATTCCTATTACAATGTGTTATGTTCTGGTTAGCCGAAAAGTGAGGTATGTTCATTTTTAAAAGGAATGTTATTGTTAAGCTTATTATAAATTATTTATTTTAGTGCTATAATGCACTTTACCGGGTTGAATTCGGTCCTAATGTTGGTTTCGTTAGAAGTGGGGATTTAGGGTCAGAACCAAAAATAAAACAAACAAAAATGATAAGTTTAAAAAGGAAATACTCAAAGTAAAGAATAACTATACTTGAATAAACATTATTCAAATAATGCAGTATTATTGCGTACAGGTAAAGTGCAATCCCCAATATTTTACATCTTTTTTATATCTTTATTGCAAAACACAAAAATAAATGCCGATTGTAGAAGGAATGCCTTTCAGATTATTTTTACATGGTTCTACAAAACCGTCTGTTATGTACTTCACTGCCGGACATGTTAAATTTCAAAATTTCTTGACGGCCTCTTATGTTGGAATATTACATGAACATTTATTTCAGTACGTTTACAGCTAATTTCACGTGGCATGATGAACCAATTTGCAGCTTTAAAGGCGGTATCCGACATTTTAGACAAAATGATTTTTTTTCTTATATAACTAAATAATTCATTGTTACCTGAAAAGGTCCTGCAAAATGATTTTTCCGTGATGCACAAGTCCTGTGTGAACAGTGAAGCATAAATCCCCACTCATCATTGCAAACAGGTATTTTTTTAATCTGAGCCACACTGCAGAGATAGCTATTTTTAAACTAAGAAAACCACGTGACAACTTAGTTTGACAGCTCTCCTTTCCGCGTGTGTCACGTCGAAGCATTTAATAACGAAGACATCTTCTACCGGGTAGTTGACCTGGAGTGTTCTTGTTCTGTCCAGACATTTGTCTGGGATCTTCCTCGCCCAAAATAGCCGGACCTCACTATAAGGACATAATTGTGTCGATGTTCTGTGTTTCAAAATTAAAAACTAAAGACTATGCATTTTCCTTAAAATATACGAAGTTCACCTTGTTCGATAAAGAACTTGGCACAGAAACGTTGACTTCAAAGAATTAAACTTTTAAAGGAAAACATCGTTTTTATGTATACTCCCACGCCAAAACACAAGCTACTGATGTTTATTTTGATAACACATCTTTGACCTCACGCTTCGAAAATAGGCTTTAATTAAAATTAACGATCTGGAGTGTTGAAACATCTGGATTTTATGGAAATGATAAACCAGAAGCAAACACGTTTTGCCATGTAGGAATTTGCAGATGTTATAATTAAATTTTAACTAATTAGATAAATAAGTATTTATATACAACACAAGGATATAATATTCATTGAATGGAAAAATATCTTGCAATAATTTGATAATAATCCTAATAAATAATATTATATCACGTAAACCAACACCCCCGCGGGTTTGTTCAAGAGAAATCTCAATTTCAATAATGTTAAAGGTGCAATAATTGATCATGAATATTCAGTTTATGGTGCGTATGTTACATGTACTGTTTTAATGCGGGGTCTCATTAATATTCAGTTTATGGTGCGTATGTTACATGTACTGTTTTAATGCGGGGTCTCATTAATATTCATTTTGTGGTACATATGATACATGTAATGTTTTAATGCGGGGTCTCATTAATATTCATTTTGTGGTACATATGATACATGTAATGTTTTAATGCGGTGTCTCATTAATATTCATTTTGTGGTACATATGATACATGTAATGTTTTAATGCGGGGTCTCATTTATATTCATTTTGTGGTACATATGATACATGTAATGTTTTAATGCGGTGTCTCATTAATATTCATTTTGTGGTATATATGATACATGTAATGTTTTAATGCGGGGTCTCATTAATATTCATTTTGTGGTACATATGATACATGTAATGTTTTAATGATGTGTCTAATAATTTAAACAATAGCATATTCTGACTGTATTGAACAGAAACTGTATATTCAGATTTCGGCTATGTAAATCTAATACATTGTAAGACATACAATATAAAGGGAAAAATCTTTTTGCGCCTTTTACGAATTTTACTTTATCAAATAACAAATTAAAAAGATATGAAAATTCAGGTTATACGCAAAAATAAGACTAACTCTTACAAAAGAGTCTCTATTATAACACCCTACGTACTAATAAAATATACTTATAAATAGTCACTGCAATTTTCTTTATCATCATTTTTTAAAAAAAATTGCTACTGGGTTTTCTTTGTTTGACAAAAATAAAATAATATTAAAAACAACAACAAAAACAATACAAAATATACCCCCAAAAAATGAATATAAGTCATCTCATTCTCGCAATCCTTTGAAAATATTAATTAGTTCGTACATAACTAGAACAAGTTTCATCTAGGTTATCAAGTTACACAATGAAACATTGTGAAATGAGTTGTGTTTCTTCGCACTTATATACAACAATAAGACTATATGACAATGTCATACGAGCATTGCGACATATACCCCCTTGTCAGTTTTCTAATGAAATATTAATGCAACTAAGTGTCTATTTCAACTATTGAATTGATTATTCTCTCTCTCTCTCTCTCTCTCTCTCTCTCTCTCTCTCTGTCTCTCTCTCTCTCTGTCTCTCTCTTTCTGTCTCTCTCTCTGTCTCTCTCTCTGTCTCTCTCTCTGTCTCTCTGTCTCTCTGTCTCTCTGTCTCTGTCTCTGTCTCTGTCTCTCTCTCTCTCTCTCTCTCTCTCTCTCTCTCTCTCTCTCTCTCTCTCTCTCTCTCTCTCTCTATATATATATATATATATATATATATATATATATATATATATATATATATATATATATATATATATATAGGGAGATAGAGAGAGAGAGAGAGAGAGAGAGAGAGAGAGAAAGAGAAAGAGAGAGAGAGAGAGACATGTATATATAAACCATGTTTGCAATAAAATGTTCGTCAAAAGTGTTTCATTAAAAACGGACAGTCGTGTATGGGTATGTTTTAACATTTTTTTTATGGTAAAAACACAATGAAGTGTGATCCCTAGTCTATTAATGAATAATTTTACTTAAGTTACATCCATATAAACAAATCCCTAAATTATTTTCTAATATATCGAAAATTGTTGGTAAAAGACGCCAAAATGTGGCATTCCTTTGACTTAACTTTACTGCTTTTAAAGGTTAAAATTTCTGAGTTATGACAAAAAAGAATTCCATATCTCTGACGTGTACTGTTTATATCTCGTACAGTCTTTTTGTTAAAAGATATAATCAAAGCACTTTCCATTGAAATCCTTACACATTTTTGATAGAACCTCTCTAATTAGCAACATTAGCGTGGGTGAGCGGATGAAAAGCATTTCGGTATATATATGCTTTTGCTCAATCAATTCACCCGGATTATTCTCTTCATCTATTTAAACAATTTCTTTTACCATATCCATAGCATGCTTTAGCATAAATCCATCTCCATAACTGGTCTTTGATTTCTTGAATGTAAAATCCGTAAGTGCTTTATTGCAAAGAAGTGTGGTATTTAAGGGAGCTAAATATGTTATAAATCAAACACTGAACATGCTTTGAACATATACTGGCAAAAGGTCGAAAGTTTGCATATTTTACTTTTGTTACTTTTAACTGGATTATTTAAGGGTCAGCACATACATCCGTATTTTATCGTTACCCCAAATTAGCAAACTGAAGCCTTACATCGGTCCGTTTACCAGAATCCTTCGTGTAGCTCGACAAATGATGTGCTTAAGTTCGCGCTGCCGCTTGCTTGCATGTGCGTGTTTACGTTTTATGTTTGCACGCAAATGTTACTGCGTGTGATTGCGTCTAAACGTGTGCATACATGCTTTAATATTTTATGTGTTCCTGCTTTTGCCCGTTCCTTGCACGAAAACGCCTGGGTATGCGTGCAAATATGATTATTTTTGTATATACACTACTACGAACTGAAGTTTTTTTTTTTGTTGCTTAAATCCAATTTATTTCTAATTCATCTTTGAACTATTTAAATCTTCGCTCGGAAATGTAAAACTGTGTTAATCGAAAAAAGTAAAGTGATTAATCTGTCACCTCAATGTAATATAATGTGTAGACATAATGTCTTTCAAAATATTTGTCTTTTCTTAAGGTAGAGCAAATGTAATGCTGCACCATTGCTGAACATTTAAACATATCAGAATTAGGGGTTTTGCTTAATTTAATTGCAAATTTATTACCTGATATACTTAAAGTCTAAAAAAAATCAAAACCATGTGGTGAAATTATTTCTATTTTTCAGCATCAACCAAAATACCTAATAGAACATATTGGGCAGCTCTGAAATAAATCATTTGGCTATAAAACAAAATACAAAATACAAATAATATTCTTAAGTAAGAATTGCTCAAGTCATGGATTTCAATCCACAATATCTTCATTATGTATTTAGCTAGACATCTGTATTTTTGCATGACACCTTTAGCATTGCTACTTAGAGCTTAAAAATCATATTAAAACTTTATAAATAAGCTTAGTTTTGTTGGTATGAAAACTGGGACTTGGACTTGAGTCAAAACTTACACATGTAGGTGGTATCCGACAATTTACAGACACCAAATGCAGGTAATAATATGTTTCCACGGATTTTGGGAATTTACGCATAATGTCAGTATAAACTCAAACTTTGGTCTAAATATAGACGCCTTTGAACACTCCCTATATGTGAGACCGAACTCATTGCAAAAAAACCCAACTCAATGTTTATTAATTCAAAATCTATAAATAAACACCAAAGCGATCTCTGTTGAAAATAGATACCGACGTCAGCACGGACTAACCGGATGACGATGTAACGCGATATCAAAAGTAAGTTGTCACGTGTTTTTTTTTTCGTTTAAAAATAGCTATCTCTGCAACGTAGCTCAGATAGGAAATACCTGTTTGTAATTATGATTGGGGAGTAATGCTTCACTTTCCACACATATCTCGGACATCAATGAACATCCTTTTGTATGAACTTTTCAGGTAACAATGACTTATTTGGTTATTTGAGAAAATGAATTTGTTCCAAAATGCCGGATACCAACTTTAAGAGTGGTTGGTGAAGACGGCTGTTAGTGTAGGTGTTAACCAAGTTTTCTTGTACTCTTACCTGATAAATGTTTTCACCCTTTGTAAAGTGCACACGTGTTTCTTTTCTTGTTTTTGTTCTTCTTGTAATGGAATAATTGAAAATAAACTTTACTTTAAAGTTACTATTGTACGATTGCTTTTGTATTTTGTACACTATATTCAAGTAATTTGCACCAAGACTTGTTTCCCAATCGACTTTATTAAAACAAATTTTAATTAATTGCAGCATTTCAATCACATTTCGCATCTTGAAAGGCTTGATCGTATGAAACTCCCAAATGCTAAGTGGATTCGTAAAGTGCTCGTTTTTTCTATTATGATTTGTTGTGTGCTTCATAAATTGTATAAAAATAAAACTCATTTAAAATAACAAGAACAAATGTGCACATTTTCATTATAACAATTAAGACGCACTCATACTGGTACAAAACAATTCTTATTGATGTTCGTTTGACTTAATATTATTGAACGTAGGAATGTTAAGTACAGTAGCTGATTGGTATCCACATGTACCGAGGTTGTTTTTTTTCTTTGGATGTTTTACTTATATGGTAACTTGCATCTTCGCATATTTAGATCAAGGACGTGGTATTTGTTTTGCAGCTTTTATTCGCTTGTGCTCATAGAATCAGCCCTAAATTTAAGTTTTATAACACAATATGCATAATTGACTATCCCGCTTGTTGATATAAAGGGACCAGTTGCCTACGTGCTTATCAGGTGTGTTTTCGTTGCTCATTGTTGTTATTTGTCGTTTTTCTGTTGTTGATTATTTCTTCGATATTTTCAGCTTTTCACTTACGCTCAGACCGGAACTCAAAACGATGCGACAATGAGCCATGGGTCGAATGGAATTACAAGTCTACCCAGTCGACACCGGGAGTTCCTTTCGTAGTGAAGGGTTTACCAATGTTGTGGCTTAAACATATCAGCTGGAAAATAAAAATCTCTATGTATGGACGAATATTCGAGCTCGCACTCATTGGGTAAAGGTCTCGATGAACCACGCCTGACTGCACGTGGACACCCTTTCCACCTTCATGCAATAATTGAGCATGTAAAGTGTTACTAGTAGTTGTAGAACTACTAGCAGTAGTAGTAGTACTAGTAGAAGTAGTGGTAGTAGTAGTAGCAGCAGCAGCAGCAGTAGCAGCAGTAGTAGTAGTAGTAGTAGTAGAAGTAGTAGTAGTAGTAGTAGTAGAAGTAGTAGTAGTAGTAATGTGTAGTAGTAGTAGTAGTAGTAGTAATGTGTAGTAGTAGTAGTAGTAATAGTAATGTGTAGTAGTAGTAGTAGTAGGAATCATAGTAGTAGTAGTAGGTGTGGTAGAATTTGTTGTTGTTGTAGTAGTAGTAGAAGTAGAAGAGGCAAACGTAGTAGTAGTCGCTGTAAGAAGTGTCGTTGTAATCCACGTCGTCACAAGTGCATAGAAGTCATTGTATGTACAAGCATATAAATTACCACCTTCACGTAATGTTATCATTCATGACGCATATATTATATGTGTTTTATTATTCCACAGTTCGCAAGACCAAGGCTTAAAGCAACTGGAGTTCCTTAACGGATATTAAACAAATTCTTCGCTCATATAACCTGACCTTGAACCAAACATGTTTGGGGATTAGTTATGATATAATGATAACATTCCAGCAATAAAATCCCATTGCCCATATGGTTATCATTCAGATCCTTTACTTAACATTCCTACGTTTAAGATAATATAATAAGTATGAACTTTAAATAGCATTGTTTTGTACCTGCATTATTGCACATTAATTGTTTTGAAATGAGAATAGGAAAATGTGTTCTTTTGTTATTTCAATTTTATTTTACTATAAATTTGCTTTTTAATTAACATAACTTCCACCTCTAGTTATTTGTGTCACAAACCTAAAAGGACTTATCCATCAGTTCGGGATTGAAATTTCCATTAGAAAAAACAACTTCATAAACATGCCAAATATTATTTATCTAAACGAATTATAGTTGTCTATTTGTAATAAAACGGCAGATAAAAACAAGTTGTACAATGGCACTGGTAGAATCTTCACACAGTTTTTTTTTCTGTAAGTGAACATGAGTGCATTATTATGAAGCGGCCATGTTCACTGTTTGAAAACCGGAAATACCCATCACTTATAAAATCGATTAGAAAAACATTTAAATTCTTGTCATTTTTTTTATTTTCATAAATAGTTTTCATCTTTATATACTGCATTTCCAAATTGATTTGACTCAGGGCAAGAACATGCGCAAGGCGCGAAATAATTACCAAACACCCACACACAGAGGTATTAATATCGTTTCAAATATTTCCTTTAGTCATAACAATAAAACCAAACAAGGGATTAACATATTATTGTTTTATTCCTACGTTTACGGTATTTAAAGATGCGAGTTATGATTGGAATGCTACTTATAAATTAAACATATTTCATTAAAGCTGATTGGAAAACAGGTCTAGAAACAATTAGCGTGTTTCAGAAGATACAATCGCATTCGTTAAAAAGGTAATTTGAGTTTAAGTATATTTTGTATTTATTTATAACAAGTAGGACAATACACAAGCAAGAAAGGTTAAAAATGTGTGCTTTTAAACGAGATAACATAGCACACACGACTTTTCGTCTGTGATATAGTTGTTAAGACGGAAGTAAGGGACCGACCGACAACGTGATGTAATTTCTTAACGCGACTTCACTGAACATTGTCTCCGAGTAGTCCTATCTGATAGGAGGCCAATTACATGGGGCACCAAGACAATGAAATATCTTGTTTATTTATTAAGTTTAACGATGCCTCGTCGAACAATAAAGTGCCTCTAATATCGGCCTTTAAAACACGTCTACCACTTTAAATCTTAGCAACAGCCTGAAAAGTTTTATAAACTCCCGCGTTCACGCACGACACACACTTTGTCCGAGATCCAGTCTGAAAAGTTTTACCAATGCCAACATTGAATCTACTATGTTGACGGTGTCCTCCCTTGTCATAGGCCCGTCTTACATGATGTGTCGAAAATCCTGCGATATTCCTGACATTTTCTTCATATTGTCAGCAGATGGACGTAGGCACAGTTCGTTCTGTGTTTCTGCGAAAAGTAAAGTACAAGAAAAAACAACAAAGTTTTGGTTACATAGAGAGGTTCAGTTAAACACTTCTTACAGATGCTCTCTGTTTGTGGGTTAGTTGACTGATAATATCAAACTACTTCCATAGTGGCGTTAATCCTTGTTATATCCACTCATAATAGTGAATCGAATATGACCCACGAGTAGTTGCATGCAAGTATGATGAAAGACACGCTCTGTACATTTACTTTAATGGAACACTAAACAATATTTAGGCTTCGTCAATGTTGGTGAGGCAATTTACGGGATCTTGATATCTTATATTTTAGCGGAATACTAAACATTAAATGATGTCATAATGCTTGGATAAATGTTGGCCAGTCAGTTTACGGACCTTGATATATTATTTAGTTATTTTTTCAGTGTTTCGAAAAATACCAGGAAATGTAGGTTGTCAAAGAGAGGATATTTGATGTAAGAATACACAGACAGACTTTAATGTAGAATAATAAAAGTATAGTCCAGTGACGTCACTCGTTCTATTTTCGGAGATATTATGGTTATACGACACATTCGCATTCGTTATTTTCTTTTTACAAATTTGTTATGACCTTGTGAAAAAAACACACACAATGTTGGATTGGCCTTAGATATCAATGACAATCAGGTATTTGTTTAAGTAGCGTGTAATCATTTTAAGTATTATGATGTTTTCTTTTTGTATCAAGATGCATGCTATAGTTTTTCAGGTCTTTGTACGTACACATGCACAAATGTATGTATAAACAACAATCACAAACTAAACATTAAATGGTAAAGACATAATATAGCATTTAAAGCATGCACCTTGTCCATAGTACATAGTTACGAGCTTTTTCTGCAATATTAAAACGACTTCACCAAACCTTTAAAACGCCGTTTTTTATTGTTTTGTTGTTGTTGTTGTTGCTTTTGTATAAAACAATTACCAACACTTTGTGGATGTACGATCATGATTAAGGATTTATTTATACATTTTCATCAGATTAATTTCTTTAAGCAAAAGCTCTGCTGTGGATTGGCTTGTTACTCGTCTTGATTTGTTACGAACACCCCACTTTCCTGGTACTTGAAAATCGTAGGGTTGTTAGATGTTATCACAAGTGGAAAGAGGTACAGCGATAATTCAAACTCGTTTAAAGCTATCACCATTTAAATTAGCCCTTAAGTGCCTTTGATTTCTGTTGTTTGGGACTCTTGTAAGAGAGCAGTAGATATTTTGGGCATGCTTCGTGTATTCCGAGTAATTTCCAGGAAACAAAACACAACCGGGCAATCTGCATCCAACGGACACCGCAATTCGGTGAAATCAACATCTGGCGAACATGTCATTTGTTGTTTTTAAAACTTCTGTTTTATATGACTCCTATACAGTTGATGCATGGTTGTAGATCGATATTTTGATACCTGTATATATTATTATAAGCATCGTCATCTTAGGTATTGTTATCTGATTGTCGTTATTCTTCTCTCCCTCACCTCACCCCGCTCTCCCTCCATAGAATCCTGACGCCATAATCAACGTTGTTGTCGTCGCTGTTATCGTTGTTGTGTTTTCGTTCTTCCTGTTTCAACAGGTTTGCCAATTTAGTTCGCAAATCTACTGCCATTTCCTGTACTGAAGCCGCATTACAACGCATTTTAACAAAGCTGTTGAGAAATAATAGATTATAACATTCTTTTAATAATAATAACTTAACATTCCTAAGTTCAATAGTGTCATGTGGTAAATGAACTATTAATTTAAAATATGTGTATATCACTATGCAAGGCTAAGTTTAACATCAAAAGTGCAAATTATTTCTTTCTTTTTGCAATTTCAACATATTCAACTATTTAACATTGCAATTATTTATAACGGCATCCGACACTCTTTTTGTATTAAACTCATTGCAGGATGCCTTTGAGAGCATCGACATTTTACGGGCAAAGTGTAAATGGCAGCCAAACCCCATGCCTTGTAGAGGCTTTATGGGAAAGAAAGGGTCACTTAAGGAGACATAGTCGAAAGTAGCTTTAAAAAATGGATTCCTTTATTTTCGTTATGATTTACATAAACCAATTTACTATATATCAGTTTGCCTTTACGGACTGCAAAACATCTATTTCGAAAATAGGTTTTTAAACTCTTTTTAGATTAAACAAGTTAACCAATTAATTTCACCAATCAAAAAAAATATGACCTCCATCAGACTCTTTTACTACTTGTCGACATGATCCGTCATTTAGTTGTCCACTAAAGTGACTCATTTCAATGGGAAGGTAAAAGTCTAAGCTTTAAACATAAAATATTAATGATTTAATGTTGATGGTTCTTTTTCAATTTTAGTGTTGACTTTCGACCCGTATAAAGTAAGGAGAAAAGTCTGAGGGCCTTACCTGTTACAGACACCATTTGTCTGATAAAGCTTTACTTCAGTTAAAAAGAAAAACCTGAACTTTTAGAACATTTAAAATACGAACGATTTACCGTGAATAGATGTTTTACAAGTGTAAATATGGGCAAGATGATGCCAGAAAAAAAATGAAAATTTATACACGTATACCATTACCTCTCTAATGATATGTAAATTAATTTTTGGTTCACTAATACAAATTTAGGACATTGAAACATATAATTACTGCATGAAATATTTGAACAGGCTTCCCACTTTACGAATCCACAAAATGTTGCCATAAATCTTATATATTATCTTTACTTCAACGCTTTTTTAAAATTAATGAAACTTGTTAAGTGATGCAAAATACATTACCAATCGATTTGGGCCATAAAACAAAACATCTTTAAAAGCATTGTTTTTTTTTTTCAATTCTCTGCTTTAATTGTCTTAGGCATTTAAAATTGGAATTTTACGAATGTTTTCAGCAATTTCGTAAATAGTTTTGAATACCATTTGTTTCTTTTATTGTTAAATGATCTGTTGGGTTTTTGTTTGGTGATGTTTCAGCACATAATTATTTTATATGTTACGGACTAAGAAGAAATGAATGAAACAATCGGGCAATGAGTCATCAAATAATTAAAGGTGACTTATTGTTTATGTATATATATCTAAGTTTCATCCAACACACTTTATCGTCGAAAACAATCTCATTAAAATCACATCCTAACTTTCGCTTCATTACTTTCCGCTGGTTAGGATCTGATAACATCCCGATAAAGGTCGCCTCGAAGTGACCTTTAAGTTATAAATGTTAATGAGCCGATGACGTCAAACTTGACCAATCAGAAACCTCGTTACGAAACAAGTTCGTCTAATCTTTCAACACGGCGGTATCCATACCTTCCGATCAGTTATACCCCAACAGTTTGCAGCCGACGATTTCATTGGCTAATCAAAGGTCAAATTGAGGTGACACTTAATGCGATGTCATCAGATCCTAACCAGCGGAAAGTAATGAAGCGAAAGTTAGGATGTGATTTTAATGAGATTGTCGTCGAAAAGTACTTTCATTTTGTTAAAAGTTTATATTTTTTCATTTATATATGCCTTGTTGATGTTATGTCATTTTGTTGTGTTGTGCATTGCATTGTCGTTTTGATGACCTTCAGCACTTTTAGTGGAGGAAGACCTCAGATAATTGTCGGCATAGAACCATCGGTGCTCGGCAGGTATTATATGTCGGCAATTATTACCGCCCGGTAAGTTTGTGCTTTTAAACAGTCCACGGAACACATTAAAACATAACAGTTGTACAATTTGTCAGAAATAAATATAATAATCATAATAATAAAAATAAGTTGTTTGTGAAGCCCGTGCAAACAGCTTACATCTATTGCTGCAATGGAACTCTTTGTGTTTCAGAAAGACTAATTTTGAAACGGCATCTATTTTCGTTCTGCATCATTATAAATATATACCAATGCACGTTACATTTTAATGTGACATTTAGCTTTTAAAATACCCTTATTAAAATCAAGCCCGTGTTGTTGTTTTTTTCGGAGTAGCCTCACCTTTGACCTACTTTTAAATGCAGACGCCATGTAAACTGGGATAAATATTAAAGAGCATTAAAATTCCTCTTATGAAATGTATTATTTATAAGGACGATAGTGTAGCAGTCAATAACACGGCTTCGCAATTGTTCTGTGAAGCTCTTTTTAGAGAAAAGAACTGACTGGTCCGTTTTTACCAGTGTAACTTGCAACAATGAAGTGTAGCATGCAATTATAAAAGGTAGCAGGTATCAATAGCAATTCGCAGCGCTTTGGCGAGGTCTTGTTTAACAAAAAGAAACTGACTATATCGATGTTAGCAACGCAGCTTGTAATTATAGATGTAGCAGACAACAAGGACGAAAGCAAAGTAGGAGACACTCTTGTTTCCGACAGAGTTATGGTTCGTTCCCCTAAAATATTTGTTATTATAAAGTGTTTAGTCCGCAGGACAGCCATCTTCTTGTTTACAGTGCATTATCTCTACGGCGCCTAGGATCTTTCACATCCGTGCTCTTTCTTGAAGGCTCATTGAAACAAGACAATCATCACGCCACCAAGGACCTGCACACATAGTGTATTTTACTGACTGCTTATTATCGGCTGTTACAACTGTGATTCACGTTTTTGAGCGAAGCAGTCAAGTCAGGCATTAATTGAATGATTCATCATTTGTTGTCATCACTATCCGTTTAGTCTGCAAACATTCTTCCAAGCTCGATAGAGTTAACGTGGTTGGATTGTAATATCATTTGCAGTTCACTAACCGTGTTCATTGAATGACTTTGAAGATAAATATTTTTTTAATAATATATATATAAACTTTTATAAAAGTTTTAAAAATCTTTTTACCAGAGTAAAAAAGCCCATGGTAAAAATTTCACTTAAGAAGTGTTAACATTTACTTTGTGTAAGAAAAAATATAATCTAGAGGTTTTAGCATCTTTATCAACATAAACGATCAAGGATGTACGATTTGTGTTCATTAAAACCTAACTAACGCCGCATATATTTTAAATATATTTCTTGTTTCCTTGAGCATTTTGATTTTTTTTTTGCATTGTAGATATTTTTAAATACATCGCAGCGACTAATTATAATCCTTCCTTAAAGCGACGTCCAGCTATTTTGTATTTTAAGGAGAAAGACCCCATGCAAATGTCTGGGTAGAACCACCGGCGCACCGCAAGTCAGCTGGAAAAACCTTCCCAGATTAAGTCCTTCCCCCCCCCCCCCCCCCCCCCCCCCCCCCAGCAGCCAGAGAAGATACAAATCAGCGACTCTTCCACGACAACAAGGGTGCCCTTGCATAGGCAATGTTAACATTCACCACGTTTAAAAACAGTTCTAACAAATAGTTCTGGAAATGCAAAGAAGTCGAAACTGCAGTCCATCTTTCATGAATATTCTTCTAAAGAATGTTTTGCTATTTTGGCTTTCATCACCATTATTTTATCTCGTCATCACGTGATCAAAAGCACCAATCGATACAAATCAGGTCGATTGATCGATTGATGGCAGAAAGATGAGATGTGTCTCCCTGTATATATCCTCATATCGTGCAGACGGGATCATTCCGACATGTGTGTTATCAGGTTATCCGAATCAGTTACGTGACGATAAATAGGTCTGTCCGCGAACACGTCTATACAGCACAGAAACATAAGAGATATAGTTTTGACTGTTGTTGTGAATACTAAAATATGTATTTTCTTCAGAGATGTTTGAAAAGGTGTACGAGTATTCTGACAAGAATAAAAGAAAGAAAGAAAGAAAAAAAATAAAGAGAAAGAATGACAGAAAGAAAGAAATGAAATGACTTAAAAAGTAAATAAAATGTTCTCTTCGTAAAAAGATTATAATCGGGCAGTTGAACGGTAAATTATGTTATAGAACCCTATGAATGATATTTTATTGTTTAGCAGGGTTATTCTGATGCCGCTAAGAAGCATTTAACTCTGGATCGTGGGGTCCCGGGTTCGGTCCCTACACTCGCCACGAAATGATAGTTCTTTATCAAGGCTTGATCAAGGCAATTTTTACCGGTCGCAATAGCTCAGGTGGTAGAGTGTCGGCTTGCGGATCGGGTATACACACAGACACACACACACACAAACACACACGCACACGCACACACACACATACACGCACACACACATACACACAAACACACAATTTGTAATATTATGTTGTTTGATGTGCATTACTCTGTGCCAGTTGAAAAAAAAGTATGCGTTGTGCAATGAAAGCACTTCGAGATCTTAGATAGCTTTATTGCAATGCTGTAGAAAAGAATGAAACATACTAAAAAGAACAAAGGTGTGCGAACTCATTTTATGTCAATAAATGCGCATTAACCCTAGTACAAAACAATGGGAAAGTAAAAGTCCATTCTACTTATATGATAATTAACTTAGGAATGTTAAGTATTGAAGCTGATTGATAATCACATGGACAAAAGAAAGTAATGTATTTTTAGAATGTTATGAATCTACGAAGAATAACATCTCAACAAAGTTAGTTTAAGGATTTGACACATGACTGAAACTATTGTTATTCGCTGTTTAGAGGAACTGAGTTTTTTTACGGCTTAGCTGTCCTACCTCACTTTTGACTTACTTACAAGTGCTGCCTAATGAATACCGTAGCCTCTTTGGAAGAAATTTTAACTACGATCACAAACAAAATGTTAATAGTTGTGTTACTTGTGTTTTTTTTTATTTACATCAAGTGTCTTATTTAAATAAAAACAAGCTTTCCGAACAAGCTCTTAAGGCACCATTAAAATAAAAGAATGATTTTTTTTTAATTTATAATTTAATTTATACCTCCGTAAGTATAAGTATATATCAAAGTATATACCCCCTTATCATTGGAAACATCCAAATGTATTTCAATTCAAAGAATTGTTGAAAACAACCAATATTACTATTACTAATATTACTATTACTACTATTATTACCAAACTACCAATATTCGCTTACAGATGTTTTAAATGGCGATCAGAAGGTTTTTTTTTAAATATTTTGAGTAGCAACCATTTCTGTTTATAAAATGCTCCACTTATTTTTAACTGCACATATCAAACATGTACTGTTTCGAATACATATGTATACAATTTGTACCATTGCTACTAATCATATAACGTATTTTGCACCGTCCGCAATAGCTCGAGCGGTACAGCGTCGGCTTGCGGATCGAGAGGTTGCGGGTTCAAACCCCGGCCGGGTCAAACCAAAGACTTTAAAGTTCGTAGTAGTGGCTGCCCTCCTGACTCTCGGGGCTAAGGGGACAGCATAACGCCTGACTCGTCGGTGTCAGAATAATGGACCGGCCGGGTTCAGTCCCTGAGCACCTCATAAGTGTCCCTTTGCTATAATGATAGAAATGTCGCTGCACAGTAATGGCAAAAATGCAGGCAAACCCCAATCCCAAATCCCACGTATTTTGCATAACCTGTACTGACAGGCCTATATTGTACTGAATTAACTATCAATCTTATTGCAAAAGCAAACACACGCATCACTTAACCAACGACTTGTACACACGGTATATGCAAAGGTCTGCTTATTAACGACTGGTACCAGTGCCGGACTTTTCATAAGAATATTACACCAGTAGAGACAAGGCGCCGTAGAGAGCATGCGATTTAAACAAAAAAGATGACTGTCCTGGGAACTAAACACTCTCGTACACTGTCGATTTATTACATAAACATTTTGGCAGTAACGAACCATAACTCTGATGTGAAGTAGCCTTTTTGCTATTTTGTTTGTTTACCTTGTTCTATACTATATCTGTATTTACAAGTCGCATTGCTTACACCGGTATACTCGGTTCCTTTTGTTAAACAATACTTCGCCAAACAGCTGCGAATTCCTATTTTGCCCGCCACACTGTCGTCCCCGTATTCCATAAGAGACACCTAGAACGGTACCAACGAGCCAGAAATTAGTAGAAAGAGGCACCATTTGCTACAAGCACAGTCCCACCTTTCTTCCACATTTTTTCTTAGCTAGTTTGAGGTTTAAGAAAAAAAATTACTGGGTTATAAGCATACGTACTAGACACATTGCCAAATCAAGGAGCCACATATATCTATAATGTAGACTAAATAAACAACGTCAGACAGTCATGCTAAACATTCTATCACAAAGTGGTAAAAAGATCATATCACACAAAATTCGACATGGTTCAGCGTGAGAATGATTTATCTACAAAATAGCGCCTTTTTATTTCGCCGAAATCGTCCAACTACCGAAAAAATCCAAAGGTTTCAGAAACATTGAGGTCATAGCAGACGAGTACAACCGGTCGATATTTGGTCAATTTTCCACCAAAACATACAATGACGGTATTTACCTGCACATACCTATTCAAGAATATAGTCATTTCTGTCCCATCTTTTTGTCTTTACCACACTGCGTTAGAGCTAGCTCCATTGGACGGTCTGCCCATCGCTGTATATTTATTCTTTGTTAAATGAAAATACCTCCTGGCACATGTGCTTTTAACAAATAAATTTACAATAAGCTTAACATGTTATCCTTTATGACTTTGAAGATAACTGTTTTACAATTGATGAGTGAATAATACCTATGAAGATATACTGTTCGTAACGGACTTTTAATTTTTAGATGTTTATTAAAACAAAAATAACTGCCGAAGATTGCAATAAGCTGAACAATTTGTGGCAGAAATTTGCGTGAAGCTCTACAACATGATTTTAAGTTTTATAATATTTTATCATGTTACAAGATTAATAACGTTACTGTTATAAATTGTAGTCCAACGGTTTCAAATATTTCTAAATTTGTATAAGAAAACATATAATCTATCACAGTACGTCTTACAATCTTCCTTTGTAATACTAGGAACAAAAGGTTTTTGTTCATTTAAGGCTAACGTCAGTGTGAATTCAATAAAGTGCAATGACTTGTACGCATTTGTGGTTGGGGTACTGTTCACTCAATAAAGTTCAAAGACTTGTGACCAGTTATGGTTGATGGACTGTGCACTCAATAAAGTGTTGTAACTTGTACATGGATGGGGGACTGTGCACTCAATAAAGTGTAGTAACTTGTACATGGATGGGGGTCTGTGCACTTAATAAAGTTCAAAGACTTGTGACCAGTTGTGGTTGATGGACTGTGCACTCAATAAAGTGTAGTAACTTGTTCATGGATGGGGGACTGTGCACTCAATAAAGTGTAGCAACTTGTACATGGATGGGGGACTGTGCACTCAATAAAGTGTTGTAACTTGTACATGGATGGGGGACTGTGCACTCAAAAAAGTGTAGTAACTTGTACATGGATGGGGGTCTGTGCACTTAATAAAGTTCAAAGACTTGTGACCAGTTGTGGTTGATGGACTGTGCACTCAATAAAGTGTAGGAAATTGTACATGGATGGGGGTCTGTGCACTCAATAAAGTGTAGTAACTTGTTCATGGATGGGGGACTGTGCACTCAATAAAGTATAGCAACTTGTACATGGATGGGGGACTGTGCACTCAATAAAGTGTAGTAACTTGTACATGGATGGGGGTTTGTGCACTCAATAAAGTGTAGTAACTTGTACATGGATGGGGGACTGTGCACTCAATAAAGTTCAAAGACTTGTGACCAGTTGTGGTTGATGGACTGTGCACTCAATAAAGTGTAGTAACTTGTTCATGGATGGGGGACTGTGCACTCAATAAAGTTCAAAGACTTGTGACCAGTTGTGGTTGATGGACTGTGCACTCAATAAAGTGTAGTAACTTGTACATGGATGGGGGTCTGTGCACTCAATAAAGTGTAATAACTTGTACATGGTTGATGGACTGTGCACTCAATAAAGTTCAAAGACTTGTGACCAGATATGGTTGATGGACTGTGCACTCAATAAAGTGTTGTAACTTGTACATGGATGGGGGACTGTGCACTCAATATAGTTCAAAGACTTGTACGCATTTATTGTTGGGGGACTGTGTTTTCAATAAAGTGTTGTAACGTGTACATGGTTGGGGGACTGTGTACTCAATAAAGTGCAATGACTTGTAACCAGTTATGGTTGGGGGACTGTGCACTCAATAAAGTGTAGTAACTTGTACATGGTTGGGGGACTGTGTACTCAATAAAGTGTAGTAACTTGTACATGGTTGGGGGACTGTGTACTCAATAAAGTTCAATGACTTGTGACCAGTTATGGATGAGGGACTGTGCACTCAATAAGTGCAAAGACATGTACGCATTTATGGTTGGCGGACTGTTCATTTAATAAAGTGCAATGACTTGTAAGCAGTTATGATGGGGTTGGGGTGGGGGTTGGGCTCGCACTCAATAAAGTGCAATGACTTGTACGCAGCTATGTTTGGGCGGACTGTGTACTTAGTAACGTGCAATGACTTGTACGCAGTAATGATTGGGGAACTGTGTACTTAGTAACGTGCAATGATTTGTACGCAGTAATGATTGGGGAACTGTGTACTTAGTAACGTGCAATGATTTGTACGCAGTAATGATTGGGGAACTGTGTACTTAGTAACGTGCAATGATTTGTACGCAGTAATGATTGGGGAACTGTGTACTTAGTAACGTGCAATGACTTGTACGCAGTAATGATTGGGGAACTGTGTACTTAGTAACGTGCAATGACTTAGACGCAGTAATGATTGGGGAACTGTGTACTTAGTAACGTGCAATGATTTGTACGCAGTAATGATTGGGGAACTGTGTACTTAGTAACGTGCAATGATTTGTACGCAGTAATGATTGGGGAACTGTGTACTTAGTAACGTGCAATGATTTGTACGCAGTAATGATTGGGGAACTGTGTACTTAGTAACGTGCAATGACTTGGACGCAGTAATGATTGGGGAACTGTGTATTTAGTAACGTGCAATGACTTAGACGCAGTAATGATTGGGGAACTGTGTACTTAGTAACGTGCAATGACTTGGACGCAGTAATGATTGGGGAACTGTGTACTTAGTAACGTGCAATGACTTGGACGCAGTAATGATTGGGGAACTGTGTACTTAGTAACGTGCAATGACTTAGACGCAGTAATGATTGGGGAACTGTGCATTCATGAAAGTGCAAAAACTTGTACGCAGTTATAATTCGGGGACTGTGCACTAAAAAAGTGCAATGACTGGTGAGCAGTTATAATTGGGCGACTGTGGCCTCTGTAAAGTGCAAAGACTAGTACGCAGGTAAGGAGAAATGTAACCTCAACAAGTGTTGTGACTGTGCGCAGATATGGTTGGAGGAATGTGAACTCAACAGGTGTAGTGACTGGTCTGCAGTTAGGGCTGGAGGACTGTGAACTAAATAAGGTGCATTGACTGGGGCGCAATAACGATTGGCGAGGGACGGGGCCTTGGGGGTGGGGGTAGGGAGGGTGTTGGTGGGGGAGCAAAAAGATGAATGAAAAGAAGAAGAAAAAAGAAGGATGATGATGACGTTGCTGCTGCTGATGATTATGATTAGGATGATGATGATGATGATGATGATGATGATGATGATGATGATGATGATGATGATGATGATGACTGTCAGCAGCGACACCGACAACCCCACCCCCACCCCTACCCCACACTCTGGTGTGTTTTCGGGCAAGGCTGGAAAAAGATCGGAACTGGTGGCGCAATCGGTAGAGCGTCGGCTCCAGATACGGGAGGCCCCGGGTTCGATCCCGGGCCGCGACATACCAAAGTCGTTTAAAATGGTAGTCGTATAGCTTCCCTTGCTAACGCTCAAGCAATTATAATGTTAGTTCCACGCCTGGTTGGCCCAGTGTCAGGATAATGTGACTGGGTGTGGTATCATGTCAGGTGTTCACGGCATGATATACACAGTGAAGGCAGCACTATATTAATATGAAATTCTGTTGGTGAGACGATAAATCCACTAAACGAACAAACAAACAAGGCTGGGAAACTTACGTGTGAATGAAATTCCTCGAAGGAAGATCATCTATAAAAACAACAAATGGCATGTTCGCTATGTGTTAACATTCGCAGAAATGCGGCATTCGTTAGTCATAAAACGACCATGCGGCCAGTTGGCGTACGACTCCTTTGAATTGCTCAAGGTATTCAAATACCGGAAGCAAATTTATCGCTCCGCACAGGATAAGCATGCCCAAAATACCTACAGCTTTTTAACAAGTGCCCCGATATACAGAAACCACAGGCACTAAGGACCAATTTGAATGGTGAACGAGTTTGAATTAGTGCTGTACATCTCAACACTTGCGATAGCATCTAACAAAAACCCAGGGTTTTCGAGACTCGAGGAATTGGATGCGATCGTAACTAGTCGGTTGTCTCCGGAAATATAATATACCAAATCGGAACACCTCGGATAATTAACGAATCATCTCTCGGATGTATGTAGGTAGTCGGATCACGTCAGCTATTTCCCTAGATAGGACTGTTTTTGAGACAGACGTCAAAACAATGATGGCAGCTCGGCTGACAGCTCACTACAGTACGATGCCTGTAAAACTTCAATTTGTGGCGGCTTCAAAATTAAATCATCAAATTTAAATTTACCCAGAGCAGCAAACACGCAGCTGTCAAACGATGGCGTTGTTAATGTTTTGTACGAACAACATTTTAGGCAAATTCTTTTTCCGACTTCCGGCGAACAAAACGATCGTGATTTCAGTAAGTATTGCACCAGATACATCCAAAGGCTGAATGTCCCGAGGACGGAATTATCCGAGGAGTTCCGATTGATAGTATTCTGTCGCTACAGCTTTAACAGTCATCATATATCATTAAGAGATACCTAAAAATGCATATTCTTTCACAAACTATAATCAGTTGACATATTTAAAATTATTTTAATGTACATCGAATTTCCTACTATAAGTAAAGAATCGGTGGATTTATTTCGTTTTTATATTATTATATATATTATATAACTATAGTCATGTTTAAACCTCTTGGGGTTTTTTTTCTTACCAGACGTTGCGCGAACAAGAGGCGCATGGATGCAATGCGCATGCGCAACAACTAGCAAATAGTTGAGTCACAAGATGGTGGTGCCAAATCATTTACAGACAATATGTAAAGCCAAACATTAGTTAATCGTAGAAATATGAGAACAATCTAAGGTAAATGTAGAATCATTGACTAGATAATCTAGACGTCTAGACGCTAACATATTTATTGCGTGTCTCACTCGCGGTAGACGAGGGTTGTTCAAAAATTGTCACCAATGCATAGTTACATTCCTTATATTTATAGTTTCATTATTTGACGTTTTTTCATTATATTTTCCTCAATGAAAAATACTTAAAACCATTTTTAGCGAATTATTATGCTCCTGATTCATTTTACATATACCAAATAAATAAAATCGACAGCACTTCAATCAGGGGTTATTTACAGAAATAAATTTAAACATTGAAAAGATTATATTGAGCAATAAAGAGAAAGTCCAAATGTTTTGAAATGTGTATTTACGGCTATCACCGTAATTAACCCAGTTAAATGATTAAACAACAGTGCATATAGTCCATTGTTAAGAGTGCTCTGTACTGGATATATATTAAAATTCTAAATCCGGCTTGTAATTCTTCTGACAGCTTATTGTTACCATTATAGCAACGTCTAACTATTTTAGTTGAGGAAGAACTCAGACAAATGTCTTGGGTAGAACCACCGACGCACCGCAAGTCAGACGTTTCCACATTAAGTCCTTAGCCCCGAACGGGACTCGAACCCAGGCGGTGGGAGGCTAAGCGGTTAGACGAGTTGCAAATCGGTGACTCTACCACTACGTCATGAGTGACCCACCCATAATTGTTAATTAAACCTTATATATTGGGTACACACACATGACTTCCATTGAGATGACTTATAAATATCACCAACACCACTTACATGTAGTAGGAAGAAAAAAAAATCGGAAAAAAGTCCGGCCTGTAGAAGAAGCTTTAGTCATAACAAAAATGCACAATTTATGCGGTCCAGCAAAAACAGCACAATCGTTTCAATGATTGCCTTAAAGGCAAAAAGGTTGTTAATTAAGGGATTATGTTCGTCAGCAAGTGCTCTTGAAAGTCCTCCAAAACAATCTGTTTTTTCACCGCTTGAAGCAGCTAACCATTAAAATACAACGCCTACACTTTCCTTAATTAACCTGGGGCCAAAGTTTAACATGTTAAACCTGTTGTTTTGACCTGTAACTTGTCTGATTTAGATTAATGCAAACAGTGTTTATGCACCATCATTAACCCGGCTCCATGTACGGGAGGCCCCGGGTTCGATCCCGGGCCGCGACACACCAAAGTCGTTAAAATGGTAGTGGTATAGCTCCCTTGCTAACGCTCAAGCAAATGTAAGGGCAGTTCCACGACTGGTTGGCCCAGTGTCAGGATAATGTGACTGGGTGTGGTATCATGCCATGTGTTCACGGCCAAAAACCAATAAACAAACCAACATTAACCAGAAACTGACCTTTATGCAGGAATACATTGCGTTTGTTATTTAATTTGATTCGATTTATTAATAAGATTTGTAAGCAATCAACCATGTTCATAGAGAAGTTTGTTTGTTTTTTGGGTTTATCTCCCTCCCACCAACAGTATTCCAGTTATCTGAATACGGTGTTCACTTGAAACAGATATAGTGCTGCCTTCACTGTGTAAAGCATGCCGTGAACCCCTGGCATGATACCACACCCAGTCACATTATCCTGACACTGGGCCAACCAGTTGAGGATCTACCCTTATATTTGCTTCAGCGTTCGCAAGGGAGCTATACGACTACCATTTTAACGACTTTGGTATGTCGCGGCCCGGGATAGAACCAGAAGCCTCCCGTACCTGCAGCCGTCGCTCTGCCGATTGCCCTACCAAGTCCGGTCATAGAGAAGTGAGTTCGAATGGATCTTATTCATGTTTAGTTGCATTTTGACTGATGATAGATTAAGAACATGATTAAGTCTATGTTGGTGGACAATATATAATGCTAAGAATAGTCAGTTTTCAGAACGAACTTGTCCGATTAGGATCCTCACGTATTTGTTTAATGTCTAGACATACGTGCAGTTGATTGAAGAATATAAATTAAAATTACTAAGAACCAGTATGATTTTCTTTTGAGAAAAGAATAATGAAGCTCCTTTTTAATATCGGTTTTTTTTTAGATTTTGGTATTATTAAAATAAATTTAGTATTAAGACATAAACATGCATATCGTACAACCCGAATAACATTGGGACATTAGGTGTACCGCTCAGTGTTCATCAACTGACCTGAGGTGTGCCTGTGGTTCTACTCAGGCATATGTCTGGGACGTTCCACAAACAATATGGCGCTGACGCAATATGATGTTTCGTTTTGTTTTTGAACTACATCGCAGCAACCAATTACCACTATTATAGCGACGACCAGCTGTTTTGGTGGAGGAAGACCCCAAATAAATGTTTGGTAGAACCACCGGCGCGGGACTCGACCCCATGCCGTGAGAGATTAAGCAGAAAGGAGGAGGTACAAGTGCGGACCAACCAGTCGTGGAACTACCTTTATATTTGCTTGAGCGTTAGCAATGGAGCTATACCAATACCATTTTTACGTCTGTTATGTCGCGGCCTGTGTGACCATAGTTGTTTCGGTGCGGTATAACAAAACAAAGAAACAAACAAATCACACAGAATCATCCATAACGTCAATCGTATCCCAACTTAACAAAGTATCCAGCACCCCACCACCATGATCACACCATTATCACCACCACACCAGAGACAACAAAAAATAACAACATAAACAACAAAACAAACTATTTTTACGGCTCGATTGAACGCATGAGCGCAGATGAAGAAAATTATATACGCATTGTTAAAAGTATATAAATTATCGGGGAGGAAAGTGAACGTTTTACCCCTCTGGGTTTAGGAAAAGGGGGCGGTGAGCGTACACAGTTTTCAATGCGAGCGAGCGTTGCAAAAAAGATTAAGCTTAGTGCAAGATTATAAAACAAATCATCTGCGTACACCTTCGAACGTCCCCTTAGAAGACCTGTAACGGTAGGTAAAAGTCTTAATAAGACATTATTTGCCCAGTATAGTAGCAGTATATATTTTATTATACAAATGAAAAGTTGCATGGAATAAAAAAAAAAGAAAATCGCACGTATCCGCGTAATGAGGGCTTAGTATAGCAAATCCGTATAATTCTCTGTATATCACCTGTTCGACAAACACGCGTATCATTCAAAGTATGTTTACGAAGCTTCATCATATATACAATATATGAGCCAGATTTTACAGTGTAATGTATTCCGGGACACATGGAAATATATACGAGACGGTATCATAATTAATTTTTAAATTTATACGTGTTATTTCTTCTGCATACCAATCTGATTACTGTTAATTAAAATAACTCGGCGCGCGCGGAGATTTTGCATCGTCAACGACCATATCACAACTTATGAGCTGGGGCAGTGGTATTTTACTACGCGATGAGCGTAACAGCGTAACGCGCGTCAAGAGATGCGAATTTTTGTGTATAATTTGGCAGTAACTGAGTGATGTGAAGCGTGAAATAATTGTCATATTTTGTTGTGATTGATTCACACCACTACCATCTGGGGCAGTGAGAAATAACTGGCGAGTCAGTGGCCCCTGGCCCGGAGAAAACTTTGTTTCCCAACGTGAGACTTTCTGGCGGGAAGGATTCATCCGCCGGCAGGTAGTTCGGTCATTCCGACACATAATCGAGAAATAGTGCCTGCTGCCCTGCAGTTTGGTTGCCCAGAGATTGTGTTTTTTAGTACCTTTACTCACGCAGGATTGGTGATTTCGATTGAAAGATAAGTGAGAAAGCGTTTTCGTCGTTAGTGCTGTTGTAGGGTAGATGGTCGGTTAGTGGTGAGCTGGGATACTTGCATTCTACTGCTCTTGACTAATTGGAGAGTTGTGTTGTTGTGTTTAGAACTATAGCCGAAAAGAACGATTACAGTTCTTGAAACGGGGATATTTATTTAAGATTGGTGCATATTAACATCATTTTTAGCATTTATAAATTAAGAGAGTAGGCATGTGAAAGTAAGCCAGTGTCCCTCGGAAATCAGCTGTGGTTTGGTTAAAAACTTTGTTACGAATTGCAGCCTTACATACTCGCACGAATGACAATTAAAATGGAAAATGTAATGGTGCTGAAACCAGAGCAGTGTTAACGCACATATACACGTCTTCTGGATAGTATAATTTGAATAAACAGTTTTTATTGTGATAAGCGACCGGTAAATAAAGTTGGTGAATGTAAGCTAGCTGACCGTGATCTTTAACACACTGCGCATACATGTACTTGCCATTTGTGTTAAGCTACCGTGTAGTTCTCTAGGTGTTAACCTTAAACGTGGACAGCAAGTTCAATAGATACAGATAAAAGTGAAAAAAATATACAAAAAAAGAAGTAACAAAAGTTGTTTATTTTTAGTTTTATTACTGCTACAGTATAAGCGTTTTATTTGTCTGACTGGTTCTATATACAAGTAGCGTTGTCCGGCGTATACGTGCGGAAGTTCTGTCATATCGCCGGTTGCGTCGCCGTCGGTGAACACGGAGCGCTATACCGGTCACGACCCGCCGGTACTGGTGTAGCAAAAAATATGTTGTAAACCGGAAGTGCTTAGATAGTTTGATTTCCGGCGGATTTTAAGAGTTGATTTTCAGTGACTTCATGGCCAACTGGATTTATTTGGACTTATCAGCTAAAGATGTAAGAACCTTTGAACAGATTTCCGACGAAGGTAAAGATTTTTTTTTTCACTATCAAATTCATACCCATAAAGTGTTGGCTAAACATGTAAGACCTTCAACCGGATTTGTGACAAACTTTAAACAATGATAAACTTTGTTTCTGTAAACTATGCCCAGAGGTGTGTTTGAGGATGGATAACAGAAAAGTCACTAGTGCGGTTAAATACCTTATATCCATTGGCATGTATGCTGTCTTCGACAAAACACGTCCACCAAAATCTCTGTCGGTCCAATAAATTTTATGATAGACAAAGGGTCCACCAGAATTTTCAGCCACATCTTTTTTAAAATTCTGAAAAAGATAGGAAAACATATATGCCAAACTACACCGTTTTTTAGCCTTTTACTGAACCCAACCACTCGTAACCCCCCTCGATTAGCTTACCAACCTTTTGTGTCAAAATGCCAGAATCATACTGGTCCGGGAAAATTTGTTCCGCTCTGGTAGAAATTGCCAGCTTGGTAGATAGAAGGTCCGGTGTTTGTAAATTTCTTTCGTGGAGCCGGTGTATGTCCCTTTTTTACGACGTGCATTCTCCTAAAGGTTCTATTCACTGCATATTCATACCTAAATCATATATGTGTCTTCTCAAGCATGCGATTGGTCAGATTTTGAGCTTTATTCAAATTATGACCAATCAAATACCCGAGACTTTCTAAGACTCAAGCTCGAAGTTTTATTATCTCCAACCCAGTTAATGACCAATTCATGAAATTCATTCAGTAGGAAGAGTTGTCTGGTTTTGAACATTCGGATTTTTTTGTATTTATTGCTTATTTGTTATTGAAGTCAGTCGGCTGATTTTCTCGTATCTTTCATTTTAGTTCTGATCCATCGCCACTCTTTTTTATTCTACTTGTCAAAGGTCTCCGCAGCTAACTTTAAACGGAAACATTAAACAGAAACAGGTTATTTAAAGAACATTTGTACTTAAATTTTACTAGTCTTGCCAGCCAGAACTGACATGGTACTGTTAAATAAGAAGTCTTTTTTGCTGTTTTTTGTTTGTTTGTTACATTGCACCGACACAAATATGTTCATATTACGCCCATTTAATTATTGACCGCGGAAGACATCAGACTAACGTCTGGGTAGAACCACTGGCGCACCGCAGCCCGAAAATCTCCCCACATGAAAGCTCTCGCCAAGAACGGGACTCGAACCCACGCGTTGATGGGCTGAGGCGTTACAAGTCAGCGAATCTATCCGCTCGACCCAGGGCTTACACACCCTCCTCTAAATAACAAGTACTTTGGAAGTTATTTGCTAACTGTTACTTGCAAAATGTTGTTGACACGATGAAAGAGACTTATGAGACCAATTTGTCAAGACCATAAAATTATACATATGGCATTACGTCCTCAGAAAGCCCCCATAGAGAATAAATAATATTTAATTACAATTAATCTCCCGTAAACTGAACAACACGGCAATAAAATCTGAAGGTTTGGAAATGCCTGCTCCGAAACTGTAGTGTTAAGCAATACAAATTACGAAAAATCTTTAATCTAAAGGCAGAGTTAGCTGCATTAAAATAACTTATACATAAAAATATATATATGTCTATTTTCATTTAACCGCCAGCAATACATCCAAAATGGTATCAGGATTTGTAACTTAACTTAATGAAATTGACTAGAAATGTCAGGTTACGGGTAATAAAAAAACCCCCACCAAACTTATGCATGCGTATGTTAATTCGCTAATATTTTAAGACCTTCGCTGGCTGTCTGATGTCATATTTTATTGTTTGGTATGTAATGTAGTTAATCACAGTAGTAATTATCTTCATCATTAAAATAGCTTCATTATCATGAACGCAATGATCTTGGTCACTTATAATCATAATCGTATCCATAATCATACCCATAATCATATTCATAATCATAATAATAATAATATTCATAATAATAATAATAATATCTATAATAATATGTATATTCATATTCATAATCAGATTCATAATCATATCCATAATAATATTCATAACCATATTTATAATGATATTTATAAACATATGTTATAATCATATCCATAATCATATCCACAATCATTTTCATTATCATATCCATAATCATATCCATAATCATATCCATAATCATATTCATAATCATATCCATAAAATATTCATAATCATATTCATAATCATATTCATAATCAGAGTCATAATCATATTCCTAATAATATCCATAATCATATTCACAATCATATCCATAGTCATATTCATAAAATTTATAATCATATTGATATTCACATTCATAATCATATTCACAATCATATCTATAATCATACCCATAATCATATTTACAATCATATTCATATTCAGATTCACAATCAGATTCCTAATCATATTCATAATAATATTCATATTCATATTCACAATCATAGCCATATTCATATTCATAATAATATTTATAATCATATTGATAATCATATTGATATTCATATTCACAATCATATCCATAATCCCCGGCCGCAATAGCTCAATTGGTAGAGCGTCGGCTTGCGGATCGGGAGGTCGCGGGTTCGAACCCCGGCCTGGTCAAACCAAAGACTTTAAAGTTGGTAGTAATGGCTTCCCTCCTAACGCTCGGGACTAAGGGGACAGCATTACGCCTGACTCGTCGGTGTCAGTATAATGGACCGGCCAGGTTCAGTCCCTGGGCACCTCATAAGTGCCCCTGTGTTATAATGATAGAAATGTCAATGCGCAGTATCGGCAAAAATGCCGGCAAATCCCATCCCATCCCATATCCATAATCATATTCATAATAATATTTATAATCATAATCATATTCATAATCATATTCATAAAAATATCCACAATAATATCCATAATCATATTGATAATCATATTGATAATCATATTGATAATCAGATTCACAATCAGATTGATAATCTTATTTTTAATAATCATATCCATAATAATAATAATAATAATAATAATAATAATAATAATAATAATAATAATAATAACAATAATAATAAATAATAATAATATTCACAATGATATTCAGAATAATATTCATAAAAATATTTATAATAATATTCATATACATATCCACAATCATATTCACAGTCATGATTATAATAATATTCACAATAATATTCATAATAATATTCATAATAATATTTATAATAATATTCATAATCATATCCATGATGATAGTTTTCTTAAGGTTATATCATACAACTGGCAGACGCATTTACAAACCCTTTCTGCATTCCAGAAGTTCGTCTTATAGAAATATCCAGAACTTTTTTACTTTTATTTAATGCTTGTTTATTTGATTTTTTATGTAATGACCCTGACTACTAAGATTACGCCGCAAAATGAAACATCGATATGAAACTTGCTACGTTGTGGGTTTGCATAAATCAATAATTCAATTGTTTAAATGATCCTAAACCGATGATATGTATTTATGGTCTAAGAAATTGTTTAATAATTAGTATGTCGATGGAATGTTTTCAACTTTCACCTAATTTTGAGTTATTATGTCGACAGTGTGTATTCATCGTACATTAACTTGTTCGAAAGTTACTATGTCGACAGTGTGTATTTATTCTACACTAAGTTGTTTGAAAGTTACTATGTCGACAATGTGTATTTATTCTACACTAAGTTGTTTGAAAGTTATTATGTCGACAGTGTGTATTTATTCTACACTAAGTTGTTTGAAAGTTACTATGTCGACAGTGTGTATTTATTCTACACTAAGTTGTTTGAAAGTTACTATGTCGACAATGTGTATTTATCCTACATTAAGTTGTTTGAAAGTTATTATGTCGACAATGTGTATTTATTCTACACTAAGTTGTTTGAAAGTTATTATGTCGACAATGTGTATTTATTCTACACTAAGTTGTTTGAAAGTTACTATGTCGACAGTGTGTATTTATCCTACACTAAGTTGTTTGAAAGTTATTATGTCGACAGTGTGTATTTATTCTACACTAAGTTGTTTGAAAGTTACTATGTCGACAATGTGTATTTATTCTACACTAAGTTGTTTGAAAGTTACTATGTCGACAATGTGTATTTATTCTACACTAAGTTGTTTGAAAGTTACTATGTCGACAATGTGTATTTATTCTACACTAAGTTGTTTGAAAGTTATTATGTCGACAATGTGTATTTATTCTACACTAAGTTGTTTGAAAGTTACTATGTCGACAATGTGTATTTATTCTACACTAAGTTGTTTGAAAGTTATTATGTCGACAATGTGTATTTATCCTACACTAAGTTGTTTGAAAGTTACTATGTCGACAATGTGTATTTATTCTACACTAAGTTGTTTGAAAGTTATTATGTCGACAATGTGTATTTATTCTACACTAAGTTGTTTGAAAGTTATTATGTCGACAATGTGTATTTATTCTACACTAAGTTGTTTGAAAGTTACTATGTCGACAATGTGTATTTATTCTACACTAAGTTGTTTGAAAGTTACTATGTCGACAATGTGTATTTATTCTACACTAAGTTGTTTGAAAGTTATTATGTCGACAGTGTGTATTTATTCTACACTAAGTTGTTTGAAAGTTACTATGTCGACAGTGTGTATTTATCCTACATTAAGTTGTTTGAAAGTTACTATGTCGACAATGTGTATTTATTCTACACTAAGTTGTTTGAAAGTTACTATGTCGACAATGTGTATTTATTCTACACTAAGTTGTTTGAAAGTTACTATGTCGACAATGTGTATTTATTCTACACTAAGTTGTTTGAAAGTTATTATGTCGACAATGTGTATTTATCCTACACTAAGTTGTTTGAAAGTTACTATGTCGACAATGTGTATTTATTCTACACTAAGTTGTTTGAAAGTTATTATGTCGACAATGTGTATTTATTCTACACTAAGTTGTTTGAAAGTTATTATGTCGACAGTGTGTATTTATTCTACACTAAGTTGTTTGAAAGTTACTATGTCGACAATGTGTATTTATTCTACACTAAGTTGTTTGAAAGTTATTATGTCGACAGTGTGTATTTATTCTACACTAAGTTGTTTGAAAGTTACTATGTCGACAATGTGTATTTATTCTACACTAAGTTGTTTGAAAGTTATTATGTCGACAGTGTGTATTTATTCTACACTAAGTTGTTTGAAAGTTACTATGTCGACAGTGTGTATTTATCCTACATTAAGTTGTTTGAAAGTTACTATGTCGACAATGTGTATTTATTCTACACTAAGTTGTTTGAAAGTTACTATGTCGACAGTGTGTATTTATTCTACACTAAGTTGTTTGAAAGTTATTATGTCGACAGTGTGTATTTATTCTACACTAAGTTGTTTGAAAGTTACTATGTCGACAATGTGTATTTATTCTACACTAAGTTGTTTGAAAGTTATTATGTCGACAATGTGTATTTATTCTACACTAAGTTGTTTGAAAGTTATTATGTCGACAATGTGTATTTATCCTACATTAAGTTGTTTGAAAGTTACTATGTCGACAGTGTGTATTTATCCTACATTAAGTTGTTTGAAAGTTATTATGTCGACAATGTGTATTTATTCTACACTAAGTTGTTTGAAAGTTACTATGTCGACAGTGTGTATTTATCCTACATTAAGTTGTTTGAAAGTTACTATGTCGACAATGTGTATTTATTCTACACTAAGTTGTTTGAAAGTTACTATGTCGACAGTGTGTATTTATCCTACATTAAGTTGTTTGAAAGTTATTATGTCGACAGTGTGTATTTATTCTACACTAAGTTGTTTGAAAGTTACTATGTCGACAGTGTGTATTTATCCTACATTAAGTTGTTTGAAAGTTACTATGTCGACAATGTGTATTTATTCTACACTAAGTTGTTTGAAAGTTACTATGTCGACAGTGTGTATTTATCCTACATTAAGTTGTTTGAAAGTTATTATGTCGACAATGTGTATTTATTCTACACTAAGTTGTTTGAAAGTTACTATGTCGACAGTGTGTATTTATCCTACATTAAGTTGTTTGAAAGTTACTATGTCGACAATGTGTATTTATTCTACACTAAGTTGTTTGAAAGTTACTATGTCGACAATGTGTATTTATTCTACACTAAGTTGTTTGAAAGTTACTATGTCGACAATGTGTATTTATTCTACACTAAGTTGTTTGAAAGTTATTATGTCGACAATGTGTATTTATCCTACATTAAGTTGTTTGAAAGTTACTATGTCGACAATGTGTATTTATTCTACACTAAGTTGTTTGAAAGTTACTATGTCGACAGTGTGTATTTATCCTACATTAAGTTGTTTGAAAGTTATTATGTCGACAATGTGTATTTATTCTACACTAAGTTGTTTGAAAGTTACTATGTCGACAGTGTGTATTTATCCTACATTAAGTTGTTTGAAAGTTACTATGTCGACAATGTGTATTTATTCTACACTAAGTTGTTTGAAAGTTACTATGTCGACAATGTGTATTTATCCTACATTAAGTTGTTTGAAAGTTATTATGTCGACAATGTGTATTTATTCTACACTAAGTTGTTTGAAAGTTACTATGTCGACAGTGTGTATTTATTCTACACTAAGTTGTTTGAAAGTTACTATGTCGACAATGTGTATTTATTCTACACTAAGTTGTTTGAAAGTTACTATGTCGACAATGTGTATTTATTCTACACTAAGTTGTTTGAAAGTTACTATGTCGACAGTGTGTATTTATTCTACACTAAGTTGTTTGAAAGTTATTATGTCGACAATGTGTATTTATTCTACACTAAGTTGTTTGAAAGTTATTATGTCGACAATGTGTATTTATTCTACACTAAGTTGTTTGAAAGTTACTATGTCGACAGTGTGTATTTATTCTACACTAAGTTGTTTGAAAGTTACTATGTCGACAATGTGTATTTATTCTACACTAAGTTGTTTGAAAGTTACTATGTCGACAATGTGTATTTATTCTACACTAAGTTGTTTGAAAGTTATTATGTCGACAGTGTGTATTTATTCTACACTAAGTTGTTTGAAAGTTACTATGTCGACAATGTGTATTTATTCTACACTAAGTTGTTTGAAAGTTATTATGTCGACAGTGTGTATTTATTCTACACTAAGTTGTTTGAAAGTTACTATGTCGACAATGTGTATTTATTCTACACTAAGTTGTTTGAAAGTTACTATGTCGACAATGTGTATTTATTCTACACTAAGTTGTTTGAAAGTTATTATGTCGACAGTGTGTATTTATTCTACACTAAGTTGTTTGAAAGTTACTATGTCGACAATGTGTATTTATCCTACACTTACTTGCTTGAAAGTTACTATGTTGACAGTGTGTATTCACCATACATTGACTTGTTCGAAAGTTACTATGTCGAGAGTGTGCACTCTAATACTGATAAAGTGACGTAACTTATAAGACGTAATAGAATGTAGTGAAAAACGTTCGCGTCAGGTTACGTTAATGCTCTGATGATTAAGACCTCCGAGATATTTTCTGCGAGTCTTTGTAGTTGAGATTTTAAAAGCTTTTAACGGGTTAAATGCTACAGTTGGCTTAACAGTACTTAATCTGTGTGAAAATGGTGTGTCATCGAAGATATTGTGTTGCTTTCACTGAGATAGTATAAATACACTCTTCTGACAGCTCGTTGAAGTTGAAATACACTCAAGCCGTAGGCAAGAAGCTATACCATTACCTCTGCTTAAGCCTGGAACTGAGAATTATACATCAGCACCTGTCCTCTCCATGAATGGCAAGGTTGATACAACCTCTATCAAACCGGGCTTGACGTTGAGTCTATACCCTCCCTAACCATGGAGATCGACGCTGGATCCGCCCCTGCCCTCACCATGGGGATCGTGGTAGAATCTGCACATGCCCTAACCATGGGGGTTGAGGTTAAATCTGCACATGCCCTAACCATGGGGGTTGAGGTTAAATCCCCACCTGCCCTAATGATGGGGTTGAAGCTGAATTCGCACCTGCCCTAACCATGAGGGTTGAGGTTAAATCCCCACCTCCCCTAACCACGGGGGCTGAGGTTAAATCCCCACCTGTCCTAATGATGGGGTTGAAGCTGAATTCGCACCTGCCCTAACCACGGGGGCTGAGGTTAAATCCCCACCTGCCCTAACCATGGGGGCTGAGGTTAAATCCCCACCTGGCCTAACCATGTGGATCGTGGTCGAATATGCACCTGCCCTAACCATGGGGTTGAAGCCAAATCCCCACCTGCCCTAACCATTGGGGCTGAGGTTAAATCCCCACCTGCCCTAACCATGGGGATCGTGGTAGAATATGCACCTCCCCTAACCATGGGGGTTGAGGTTAAATCCCCACCTCCCCTAACCACGGGGGCTGAGGTTAAATCCCCACATGTCCTAATGATGGGGTTGAGGTTGAATATTCGCACCTGCACTAACCATGGGGGGTCAAGGATAAATCCCCACCTGACCTAACTCTGAGGTCAAGGTTAAATCCCCACACACCCTAACCATGGGGGCTGAGGTTGAGTCTGTACCTGCCCTAAGCATGGGGGTTGAGGTTGAGTCCGTACCTGCCCTAAGCATGGGGATTGAGGTTGAGTCCGTACCTGCCCTAAGCATGGCGGTTGCGGTTGAGTCTGTACCTGTCCTAACCATGGGGGTTGAGGTTGAGTCCGTACCTACCCTAAGCATGGGGGCTGAGGTTGAGTCCGTACCTGCCCTAAGCATGGAGGCTGAGGTTGAGTCCGTACCTGCCCTAAGCATGGGGTTGCGGTTGAGTCCGCACCTACCCTAAGCATGGGGGTTGCGGTTGAGTCCGCACCTACCATAAGCATGGGGGATTGCGGTTAAATCCCCACCTCCCCTTAGCATGGGGGTTGCGGTTGAGTCCGCACCTACCATAAGCATGGGGGATTGCGGTTGAGTCCGCACCTCCCCTTAGCATGGGGGTTGCGGTTGAGTCCGCACCTACCATAAGCATGGGGGTTGCAGTTGAGTCCGTACCTGCCCTTAGCATGGGGGTTGCGGTTGAGTCCGCACCTACCATAAGCATGGGGGATTGCACATGCCGTTAACAAAGGCGTTAAGATTGGACCTATTTGCTCCATTATAAGGGTCGGATAGAGGGATGAAGAAATAATTGACGGAGGAAGTCAGTTAGCCGGTGTCAGGATTGACAATCATAGGACAGTTGGTTGGTTCTTCACTTAACAAATTAATTATAGCTTCAAACTCGCAACAAGTAAAATCTTTACTTGTTATATCACACACCCTATTACATTACGCTTTCATTGTTGTTTTTGTACAACAAGCTACATGTGCTTCACATTTATTATATAACTTATTTGTTCAGTAATTGTACTTTTTATTCCAGTTTTGATGTGTGTATTCTTGGCGTGTAATTTTATAGAAAAACCACCACCACAACAAATTGTTTAAATTCGAAAATAAATGTATAAAACTATATAGCTTGTGTGTATGTGTATAGCGGTCCCCTCGACCGAGGCAATGTCAAGATGGTTACTTATATAAGGACAGGTCTTCTAGTCGACTTTCTGTATGCCGGCGGTGTTACCCATGCATATTTCGTTTCGGGTCTTCTGTGATCAATAACAGCAGTTGCTGTCATTGTGACCATAATTTTATGGTACAGTACTGCTTGTCTTAAAACAAACCGAACCATACTTTTACACCAACGAAATATCCGAAATACAGATAGAAAGCAGTTCACTAAATTTATCAATGCGTCAAATGGGCAAAATGACGTCAGATTTCATGTAGACTCAACATAAAACAGATACGGATATTCTGTCAGCGAAAGTCATTGTATGGATTGCAAACATTCAGTTCAGCTGCGTAGCCTTCCCGTTGTCATACATTTTGATTTGGTGTGTATAGTGTTTTTGGTATACAATGTTTATTGAGCGGAAAGTGTCAAACGAGAGCCATGAGGGTGCAATGTCATAAACTAGATTCCCGTGTTGTAGTGCACCCAAACATTTTATAGCCTAATACACAGTTCAGTCCTTGCCGAATGCATTGCTAAAAACTCAGAACAAGTTATCTTAAACAGACATCTTGCTTGTACATCCATTTTTATTTCCATAAGCTGTTGGCGATACGTACAGGAAAAGTATTCAAAACATACACAAAACAACACAAACCAATGAAGATCACGGCAGCAAACATATTGTAGCCAAACAAAATATTATGGTAGCAGGCAATTATGATACAAAATACAGATCTGACCCCACCGGATCCTGACCGGACCGCTCCCAGCGGTATCTGGTCAATCTGTATCAGTATAGGTCTTGACCGGACCGCTCCCAGCGGGATCTGGTTAATATGTATCGATACAGATTCTGACCGGACCGCTCCCAGCGGGATCTGGTTAATCTGTATCGATACAGATTCTGACCTGACCGGACCGCTCCCAGCGGGATCTGGTTAGTCTGTATCGATACAGATTCTGACCTGACCGGACCGCTCCCAGCGGGATCGGATTAATCTGTATCAATACAAGTCTTGACCGGACCGCTCCCAGTGGGATCTGGTTAATCTGTATCGTCACAATTTGCCAAAGTCTGATGAATTAGTGCTCAGCTGACTAGACGTTAACAAATATACTTCTCCCAACTAATTTGCTAGCAAGTTCATTTAAAGGCCATTAGAATATTACTGTAATTTTACCTGCAAATAAGACATATGTATTATAATGTTGGCCAAATGTCGGATCTTGATCTACACAATTTTCTCAAATCTTATCAATCCCTGTTTACCTGCTCAGAAGTAAACAATCTAACTTTACATATTCTTATGTAATATTTGATTTATGTGTTAAATGAACTGGTGTTATATACAGCGTATCATATCATAAGGTGAAAGTTAAGACACATAGATCTTAACTATTCGCGTATAACATGAATTCATAATCATCCTGTTAAGTGGTAGGGCATTGTCCTGCTCGTTATCGTGGCACTAGGTTGGAGTATAGGATTACAAGTAAACTCCTTTTGGGTACGCCCATTGCCGACTGGCGCCTCTAAGCGCGTTGGTTCGAGTCTCCCTTGGGGCAAAGAGATACAGATCTTTGCAGGGTGGTAGTGGCTACATACTTGAGAAAATCAAACAACATTATGACTAGAGGATATTTGGGCTGTTTGTATAGACAGAATATATTGATATAAATAGATACAATTATAATATAATTAATACATAATATAAATTAGAATAACGAGATGTGAATAAGATGATTAATAACCCCGTCAAACGATTTGCCAGCCATTGTTTAAGAAGTATACCATGATAAGAGCAGAGAGAAACATTTTCTTATGCATAAAAAGGTTTTTCTCTTGAAAATTATAAAAAACTAACAATATCTAACCTATAAGCAACAACATCTGCTCAAAATCTTTGGCCCTCACGTTTAAAATGATGGCTAGTTTATTGACAGATATTAATATCAACAATTTGTTACTTTCCTAGATTTTTGTTTTGTTTTATATTAATATAGTTGGATTAAACGATAGACCGTTGGTTTTGCCTAGACAGATTGTGTGTGGGGGGGGGGGTCGGGGGATGTGTGTGTGTGTGTGGGGGGGGGGGGGTCGGGGGATGTGTGTGTGTGGGGGGGGGATGGGGGATGTGTATGTGTGTGCGTGGGTGGGTGGGTGTGGGGTCTTACTCATTGCTTCACAAAACAGCTGGGTGCCATTGTTAATTATCATTGACAATTATTGTGTCGCTGCAATGTAGGTACCGATATTTTTTTCCTGTTCAAAACATAATAGATAAACAACCAAAGGACGCGTCAATGTATGTTTCAAGTCATAGGTCATAAAACAGGTTTGCTCTTTTTGTTAAATGACTCATCACAGATTTTATTCTTACTTTCATGTTTGGCTTGCATGTGAATACCTCTGTCCTGTGCCTTTTCAAATGTTGGTATATGTTGCAATGCTCATAGGACTTTGCCATATATTCTTATTAAGTTCTTTAAAACTCTTATATCCCTATGATATTTTCCCAATCTGTTAAAAACATTTGGGCATTAAGAACAGTAATTGCAATCGTAGAAAATAAATATAATCAATCTTACTTATACCTATCTTGGTGACAACGAAGCTCCTGTTGAACCAAGAGACGATAAGCATCATTTAATATCTTAATTAAATCTGTGATGAGATGAGTTCAAAATGAACGATCCATATTCTTGTACAAATGCGTTTTAGGTTTATTTTTGCATCGACACAATAACTATAATTATAGCATCTTCTGGTTTGCGGCCGGAGTTCAGACGGATATTTGGGCATAACTATTAAGACAGCTGGAAAATCACTTTGGCGCAATTCTTTTTTCTGTCCGATGGGTTCTAAGTTGGCTCTACAAGTATATTAGATACGTTTCAACACGTGCAATCTTTGAAATATAATTTCACAAACCGAATAAAAATAATGCACATCGGCCAGATTATGTATGCACGAGATTAACACCACACCTAATATTCCAATCGGAACTCCTCGTGTATTTCCGACCTCGACATAATCATGCCTCGGATGTACATGGTGCAATGATACAGAATCACGATCGTTTTGTTCTCTGGAAAAAGAATACGCCATGAAACGTTCTTCAAAAAAGCGAAAGATGTAGTGTATATGATTATTTCATCCTATAAATTTTCATTTTTCAATTTATTATTTCACATCTCGATAGATATGCAACCATTACTGCATTGTCAATGGATAAAAGTTTATTTTTGTTGTTTGGACAACGTCATAAGCACCGACTTTTTTTGTTCGCTGGCTTTTTTCCGTCATACATCCGAGAAATAATTCGTAAACCAACCGAGGCGTTCCAATTGCTGGTACATGTATTAAATACTGCGTTTCACCAGTATGATTATTAACGACACAAGGCGTACGTATCAAAAAGTTTACTATTCCCAGTTCCGAAATTCTGAAATGTTGCTGCAATATTTTAGAATTCCCACGAAGACAGGAAATCAAACAATAGTTGGCCGTAGAAGTGTAGCGATCACTATCAAATATTCTCGCCTTTTCAGACTGGTATCTCTAATTCAGAGTTGTTATGGGTTTTCAAATTTTAATTCTCAGAACTGGCTTATTGCAACGTTATTGTGACATTGGCTCGGCACTTCCCACAGTTAGTTATGAAATAAGATAAAAATTTGCCTAGCATGAATGAACAAACATCTAAAAACTCGGTACTTTTCAGGTAATTCCGCCCTTTTCCGTGGTTTAACACTCATCAATAAAAACGTCTTGATGCATATGAAAAGGATTTTTTAAATGATAATAACGCATAGCTGATCGCTGAATGCTTTTACTAGTACCTGTGACTAGGCATATTTAATGCTTTCTTACAAACAAAGGAAAGCCACACTATAATGTGTAACATTTGAACAAATATTTCCCTCTGTCTTACCAAACTTTGGATAAGTGGTCAATTAAAAGCAGGAAATAGAAATAGAGAGACAAATTCGATATTCCATTAAACACTTTTCCTGCTTAAACAAATGTGTTTTTCTTCAACTGGACTAATTTTGGTGTAACAACAAAAACGTATTTCGACAAATGTTAATAGTCATTATTATTCCATTTTCTAACGAGAGCCACTTTTCCTCCACTTAACTTTTTCCTGAAATCTTGACATATTTATCCGAAATCACAGTTCATATGAGAACACTCTGCACATCACAGAAGTGATTTGAAGCATTTCCTTATTCTTTAAGAGCATAATCGACAATAAACACCATTTCTGTAAAATTGTTAAAAAACGCCACTTCAGAATACAAACCTGCAAGCAAGACGTGACCTTTGTTTAACTTCTTATTTAAAATTAACGGCATTTAATGACTGTACTACATTTGAAATGCCTGTTGAAATTATTAAAGTACGTTTAAATGATTTTAACGAATGTGCAAATAACAAATAATTTAATTAGATGGACTGCGTGTTTATTTATACAACATTGTATTCAGTGGCTGTTGCTTTGTTTGATGGATATAGTGGTGGTGCTGCTGTTGCTGCCGATCTTTTGTAGTTCAAGCTTTTAATGTTGTAAAGTCCTATCGAAACTTCGTGATTTTGTATTTAACTTTTTGGATTTCGCAACAAGATGAGTCAAATATGTTATGCTATTTATGTTGGTTTCGCTTTTCATTCGGACGACGTCATCGTCACAGTATCCATGCTTATTGTCATGTTTTTTTTTAGTACTCTTCTTTCCTTAGCTTTCTCTACTTTCGGATAGTTCTCTATTCATTATTAAAATTAAAACAATAAAAAAACATAAGCATACAATGTCATTATAACTACTTCAATACTAACTTCAAAACATCTTGGTTTAAAATCGCTGTTTCCTCAGCAGCGCATGATCAATTTCTAACACCTCTATGCTAATACAGATGAACAACCATAATGTATTGCAACACATGCAGTACTTGTTTCCACATACAGAGGTTTGTTTTATGCTTCACATTGGAATTGGGTCCCTCCATTCCTCTACACATAAACAGGATGCTACTATTATTTGAACTTCTTCTCTCATTTTTGTTCTTGCTTTAAAAATTTAATTTCAGTTACTATCAATAATTTTGTGTAGTTCTACTAACAGAAATAATACTCTCACTCTTCTAAATACCATGTGGAGATTATTTTCAAAATACGTCACTACTTTCTTTTAACGACGTCATAACTTATCTAAGAAAATGTCAGCGCTTGGATTTTTTTATTCGAGTAGATCGGTTTTCTTTCCATTGCTAGCATTTGAGAAACCCCTCACTAAGTGTGAGGTTAGAGCTCTGTAAAACCGGTTTAAGCTCATAAGTAGGTCCATTTGCCGACTGACCGTTCGAAAGCGCTAACTGCTGTGTTTGCATTTTTGCCATCACATATTTGATTATACTTCTACGTTTGGCTTGCATGTGAGTATCTTTGTCCTGTGCCTTTTCACGTTTAGGTATACTTTGCAATGCTCATAGGACTTCGTCATATTTCCTTATTGAAATACAACACGTCTGAGAGATATAGACCTCGATAGGGTAGTCTTTGGTACAATTTGTAGTTTTTGATAAAAATATGAATGGCTAATGTATCTGCTGTTTGTGTTAATAGAAAACGTACAACTAGCCAGAATAACGAAATAGTTATGAATGGGATGTTATTATTATCAAGACGACCCGCTATGCAAGTTTGCATCCATTTTAGGCAGATGCAGCATTATCTACAAATGCCTAGCCTTGTCAGAGCGATATTAGTTTGATATATTATCCTAATATTCCCATGAGCTGACTTTGTAAAATTACTGAAACTATAGCTGATTATGGGTTTTCGGTTCTCTCTTTATAGTTTTAAATGCTTAAATGTGTTCACGACTGTATTTTTAAAATCGATTAAACTGCTGAGCCATTCGTAGACTGTTATAGATTTGCTGGAGGAGAATCACCGACGGACCTCAGATTAGAGAGAATGCCAGAATATTTAACTTTGATAACTTTAAGCCTTCCTGTAATCTCCATGGTATAAAACACCTACACAGAAACGGAGAAAAAAGTCAGTAACTTACAGTAAATTACTAAAACGTATGAAAAATGTTTCAACTTGGATGGTTTTGATGTTAAGAATTCCAATCATTTATTAAATGTTTGATGATTTATACATGTTGCATTATAATGCTTTATAATAAAGAATAATATGACTAGTCGGCAAGACATTCTTAAACAAACACCCTTTATCCCCATATGTAAGCAAATACTCCCACAACCATCACATCAATGTCAGAATCCGCCGACGTACGTCAAATAAACCACTCCTCCCCTCTTGCTTGCTTTCTTTTGTAATATGCAACAGCGTAATAATTATTTATTCCAAATTTCATTGTCGCATTAAATACTTACTTCAACAGTGATACAAATCGCCTTTATTATATTATTATATTTTTGCTTTTAGACATCAGTGTTCTTTGGACAACATTTTTTAATATACTTTCGGTCTGGAAACAATGACCCCCGTTTTTTAAAGGCATTGAAATTGACATTCTTTAGTATCCCCCGACACACTATAGATAACACCATTCAGTGAGATCACAGCTGGACACCTGATTTGTTTATTATACACAGAGATGTGTTATAAGGAAAGCTTTCATATAAAGCAGTTAGACACATTTGATGCACATAAGCTCACTGCATTGCCGCTGGTTGGTACCGTTCTTAACCCAACCACTCTCCTTTTATATAATGCTTTAAAAATGCTTTCCCATGCATACACATGTCACACATATTGTATGTTCCTTATGATATTATGATAATATACATTATAAAGGCATTGCAAATGGCCATTTTTAGTGGTTACACCCACTACCACACCCCAACCAAGATAACTCCCTGCTGTGAGATCACAGCTCGACACTTGATTATTATATACAGAGATGTCATAGGGGAACTGGTCATAAAAGCCACACTTAATGTACCTCGGCTTAATGAAATGATATTGGTCAGTAACACTTTAATTCCCTCCCATTTCCTGATACCACTACAACATGAACTGTGTCCTGTCGGCAAGACCCACCCCGCCCCACTTTCTTCCCCGCAACCCATTAAAACCACTACTGTGAACTCAGTGTATATCCAGATAAGGCTAAATTCTAATGTTCAATCCCTTCAAGAGACACCCTGCTCTTAACATAAATTGTACAGTTCTTACAAATCACACATCGAACAAAAAATCTCGAACTAATATACACACCTTTCGATTCCGGTTTTCTTTGTGTGCACAAATAACAATGTAGACATTATTGACAGCGATAATACAAGAATTATAACATAAAAATGAAAAATAATTATTTGTAGGTTTGTATCAATTAAATTCGCAAGTAAAGACAACCACCAATAAGTGCACGTGTCTCGGATGTTTCCTGGGAGGGAAATAGTTCTAGTATGTCAATCATCCCTGTACAAGTCATTATAACATATCGCCGGAGTGTTAAGTGACGGTATTTGGTGCTCTGACACTTAGCAACAATGGCTCGTATTTTGTTATTAATAGACAATTAACCCGTAGCAACTTGTACCTCTCTAATAGGAGTCCGATGCTTGTAAAAAAACTAAATTACTAGCGGTTATTAGAGTATAAAGTATTGCTTCAGAATATTAAGGTGTAACTTAAACTTCCTTGGAAGATGGACAACGAATTTGACCGACCTGTAAGTTCAGGAAATGGATAATGCCGTTTAATGTTGTAGGTTTATGGAAACACATTTTTATTTCATTTATATAATGTACACGCGTTACTACCTTAATATTATGGTCAATGTATTGACAGATTAAGACACCAGACTACTTTTTTAAGATAGGGCCAGCAATAACTCACAGACCACATGGAAAACTTTGTACGTGAATCCCTTTGTTTTTAATTGGAACTCGAGCGTTGCTAACGTATTGTGGCCAAATGTCTGAACCTTAGAAGGTCAGTTTATACCGTGCAGCTAAGGACTGCCTCGTAAATATTTCGGATGCTTGTAAATACAACAGATTATGTAATGAAAAATTTTGTTAATTCATTTCACAAATAACGACAAATTAACCACTAGCAAACTGACCAGACCTGGTAGCGCAATGGATAGAGCGTCGGCTCCAGGTATGGAAGGCCCCGGGTTCGATCCCGGGCCGCGGCATACCAAATCGTTAAAAATAGTAGTGGCATAGCTGCCTTGCTAACGATCGAGCACATGTAAGGGTAGTTCCATGACTGGTTGGCCCGGTGTCAGGATAATGCGACTTCGTTTGGTAGCATGCCAGGTGTCCACAGCATGCTGTACACAGTGAAGGCAGCACCATATCTGCTTCAAGCAGACACCTTCTCCAGATAACTGAAATACTGTTGGTGGAATGATAAACCCAACAAACAAACAACAAACAAACACAAGTCAACCGTACTTTGCAAGGTTCAAAATATCCAGTAAAAAAAACTTTTATCAAAGAACTATTTTCGTAAACGCAAGTTTCGTTTTATCACCCGTCGATGTTACATGCACGTTTTGGATTGAACTTTAACTTTCATTTTCGTGTTTCTTTGCCCAAAGTCTGCAATGAACATCACTACTATCTTGGCCAATTATGCACAGATAACGTCGATACTAGAATATCCTGAACGGCTGAATTCTCGGGAACGGTAAATGTCCTTGAAATACCGAGTTCATTCAAGAAACGAGAAAGTGCAGTACACTTTTTAAAGGCTGATATAGTTCTCTCAGTTTCGTTAGAATCGTATCTCTGAACTCACGTGAGACAGACGTTCAACCCACTGCGTCATAAGAGTTGAATTTGCTTATTGTTTGATCAAAGCGTCTCGTTGTTATAACCGTTGTGTGCTTTTACTCCTTTCTCATTGCCAAAGAATAATAATAGCAACAGTTTTAAGTAAAAACACTAACAACACAAAGTAGTGAATATAACCTCAATCAGGATGACGTCAACATCCCCAATCGCAACAATAATAACATGAAACACGAACCCTTAAACATTGTCACTCATTAATGGCATGATAAGTGCAAAGTTACCTATGATATGATATTTATGCTACAGTACGACACACACACACACACACACACACACACACGCACGCACGCACGCACGCACGCACGCACGCACGCACGCACGCACGCACACACACACACACACACACAAACACACACAAACACACACACACACACAAACACACACAAACACACATACACACACACACACACACAAGAAAATGTCAGCGCTTGAACAATTTCTGATTCACATAGTTCGGTTTTCTTTCCATTGTTTGCATTTCAGAAACCTCTAAGGAATAACGGGATTAGGGCTCTGTAAAAAGCGGTTTAAGCACCCCAGTCGGTCCCTTTTGCCGACTGACCGTTCCAAGGCGGTAAATGTTGGGTTTCTATCACAGATTTGTTCTTACATTTACATTTGGCTTGCACGTGAATACCTTCGTCCTATCTCTTTCGCAAATTGTGGTACATATTGAAATGCTCAAAGGACTTTGTCATAATTTCGTATTCAGAGACTTGTTTAGTGCTTCAACTATGATGTCTGAAATATATATTTTGGCAGAGTGGTTGGGGCTACATATTGTGAGTAAGTCTTCGGCAGCAATATGCATATAAACATGCTGTTTGTTAGCAATACGCTCAAGATAGGCGTTCATTTACGCAAATATTAGGGCCATGCATAACAACGATCACTAATCAAAGTGCTATTCGGATGATGTGAGTTTGATTCTGTGTGCGATTACAGGTGTCCAACCAATGGTCAAAATTATTCTGTATTTAATCAAATGTACCACACATTGGAAAGTGGAAAGCATGTAAATCTCCATCTGCAAAAAAAATTATTTCATCTAAAATATAGATTATTATACATTGAAATAAAAGTACCAGAGTCATTAACATCCGATAATAGCAACTATTTTATCAAACATTCAATACTTCTATGTGGTTTTGATTTTAACTTCAGTTAGGTCTAAAATAAATGTTCATAATGCAATAGGATTCGACCAAAATAAACTGATTTTGAAATTTTGTTCTACCTCTTACAACCCTGTGATCTGAATCGAAGTATCCCGAGTTCGCCATTCCTCTCCGACCGCATGCGGTAGCTTTAGACTTAGATGCTGCGATAATACAAAGAACCCATGCCATTACATAACTGTTTAGAGCCGCTGATGGCAGCGAGGAGCCGCGCGAAATATCGCAAAAATCTAGACCTAGTAGATTATGCATGCTAGTCAATGGAACCCTCATTCTAATAGCAATTCGCTCCCCATTTCGACCCTTGTCTCTAGTCAATAAGTGATATACGTACGTGGCATTGTTCATTCATAAATCTGCATTTCGTATATATCTGAATTATACACTATAATGAACTTCCAGCTTAAACAGGTAACAATGTTAATGTTAACATTTAAAGCATGCCTGGGCCCAATTGACGCGTCTAGTCTCCTTAGACCTAAGACATACATATTTATTCTGTACACGCACTACTTCTTCCCGGTATGAATAACTGACCGCGAGTAGTCAAGGTCATGCAGGGTCAATCCTGTGTGCTTCTGAAATCCAGCTTTCATAACTCTGGACGGTGTCGCAATCGTCAAAGCCCCAAAATGGCAATAAGAAAACGTTGAGCTATCTATAAATGACACAAAAAAAAAATAATAACCCACAACACTAAAGTTGGAGAAATGGTGACATTTTATATCCCACACATTGTGTACAACTGGTACATTACAACGGAAGCAAGCTTTATGTCGCGCATTAATTATGCTCTTGACAAAGACATTATAATATAACTGGAAGATTTAAGATTTAGCTGCAGTGTTCATGTGAAAATGCATTGGCATTATTCTTTTGAAAAATATTGTCATTTTACTATAAACAGTTAATATCATTTCGTATTTTGGCAGTTATTTATTTGTTGTAAAATAACCACGTGCACTTGCCGGGGAAGAATGACTGACAAAACGAATAAATCTTAGTGTAACATGATAATATCAATGACAACACAAACACGATAGTCTCGTATGCTTGCAGAACACTAACTTAGAAATAAAGCTTAACCGCATAAAATTGCTTATTACTTTTTATTATATTAACGTTGTCAACTGTCATTTATGATTTATCACTACGAATTACCTATTATCTACCTGAATTGTTTTTTTTTGCATATTTTTATTATTAAGCAAGTTGCTGAATTGAAAATACAACTACATGCACTAATGAGGGCTACCACCCTACTGCGTCAAGGCTTGCTAAAGAACCAGTCTCCACCGCCGCTGTAGCATTTTAGGTAGAATGTCGGCAAAAAGTTTAATGTCATGCCTTCTCTTAAAACACCCAATAATAAAGAAGTTTGGCTGTGAAATAACCAAGGATTCTTTGCACGCCAACATTTTAATAGACTAACAAACATAAAACACATTACCATATACATGTTCATGTCAGGGGTCCACAAATAGCTGTTTTATGCCTTTTAAAGCAGGCAAATTCGTTAAAAATGTTGGCTTAACGAGCTAAATGTATCCAGTTCGTTTTTTGTCTCTTAAAGCTTTTTGATGAAAAAGGTTTGTTTGCAAATATAATCACGGATGAATAACGTACTTGTGATAGAGATGGTGGGTTTGCAGTAAAGGTCATTTCATAGACATTAAACTCCGCATTATAACATCAATGGAAGTTTCCTCTAACGTTACAGTGCATTCACAGTCATCAAATCCTTTTCTCTGTCGAAAAAGTCCTACCAACACAACCTCTCGGGCGGCAAGGCAAATTGTCCTGGTTATCGAGGGACGTCTGAAATGATTCCAGGGGAGAATCCCATCTTGTCTGTCAACCAGCCATGTTCGAATGATTATTACCTGTAAGCAGAGTGTTAAGTGACATCTTTGTGATTCTTGAAACTTGGCATCCTTTATGTGTGTATTTATTTATTGGGTTTATCGTCCCACCAACAGTATTTCAGTTATCTGGAGACGGTGTCCACTTTAAGCAGATATAGTGCTGCCTTCACTTTGTATAGCATGCCGTGAACACCTGGCATGATACCACACCCAGTCACAGTATCCTGACACCGGGTCAACCAGTCGTGGAACTACCCTTATATTTGCTTGAGCGTTAGCAAGGGAGCTATACCACTACCATTTTAACGACTTTGGTATGTCGCGGCCCGGGATCGAACCTGGGGCCTCCCGTACCTGGAGCCGACGCTCTACCGATTGCGCTACCAGGTCCGGTGCCCTTTATGTGTGTATGGTTTTAGTTTGGCCATAAAACTATAACAACCAGTACTTCACAAACGTAAGAATCTCACGGCTGTTTTGAGACAAAAGTCTTTCTACTTTTATAATTGCCTCTTATAAATATACGCCTATGGTTTGGTATATTGATTGTCTGTAGAAATATTAGTGTCAATTTAGATTTAAATATCTGCAAGTGTATTTTACACTCAGTTGTTTGGATTTGCGACACAGTACATAAGTCTCTGCTTCACATGGTAAGATTTACACCCCACCCCACTTCCCAACGACGGTTGGTCTGGGTCACCTTAAACCTATTGACGGCTTTGCGAGAAACCGCCTACAACAGTTTTTTTGAACCAATGCAATAGTCCTATAATAAAGGGCCTACTTAAAAATGAATGTTAATCCTCTTTGATTGTGATCCACTACAGTCCTAAATAATACTTTGCTTAAGTAAAAAATCTGAGCTGCTCAGTATTTTAAAGTTATAATTACTCCTATATGATTATATCACATCTGTATCTAAAATCTTCATTGTATTATAGCATAACACATTGTAAGAAGCCTTGTAGGAATTGTTAAATTCCTCCTCTGTAAGAAGTCATCTGGGCATTAATAAATTTTACCTGTTTATTGTTAAATTATACCTCTGCAAGAAGTGTTCTAGGAATTGTTAACTTATTTGTAAGTTAGAAGTGATCTTAAAATGGCTAAATTCTACGTGTGTAATAAGTAACCTGGGAAGTGTTAAATCATACTTCTGCAAGAAGTCTTCTGGGAGACATCTTAAACCTTGAGCTAAATTTGTTCCTGCAAGTGTATGCATTTATGCCAGCTATCATTTCACAAACGTCATCTTTTACCAAAATCTGCCTCATGGCTGTACGTGCTGTTGCGAATTATCCATCAAACCAAACAAAAAATAAGATATAAACAGCTAACAGACACGATAACGTATTTTGCCTGGCCTTGGTAATAAAACTCCAGTTGTTCCGACCTCGTAAGTTCCCGTGATCTTTTGCCCACCTGTTCACAATATCGGGCACCAGGAACACAAAGAAATTGCGATCGTAGGAACGAAATATCTTCGTACACATTCACAGCTGAAATAGACAATAAACATCATCTACTTTAGTAAAAAACCTTGCGTTTATTTAGTATTATGCGCTGATATTATTACAAACTCAAGAACATATGTTCATAAAACCTAAATTTAAGGGAAATGTTTAGCTTTTGTAGCGATTGAATTGTGTTTTGTAGCGATGTAAACACTATAAATCATGGCTAAATGTGGATTTTATTGTTAGAGGCAGCGGTTATACTGATTTATGGAAGCAGTAATGACGAAGCTGGAAAACCCCTCTGTATAAAACGTGATGACCCTTCTGGGACATCCACCCAACTAATCGGAACACCTCGGATAATTCACGAATCATTTCTCGAATGTTAGTAGGCAGTGGGATCACCTCGGCCATTTCCCTAAATGGGGACTACTTTTGTGACATACGTCGAAACAAAGACTCGGATGACAGCTCATTCGGTACGACGCCTGTAAAACCTCAATTTGTGGCGTTTTCAAATTTAAATCATCCAATTTTAATTTACCCAGCGCAGCAGATACGCAGCTGTCAAACCTTGGCATTGTTAATGTTTTGTGCGAACTTCAATTTAGGCATATTCTTCTTCCGACTTCCGGCGAACAAAACGATCATTTTTTCAGTACGTATCATTGCATCGGATACATCCGAGGGATGATTGTCCCGAGGACAGAATTACCCGAGGAGTTCCGATTGTAACCCAACCCTCTAACGCTATCTCTGACGTTAAAAATGAAAGGACTTTTGAGGTTATTGTCTATTTACAGTATTTTGTTTTGGCATGAAAACTTCAGATAACCAATATAATTTAGCAAACTAGATCTAATTATGAAATTATTTCCTGTACTTTCTCAAGGAAGATAAAAACGCGAATGTAAACAATTCAACCATTTAAAAGAATTTACTCGTAGTTTAAAAAAAACAAAATGAATAATAAACTTAATCTTAAAAATATTAAATGAATTCGTCTTTATCCAGTCTATTTTTTACAAGCTTAGCGCGCAGCCACATTGCAACCATAAGTTTTAATTTCTTAATCGACATGTACTCTGACGTCATATTAAGTCACGTGGCCTAAAGGAAAACCCGGCAGTTTAAGAGTGTGACCCGCAGTGTGAGAGTTGTTACCCGGCTGTGGGGCGTGGGTGTGGGACATTATATAATGAAATGTGCTGTCAATTCAATTCAATTCCATATTATGTTCAAATCAGTTGCAAAAAAGTACGTTCTTCAGATAGTCAATAGGCGAACACTATTGTAATTAAGGATTTATAATTCACTGAAGCCTCTACTCTTGCCATTGTAAATAATTCATTTATCGTTTTCCTACAGACATATGAACAAACTGTTTTTGTTTTTTTTTGGTCAAATTTCCTGCAGTGTTCTTGAAAACGCATTGCTTTCCAGCAACAAAAAGGCGAAAAATAATAGTTGGCAAGTGGATCAGTGTAACGACCAGTTATGATATATTTTTGCATTAGCGGAGTGTGATATCTTGTTCTGAGTTATTTTGGATCGACAAATTAAAATTCTCAGACTAGACTGATTTGAAAATCATTGAGACATTGGCACGAATCTTCCCACAATCTGTTATGAAAAAAAGATCGGAATTTGCCTAGCATGAATGAACAAACAGCAGAAAACCTCGAGATTATTCCGCCATTCACTGTTTTTAAAACATATTTATCAATGAAGGCATACTATTTAACTTAGCGGAGGAAGTTACAAAAGTTGAAATTTTATAGTAACCCCTTAACTAAGTGCAGAGTGTCGTTGTTGGTATATTAGTCTAGAAATAAGTAAAGCACTATTGAAATGACGTAAAACACAAACTAATAATAACCATTAGTGTTTACAACATGCTTAACTATTGTATGTTGACAAGTTAGAGAAAGGTACATTTATTTTGACATAGGAATCATAGAAGGGTTAATAGACAATTTGTACAGCATAAAAGTAAAAATTGCCACACCAAAAAAAAGTAATGAAAATATATAAAAGAGTAACCATGGAATGCTTCCGATACCAAGGATAAGGGCAAAATAGTGTCAGCACTTATATTCATTGCAGTCAATCAATAATTTTTTTTGAACCGCAGAGAGACTTAAAGTTAAAATAATACAGGGAAAAATAATTTATAACAAATATAATACTAGAAAAGTCGTTGGTGCGAAGCATCAAAGGCGACGCAAAAAAATGGAAGAGGTAGATATTAAAGCAATATGGGAGCAAGTAACAAAGACACTTGGAAAGTCATGGTTTTTTGTTTGAAAGTTTTCAGTATACTATAAATCTCGAGAAAAGGTATGTATAGCTTATATTCCTGACACCATAGAATGTTTTAAAACAGAATAAAAAGCAAAACCTGACACCATTTAATGCGTTTTCTAAGATGTTACATATGAAGATGTTACATGTGTAGAAAAAAGTTGCAATATTATTATATTAACCATAAAACTAAGGTGTAGAAAGTGCAGAAATTTGCAACAGATTCACATTACACAAACAAGTATTGTTCAAGATAGTATTTTTCTCGAACGTAAGTACGTTTTTTTTCTTTCTCAGTGTCTTATTGTTTATTTTCAAAGTTATTTTGAAATTTACATAAACAAAAAATAAATATAAAAATAAATAAAAACAGAACGCCGTTTACCGAATTAGTACCCGTATTTTACCAGGTTTTGAAAGTCCGCAAAACAAAATTTCCCATGTGCAAATTTCAATGAGCATTCTATATAGAGGCAGTCGCGCTCCAGCGAGTCGCCAATAACAAAAATAATTCATCTATCGCAGGTTGTGGAGGTTGGCAATATTATGGTATAAGGAGTACTAGGGGTGTCCTATTTTGTTCACTATGTCAACATAGTTTAAATCCATTGACAAGAGAACATTGATGTTAAACCTCAAAGGTCGCCGTCGTGGTCCTGTTCAACAATGGAACAATTTTGCCTTACGGCAAACCAACCAAAAAACAACAAAACCATGTTGTTCATTAAGATTTTACAAGGCCGTCAAATTTTCGTCATGTCTTAACGAACTGACTTTGGACATATAGGAAAAGGTCCGAATACAAACAACAGAATAGAGTATAACATTTATCTTGTACGTGGTACATGATCGTAACAAATGCAATTTAAATTTAAATAATCATAAACACACATATGGAACATGAACAATTTAAAGAAACAGATAACGATGTAGCAACAATCTAAATTACAATTTATTTTAATTCTGATATTAACAATAGTAGATTAGTAACCGAAATTTAATGCATGAAAGCACCGCACTTCGCTTGGTTATAGAACAACATGGCGCCATCTATAGGGCTATTCCAGGAACGATTACATCGCGGCGACAATAACGTTTGTACTACACTTGAAACAAGCTGTAAAGGAAACATACAGCTTTTATTGTTTATTGTTAAGCAAAGCTAATGCATGTTGGCTTTGGCTTTCATAATAAATTGCAAATTCTCGGAACAAACAACCGTCGCAATTATCAATACAACCAAATAATGTATATATGACTCTTTCTGCACCGAGCGCAATAGCTCAATTGGTAGAGCGTCGGCTTGCGGATCGAGGGTCGCGGGTTTAAACCCTGGCCGGGTCAAACCAAAGACTTTAAAGATGGTAGTAGTGGCTTCTCTCCTAACGCTCGGGTCTAAGGGGACAGCATTACGCCTGACTCGTCGGTGTCAGTATAATTGACCGGCCGGGTTCAGTCCCTGGGCCCCTCATGAGTGCCCCTGTGCTATAATGATAGAAATGTCGCTTCAAAATATCGGAAAAAATGCCAGCAAATCCCATCCCATCACACTTTTTCTGCACGGAATGCACGTTGCGCTGTGCTATTTTTAACCACTGTCGTCTCGAAAAGCACGTGACCATAGTCGAGATAATCCTTATATACATTACATCAATGTCGATGTCAATGAAAAAATGTTCGATACGACTTGAATGTAATAAAAAAGAAATCCATTTTAATTTTAAAATGCAAACATTCCTTTAACTTTACCGATTGTATACTATTAACAAATTTATAAGAATACAATAATCGCGTTAAAATCTCGTTAAAATCTCGTTCGTCAAGCCTAATGACGTGGTTTCTTCAATGGTAACGGGGGTGTTACTGTGCTCTGGAATTCATGTGACGTTGGGAGCGTAGTAAAATTGATGTCACATGTAACCATATGAAAATTGAGTCGAGGTTCTTGTTTGTTTTTTAATTCGCCTACTGTTGCTTGAAATTAGAATAAGCATCGCCAAACGACAAAAACGTCAACGTCGCGGTTCCCTTTCCTTAATCAAAATTTTCTTATTAGTTTAACTCAACGTTTTATTACGCCATTATTTGACAGTTTGTGTAGTTCGACAAATGACATAGAAGACAATCTCTTACTCTAACGAGAAACACTCCCTCCATTTAAATTCTCTTTTAAATTTGAATTATACCCTCGAAGCATGGGGAGACAACTCTGCACACCACGGAAATGATAAAAAGCATACACACATACTTAAAAGACGATAAATGACAGCAAACACCACTTTTGTAAATTCCTCAAGATGGGCCCATCTGGGCAATTACCTGCTAGGAATTAACAGCACTCGCGTCTTTCATGTCAACATTTATAGTCAAATTAACGGCATTTTATCACCATAGTATGTGCCTGTTGAAATTGTTAATGTGCCTCTCAATGATTTTAACGAGGGCGCAAGTAACACCGAGAGGTAATTAAAAGATGGACTACCGTTTTATTAATAAAACATTGTATTCCGTTGCAGGCATTCTGTTTGTTTTTTCAGGGTTATATTGCTTAAGCTGCTTCAGATTCGTTAGATTGTGGAAGCTTTATTAGTGTGTATTCAACGAAAAAAGGTTATTCATTGTTATATTGTTGTTTTTAACTTTTAGTTTTACCTCTCCTCTCTCCTCATCGTTCGTTTCCTTTCTGTTCTCAATGTAAAAAAATTAACATTAAAAGAATACAAAGTACCGATGACTATTACAATTTTAATGTACCATAAAGCATCGCCATTCAAATGTTTATCATCAGCTGTGGTGTCTTGGCAGTGATAAGGCGAACATTTACTTGATATGATATCGTATTTTTCCAGCATTGCTTGGTCGATGTCCAATGCCTTGTTTTAATGAAGATGCACAGCCGTGAGGCGTCGCAACATATGCAAGACTCATCAACACACACAGACGCTTATTTAATGCTTATGTTATGACGTCTGAGAGATACAGATCTTTGCAGGGTGGTAGTGGTTACATACTTGAGAAAAACAAACAACATTATGACTAGACGATATTTGGGCTGTTTGTATACACAGGATATATTGATATAAATAGATACAATTGTAATATAATTAATACATAATATAAATTAGAATAACGAGATGTGAATAATATGATTATTAATATATTATAACATCAAACGATTTACCAGTCATTGTTTGTGTTTAGGAAGTATATTTTGATAAGAGCAGTGATATTATAACATTTTCTTTTGGCGAAAAAGGTTTTCTCTTCAAAATTATAAAAAAACACAGTATCTAACGCATAAGAAACAATATTTTATTTGCTGTTCCATCCTCAAACTCTTAGACACTCACGTTAAGTTGACAAATATTAATGTAAACAATGTGTTACTTTCCTACTGTTGTTTTTGGTGTTAAATGAATAGTGGTGGATTCTCGTTTGATAATTTATGGATTAATAGCGTTCAAACGACATTCCTTTTCCATTAGGCGACTGTCAGCTGTCAGAATAGACATACACCCACATAGAATATAGGAATACAATGATTAAATTAATTTTGTAAACAGCTCTAAAATGCGAAGGTTAAACAATATGTTTTTATTTAATGTAGGATCACGTTTTCACTTTTTCTGAACTTGTTTGTTTTTGGCATATTTAAATAAAAAACAAATGATATGATGAGTCCACAAAGAAAGTTATGACAGTATATGCACTGCGTAACTTTTACTTTTTGATATAATGAACAATTGTCGGTTCTCTTTAATATGAAATATTCAGCTCATTAAGGAATCACTCCCTCAATTATCACACGAATGTCAAAAGTCCGTGAACGTTAGTCATATAAATTCTTTCCCACATTGTTTCTATTGTAATCTGAAACAACGGAATTGTTTTTTTCTGCATTTAATTATCACATTAAGAACTCCCTTAAATGGCTTTTATATCCGCAAACAAGACTTTAATTGTTTAATTACTATGTGTATTGCATTGAGATAACTGCTATAAATAGTTGTGAAACAATCATCAATATTAATAAAAACTGCTCTCAGCATAAAGTAATATATAACACCATCAAAAAAGAAAAAGTCCTAAATTACAAAATTTCTTACTTCAGTGTAGTGAAATATGAGCATTTCTTCAAAAAAAGGGGTTTATTGTCGTTCGAAAAATAATAATTTTTATACCAATTATTTTTTTCAAATAAAGAGATAATCTTCAATGGCCAGTCTGACAGGCGGTACAGACTATTGCCCTGGGGGCGGACAGCCAGCGCCAATTATGACTCGACTGTTTCTTGGGAATTAGTTCAACACTTGTCTGTCAATCATCCATGTTTAAATGGTGATAACCTATCGGTGGAGTGTTAAGTGGCAGTTTTATGATTTTTGAATCGCAGAAAACTTGGCGCGTATCATGTCAAAGATTGGTAATAAAACTTTTAACAATCAACACGTCTCAAATATGAGTTTAAATTTTTGGGGTGGCAAATAACATGTTTCTTAAAACATTTTTGCCGCTGCAAGTATGTACATCTACCATGGCTAATATCAGACTGAGAATATGACCACCATGCTCATTTCAATTCCGCAGTATTGCACTTATTTTCGGATAGTTCGGAATCAATGTTGTAGATACATAGAAAGATTTCGTTTTTGTTAAGCATAGATTGTTTTATATTCGAGTCCAACAATCATATGTCGTAGTTATTCCAAACCTCTAGTCGTAGCATTAATAGTTCTTTCAAGAAGATAAAATATTGAATATATGCAATATTGAAATGGCTCATTTAGTATTATAGGTTCTCGATCCGACGACACGATGCAAACTTGCATTCGTTCATTAACTTATTAATAAATATACTCGTACTGAGCCATTATTATATTGGATGTGTTGAATAAAGGACTGATATTACACGGGAGCTGGAGTCGAACAGGCAACCAGTATCTTGTTCACATTCATCACATTTCCTTTTTTTTAAGTAGACAGTCATGACTAAGGTGTTAAGTAACATTCAAAACATGAAAAGAAAAGCAGCATCAATCATCAACAAAACTGCTTCAATATCACCTCCTGGCAACAACGAGAATGTATCTGAACAAACGCCATATACCCGTGATGTCATGGCAGTGATAAAAGTAACATTTGCTTGGTTTAGAGTAGCAATTTTTTTACCTGTGCCTCATCGATTTCTTATGTTTTGCTTGTGAACACAACCATGACTAGTCGCCAGCTATGCAAGACTCATCATCGTTTACAGACCTCAAACCAGACTAGTAAAGATTGCATCTTGTGAGAAGATTTTCGATAAAAATGGCAAATTTGTTTGGGCTGTTTGTAGCAACAAGTTAATGTTCAGGGTTTATCAGCGCAAACATCAAGTTCATTGACATAAAAGACAAAACAACAACAACAACAATTCAAAACAGTAGGAAAAAGTATGAATGACACGAAAACCAAATTTAAGTTGAAGACAACGTATAAGATATGACGCCAAATCATGTTATATCTCACAAAATATGTAAAAGTAGAACGGTCCACCACAATAGAAGAAAGCTGATGTAACGCCATATTTACATGTAAAGACAAAATAATATAATAGAAACTATGACATGCACTGCTGATATTAAAGTACGTAAATACTTGAATTGTAGATATTTTTATTTGACGGGTTAGCAGTCAGGATTGATAAAAAGTTCCATTGACACAAAAAGTCATGTGACATCCATGTGACAATCTCGTACATGTATAATACTTTCAGAACTCTTGAGCAGAAATTAAGCTTAAACAACAATTATTTGGTCTAAGCCGTCAAGGAAGTTCCTAACAAATATGATGTTGTTTTTTGTTGTTTTTTAGGGGGTGGGGGTGGGGGTGGGGGGGGGGGGGGAGGGGGCGGGTTCTGTAAAATTTAAAGAAAAGTCAATGACACACGCTACTCCCGTGCTGTGCATGGTGTTGATGGAGAACCAATGTGAACTGGATCTGCTAGCACAGTTGTTAACATGACGGCCGAAGTTGCTGAAGGTATCGAGTTTAATCTCATCTCTTCCTTTTAAACATCTGAGGGGAAAAAATCTAGATTCTTGAACATTATAACTTTCATTGACGAATCTGTAACACAGCACAGAACACACAAAAGCAGACCCGAAGTCGGTGTTAAGAGTAAATTATTGATAAACAAACGCTTTTTAACGCCAATTTTGTGTACATATTTAAAGAAATTTATCTGTCCGACTTTTTACGCTGCACATACCCGACAATTTCTGACAACGGCCCTTGTAACGTCATTATAAATACGCTTTGGTCAAATATCGTTTTTCATACATGCCCAGTTTTCCAGCTGATTCTTTATGACTTTCATTATAATTTACGATAATCCGCGACGATTATGGTTAATATTTATATTTTGCACCCAAACGTTTTTTCTGATAGTCCTGTTTGTAAAGTATCCCGTTTGAATTATCATGACAACCTCGGCGCTGGATCCGGTGAAGTTATCCGCTGGATATGTCGACAACGTCAACTGAGCATACATTCGGTCTGACAAATTTAAAGTTTATAGTAGAAATATGATAGGTTTTTTTTATCGAACTGAAGTATTTAAGTTTTGGCACACAAACTTATGAATTGGATGTACTTAAGTATGATGTCTGTATCCTTAAATTACACAAAATACAAACGTACTGCAGCTAAAATACGGATGCATAGCATGTAATAGTTGTAACTTTTGCAAGGTTTACAAAAATCCTCGAAAAAAGTACAAAAATAGTGAATAAAGTATTTTAATTGAAAAAAGATAACAATTATTCAAAACACGTTTGTGAAGTCTTGTTCCCTGTATGCAAAGGATTGTACGCATCACAGACAGCACAGAAAGCCATTAAGTTGTAGGCGGGCAGCTACCGTCAAACATGTCTCGACAATTTACTGGAAATTAATTTCCTTGTTGTTTGTCAGCTATGTTCAATGATATCTTATCGACGGAGTATTAAGTGAGAACTTTGTTCTCCAATCTACAATTTGGGCGCGTAACAGGTTAAACCTTTGCCAAGACATTTAACACAAGCAGTCCCTTGCGAAAAATAAAATCCTGCGGATTTGGGAAACAAACGTCTATGTTATTTTATTTTTGTTTCAGCTAAATGTACACTTTGCTTTCAAAGTATCTTGTTAGTCTGGATAATTTTGGCATATCTACGCAGTTAAGCTTAAATCTACAAATGTATTGGTGCTATAATGGTATTATTTTCGATACCATACTTTAGTCTTGTTACGGTTTTGTGAGGTGGAACCTACGCTCCCCTGTGAGACCTTACTTCAACTATGCAACACTGGACTTAAAATGATAGCTTTACAAGGTCAAACTTTATCCCCATTGACCACTTTGAAAGACAAGTCCCACTACCAGCTTTCTGAGGACACACTACGTCTTGTTACGGTTTTGTTAGGTGGAACCAAAGCTCCCCTGTGAGACCTTACTTCAACTATGCAAAGATGGATTGCTGGGGGCATTGCAACGCTAAAGGAAAGCTCTAGAGAGCATTGAAAAACAAATTGTTGCACATTGACAAGTATTTCGTCATAAACGATCATGATAATATTTTTATATCTAGAAACCCAGTTACCATACCCAGTTGTTAATACTGTTATCTTAATTCTTGACACAACTTTCAAAAACAGCAACCATAAAACCTCTGTTTAAATTTTTATCAAACTGAAATTTTACAATTTTGACCTACTTGTATATTTCTTACCGCATTCTTTTTCGTTGCTCATATATGTTAAAATCACTACATTTTCCTGTTATTGGCGAAAAACAATTTGGACGTGTAGCATCATGTCTCTGGAAGAAGCCTCATTATCCTCGGAACCAACGATACTCCTTCCGTTAACATAATACATATTACCATGACTCAAAGCTGTACGAGTGCACGTGGATCATCGACGAAAACATATAACAATTTTTAAAATAAAATCTTAGTAAGAAATCTATTGGAATACAAAAGCTTTGTGGTTCATCACAGACGAGAACCGTTTTTGCAGATGACGTCTGCTCTGTTTTCATGCCTGGCCCCTCACCTTTAAAGGTTGGTCCAACACCAACAATACGAAAAAATTACAAGGTTCCAAGATTATTGCAACTTATATCAAAATTCGAAAAAAGTATAAGATAAAGGTATTCACATGCCAGTCACATTTAAAATAAGATCACCTGAGCTCAAAAATGTCCCCCAACGGACGTTTCTAAGCGCGACTGTAATCCACTTTAACAAAACATAACAAGATACAAAACACCAACAGGCACAGTAAGGTTATTTTCCTGGCATAGGTAATGTATACGAAAATATGACAAGTATCCACGAATATACTAAAATTAATAAGGAAACTAGACAAAGGTGTGCTCATGTTAAATGTAGATGTGGCAAAAGTACTTACACTCAGAATTACAAAAATAAACAAAACCCTATCACTTTGAAATGGTCGGCAAAAGAACATATAATGTGCTTAAGTCAGTTACATAGGTTTTACAATGCACGTCTTGATGATTTTCTCTCAAACGAAGTGTGTTAAGAAAACATCAATTTGACATTGAACAGGGAAAGCAATGATGCACAAATAACACGTCCAGTTGTTCAGGGCTCTTCTGTCTCCCTGATCTCTTTCCCACCTGTTTAACATCATTGGTCACGAATCATTCTAAGAACGTGCGATTGTACATACGAAACCTAATCTTAGACGATATAAGCAGAATCTCATTGAAGACATCATTAAAAAAATAAAAAAATCAACAACGCATAATATAGTATTTTAATAAACCTCTTTCATCAAAGGACTACATGTACAGGGAACGACAAATACAAAGCGTATAAAAAAAGTCCTTTGAGCATTGCAACATATACCAAACTCCGAAAAGGCACAGGACATAGGTATTTCACATGCATGCCAAGTGAAAAGCAAGAACAACTTTGTGATTAGTCATTTAACGAAAAGAGCAAACCCGACAGTTACCGCCTCGGAACGTTTAGTCGACAATTTGGGCCGACTGGGGTGCTTAAACCGGTTTTACAGAGCTCTAACCTGAATTCAAAAGAACTTTAAACTTAAGTTATCATTTTTATATGAACAATATTGATCTTTCCAATGTTTTTTCTTTAAATGTGTACGGTAGACAAAATCATCAAAACTAAAGTGCCATGCAGGATTTCCGATTTTTTATGTTCTTTGAAGATATTTTAACTTATTTACTCTTAAAAATACTACATTTTATTTTGTTGGTAGATTGTTTTCTAAAACTCGATGTTTTCTTTCGTATTTTTACATTTCATTTTTGACACTTTTTGGCATATGACGTCATGGCATTGTATGCCAAAATTAAATTGATCTTATTATATATCAGCGCTTGGGCTGTTTTATTTGTTCTTATAATATATCAGCGCTTAGGCTGTTTTATTTCAAACTAATCTCTCATTTGGAATTTTTACGTTGCCTTGGCTTTTGTCTATTGTACATACAGTACATATGTTGACACAAATCAGGTTTAAGCACCGCAGTTGGCCATTTGGCCTATTGACCGTTCCAAGGCGGTAACTGGTGGTCTTTATGTGTGTTAGGTCTCGGCTCTCTGTTTTTGTCACATTTACACTTACCTTGTTTGCCTTTGCGTACTGGTACATAAAATTTAAATATCTGTGGAAATTTTGATAGGACCTTTTCTTATTTACCTATTAGGCAAATCTTGCTTAAGAATGGTTGGTGAATACGGGCCTAAAAGTTCCTCTAAAGGAAAGTGTCTAGTGACATTATTATCTTATGATTTTTAATTGTATTGGAAAACGTGCTGGAAATTAATTGCTTATATCACACACGCGTTTTCGACACTTTGACCTGACTGTATACACGTTCGAACACGATTCGAGTATAAGGCTTAAAAACAAACACAATGTTAAACCACAGAATGTAGCTATTTTACCATTATTTAAGTTTAATTTCCTCTAAAAATAACGAAAATCTGCTAAAAAGGCAAACAAAAACAATCAGAAAATAACAAATACAAACAAACAGTGACTTGGCGAGGAAGTCAGAAGTCTATTAAATACTTTCCCTCTTTAACCGAACTGAACGTTTTATAACAACGTCATGGCGCTTAATTAATTCGACAATACCTCGAAAGTCGTTAAAATAGCTTTTTTTCTAGCCCAAACCCTGTTATAGAATCCTCTTTAAAATCTTAACGATTATTTCTTACAACATCGATCTAAATACGAGCACTCTTGAAACCACAAAAATGATTTGAAGCATTTTCCTCATACTTCAAACACGCTATACTACAACAAACACCATTTCTGTAAAAGACTCCAGATGGGCCCTTCAGAGTAATCGCCTTCAAGCAATTAGCAAAACGTGTGTCTGTTATGTTCACTTTCTTAATCATATCAACACCATTTAATATCTGTAGTATGTGTTTGATGAAGTATTTGAACGCACGTCTCGAAGATTCTAATGAGGGAGCGAGTAACTCCGATGTTTTTTGCAAAGGTTTTATGCGAGATAATACTTATATATTCAGTGACAGACTTTGTTTTTACAGTTCGTGCCACATGAACTGCGGAGAAAATGTTCCGATTTTCAGCTTTTAATGATAGAAAGGTCATGTCCAATGCACAAACGAGCGAGCAGAATTAACGATACATTGCCATTGATTTTATGTTATTGTTAGTTTGTACGCAATGTTATTTTTCGCAACTTAATCAACAGGCATGTTGGCTGCTTTCTGTAACGATTTGCTTTGCCTTCTTAGTTTCATCATCGACAAAAATTTAGGTCTGCTCATTGTTCACTCGGAACTCCTCGGGTAATTCCGTCCTCTACGTAATCACCTCGGAAATAATGCTGTCGCCGCCATATTGACGAACTACTTCCAAAAGTGCAATCGTACCTACTCGGCGATCTTCGGCAAGCTTCGAATATAGACATCACTGAAGCGTGATCCGAGTGCATGCAGGGTAATAACTGGTATATTAGACTTTTAGCAAATCCTGTTGGTAATATACATACAGTATCAACTAAGTTAAAAATATTCTTCAACGAAGCAATCTGCTCTTCTTTCAAGTAGTATTGAATCTCCATTATATCTAAAGCGTACTGCATGCACTTTGAAAAGTCAGCCATCTTTGTTTACATAATGCAATGAGAAGTTATTCGCCGGGGCAAATCACCAACTGGTGTATTCATACAATTACATACGAGGCATTATCTCCGAAGCTTGCCGAAAATCGCCGAGTAGGTACGATTGCTCATTGTTATGTCTTTATTCTCCTTTCCTCCACTCAACTTGTTTAATTTTGTCTGTAATTCTACCACGACTAGGAGAGACCCGATATGTAACATATAGAAAACCAAACATGGTATATATAGCCACAATCAATGATTAAACGTGTGACGTCACTTTTACGCACACTAAGCTGTTCCTTTTATCCAGCATCTACATCCATGAACCGATATATCATTCTTTCGTGAATGAACGTCACGTGATGAAAATACTGTATTTTATCAAATAATTCACAGGCTTACTTCTATTGCAACACAGGTGAGATGAGAACGTGTTTCTTATATTCCGGAAATCAGTCAGGCTTTGCGATTTCTGGTTGCCAGTTATCCGCACATGTGAAATAAAGCCTGCTTGCTGTCGTGGCGTCTATATGTAATCTTTCTTGGAAAAGGTCTCTGGATGGCGCCATGTTATTTTACAAGTGAAGTGCGGCGCATTGATGCATTGAATGTCGGTTATTTTCAACTTTGGTGAATATCATAATTATATTATATTGTAGTTTAAAATTATACTACATCATTACCTGTCACTTGAATTTGTTTATGTTTCGTATTTGTATGTATGCTTTGTTTAGTTTAAACTGAAATGTTACGACGATGTTAAAGTCAAATATTATTCTGTTGTTGGCGTTCGGACTTTTCCCATGCGTCCAAATGCAATTCGTTAGTGCATATATTATATAACATGAACTTGACGTTTTAAATATTTTAATAACAACAAGGTTTTGCCATTTTTGGTCGGTTTGCTGTAAGGCAATAATGTTCCATTGTTAAACAAGGCCTCGACGGCGACATTTGATGCTTTGCTTTCTTGTTTGCTTAATAAGGAAGTGTCTGCTATTAACGTTTTGTCTAAAATCAAACTGTTATGTAAACTGTTCACTTTATTTTCTATATCCTAATGTAAACAATTTATATATATTTTTTGTAACTGTCATGAGGTTTAATTAACATTGATAAATCGTTGAAACAAATAAAATTTGATTTTTCATCTTTCTTTTAAACAGTAAAAACGTTTGAATGTTTTACATCGACTTGCCCATTGATCCAAAGAGACAGAACATTTGGATCTCGTGTGATACATTTCCTCCTTGTATATCGTACTTATTTTTCGAGAATAAAGCCTTCAAGTTGTTATCATCAGTTAAAAGAGATCAAATTGACAGTAAACATTGAAAGTACACATGTCGTTTGCTGTAGTTTTATATGCTACGTCAGGGGTTTGTGTCGACCTTACTTACCGGGAAAAAACAGTTAATTGAACAGCATTAGTATACACTGCGGCTTTTGCACGCGGCTATGTTTCCATACTCAGTGTGAATAGTGCGGACAAAAATCGTGAGGTCGTGTTAGGATGGAAATGTTTGTGGGCCTTCTTAGTTTGTTTGCAAGTACACCATGGTTGTTTTTTTTAAAAAAACTAGAAATATAACCGCTCAGGCCTATGGTTTTGTTAAATATATGCGCATCTAAACTCCCCAAAACGGTATATTTGCCATCACTCACGGACGGCCGAACATTATTTCATAATCAAATTAGAAATATTATAAAATAGAATCATGCAAAGTATTCATAACTAATGCGATAATAATTTACCATTCAATACTTTTCTGTCGAATGTAAACAATCTTCAACTATCTGCTATGCCATCGGACGTGATTTACTTGAATACTTTACTTTAAAATTAAGTTTTTTTCTGTCAAGACATGGCCTATTCTGTTAGTGTATGACCTTTTTTGTATTGTTACATCGCACCGACACAATTAATATTAAATTGGCGACGTCCATCTAATGATAAATATTTGTGCAGGAAGACCCTAGACATATGCCTTAGTATAACCACCGGCGCACTGCAGTTCAGCTGGAAGTCTTTCCAAACTAAACCCACCTCCCCATGGCCAGGGGCTGAAGAGTAACAAGTCTAGCCGCTCGGTGGCAGTGCTGGCTTATTTTGTCAGGGCATGGCCTACATTTTTAGTTCTTTGCCTTTTGCTAATGCCCCGCTTTTAATGAGAATGCAAAACCGTGATGCGCTGCAACATATGAAACACTCATTACCTCCCACAGACGATCTTTTAGATTTTTGAATATAACGTCTGCGAGATAGATATCTAGGCAGAGTGCTCGTGGGTATCTCTTGAGAAAATCTTTGACAACAATATGAAAGGCAGATATGAGAGCTGTTTTATCAGCTTGAGACTAGAATACTCAAAATCACGAATTGGTTATGAATGAGACGCTTTTGTCATGACACCCCGCCAAGCGGGTTGGCAGTAGTTGCTGAGAAGTAAAGTTTTAATATCAAAAGTATATCAAAATCAAAAAGCATTTTTAAGCTTATTTTGGTTATTGTGTATGCTTAAAATATAAAAGATATAATAAAATTGTAGATTAAAACTTACGCTGGAATTGTGGGCTCCCATAACATTTAAAATATAAGAATTATCTCTTTGAAAATTAAGTGGTTTGAAGCTTCATCGCGGTTAAGACAGCCATCAGCAGCTATTATAGACAGATGAAGTATTCATTTTATTTTTTTTCCGGGACCACTTGCGCCATCATCTTTTATTTGAGATTGTGTACAAAATAAAAACTTCTTATATCATGATACATATTTCCTATTTTATAAAGCATTATCTTGAAAAGGTAAGCAATTACTATGTATACGTGTAAGTTGAGTGCTGCAAATATAATAATTAAATAATGTCCGTTCTAGCATTTGAGCTTGACCAAACTGTGCCATATTTCGGCAAATAAAAGGTTGATATTATTTTTATTTTTACAACAGACGCTGTTAAACTATTATATCTAATAACATTGTTGGTCCTCGCTTTATAGTTTTAAAATGCTAAAATTATGTTAATATACGCGACGTTTTAAATTAATTTAATTGTATTGGCCGTTTGGCGACTTCTGTACATTTGTCATGGTTAAAACCCCGAACGAGTCTAAACTAGCTAGAATGCCAACGAGTGCTTTTAAAAAACATTCAGCTTTCGTGTACTTTCTTTATTTCATTTAGCTAACAACCTCATAACTCCACAATAAACAATTTATGACCGACAAGTCTCTAAAGAAGGATGGTCGCAATTTGACGATTTCGTTTGAATTAAGTGCATGATATGATTACTTAGAAATATTTCATTTTTAATCTTTTTTTTTCTCATGTAATTGTCTGCTATGGCATACCTGCATACTAAAGCAGACATATGATGAGTTCGCAAAGACATTTATGACATAAGAGACATTTTGTAACATGCGTTGCTTTCATTTGAGTGAAATGTCATGAACCTGTGTCTGTTCCAAGCTTTTACAACAGAATATATTTAGGTTATAATGCAAGTACTCCCACGCCCATCATAATGGCATATTCATCAACATCATGAAAATAAATGCTCTTCCAACTTGTTTATATTGCAACATGAAACAACGAAATATTTTGCGTGCAAGTTTTACTTCGACTACTTTTTTCAACGCTGATAAACTCAACAAACTTCACAATGTTTTTTGTTTTGTCTGAATAACAATACTGTTTTCATTAAGAACTATGACGATGTTCCTACCGACTAATTTAATTGTATGTATGCTACTTTGAAACAATTTGTGTGTTTCTTCTTTCAAATTCTTTTGAAAATATTTTTGTCTTTAATTTCAATCTCTCGCGTTTATTAAGAGACATATTGCTGTCGGCTTGCCCTGTGACAGGGTTAGGTCACGGAAAAGCTCTATCTCGATCTACCTTACAAAATGTTTTATCTCAAAAGTCTTTGCTTGGACAATGTGATCAAATAACTTTGTAAATAAAACAACCAGTTTCAACCATAAAACCACTGGCATGCAAGTTGATTTACTTTTTCCAGTACTGTTTCAACAGGTACATGGTTAAAATTTAGAAGATGTAAATATGAAAATGAAGGAAGGAAAACACAAAATGTAATGAAACCATAAATAAAAAAGGCATCGAATCCAGGCTCTTGTATGGCAGTGCTCCCTTGACTGTGCCAAATAAATGGCTTCTTTTTAACTTATATCATGAATTGCTGCGGAACCATGTTTAAAATTCAAATTTCAACATAACGTATTATGGTTATTATAGAGGTTTTCAAAGGGCGCGTATCAGTTCATTTAGATTAAAGTCGGTACCAATAAAGGGTCAATGGATACTCATTGTGTCAGTCTTCACAACATTTACACCATGTTTTGAAGTGTTTTATGACATTTATATGGAGATATTCTGTAGATGTTGTGGCTTTAAACCTTTTGTCCTAGACCATGATGGTCCGAAGCGTTCCGAACGGATCATTTTAATGGCTGTTCCCAGTTACAAAGAACTGTTATCATGGACACTCCTCGCAAGACTTCTGTCACTGAAATCAGGTGCGTTGTATGCGTTATCCCATTTGTTCCAACATCTTCAGGTCGAAAGTTAACTAACAAGCAGTTGCAGAACAAACTTAAACTGAGTGATGAAAAACTAAATGATATTTTGCATCGATAGCGGCCATTTTGCGACTCTTACCGAAAGCGTTATGTATTACGCTCTCTGATTGGCTGTTATAAAAATAGTATTAGGGGAAAACCATTCCTGTTTATAGACGGTATTTGCGCGCCGTCATTAGATCTTACATTTTGTAAGATCTGTCTTTAGTGAGATTTATGGTCATTTTCACGTTTACAGACTGTCATTTGAACTGCACATGCAGTGTGCTTCAAATAGCAAAACTGCACATACGTCTGCCTTTTAACACCAACTCTACGTACATTACTATTTTTTCAGTGCTTTCTCCTACTATGAAAGAAAAAGGAAAATAAATATTTCGATCTTCATTTTATCAACTAAATGTTATATTACATAAGTGAATGTGCTTTAACGTTTACATATTGTACAATTTAGTGATAAGTAGGTTTACATTGCGATTAAATTGAAACAAGGTGTAAAAATGTACACTTCCCTTTTAGTGTTCCACATGTTGTTATCTACAATAGCCTTTATTTACATCAAAGTACTATTAGGATATGTTTGACTGCTCTATTCTCCTCAACGGTACAAACCCACTGACAAACCAAGTTCAATAAAATGTCAAAGTGGGCTATCATTACTGACGACAACACTTTCTATTTTATATCGTTGAACGTTTGCTACCTACTTTCCTCTTACTCCTCTTATGATATAAAATAGAAAGTGTTGTTAGTAATGATAGCCCACTTTGACATTTTATTGAACTCGGTTTGTCAGTGGGTTTGTGAAAATTGAATAATCTGTCTTTTATAATTTGAAAAAAAAACAACAACATATCACACTTTTATGTTTTTTCTTTTTTTTCAAATTATAAAAGACAGAGTATTCAATTTGGATAGAGACATTTACGTCTCAAGTATTTTGTCAAAATATAATATGACATTCACCTTTCTGAATCATACCAGTTGATAGTTATTTTCAAACTAAATCGTCATTATTCAAATCTTGACCCCTTTTTGTCGTTGTCATTTCCTTGTCAGTGTCCAGTTATAAAACAAATCATCACAGGAACTGTCTTTACTATAACCGCCGGCAGCAACACTAACTTGGAAACATCCCTCGAAAACGGTGTCTCTCTCAAATGCAAACAAACGCCATCCACCTGTGATGTTTCTGCATTGACAAGACTAATATTTAGTTGTCTTAAGAAGTTATCTCTTTCGCGGAGCCTGATAGAATTGTAATGCCTCGAATTTAATGAAAATCCAAAAACCCTGACGCGAAGCAACACGTGCAATACTCATCATCATCTACAGACGATTGTTTTGTGCTTCAAATATAACGCCTGAATGATACAGATCTCGACAAATCTTGTGAGAAAATCCTCGACAACAAATGAATGGCACACATGACGTCAGAAGACAAGAATAATCAGAAAAACAAAAAATTGTAACAGATGAGATTTTTTAATATGACACCCCATCACACAAGTTGGCAATTTTTACAGACGAAACGACGTGATTTTAAAGTACGTCAATATCAAATTGCATCGATAGTTAAAATTTTATTTTCGCATATATGTTTAAAAGATAAGCGCTAAGGTGACATATTCGCTAAAACTGTTCTAATTTAAACCAATTTTATGGTATATTATTCGAATGTATTTATTAAATTTGACAAAGTAACAGTCAAACAACAAAAAGTATCTCGCAGTTATAAAAACGACGGACGCATTCCAAGATGTATTTTTTTAATTTATCCAACAACATGTTCTAACTTTTGTTTCTTTTCCTACTCGCTACATCCTCGTTATGAACGTTATCATTGTTACTTGGCGGTCGTAAAGAATCTCCGCGTGCATGTAATCTATGTTGCCATTTAATTTATCATATGGGGATTGTTCCGCGTATTTCCTTTGATGGACATTGGACTTTGGTTCCTCAATTCCATCTTTACATGAAAAGGATGCTAAAAATCATTTACTCTTCTCTTGTCATTGTTTTCTTGATTCAAAAAATTAATTTCATTTACAATCAACACTTTTTGTGTAGTTTCTTTACTCGAAATAATACCCCTCACTCTTCTAAAAACTATGAGGACACTATTTTTCAATGACGTCACTACTTTCGTCTTACGTAACTTAATAAAGAAAACGTCAGCGCTTGATCATTTTTTCCAAATAGATCGGTTTTCTTTTCATTGCTTGCATTTGTGAAACCATCAGAAAATGTTAGGTTAGAGCTCTGTAAAACCGGTTTAAACAGCCCAGTCGGTCTTTATTGCCGACTGACCGTTCTAAGACGGTAACTGTCGGGTTTGCTCTTTTTGTTAAATGACATCACATATTTGTTCTTACTTTTATGTTTGGCTTGCATGTGAATACCATTGTTCTGTGACTTTTCAAATTTTGGTATACGTTGCACTGCTCATAGGGCTTTGTCATACATTCTTATTTCACAGATCTTAATAATAAAAGAAACTTTAATTGCAGATTTATTGATAAAACTAAGGAGTTGTGATGCGATTGCAAATTAATTATAACTGAAAGGTAATTAACGTAACTGAAACGTGCCAACAAAATAGTTCGTTGTTCTATATTATACTATAACTAATCGGAAAAAGCACATTTTGGCAAGCATTGAAATATTTTGACATTTATGTGATGAATGTGGGAGTAAATTCTGATTGGTCAGATTTTTTCTTTTGATGGCGAGAGAAAACCAACAAAGAACTTTCACAGCACAAAACTTTTAAATTACAATATGAAATATGCAAAATATATTATTTTGCAAATTTATTTGACATTAATTGTGTAGTAAAAGGCAGGTAAATTCCTCGCGGACGTGTCATAAAGCGGCCTCATAACGCAAAATACGTGTATACATTGTTCGGCGTATGTGAAGTTAAAGAAATGTGAAGAAGAATTTCATAATTAAATCGAGCTAAAGGAGTATACTGGGGAGGGGGGTGGGTGTTGTCGGCATTTTGCCGATACTGTGCAGCGACATTTCTATCATTGTAGCACAGGGGCACTTATGAGGTGCCCAGAGACTGAACGCGGCCGGTCCAATATACTGACACCGACGAGTCAGGCGTAGTGCTGTCCCCTTAGCCCCGAGGTTTAAGGGGGAAGCCACTACTTCCAACTTTAAGTCTTTGGTTTGACCCGGCCAGGGTTTGAACCTGCGACCTCCCGATCCGCAAGCCGACGCTCTACCAATTGAGCTATTGCGGCTGGTTTTGTCGTTATGACAATGCGAAAAAGTATAATATCAACGTTCATTATTTAAAGTATTTTCAGTTATTATAGCGATAATTGTATGTTTGTCTATATATTTAGTGTGTAAGTGTTCTGCAATTACACAACGAAACTTCAGTTAGTTTGAATTGTCTATCATTGCGAAGTATTTACATCCAATGTTTAGGCACTAGTTACTAGTATGTCTACCTATAAGTCGAACTAGGCAGTAAGGCCGGACTTAAAATATTTTTGGTTTCCCCTCCCACGACCCAGGTATATTAGGTATGGGTAGGTAGGTAGGTAAAATATTTTTTTTTCAACTTCTTGTAATTATTTTTATTTGCCTTGAGAAATTTACCTTTAACGACAAAACAAGAAAATGTTTCATATTTGAATGATTGAAAAGAAATGCCTCCTTATTTAACACTACCATCATAAAAAACAAAGCGCCTCGGCGATCATGATGATCAGTTTCGTACTCAATGCATTTCGAATTTCTGTACCGAAACATTTGAACTACGATCAGTTTTTGAAGTAAAAAAAATATTAAATTGAATTTGTCGATATTTTTTTTTGAGTCAGGACGTTTTTCTCGGGTCGGTCGTGGGAGGGGAATCAAAAACAATTTTATTTTAGGCCTAATAACCGCGAAAAAGCACAAAATAAAAGTAGCGTGTGTCCCGACTAACATCGACAAGAATAAAACATATAAATGTTACTGCTTTTGTTTGCATGGGAATTCACAAGTGTACCAAATGTTAACATCTACAATGTCTTCTATATCGTCCTTTTCATATGGAAACTAAAGTAAAAAATAAAAACAAAATAAATTTATCACTATAATGATCATGATGGTATCCTTGAATATTTCACTTTACTGCCTGCAACGACTGCCAACCCGCCTGACGGGGTGTCATGGCAACAATACATCTCATTCATAACCATTTCGTTATTCTGACTAATTCTACGTCTTATGTCGACAAGACCCTGCAGACGTATACTTGATTCATACTGTTGTCGTAGATTTTCTCATAAGATGAAGCCATAGCTAATCTGCAGAGATCTGCATCTCCCAGACGCTTTTTTGAAGCGTAAAACAAGATATAGGTAGTCAAGAGACTTGCATTCGCTGCGACGAGTCACGGGTTTGCATTTTCACTAACACCATGCACTGCTGGGGAAATAAGGATTCAAAACCAATATGATAATCTTATCATTTATCAAGCCGATTCACTACAGGTAGCTTGAGAGTGTTTACATATGTGCGTCGGTGTTTTCAGGTTAGTATTGGACCTCGTTACGTATATCTTCATTACAATGCAAAGCATAAGAAATTGCCAATACATTAACTGTATTAAAACTAAGTATATATTAGCATTAACACTGCCGGGCTATCAAAGGAAACTAACAAGTGTTAACATTTGCGAGACAATGTGAACTAATTAGTCTTACAAATTACTGTTGTTATTCATTGCTGGTGTACAAGCGGAAATAATGATCATGAACATGATGATGAATATGGTGATCATGATGATGATGATGATGATGATGATGATGATCCCCCATGTTAAGTCGTACAAATTCACTGCATGTTAGCAATCTCTGATGTTTCAGTATGTAGAATGTTGGCCCGTTTTTGTGAAAACACAGGCTCGATTCTGGTCTAAAACAATCCGGTATCACAGCACTCACATTGTCACTCATAAGTAGTATTGTCCAATATAAAATATTTAGTGTAGTTGTTACACTGTTAGTGAGGATATTTCTTTCTCCGAGAACAGACGTGAGTTGTTTTTTTACCAAAATGCAATATTAGTCCTTCCCTTCTTCTGTTCCTCAAAACTCCCAAATGCAGTTAAATCTCATGGCGTCGGTAGATGTTTTACGGCTGCGAAAGGATCTGGAATAACTTCACGTATAGTGGTGTTATTCAATGCAACGCTACAATGACCTTAAGATTGTGAGTAAATTCAGGAAACACTGAAGCGTACATTGAACAGCAAAGTCCAAACATATGTTCTGGACGCTTGCAACGACTAACAGTACATTCCAATTTGAACAAGCACTTGACGTTAGTATAACCTCGCACACGTTGAATATGAATATACAAAGGACGAAGAAACACTGAGGTGAGACATATTGCACAAGTGGTTAAAGGTGGTACCCGACAGTTTGGACCAAAAGTATTTTCATTAAACATCTTAATAAACTGTTGTTACATGAACAGATCTCATAAAATGATGTTTATCGATGTCCTACACCTGAGGTCAAATATCGTTACATACATTGGATACAGGAAAACTATTGTATACCACCTTTAAAGATCAACATTCACCGACTTGAAACGCTCAGACGTGTACAGGACGTACTGGGATGCTTAATTCTAGAATGCGCAACCTTGCATGCTTGACGTCGACGTTCCACTAACTGCATTCTCACGGGGTGTCAACTTGCTGGAAGATCTATGAATCTTTAGTAAACCGGAACACACCAACATATTTAGACCAGAACAAAAGAGTTTCATGTTTATTAAATTTTAATACTTATAATACAACAGCGGCACTGTTTTAAAATGTTTAAGATTGGTATAAAACCAATTATATCTTGCACTTTTTCTTAAAGTGTATTGCACTCTGCATAGTTGTTCCATTTACGCAGAGGTATCAAAACGAGTGCAAAAAAACCCCATATAACTGTTAATAGCCTACAAGTTATATTCAAATTGAATAATAGCTTTCTGTTTAAGTGGAAATTTTGTTTTTATGTTCTATATAGGAAGTCTTAAATGAGAGTAAAGGCTTGAATACAAATTGTTATGCTATATTCTCATATTTATAAGTGTTTTCGTAATCTATTTAAATAAGCATAATTTATATTTGGAAGAATCTCAATTAGAGAAAACCTTTCATTCCGTGTCCCGCTGTTTGCACCAGATAAATGTTAAATTAGAATATAGTTAAAATAATAATAAAAAGCCTTCTATATGATTATAGATTGAGCTTATTTAAAGCAAGCAAGGCAAACAAAACGTTTCTACGTTAATAGTTAAAACGCAATCAAACTTCTGTATGTTAATAGATGGTACAAATGTAAGATGATGGTGCATTGAACTTGGGTGCCGCTTAAGTTAGCAGTCAACACAATAATCCAATAAACTCTTCGTTAAGGATTTTAGCTATGGTAAAATCAACTCAAACGTGAAGTTTTTCTCTACAAACGACTCTCTGTTAACTTTTTGAGATAGATGTTTGTTCATACATTGCAGTATTATATTACATGTAATATGTTCCTACTGAAGTAAATACAATTAAGACACCACTCTCTGTCATTATTCCTATGTTGGCTTCCTTTAGATGATATTTCCAAAACATTTTCCCTTTCAAAAGCAAACTTCTTTATTATAAAACTATTATTAGGGAAATAATTAGCGAGAATAATAACTAACTTAACCAGGATATAAGAATTTGACGAAAAAGTCAGCATTAAGATGATCGCTAAATGTTTTAAAAATATGAGAAAATATTGTGGTTATAAAATGCTTTGTGTAATCTTACGGGTATTGGAATTTCTTTATTTTTGTATCAACTGAACACCCCCACCCCCACCCACCCACCCCCAACACACACACACACAGTTTTGTTGTGATACACTGGCTTAAATATAGCATGTCCCATAATTCTCATATTGCTTGACTTCTAATTCTAGTCCTAGTGAAATCTTAATCTTACACATGATAATGTTTACAAGCTGACCTATCACAATTATGTAGTTCTACCCAAATATTTGTTTGGGTTTTATCCAAAAATCTTAAAAGTGCATTTTCTTTATTAGCATGCAAAAGCTGAACGTCACCTGATGGCAACTCATGCAACAAGGTCGGTGTATTGCATCAAAACAAAAGAAAATCTCAACGTCGTTATAATAGCCATACCTGACTCACTGTCACGTGACCAATTGCGTCGGCATATATATATTTTCAAGTTGTGTACTAACGATTTCGCCTTAAAATATTTTAGGGTAGTTGTCGGGAAGATCTTTTTAATAATGTAATAGCAATTTACTTTCGAATTGAATTGACATTAACTTTGCAAAGATGAGTAAGACATGTCATAGACGTTACTCCCACAAAGCTGCGGACTTACTTCATTTGCAAGAACTGATTCGTAGGAACTGTGCTGCCAAATTTGGCATGATAGCGCCAAGGTTGCTAAGTTATAAAAAAAGAAAACTTCCACTTAACACTAAACTCTTAGGTAAATCATCATTTGAACATGGCTGACAGACAAGATTGGAATTGTTTCGTAGTCACTGTTTGCACCTGTAGAGTGTAGAAATACTGACATTTCGGTTACTAATGTAACAATTGCACCATTCTTGCTGAGCGCAGGATTGCTCACCAACGTGGGCGATTGTTTTATGACTTACATTATGAACTTAGTGTGTTTTTCCTAAACACATAAAACAATTGTCCAAATGCGATATCGCACATAAACGCATCATCTGCATTTTATCTGCATACACATATAAAACAACATTGTTATACACGTTCACTAAGATTTATGCATGTTCGCTTAACCAACGTTGAAACGTTGTAGGAAAAAATGCAAATATTCTTTTTTCAGCTCACCTGAGCACAACGTGCTCAATGGGAGCTTTTGTGGTACCGCTTTGTCCGTCGTCCGTCGTCCGGCGTCCGTCGTTCGTCGTTCGTCGTCCGTCGTCAACATTTTAGCTTGTGAACACGCTAGAGGCCACAGTTCTGATCCAATCATCATCAAACTTAGTCAGAATGTTAGATTGCATGAAATCTTGGATAAATTCATTATTGGGTCACCTGGGGTCAAAACGTAGGTCACTAGGTCAAATTTTAGAAAAAAAATGTGAACACACAAGAGACCACATTTTTTGTCAAATCTTCACCAACCTTGGTCAGAATGTTTGTCTGCATCAAATCTTGAATGAGTTCGTAACTGGGTTACGTGAGGTCAAAAAGTAGGACACTAGGTCAAATCTTAGAAAAAGCTTGTGAACACACAAGAGGCCACATTTATAGGCCAATCTTAATCAAACTTGGTTAGAATGTTTGTCTACATGAAATATTGGATGAGTTCGTTATTGGGTCACGTGGGGTCAAAAAGTAGGTCACTAGGTAAAAATTTAGAAAAAGCTTGTGAACACACTAGAGGCCCCATTTATAGCCCAATCTTCACCACACTTCGTCAGAATGTTAGTCTGCATAAAATCTTGGATTAGTTCGTAACTGGGTCACATGGGATCAAAAAGTAGGTCACTAGGTCAAATCTTAGAAAAAGCTTGTGAACACACTAGAGACCACATTTATAGCCCAATCTTCACCAAACTTGGTCAGAATATTTGTCTGCATAAAATCTTGGATGGGTTCGTAACTGTCACATGGGGTAAAAAAGTAGGTCACTAGGTCAAATCTTAGAAAAAGCTTGTGAACACAATAGAGGCAAAATCTTTGGGCCGAACTCAATCAACCTTGATCAGAATGTTTGTCTGCATGAAATCTTGGATGAGTTTATTATTGGGTCACGTGGGGTCAATAAGTAGGTCAGTAGGTCCAATCTTAGAAAAAGCTTGTGAACACACTAGAGACCACATTTATAGCCCAATCTTCACCAAACTTGATCAGAATATTTGTCTGAATGAAATCTTGGATGAGTTCATTATTGGGCCATGTGGGGTCAAAAAGTAGGTCACTATGTCAAATCTTAGCAAAAGCTTGTGAAAATACTAGAGGCCCCATTTATGGCCCGATCTTTACCAAACTCTGCCAGCATGTTTGCCAGTATGAAATCTTACATATGTTTTGAAGTGAGTCATGTGGATTCAGTAGGTTACTTGGTAAAATTCTATTAAATAAAATCAACCCAGTGGCCACACTTATTGTTCTGTCTTCTCCAAAGATTTCTAAAGTAAATAACTATTAATTACTTGATGCCAGGTTTGAGCCTACTAAAAGCATGTGTCATCAGGTGAGCGATTAAGGGCCATCATGGCCCTCTTGTTGTTATTTCATATTTCAAAAAAAAAGCACGAAAGATGGGCATGTAGTTGCATGCAATGACATTGATATTAATATTGTGGAAATTGTGTTTAATATCCTTTTATATGATTGCAGCAGAATGGAAAACAACAAAAGAGCTTCTACATAGAAAGTTGAAATAATACTTTGTTTTGTTCCTTAATAGCAAAACATGACCAAGTGGGCATGGACGGTAACTGTCGGGTTTTCTCTTTTTGTTAAATGACTCATCACAGATTTGTTCTTGTACATTTGGATTGCATTCGAATACCTTTGTCCTGTGCCTTTTAAGGGTTTGGTATATGTTGCAATGCTCATAGGACTTTGTGATTTATTCTTCTTAGTGTCATTGTTTAATTATATAAAGAAAATACGAAAAAAGTTACGTGAGAATAACCGTATGAATTAAAACCTGAACTACCACAACACAAAGGCACACTTACACTCAGATACATGTTAATGTTAAGTGGTAAAACAGTGAGACAAAAAACAGGAAACCTGAGAACAAGAGCCTTGCAATTGCTATTGGGAAAAGGACCGACACGAGTGCTTTAACATAGTTTACGGAACACTCATATCGTTCTCTACATTTAAAACAAAGAAAAAAAGTCTATAATTGCATTATTTACAAAGGAAGTAAATGTTGACACACAGACAAGACATTACCATATATATTCAAATTAAAACAAACACTTACCTCCTTAAACGCTGTGACAGTCGAACTTTCCCGGGTGCTTACCGCTGGTTTAAGAAGGGTTTCAGTCTAGCATTTTCTGAATATTATTTCTCTCTGATCTCTCTCCCTCTCTCACACTCTCTCACTTTCTCTCTGTATCCCACCATAGTGAGACACATAGACAGCATAACTCGGACTAGCCTGCATCGGTAGTTTGTTTGTTTATTGGGTTTATCGTCCCACCAACAGTATTTCAGTTATCTAGAGTCGGTGTCCACTTGAAGCAGCTATAGTGCTGCCTTCACTGTGTATAGCATGCCGTGAATACCTGGCATGATACCACTTCCAGTCACATTATCCTGACAACGGGCCAACCAGTCGTGGAACTACCACTATATTTGCTTGAGCGTTGGCAAGGGAGCTATGACACTACCATTTTTAACGACTTTGGTATGTCGCGGCCTGGGATCGAACTGGGGGCCTCCCGTACCTGGAGCCGACGCTCTACCGATTGCGCTACCAGGTCCGGTGCATCGGGAGTAAATACATATTTGTTGCTTAACGACGAAACAAAACAATGCAAATTATTTAAAAGTTATAAACGTTTATAAGGTACTTAACAACATATAACAGATAAATGGAATCAAAACCTTATATTTATGTATGGATGTGGGTGTTATTGCTTTAATGCCAATTTAATTTCCATTGAAGAAATCAGACAAAGAGCTATTACATCAATGTGAAAGAAGCAAATATTTCATAATAAATTCAAACATCAGTAAAATGTCGCCGCTAAAAAATGAAAGTTTTACAGAAGTTTTAATAATAAACAGCTGTTTGTTGTATTGTTTTTGTCCTGTGTTAGCGTTCTGTAATTACACCTCGAACCCTCCAATGGTCTTGAATTTCATAAAAAGCAAAAAAAAAAAAAAATAAATAGCTCGTGATTAGAGTTTAAACCGTTATTATTTAAAGCAGGGGCGGATCCAGAATTCGGTGGTGGTGGTGTGTGTGTGGTGGTGGTGGTGGTGGTGGTGTGAGTGGTGCGACTTAAGATCTATTAAGCTTTATCGCAGTAAATACGTGATATACATACACAGTAAGAGACCCTAGTTTCGACCTAAGCAGTCAACAGACAAAATTTACTTTAAAAGCTTAGTATTTTAAGCATGTTACATGTATGTGTTTTTACAACTCTACTCTTTTACCTTGCTGGTGGGGGAGAGGAGGTGCGCCTACCCCCCCCCCCTCCCCACCCCGCCCCCGGATCCATCCCTGATTTAGAGGTATATTTTACTGTTTATTTTTACATCTTTACATCTCTATTTGGGATCTTGTGAACATTCTATATTTATATTGTCGTATTTTCATGCTTAAATACCAATAAATAAAATCAACTTATCACTGGTGTGATCAAGTTACCACTTCAGTCTGTCTGAAATGGCTGCCAGCTGTCATGACGGGATGTCATGATAATACTACACATAACATCTAATTCACAACCATTTTCTTATTCTGACTACATCTATTACTTAGTAGAAGCCGCAGCATATCTGCCATTCATACTGTTTATTTTTTCACAAGATGTACCCAGGAACACTCTGCCTAGATCTATATCACGTAGACGTTATATTAAAGCATAAAGCAAACGTCTGAGTGTAGGGATGAGTCTTCCATATGTTGCGGCGCGCCACGGTTGTGCATCTTAATTAAAAGCAAGGTATTAGAAATCGTATTAGAAATCGATTGAACGTTTGCTACCTACTTTCCTCTTACTCCTCTTATGATATAAAATAGAAAGTGTTGTTAGTAATGATAGCCCACTTTGACATTTTATTGAACTCGGTTTGTCAGTGGGTTTGTGAAAATTGAATAATCTGTCTTTTATAATTTGAAAAAAAAACAACATATCACACTTTTATGTTTTTTCTTTTTTTTCAAATTATGAAAGACAGAGTATTCAATTTGGATAGAGACATTTACGTTTTAGATCTTGTAGCTCAAGTATTTTGTCAAAATATAATATGACATTCACCTTTCTGAATCATACCAGTAGATAGTTATTTTCAAACTAAATCGTCATTATTCAAATCTTGACCCCATTTTTGACGTTGTCATTTCCTTGTCAGCGTCCAGCTATAAAAAAACAAATCATCACAGGAGCTGTCTTTACTATAACCGCCGGCAGCAACACTAACTTGGAAACATCCCCCGAAAACGGTGTCTCTCTCAAATGCAAACAATCGCCATCCACCTGTGATGTTTCGGCATTGACAAGACTAATATTTAGTTGTCTTAAGAAGTTATCTCTTTCGCGGAGCCTGATAGAATTGTAATGCCTCGCATTTAATGAAAATCCAAAACCCTGACGCGAAGCAACACGTGCAATACTCATCACCATCTACAGACGATTGTTTTGTGCTTCAAATATAACGCCTGAATGATACAGATCTCGACAAATCTTGTGAGAAAATCTTCGACAACAAATGAATGGCACACATGACGTCAGAAGAGAGGAATAATCAGAGAAACAAAATTGTAACAGATGAGATTTTTTAATATGACACCCCATCACACAAGTTGGCAATTTTTGCAGACGAAACGACGTAATTTCAAAGTACTTCAATATCAAATAGCATCGATAGCTAAAATTTCATTTTCGCATATATTTTTACTCGATAAGCGCTAAGGTGACATATTGGCTAAAACTGCTCTCATTAAAACCAATTTCATGGTATATTATTCGAAAGTATTCATTAAATTTGACAAAGTAACAGTCAAACAACAAAAAGTATCTCGCAGTTATAAAAACTACGGACGCATTCCAAGACGTATTTTTTTTTCATTTATCCAACAACATGTTCTAACTTTTGTTTCTTTTCCTACTCGCTACATCCTCGTTATGAACGTTATCATTGTTACTTGGCGGTCGTAAAGAATCTCCGCGTGCATGTAATCTATGTTGCCATTTAATTTATCATATGGGGATTGTTCCGCGTATTTCCTTTGATGGACATTGGACTTTGGTTCCTCAATTCCATCTTTACATGAAAAGGATGCTAAAAATCATTTACTCTTCTCTTGTCATTGTTTTCTTGATTCAAAAAATTAATTTCATTTACAATCAACACTTTTTGTGTAGTTTCTTTACTCGAAATAATACCCCTCACTCTTCTAAAAACTATGAGGACACTATTTTTCAATGACGTCACTACTTTCGTCTTACGTAACTTAATAAAGAAAACGTCAGCGCTTGATCATTTTTTCCAAATAGATCGGTTTTCTTTTCATTGCTTGCATTTGTGAAACCATCAGAAAATGTTAGGTTAGAGCTCTGTAAAACCGGTTTAAACAGCCCAGTCGGTCTTTATTGCCGACTGACCGTTCTAAGACGGTAACTGTCGGGTTTGCTCTTTTTGTTAAATGACATCACATATTTGTTCTTACTTTTATGTTTGGCTTGCATGTGAATACCATTGTTCTGTGACTTTTCAAATTTTGGTATACGTTGCACTGCTCATAGGGCTTTGTCATACATTCTTATTTCACAGATCTTAATAATAAAAGAAACTTTAATTGCAGATTTATTGATAAAACTAAGGAGTTGTGATGCGATTGCAAATTAATTATAACTGAAAGGTAATTAACGTAACTGAAACGTGCCAACAAAATAGTTCGTTGTTCTATATTATACTATAACTAATCGGAAAAAGCACATTTTGGCAAGCATTGAAATATTTTGACATTTATGTGATGAATGTGGGAGTAAATTCTGATTGGTCAGATTTTTTCTTTTGATGGCGAGAGAAAACCAACAAAGAACTTTCACAGCACAAAACTTTTAAATTACAATATGAAATATGCAAAATATATTATTTTGCAAATTTATTTGACATTAATTGTGTAGTAAAAGGCAGGTAAATTCCTCGCGGACGTGTCATAAAGCGGCCTCATAACGCAAAATACGTGTATACATTGTTCGGCGTATGTGAAGTTAAAGAAATGTGAAGAAGAATTTCATAATTAAATCGAGCTAAAGGAGTATACTGGGGAGGGGGGTGGGTGTTGTCGGCATTTTGCCGATACTGTGCAGCGACATTTCTATCATTGTAGCACAGGGGCACTTATGAGGTGCCCAGAGACTGAACGCGGCCGGTCCAATATACTGACACCGACGAGTCAGGCGTAGTGCTGTCCCCTTAGCCCCGAGGTTTAAGGGGGAAGCCACTACTTCCAACTTTAAGTCTTTGGTTTGACCCGGCCAGGGTTTGAACCTGCGACCTCCCGATCCGCAAGCCGACGCTCTACCAATTGAGCTATTGCGGCTGGTTTTGTCGTTATGACAATGCGAAAAAGTATAATATCAACGTTCATTATTTAAAGTATTTTCAGTTATTATAGCGATAATTGTATGTTTGTCTATATATTTAGTGTGTAAGTGTTCTGCAATTACACAACGAAACTTCAGTTAGTTTGAATTGTCTATCATTGCGAAGTATTTACATCCAATGTTTAGGCACTAGTTACTAGTATGTCTACCTATAAGTCGAACTAGGCAGTAAGGCCGGACTTAAAATATTTTTGGTTTCCCCTCCCACGACCCAGGTATATTAGGTATGGGTAGGTAGGTAGGTAAAATATTTTTTTTTCAACTTCTTGTAATTATTTTTATTTGCCTTGAGAAATTTACCTTTAACGACAAAACAAGAAAATGTTTCATATTTGAATGATTGAAAAGAAATGCCTCCTTATTTAACACTACCATCATAAAAAACAAAGCGCCTCGGCGATCATGATGATCAGTTTCGTACTCAATGCATTTCGAATTTCTGTACCGAAACATTTGAACTACGATCAGTTTTTGAAGTAAAAAAAATATTAAATTGAATTTGTCGATATTTTTTTTTGAGTCAGGACGTTTTTCTCGGGTCGGTCGTGGGAGGGGAATCAAAAACAATTTTATTTTAGGCCTAATAACCGCGAAAAAGCACAAAATAAAAGTAGCGTGTGTCCCGACTAACATCGACAAGAATAAAACATATAAATGTTACTGCTTTTGTTTGCATGGGAATTCACAAGTGTACCAAATGTTAACATCTACAATGTCTTCTATATCGTCCTTTTCATATGGAAACTAAAGTAAAAAATAAAAACAAAATAAATTTATCACTATAATGATCATGATGGTATCCTTGAATATTTCACTTTACTGCCTGCAACGACTGCCAACCCGCCTGACGGGGTGTCATGGCAACAATACATCTCATTCATAACCATTTCGTTATTCTGACTAATTCTACGTCTTATGTCGACAAGACCCTGCAGACGTATACTTGATTCATACTGTTGTCGTAGATTTTCTCATAAGATGAAGCCATAGCTAATCTGCAGAGATCTGCATCTCCCAGACGCTTTTTTGAAGCGTAAAACAAGATATAGGTAGTCAAGAGACTTGCATTCGCTGCGACGAGTCACGGGTTTGCATTTTCACTAACACCATGCACTGCTGGGGAAATAAGGATTCAAAACCAATATGATAATCTTATCATTTATCAAGCCGATTCACTACAGGTAGCTTGAGAGTGTTTACATATGTGCGTCGGTGTTTTCAGGTTAGTATTGGACCTCGTTACGTATATCTTCATTACAATGCAAAGCATAAGAAATTGCCAATACATTAACTGTATTAAAACTAAGTATATATTAGCATTAACACTGCCGGGCTATCAAAGGAAACTAACAAGTGTTAACATTTGCGAGACAATGTGAACTAATTAGTCTTACAAATTACTGTTGTTATTCATTGCTGGTGTACAAGCGGAAATAATGATCATGAACATGATGATGAATATGGTGATCATGATGATGATGATGATGATGATGATGATGATCCCCCATGTTAAGTCGTACAAATTCACTGCATGTTAGCAATCTCTGATGTTTCAGTATGTAGAATGTTGGCCCGTTTTTGTGAAAACACAGGCTCGATTCTGGTCTAAAACAATCCGGTATCACAGCACTCACATTGTCACTCATAAGTAGTATTGTCCAATATAAAATATTTAGTGTAGTTGTTACACTGTTAGTGAGGATATTTCTTTCTCCGAGAACAGACGTGAGTTGTTTTTTTACCAAAATGCAATATTAGTCCTTCCCTTCTTCTGTTCCTCAAAACTCCCAAATGCAGTTAAATCTCATGGCGTCGGTAGATGTTTTACGGCTGCGAAAGGATCTGGAATAACTTCACGTATAGTGGTGTTATTCAATGCAACGCTACAATGACCTTAAGATTGTGAGTAAATTCAGGAAACACTGAAGCGTACATTGAACAGCAAAGTCCAAACATATGTTCTGGACGCTTGCAACGACTAACAGTACATTCCAATTTGAACAAGCACTTGACGTTAGTATAACCTCGCACACGTTGAATATGAATATACAAAGGACGAAGAAACACTGAGGTGAGACATATTGCACAAGTGGTTAAAGGTGGTACCCGACAGTTTGGACCAAAAGTATTTTCATTAAACATCTTAATAAACTGTTGTTACATGAACAGATCTCATAAAATGATGTTTATCGATGTCCTACACCTGAGGTCAAATATCGTTACATACATTGGATACAGGAAAACTATTGTATACCACCTTTAAAGATCAACATTCACCGACTTGAAACGCTCAGACGTGTACAGGACGTACTGGGATGCTTAATTCTAGAATGCGCAACCTTGCATGCTTGACGTCGACGTTCCACTAACTGCATTCTCACGGGGTGTCAACTTGCTGGAAGATCTATGAATCTTTAGTAAACCGGAACACACCAACATATTTAGACCAGAACAAAAGAGTTTCATGTTTATTAAATTTTAATACTTATAATACAACAGCGGCACTGTTTTAAAATGTTTAAGATTGGTATAAAACCAATTATATCTTGCACTTTTTCTTAAAGTGTATTGCACTCTGCATAGTTGTTCCATTTACGCAGAGGTATCAAAACGAGTGCAAAAAAACCCCATATAACTGTTAATAGCCTACAAGTTATATTCAAATTGAATAATAGCTTTCTGTTTAAGTGGAAATTTTGTTTTTATGTTCTATATAGGAAGTCTTAAATGAGAGTAAAGGCTTGAATACAAATTGTTATGCTATATTCTCATATTTATAAGTGTTTTCGTAATCTATTTAAATAAGCATAATTTATATTTGGAAGAATCTCAATTAGAGAAAACCTTTCATTCCGTGTCCCGCTGTTTGCACCAGATAAATGTTAAATTAGAATATAGTTAAAATAATAATAAAAAGCCTTCTATATGATTATAGATTGAGCTTATTTAAAGCAAGCAAGGCAAACAAAACGTTTCTACGTTAATAGTTAAAACGCAATCAAACTTCTGTATGTTAATAGATGGTACAAATGTAAGATGATGGTGCATTGAACTTGGGTGCCGCTTAAGTTAGCAGTCAACACAATAATCCAATAAACTCTTCGTTAAGGATTTTAGCTATGGTAAAATCAACTCAAACGTGAAGTTTTTCTCTACAAACGACTCTCTGTTAACTTTTTGAGATAGATGTTTGTTCATACATTGCAGTATTATATTACATGTAATATGTTCCTACTGAAGTAAATACAATTAAGACACCACTCTCTGTCATTATTCCTATGTTGGCTTCCTTTAGATGATATTTCCAAAACATTTTCCCTTTCAAAAGCAAACTTCTTTATTATAAAACTATTATTAGGGAAATAATTAGCGAGAATAATAACTAACTTAACCAGGATATAAGAATTTGACGAAAAAGTCAGCATTAAGATGATCGCTAAATGTTTTAAAAATATGAGAAAATATTGTGGTTATAAAATGCTTTGTGTAATCTTACGGGTATTGGAATTTCTTTATTTTTGTATCAACTGAACACCCCCACCCCCACCCACCCACCCCCAACACACACACACACAGTTTTGTTGTGATACACTGGCTTAAATATAGCATGTCCCATAATTCTCATATTGCTTGACTTCTAATTCTAGTCCTAGTGAAATCTTAATCTTACACATGATAATGTTTACAAGCTGACCTATCACAATTATGTAGTTCTACCCAAATATTTGTTTGGGTTTTATCCAAAAATCTTAAAAGTGCATTTTCTTTATTAGCATGCAAAAGCTGAACGTCACCTGATGGCAACTCATGCAACAAGGTCGGTGTATTGCATCAAAACAAAAGAAAATCTCAACGTCGTTATAATAGCCATACCTGACTCACTGTCACGTGACCAATTGCGTCGGCATATATATATTTTCAAGTTGTGTACTAACGATTTCGCCTTAAAATATTTTAGGGTAGTTGTCGGGAAGATTTTTTTAATAATGTAATAGCAATTTACTTTCGAATTGAATTGACATTAACTTTGCAAAGATGAGTAAGACATGTCATAGACGTTACTCCCACAAAGCTGCGGACTTACTTCATTTGCAAGAACTGATTCGTAGGAACTGTGCTGCCAAATTTGGCATGATAGCGCCATAAAAAAAGAAAACTTCCACTTAACACTAAACTCTTAGGTAAATCATCATTTGAACATGGCTGACAGACAAGATTGGAATTGTTTCGTAGTCACTGTTTGCACCTGTAGAGTGTAGAAATACTGACATTTCGGTTACTAATGTAACAATTGCACCATTCTTGCTGAGCGCAGGATTGCTCACCAACGTGGGCGATTGTTTTATGACTTACATTATGAACTTAGTGTGTTTTTCCTAAACACATAAAACAATTGTCCAAATGCGATATCGCACATAAACGCATCATCTGCATTTTATCTGCATACACATATAAAACAACATTGTTATACACGTTCACTAAGATTTATGCATGTTCGCTTAACCAACGTTGAAACGTTGTAGGAAAAAATGCAAATATTCTTTTTTCAGCTCACCTGAGCACAACGTGCTCAATGGGAGCTTTTGTGGTACCGCTTTGTCCGTCGTCCGTCGTCCGGCGTCCGTCGTTCGTCGTTCGTCGTCCGTCGTCAACATTTTAGCTTGTGAACACGCTAGAGGCCACAGTTCTGATCCAATCATCATCAAACTTAGTCAGAATGTTAGATTGCATGAAATCTTGGATAAATTCATTATTGGGTCACCTGGGGTCAAAACGTAGGTCACTAGGTCAAATTTTAGAAAAAAAATGTGAACACACAAGAGACCACATTTTTTGTCAAATCTTCACCAACCTTGGTCAGAATGTTTGTCTGCATCAAATCTTGAATGAGTTCGTAACTGGGTTACGTGAGGTCAAAAAGTAGGACACTAGGTCAAATCTTAGAAAAAGCTTGTGAACACACAAGAGGCCACATTTATAGGCCAATCTTAATCAAACTTGGTTAGAATGTTTGTCTACATGAAATATTGGATGAGTTCGTTATTGGGTCACGTGGGGTCAAAAAGTAGGTCACTAGGTAAAAATTTAGAAAAAGCTTGTGAACACACTAGAGGCCCCATTTATAGCCCAATCTTCACCACACTTCGTCAGAATGTTAGTCTGCATAAAATCTTGGATTAGTTCGTAACTGGGTCACATGGGATCAAAAAGTAGGTCACTAGGTCAAATCTTAGAAAAAGCTTGTGAACACACTAGAGACCACATTTATAGCCCAATCTTCACCAAACTTGGTCAGAATATTTGTCTGCATAAAATCTTGGATGGGTTCGTAACTGTCACATGGGGTAAAAAAGTAGGTCACTAGGTCAAATCTTAGAAAAAGCTTGTGAACACAATAGAGGCAAAATCTTTGGGCCGAACTCAATCAACCTTGATCAGAATGTTTGTCTGCATGAAATCTTGGATGAGTTTATTATTGGGTCACGTGGGGTCAATAAGTAGGTCAGTAGGTCCAATCTTAGAAAAAGCTTGTGAACACACTAGAGACCACATTTATAGCCCAATCTTCACCAAACTTGATCAGAATATTTGTCTGAATGAAATCTTGGATGAGTTCATTATTGGGCCATGTGGGGTCAAAAAGTAGGTCACTATGTCAAATCTTAGCAAAAGCTTGTGAAAATACTAGAGGCCCCATTTATGGCCCGATCTTTACCAAACTCTGCCAGCATGTTTGCCAGTATGAAATCTTACATATGTTTTGAAGTGAGTCATGTGGATTCAGTAGGTTACTTGGTAAAATTCTATTAAATAAAATCAACCCAGTGGCCACACTTATTGTTCTGTCTTCTCCAAAGATTTCTAAAGTAAATAACTATTAATTACTTGATGCCAGGTTTGAGCCTACTAAAAGCATGTGTCATCAGGTGAGCGATTAAGGGCCATCATGGCCCTCTTGTTGTTATTTCATATTTCAAAAAAAAAGCACGAAAGATGGGCATGTAGTTGCATGCAATGACATTGATATTAATATTGTGGAAATTGTGTTTAATATCCTTTTATATGATTGCAGCAGAATGGAAAACAACAAAAGAGCTTCTACATAGAAAGTTGAAATAATACTTTGTTTTGTTCCTTAATAGCAAAACATGACCAAGTGGGCATGGACGGTAACTGTCGGGTTTTCTCTTTTTGTTAAATGACTCATCACAGATTTGTTCTTGTACATTTGGATTGCATTCGAATACCTTTGTCCTGTGCCTTTTAAGGGTTTGGTATATGTTGCAATGCTCATAGGACTTTGTGATTTATTCTTCTTAGTGTCATTGTTTAATTATATAAAGAAAATACGAAAAAAGTTACGTGAGAATAACCGTATGAATTAAAACCTGAACTACCACAACACAAAGGCACACTTACACTCAGATACATGTTAATGTTAAGTGGTAAAATCAGTGAGACAAAAAACAGGAAACCTGAGAACAAGAGCCTTGCAATTGCTATTGGGAAAAGGACCGACACGAGTGCTTTAACATAGTTTACGGAACACTCATATCGTTCTCTACATTTAAAACAAAGAAAAAAAGTCTATAATTGCATTATTTACAAAGGAAGTAAATGTTGACACACAGACAAGACATTACCATATATATTCAAATTAAAACAAACACTTACCTCCTTAAACGCTGTGACAGTCGAACTTTCCCGGGTGCTTACCGCTGGTTTAAGAAGGGTTTCAGTCTAGCATTTTCTGAATATTATTTCTCTCTGATCTCTCTCCCTCTCTCACACTCTCTCACTTTTTCTCTGTATCCCACCATAGTGAGACACATAGACAGCATAACTCGGACTAGCCTGCATCGGGAGTTTGTTTGTTTATTGGGTTTATCGTCCCACCAACAGTATTTCAGTTATCTAGAGACGGTGTCCACTTGAAGCAGATATAGTGCTGCCTTCACTGTGTATAGCATGCCGTGAACACCTGGCATGATACCACTTCCAGTCACATTATCCTGACACCGGGCCAACCAGTCGTGGAACTACCGCTATATTTGCTGGGGCGTTAGCAAGGGAGCTATGACACTATTATTTTTAACGACTTTGGTATGTCGCGGCCTGGGATCGAACTGGGGGCCTCCCGTACCTGGAGCCGACGCTCTACCGATTGCGCTACCAGGTCCGGTGCATCGGGAGTAAATACATATTTGTTGCTTAACGACGAAACAAAACAATGCAAATTATTCGAAAGTTATAAACGTTTATAAGGTACTTAACAGCACATAACAGATAAATGGAATCAAAACCTTATATTTATGTATGGATGTGGGTGTTATTGCTATAATGTTAATTTAATTTCCAATTGAAGAAATCAGACAAAGAGCTATTACATCAATGTGAAAGAAGCAAATATTTCATAATAAATTCAAACATCAGTAAAATGTCGCCGCTAAAAATTGAAAGTTTTACAGAAGTTTTAATAATAAACAGCTGTTTGTTGTATTGTTTTTGTCCTGTGTTAGCGTTCTGTAATTACACCTCGAACCCTCCAATGGTCTTGAATTTCATAAAAAGCAAATAAATAAATAGCTCGTGATTAGAGTTTAAACCGTTATTATTTAAAGCAGGGGCGGATCCAGAATTCGGTGGTGGTGGTGGTGGTGTGTGTGTGTGTAATGATGGTGGTGATGTGTGTGTGTGTGGTGGTGTTGGTGGTGTGTGTGTGTGTGGTGCGACTCAAGATCCATTAAGCTTTATTGCAGTAAACACTGAATATACATACACAGTAAGGGACTCTAGTTTCGACCTAAGCAGTCAACAGACAAAATTTACTTTAAAAGCTTAGTATTTTAAGCATGTTACATGTATGTGTTTTTACAACTCTACTCTTTTACCTTGCTGGTGGGGGAGAGGGGGTGCGCCTCCCCCCCTCCCCATCCCGCCCCCGGATCCATCCCTGATTTAGAGGTATAGTTTACTGTTTATTTTTACATCTCTATTTGGGATCTTGTGAACATTCTATATTTATATTGTCGTATTTTCATGCTTAAATACCAATAAATAAAATCAACTTATCACTGGTGTGATCAAGTTACCACTTCAGTCTGTCTATAATGGCTGCCAGCTGTCATGACGGGATGTCATGATAATACTACACATAACATCTAATTCACAACCATTTTCTTATTCTGACTACATCTATTACTTAGTAGAAGCCGCAGCATATCTGCCATTCATACTGTTTATTTTCTCACAAGATGTACCCAGAAACACTCTGCCGAGATCTATATCACGTAGACGTTATATTAAAGCATAAAGCAAACGTCTGAGTGTAGGGATGAGTCTTGCATATGTTGCGGCGCGCCACGGTTGTGCATCTTAATTAAAAGCAAGGTATTAGAAATCGATCACGCACTGTTTGGGTAAAAAACTTTTTAGAAATAATTTAGTAAATGTTGGCCCTATCTTTTACGTAAACGTCTTAGGGAAATATCGCATGTGCCCGTTTAAGATAAAATACTTCAATGATAAACAATGATAAAAAATGGCGCTGAATGATCACGAGAGGTAATGGCCTAGTGGTAACATATTCTTTTAAAATCTACTGGATCAGGTTTTTTGTCAATCATGTATTCTTCTATTTTCTAAAGCCGCAATAGCTCAAGCGGTTTGCGGATCGAGAGGTCTCGGGTTCAACCCCGGCTGGGTCAAACCAAAGACTTAAAAGTTGGTAGTAGTGGCTTCCCTCCTAACGCCCGGGGCTTAGAGGACAGTATTACACCTGATTCGTCGGTGTCAGTATGATGGACCGGCCGTGGTCAGTCCCTGGGTACCTGACAAGTGCGCCTGTGCTATAATGATAGAAATGTCACTGCACAGTATCGGCAAAAATGCCGGAAAATCCCACCCCATTTTCTAAAGAAGGCAAAATAAAGGGACTTAATATTTTACCCATGTTTATTACATTAATTGCTAAAATTGTATCTTACGACACTTCTTATTTTATTATTGTAAATCTTTAATATTTAGAGTAGCATAGTTCAGATAAACGCACTGTCATTCGCACAAAAGATGTAAAAAAGAACAAAATTACAAAAACAAGTTTATTATTATTTTGTTTGCTATAATTATAAAGTTCTTTCAAGACTAAAACAAGCAGCTAAAAATCGAACTTACAAAGCCAACACTCTACAGATCTGACTATGTGATGCGTGTAGTGGGTGTGTTTATATGAAATATGTTCGCCAAATAAATATGCTAAAACTATCTGTTATTGACCGAAAGCAATAAGGAGTTTCGCCAAATACCAATTGGCCTTACTTGGACATGTCTATATTCAATATCATTGCCACAAGACCGTTGCCATATTTTCGTAGTGTTCTTGGAAATCGTTGTCATTCATGTAGATGCTGAGGATTTTCCGATGTCTTATTTGAAATTCGGGAACTAACAAGAGATCATTTCCCTCCCATTTCCAAGAAATGTAATCACACTGAAATCAGACCAGCGTTTGAGAACGAAGCATTCAAAATAGAAAACACCGGAACATATACACACACTCTCTTTCTCTGCCTCTGTCTATCTGTCTCTCTTTTCTCTCTCTTCTCTTTCTCTCTCTCTCTCTCTCTCTCTCTCTCTAGTCTCTCTCGTTCTCTCTCTACTCTCTCTCACTTTTTTCTCACTCTCTCCTCTCTCTCTCTACTCTCTCACTCCCTCCCTTTCTACTCTCTCTCTACTTTCTCTCTGCTCTCTACTCTCTCTCTCTCTCTCTCTTTCTCTCTCTCTCTACTCTACTCTACTCTCTCTCTCTCACTCTCTCTCTCTCTCACTCTCTCTCTCTCTCTCACTCTTTACTATCTCTCTCTCTTTCTCTTTCTCTCTGTCTGTCTCTGTCTGTCTGTCTCTCTATCTCTCTCTATCTATCTCTCTCTCTCGCTCTCTCTCTCTCTCTCTCTCTCAGCAGATGTTGGAATTGCATTGCAACTAAGTTCAAGGTTAACACTTCTCTGTTGCTGCGAATCTCCCAACGGCAGTACAAGTTTATGATATCTTTGACGATAATATACGGATAAGACGGAACCAGAAATAACTTTCATGGTGGTTTTCTTTACTTCTAGACCACGCTACAATGGCCTTGATGTTTTTCATTAAAAAAAACAACGTTATATCATTCATTGAAGGCCAGAATGTCCTATTCACAGTTAAAATATGAATGTAGTCGACTTCTGAATTTCTTTAGACCTAATGTGTAAACCCATTGTTAAAGGGTTTATGAACTTTCATTATGCTAAATTTAAGCATGGTTAAAATGTGATGTGGCAAACTTGCCAGCTGCTGGGAATTTGGTCAACTCGTACTGAATTCCTGTCGTATATTAAAACAGATTTACTTCTTTCTAACATTAAAATAAAATTTTCATATTGTGTTTGCACAACCCACTTGTTGTTGATATAAAGTTCATTGCAAACGTGATAACTTATTCCTTATTTTCCATAACATTGTGAGTTGTTAAATTGGGTTGTTGCAGAAATCCATTCATGTATTTAAACACAAATAAGATCTGTTTATAAACATTCTACTAATTTTTGAATTGAAACCAAAAAGTTGACGTCACATGTTAATTTAGATAAAATCAGTTAATATGTAAAATATAATTTGTGTTTAGCAACATATGTCATCTGTTATGTCTTCATTTTCCATTATTTAAATTTTGTTGCACACATATCGTTTACCACGCAAAAGTGTCAAAAATAGTACAAAACTATAATTGTTTACAACATTCTAACCAATTTAAACTTAATAATAGATCTTAATTGTTTTATTATCTTTTCATGTTCTCTATCGGCTGTCTTCAAAGCGGTTGGTTTAATTGATTAGTATGGCGCATTTTGCTTATTTTGTTGCTTTCTTTATCTTTCCTCATTATTTTATTAACTCTTTAAATACGACCTTATTTGCCAGTAAACGGAGCGATTTGATTCCTTGCTTTCATTGCCTGATGTTTGCATTTGGTGGACGCTGAATGAATTGAGAAAACGTATAAGCTTTTTCTATAAAGCACACATGTCTGCCTATTTGCCCAAAGACTGAGTGTAAAGACAAAACTGTTTTCTACCTAATAAGTTCAAACACGTGAATATTGACAGATAGTTTAACATATGCTAAAAAACATGTGCGTTTACCCCCTGCCTATGAATATAATACGAATTGACACGGTTTTGCTTTAAATTGTTTTACAGTTTGATAAAGTTTCATAAAATGGCCACTGTTTAAGTTAATTGAACGCCGTTAGATAAACAGAATGATTTTTATCAAGGAATTCTTATTTATAACAAGAAATTGAATGCTGTCTAGTAAATTTCCTAGCTGGATGAAAGTCGTATTAAAAAAGAGAGTTCAATCACTTCAAAAATCTGATAGGATATTTCTTTGTTAGCTTACAATAAAACACATTGCCAAAATCTATTGTTTTCTATGAAACGCAAACTTGAATAAAATGACTTTGACTTAGCACGTCAAATAAATAACAATTTGAATAACTAGCAGATATCAGAGAGCCGCTATCAGAGTATGTTTGAAAAATCGGAATAAAATATAAAAAAATAGTATAGTCTATACCAATGTATGAGGTTATGGTTTGTAAATAGGTGGTTTCATTTTTACTAAAAAAAAGAATAAAATGTGTCAAAATGACCGTATTTCAAATATTATTTATTTTCATCTTCGTTTGCAAACAGCCCACATTGGTTTGATAACCCTATACCTTATAAACCCTTATCCATTGCTTTTAGCTCTACATGTGGCAAAAATAGAAAATGAGGTTTCCTGTCAGATATGCAGTGAGAGTCGTTTTATTTGTTTGGTGTTCAATCAGCCGATCCAACGGGATTTTATTCTTATAAAAGATGCGTATCTCTGGCCATAATTTAGTTGTTGCAATATATTTAAAAACGAGTAATACCTCGCAATCGCTTTCATGTATATACTTGTGTCAGTGCACGAATAAAAGCTTTTATATTATTACCAATTTTATAGCATTTAAAGCATGTTAATTATCTGCAATTCGATATTATTGCATCTTTTTGTAACAATGCAAATACAATTAAATTGACATACTTTTCTAATAAAGCCATTAGCCAAATCCAACATACTGGCCTTGACACAACACGAGTACTATATAAAGGTCCTTATAATGATCATAATTAAGTGTGTGCAATATATCTGAAAACTTAATTGGTCATCGCTTTTATGCCTACGATGGACTCGGAATAATGCAGCTCAAAATAAATAATAATTATCGGACGTCACAAAAAACTAACAAAGTGGGATCGGTAAAGCATAATTGTCGAAATAGCTAACACACGTTTCGAGTAAAGAACAGATGTTGAAAGCCAGTCATAAGTCATGTTGAAACAATACATTGATAGATGTCGCTGGAGTCGGGTCTAACGCCACAAATTATGATGTATAACGCTCATTATTAACCTAATGTGTCAATAGAACGCTTTCATACAATTAACTACAAACAAGTTCATTGTCAACATCTTTGAAACGAAACGTGTCTCGCAGTAAGAGATCAACAGGTTGTGACGGTTTTTATGTGATTAATGTTATGACATGAACGTTAACTCTGAATATCGTCATAACAAGACAGAACAGAACATACATATATTGTTGATATGTGCATGTAAGTCCATTTGTATTCCGCACAAACTGTATAAATGTTGGTATGTTCCTTCATAACAATAATGCAGTCTATAAATATGCAACCATTTTTGTATTCTTCATTTATAAGAACTAACGAAAATTAATATGTATTGATGAATAATTGGATTACATACAAATGCAACAAAAGCAGAATGTATCCTGCTTTCACGCGTAAATGTGCAGGATAAAGCCTTGCCGGATAAACTTAGTGATATCCAGTCAATAAGTCACGTTACCAAACCACGCGCATGAGTACACTGTTTACATTAGTTATGTTCACACGATCTTAATGAAACGTGTAATTTATGCTTTTTCGCCGATTTATGTAATCATTCATGGATTTTCTTTAACATTTACATATGTTGACATGGAGATAAAAAACAATGAACGGAGGTTCATGTCTGAAGAAAGAAGGAATAAAGCGGCTATTGTTTTTCCGTTATTTTTTTTTCAATCTTCCTCGTTTGTTTACAGATTTCCTATTTTTATTTTTAAGTATTTTTTTTCATATAAAAGATAAAAAAAGCAGGATAAATCGAATACATGGTTGGTGCCGAGAATAAGAAACTTTATCTGGTTCGCTTCGAAGCGTATCTTGGCTCGCTAAAGCTCGCCAAGATATTCGCTTCTCGCTCACCAGATAAACTTTCTCACTCTCAGCACCAACCATGTATTCTCTATATATGTGCTATCAACAAACGGGTCCCATTGAAACATCAAACGGAACATCCTTGAAACAGGCAGATGACTTCGAATATCATGGCAGCCACATTGCATCCACTGAAAAGGACATACACATCAGAATATCCTGGGCATGGAGTGCACTAGATCGGCTGAAAGTTATCTGGAAATCAGCCCTCCCTGAACAACTCAACTTCTTTAGAGCCGTAGTGGAATCAGTTCTTCTTCAAGAATCATCAGGATGGACTCTCACCAAAAACCAGAGGGGAAACTGGATGGGGTTTACACACGAATGCTCCGGGTAGTGTTGGACGTCCACTGGACCACGCACCCTACTAACAACCGTCTTTATGGTAATTTGCCTAAAATCTCAGCGGTTATAAAAGAAAGAAGATTAAGATTCGGTGGACATTGATTTAGAAGTAAAGATGAAGTTAATAGTTCACTGATACTTTGGACACCTAAACACGGAATTAAGTTGGCAGACCCCTTAAGACGTACACCAATCAATTTGTTGAAGATACTTCAACTGGAAGAGCTTCCCCAAGCCACGGAGGACAACGGAGGAGAAGAGCCAATATGGCCCGGGCAACTCGCCCGATCTGATGATGATGATGAGATGCATGCCTAAGTTGTATATGTTCATAAGTATATATGTATGATTAGCAATGTGCGTTATTTCTGCACTGTTTTACACTTAATACATGTATAAGCATATAATATATGTATAATATATGTATAATATATGTATAAGCATAAGGCGTACGAACGTTTACCACGTGCGCCTAATGATTGTCTGGACTGAAGTTAAATTATATATTGTAACGGTCACAGTGGTAGACATATAAGCTCTTCAAACCAGCCTCGCTGCTGGGTTAACACTTTAGCGACGTGCTTTAAGCGGCTTCCAAAGTTGCGCGGTTATGCAACGGTTACTGTGGCTGGTATATGGATGGGTGACCCTTGGAGAGCACCGGCCTACGTTACAATATTTTTTAAAGCCGTAATCTCTGTGGAAAAACAATGCTATTGAGAATAAGCCAAAAATGCTGGCCAATACACTAGCAACAACCCCACTCTTTTGGACTCGACTTTTATCCAAAATGAACCAAAACGCTGTGAAAGTTCTGGTTGCTATAAATTAATAAACAACATAACTCAAGCATGAACATGTAACAAGAGTCAGTAGGGGACAAGAGTGCCATCCAAGAGGTTCCGGATTCGAAACCTACAAAATAAGGAAATTGTTTTCTTTTTTTCTCTTTGGCTTCCTTCTTGCCATTGTTGTTTCCTCCATATTATTGATGATTCATTTTAGCATTATATTTTAAACCAAAAATAAATATTTACTTGCACAGTTACATAATGTGTCCACTATACATTTGTCTAATGGTAGTGTATTTTTTATTTTTCAAAAAGGCTGGACGTTGAAATTTTACCAACTCCATTCTTTAATCCATTTTTCAGCTAAATAATTACGTCGACAATCTAGTTTTTGCGCAATGTTTCTTATAACGGGTTTAAACCTCCCTGAAACCGAATACAATGCCATGTTATCATATCGAAATAAAACTGCATAAGCAAACTTGTATTGTAAGCTACGTAATAACGTCAAATGTCAAGATACTCGTTCTTCGCAAATATATGCAAACGAACATAGGCATGTTGTGAGAAAGTAGACAAGTATAAGTACAGCGTAGAGACCCTGAAAAGACAGCCCTCACGGGGAGGCGAAAAAAAGAATAATTAAGTAATGTTAAGTGATTCAAGTCTTTTTAGGTAGCTTGAAAAATGGTATTCTTAAAGGCACGAATAGAAATGGATTAACGGCTTCATTAACCTAGATATTACAATACGTGGATTCTCATAGAAAAGAAAAAATATAGTAAAACCCTGAATAAATCATAAGGGTGGGTGTGGTTTATTATGCCATACAGGTGTAAGACATGAAAATTCGACGTTATGATAATCAAAATCTGAATAAATCTTTGCAAAACGTACTCTATTGATGTCACATTTACTTGATTTTTTAAGAAAGTTTAATTTATGTTGAGTACGTCCGCATGTTACACTGAAAAGGCCCCAAGTCAGTAATACATGTCCTACTTAACTTTATCTTGTTGAACGTGTCAATATATCGTGCTCAGTTTTAGTTGATTGCAATAAAAGACAAAAATAACTAGACATATTGCTAGACAATCTTCAGCCAATAGTAAAAACAGACAACCCCCAGCGGCCAAAAGAAAACGATTAGTTAAATGTCAGTAGAAATATTTGCTTTCGTAAAATCATGGTTACTGTGTTTTATAAGGAACTACAACTAGTTGCCTCTTCCATCTTGAAGCCGTGTATATGTTTCAGGATTTGTCTGATAATGAATGATGTCATGCCATGATTATGGTGACTGTTACACTTTTAACATAAAAATAAATTATTGGTTACACAACCGAGAACAATATAAGAACCAATAAGTTTCTAATTTATATAATAAACACTATGATAATATAACAAATTTATTATGATTGACGTCATTCGCGGCAAATGTCATACGTCAATGCCGGTCATTAACACGCTCATTTTTCCCTTTAAACAAAAGTGCATGTGCCATTTATTTGATGTTTTAAACCTAGGTCTAGATTTAAACAGTAGCATCAGAAAATAATTATCAGTGTAACAAATGTGATAAAATTGGCAAATATTTGCAAATTACTTAGAGCAATTTATCTACCAAATACATCAGGCTTAGGCGAACAGCGAACAATGTAGACCATAAACAAGCACGCATTGGACGCTGTAAGGTAAGGATCTACACACATGTTGTATTGCAATATATGTTTGAACTTTGCGTGTAGATGTTTGAAAAAAAAACCAGATGCCCGTATGTATTTCCAGCATTGGAATTTTGTCTCTGAACTAGTTAGACTGAGAATACAGACTTTTTTTTATTGTGTTACGTCTATATGTCATGCTTTTGCAGTTGATGCAATCCTTAATGGCGTTTGTCTGACGAAACAAAACAAGATGAATCTTGTTTACAAATCTAAGCACTAGCATTTCTTTATATGCCTTAAAATGATGAACTAACCAATCGCAATCTTATTAATTCATTTGTAGATTATGCATTAAACTATGCACTCGAACTTAAGAAACACATTTGGAAACAATAAAACATTCGCGTGTGTCAACATTGTTACTTGTTAAAGACAACATCATATTTTTTAAAAGTGAAAATTGCAGACATGCACAGTGTAATATCTTCAGGCGCTCCTGTCTAGAGTATGGTCCTCGCTACATTTTATGCAGTTATTATTGTTTTTCTTCGATATAGCCGAGCAAATTTATGCAGTTATGCCTTATTTAGCTACCTGTAAAACAAAACCTACAGGTAATGAGTCTTAATTTATCTAAATAAAACACACGATATGACAAACTATTGCCAGTTTTCTTTTCAAGATGTCATTTGTAACCTTTTGTTAATAGTTAAACATGCTAGATCAGCATTCACGGCAAGTTCTGAAAGTAAATGGTATGTGTCGACAGTTTTTTAAGTTAAAAAGTTTAACAAAATGACAATTAAATATTGTCTGTAGCAATTAAGAATGCACATTCTATTTTAATCTGTAAACTGTAAAATGATGCGGACAATACGTATTGAAAAAGATGGAGTATTTTTAAATAAATATAGACTAACCTTTGTCATTGTTTAGAAATAAAAATTCTTCTCTAGCGTCTAGCCTTGCAAATTAAGAACATTAAAAACCTGTATTTTATTTAAATTTATGTTGTTTAAATGTGGTATTCGACAGTATGCGTACATCAAATGCATATAACATTATCTTACCACTGTTTTAGGGAATTTGGGAATAATTTTACATAAGCTCTCTCAGTAGGCTAAGTATAGGCGATTTTGAACACTGTCTTGTTTATCACAGTACAAATTGTGACAAAATTGCTCTAAGTGTCCCTTCCTTCCAAATCTGTGCATAAACATGATGTGAATTTCTGTTAAAAATAGGTACCGACGTCAGAGCAGATTATCGGTTAATGATATAACGTATGTTTCTTAGATTAAAATTAGCTTACTGTTCAGCGTGTCTAACATAGGACATACCTATTTGCATTGACGAGTTATGATTTATGATTCACTGTTCTCACAGATCTAGGGCATTAACTCACAGCATTTTGCAAGTCCATTTCATGTAACAATAATTTATTTGGTTACATAAGAGAAAGAAAATTTGTTCCAATTGTCGGATACGACTTTTAACTAAAAACAAAAGACCAACAATATAAACCTCATTCGATAACAATATTGGTGTACTTTATCACTCTTTGCTATATACGTTGGACGATTAAAGGAACATATTTGATCAAATTAAGTTTCAAAGTCCCTACCTTATGCCTTTTTCTGTTATGAAAAATGGGGACGGGGTCCGGAACCTTATATAGGGGGAAATTCTGCGGCGTTTAATTAAAAAAGCGAGAAAGGGTGCATGTTTAACTTCTTATCTGCTATCAAACATCTCGTATATTTATTACAATGCTATCTCTCTATTCTTATTGTTTTGGACTCCTCCACAAGATAACCATAGCCCTGTTTACTCAGGCTTCTACTGTAGTCACTGATCTGTATCATTGTGCCTAATTTCCGTATTTCGGCAACGAAACGAAAACCTTTCGTTCCTAGGGAGAAAACTTAGCTGATTTTCTGAGAGAAAGGCGCCTGTAAACAACCCCCGCTAAATACGGTAAAAGAAGCTGTTAATATATATACATATATATATGTGTGTGTGTGTGCGCGTTGGAATCGACACATGATGTGGGGAATGACCACTTGACTTTCTGGCGCGGTATTTCATTACTTATTCTGCAGACTGTTACCTTTTTCTTTAAGCAAATAAATAATCCCATCCACATCTGCAATAAACAAAGAAGCGTCTTGTAAGTCAGGTATGAATAGATGGTGAAACCCGGAATAAAAAAAAATATTGTAACTTTGTTTTGATTCAATTATGTTGCCTTATTTGATGTATTCAGGCGAATTTCTTCAAAATTATCTACAAAAAGGGTCAGTAACAGGACAATGTTCCCTGTATTTATTAATAACCTTCACACAAGAAAATGAAACACCTTTGTGCAATATGTATGCCCTTCCTGAACACAAGTGCTGTCAAGTACTCAATAGGAACATCACATGCAATCTTAAAATTTATTTTAAAGCAAAAACAGAGATACTCTTTTAAGCCTGCAGCGTGGTGAAAGTTAAATTTCGTTTATTCGAGTCTCATTCGAACATGATTATTCTAAACAGAATTTATTCGAATGTGTGTTTTATTCGATATCCACTTAAACAGTAAAGCTGCTTAATACTGTTGTTGTCCACACATGACACTAAAATGTTTAATCGAAAATAGCCTTTTGCAAAGAAAATATTAACCCTAATTATAATAAAAATAAAAGAAAGTTCGTTTTTATATTGCTCTGCGTTGAATGTTTGTACAGAAAAACTTTGAACCTGCATTATCAAGATTGCAGTTTCGATCTACTTTGTGTTTCATTTTGTATGTTTTTCATTTTAATGCAAAACCTGTTAACGTCTTGTTTTTCTTAACAAAAATTGTAAAAGAAATGATCATGTATACAAGTAACATATATTAAACATACTTAACCGTTACATAGTGAGCTTTATACAAGGATATATATATATATATATATATATATATATATATATATATATATATATATATATATATATATATATATATATATATATATATATATATATACTAGCACCTAAAATGGAATAAATTCTGCACTTTAAATGTAAAAGTTAAAAAAAACTGTCGCAGTGCGGTGTAATAAAAGTACATTACTTTAAAACTTATGATATTAATGTTAATGAGACCACGATGACTAATGGTGACAGCGTAACAATAAATACTATAATAAATAGAATGTACTTCAGAATATCGTTCATGTAAAACCACAACATTTTAAATGCTTCGTAAATTAGTCACAATTGATTTATTGGATCTGATAACGTACAATAATCTTATCACAAGTAACCATCACGTTGTATCCTTATTCATCTGTGCTAAATAAAAGCCGACAATGAACCCCGAACACACGTTAAAATATTTAAGTGGATTTCTACTAAGATTGTACCTACGAATATGTTATCTTACTTCCAAATTTAAGTTTTATGGCGACTGTTGAAAATGAATAGCTAGAACCCAATAAACAAGATTTTCATAAAAACAATGTGTAAAAATTTAAAAAAAAACTCAATGAAAACCAGGTAAATCTCAAATGTAACAAAAAGTTATAAACTTCCCATTTGATAAACCCTTTTTATATGTATATCTCTATATCATAAAGTGATATCATTGCTTGAAACCGCTTCCTTTGATCTATTAACATAAAATTTGTTTAATATAGAAAGTCTAAGAAAGTGCAGTAGAGAATAGTGCAATAGTCTGATGAAACGTAGTCAAATACATTAATTAATGATTTAGTTGGCAAAGTTTTTCTTCACGGGTATGAATTTTTATTATATCATCCTGAATTTCAAAGATTATACAGGTACTGTAAACAACATCTGACCTTGTTTCTTCTAACTGTTGTTTTTTCTTTCGTCAATTATGTATTTTTTAAGGAATGTTTACAGATAGAATCAAAAAGGTCCTTCTAACAGTGTTCAAAATCTAGATACCTCTCATTAATCTCGTTTAATAACGCGAGAGGTAATAAATGGGAGTAATATGTTACGAAAGTTGTGAAATAACTTATTACAGTAGAAATGAATAGCCAAAACTACTGCTGTGGCAATAAGAATTGAGTTATGTTTTTGGAGGGTTTAAGAAGGCCGTTCTATTTGTAAGTCAATGTCGTAAACTTTACCACGATGACGAATGTAAAACGAAATTGTCAGTATGTGGATTATTTATCATGTTGAAGGATGATTTGCATACATTGAGTTTTTGGTCATTAAGTTGTAAATTATTTCTGGAATTTCAAACATTTATGAGTTTTTCTCACTGATTTTCGCCACCCTTGTCGTTTTCTTTATTATATAATTGTCTATGTTTATATATTATGCATTAAAAGATAAACATTCTCCCTTGAGCGGATGTTTTTTTGTCTTCCTGCGAAGAGTACAACAATGTCGTAAATTATTCCATAGGATACCGTAGAATATTTTTTTCCTTAAAACTCTCACACTCACGCAATAGCTCAGGTGGTAGAGCGTCAGCTTGCGGATCGGGAGGCCGTGGGTTCAAACCCCGGCCGGATCAAACCTAAGACTCTAAAGTTGGTAGTAGGTGCTTCCCTCCTAACGCACGGGGCTATGGGGACAGCAGTACGCCTGGCTCGTCGGTGTCAGTGTAATGAACCGGTCGGGTTCAGTCCCTGGGCACCTCATAAGTGCCCTGTGCTATAATGACAGAAATGTCGCTGCACAGTATCGGCAAAAAATGCCGGCTAATCCTATCCCATCCCATCCCTCACACTCACATTTTCGGCAAATTGCCTATTTCAAGACTTTAACACGAACATTTGTTCTCTTTACATTTAAATATATATTCAATGTGTAAAGAGAGCAATAGTTTTTTTCCTGTATAACTCTTGAAAGAGGCAATTTGCCGAATATTTGAGTCTGAGCGTTTAAGATAGGGAATAGTTTGTCTGCATTAACTGGCACAGACATGAGTAACTTCCCTTCCTACGTATTAGAGACCACATTACTTTATTGATATTATATCCATTCTTTACGCAGATGATGTTGCAAATTGCGTGGGTACACTTGTTTAGTGCGTCAAATATACTAGCCGGATAGAACAGGTACAAGTGCAATATTGTAACACAGAAAAGGTCGTAATTTATTAGCAAATAGTGATATGTCTCTTACCAAATGTGGTAGATTACCTTTATTAGTAAATTGTTTTGATAAATGAATTAAATATTGGTGTAAACGTTTTCATATGCCAGCCGAATGATACCATATACATGTGGTATTATTATTTTGAAAACAGGGTGGACAAGAAAGAAAGAAATAGGTCTAATTTTTTATTCGTTTTTCTGTAATGCTATTGGTAATTAAAAAATAGCAATATAAATGTTTTTGTTAAGAAGTTAAAATAGGCATTAAATTGATCGAAGAATACAAGATTTGAAGTTACTGTGACTAATCCCGTTGTGACACATGTGTATTTTTTGAATCCACTGTCTATACAGAATTCAATCTCACTATGACAGACAAATCAAAGTTATGTTAAACAATTTGTCAGGCTCTTGTGTGCGAATCACAAACTAAGTATTGAAACTGGTAAACATAATAAATAACATAGGCAGAAAAATCCACAATTTTTGTATTTATTATGTGAACGTTTGTAGAAAAAAGTAGATAATGCGTATCGTGCAGTTTTACTGTGCTAAACACGAACAGGTGCCATTCTTTTTATGTGTCTTTTCATGGTATAATAGAAGAACTAAATATCATTTCAAACTTAATAACAATGTTTTGGTATTGCGCAGACTGTTAAATAGCATTTTCTATGTACATTTTTCTTGAAACACATTTAACAGTTTGCACATTTTAGATACTGTTTAGTACTACTTCTCTTCTTTTCATGTTTAAATGACATAATATTCTGTTTGATTTACTTTAAACATAAGTAGTTTGCATATATAACCAGGATACTCGCCAGATGAACAATGTTCGTTGCTAATTAGTTGTCATTTAAGTCGCTTATTTTTAGAAAAAAAGGTAAACGTATTTATTGTACTCTGTAAAAACTTATTTGAGTTATTTTGGATGTGTTTGACACAACAAACATATTTTTAAATCTTTATTTGTTGAGTTTGAAAAAAAGCTGGAGGCCATCATGTATAAAAGTACAAAGTTACAGTGTTTAATCAAATTGTAAAATAACGTATGATGCGCAAGTCTACAGGTCCGAATCTTAGTCCTGTAGTTATTTTTATTCCTAACTTGGTTTTTGTTATGCACATCATGCGATCTATGATGTTCTATAATAGAAGCAATACGGTCTTGTATTGTCTGTTTCGCCTTGTTAATTGCCATCTTCACAGCGGATAGAACACTCCAGTAGGTGTGTCGTTATCCGAACGAGGTTGGGTGTGGGTCTACTATGAATCGTATGGCGCCTCGCTGAATTAAGAATTTATTCAAATATTCAAATGAGATTATATGCATTTCTTTGCTCATATTATGACGTCAGTTCAACAAAATGATTAATTGAGGTCAGAATAAAGTGGCCACGGCATACTGCCATAATGAGGGCAGCTAGTTTTATGGAAATCTTATGTTCAAATTACTAAAATGTAATCTTATTTGATTACAGCATAATGGGAAAATTTGTCAGTTTAAATTTATTCTTATCTATTACTTCCTAAATGGAACCCTTGTTTACTGCGGCTGTTCTAGGATTTGATATTTGAGGAAGGGGGTGGATTTACTTCAAAGGTTACGTACGGCGAATCGGGAATCTGATTGTGTACACGTTTCCTCATTTGCTACCATTTTTGGCGGTGTCGCTTGCGACCCCGTTTAAAGTTATGAGAAAGTTTAATTTAAGATATGAAGGAGTGATCATGCATGTCATTAAATACTCGCGGTCAGTCGTCGTGCATGTGAAGATGTGGTGAGTGTTCAAAACAACTATGTTTGCCAAATGAGACTATGCGCGTCACCTGTATCCAGGCATGCTTCAAATGTTTACATTGATGTTGCAATATTTGTAATGCAGATGCATGATTGGACAATGCCACACAGTAACATTGCTCAGTGACTAGGGGAAATGGTGGAAACGGGGAGCTGACAGTTATTAGAACGAGAGTTCCAATGACTATGAATTATCTACTAGGCCGAGATCTTTGCAAAATCATGCGCGGAGCCTCCGGCGGCTCTGTAACAGATTTTTTTTTATTACAGATGGCATTTGTATCATCTTTGCATCCAGGTTTTAGTTACCGCTTCTTTCTTTTGGAGAAGATTAACACACTAAGGTTTTTTTTTTAAATCAAATAAATTAAATCAAATCAAATGGGTGTAGTGTTGATGAACTTAATACGTGGGAGTAAATGTGAAACTTCGTGTATTTTGGTTGCTTCTGATAACACTTTTATTTTAAACCCAATTTAGTAAAACTGTTATCATAAAGGAAAGTATTACAAATTGTTTCTATTATCGGCTGTTAGTGACTGACTTTTGTCCTAATCAATAATCTATATTTTTCAGAAGACTTGTTTCTGCAGCTGAAAACTTGCATGCTTTCCACTGTACAATTCAACATTTGATTGTCCGCGGAATAATGTTGATCATTATTTACACGCTTTTAATTACTTTTAGAGTAACACTTACACCGCCAGAACAGCGCTTTGATTGACAGACAGACAGACAGACAGACAGACAGACAGACAGACAGACAGACAGAGACAGACAGCACATTTCCCCAGTCAGTAGTTATCATATAGTATTTTCAAAACCTTTCCTTCCGTACAAGTGTAAGGTACAACATCCAATGTAAAGACGAATTTTAAAACGTTTCACATTTATGTTAACCTATAATCTGTAATGCTTAAACAGTAACGACTGAACTAATTAGGACATAATATTTTGACTTTAATCCCGTTAAGACGTTAAACGCTTTCATAATCCGTTTATTTCAGTACTTAAAATCTGTTCTTGCTCGAACTGGTTCCACATTTAATCTCATTAGAGTGCTCATGAACTAAATTGTTTAAATAAGGATATATGACAAAGTCCTAAGAGCATTGCAACATATGCCAACATTTGAAAAGGCACAGGACGAAGGTATTCACATGCAAGCCAAGTGCAAAAGTAAGAACAAATCTGTGAGTCATTTAACAAAAAGAGTTACCGCCTTGTAACGGTCAATCGGCAAAATGGGCCGAATCGGGTGCTTCCTGAGGGGTTTCTCAAATGCAAGCAATGAAAAGAAACCCGTTCTATTTTGATAATAATTATCTGTCTAAGCGCTGACGTTTTCTATGGCAAAGTAGTGACGTCATTGAAAAATAATATCCACATAGTATTTAGAAGAGAGAGAAAGAGAGAGAGAGAGAGAGAGAGAGAGAGAGAGAGAGAGAGAGACAGAGAGACAGAGAGAGACAGAGAGAGACAGAGAGAGAGAGAGAGACAGAGAGAGACAGAGAGACAGAGAGACAGAGAGACAGAGAGACAGAGTGAGAGACAGAGAGAGACACAGAGAGACACAGAGAGACAGAGAGACAGAGAGAGAGAGAGAGAGAGAGAGAGAGAGAGAGAGAGAGAGACAGACAGAGAGAGAGAGAGAGACGTGTTAATGGTTGTAGCATCCTGTGAATGTGAAGATGGAAATAAGGAATCAAAGCCCAATATCCATCAAAGAAAATACACGTAACAATCCCTATAAGATGAATTAAATGACAACATAGATTACATGCACGGGGAGATTTCTTTACGCCCGCCACAATTCACAAATAGCATTAATGTTACATAAGTGACGTACACTTTTTATCGGTACTTTTGACAAGCCAATGGTTAGTTTCCATTCAGTTTATTGCAGTTACTTTGCAAATACCCCCTGGTCAAATTGGCTTAGAGAAGGTAAAAGAATAAATTGAAAATGAAAATGTGTTCACTATTGAAAATTATTTACAAAATAGTAAACAACAACCCAGAATATGTTTATATTGACATATACAACCTACAGCCAACATACATGTAGTATATAACATTATACATGCAATCCTCTTAATTTGCTTTGAAGTCAGAAATAAAAACGCAAAAATTATATCTTAAGACAATTGATTTCGTCTTTGCAACTTTATTAATTAACCGGATACAATTTTGACAACTGAATAATTACATTAATAGGTTGAGTCTCATTACTTCATTTGCCTCTCAAAACAAATGCAATATGGATGTTTACTACATTTTTCTATTTGGATCCTAAACCCGCACCTCCTTTTGTTTAAGGATGGTGTGTTAGTGCATTCACACATAATACATCCCTTTATTATCAAGAGCTAAAATCAAGTGGAATTTCTAATATTGGAAGATGACTTGAACTTTTGAAAACAAAACTTGTTTTCACTGTTTCACACATTCAGCTAATAGTGTAGTAGCCGCGTATTGAGCGCGTTAACAAGCTCGCACGCAGTCTCTCCAGCGAACTGGTCGATGTTGAACTTATTGTATCTGACACACGGTACCGTACCACTTCATCCACACTTCACCATAACTTATGTATCTGACACACGGTACCGTACCACTTCATCCACACTTCACCATAACTTATGTATCTGACACACGGTACCGTACCACTTCGTCCACACTTCACCATAACTTATGTATCTGACACACGGTACCGTACCACTTCATCCACACTTCACCATAACTTATGTATCTGACACACGGTACCGTACCACTTCATCCACACTTCACCATAACTTATGTATCTGACACACGGTACCGTACCACTTCATCCACACTTCACCATAACTTATGTATCTGACACACGGTACCGTACCACTTCATCCACACTTCACCATAACTTATGTATCTGACACACGGTACCGTACCACTTCATCCACACTTCACCATATCTTATGTATCTGACACACGGTACCGTACCACTCCATCCACACTTCGCCATAGCTTATGTATCTGACACACGGTACCGTACCACTTCATCCACACTTCGCCATAGCTTATGTATCTGACACACGGTACCGTACCACTCCATCCACACTTCGCCATAACTTATGTATCTGACACACGGTACCGTACCACTCCATCCACACTTCGCCATAACTTATGTATCTGACACACGATTCCGTACCACTCCATCCACACTTCACCATAACTTATGTATCTGACACATGGTACCGTACCACTTTATCCACACTTCACCATAACTTATGTATCTGACACACGGTACCGTACCACTTCATCCACACTTCACCATAACTTATGTATCTGACACACGGTACCGTACCACTTCATCCACACTTCACCATAACTTATGTATCTGACACACGGTACCGTACCACTTCATCCACACTTCACCATAACTTATGTATCTGACACACGGTACCGTACCACTTCATCCACACTTCACCATAACTTATGTATCTGACACACGGTACCGTACCACTTCATCCACACTTCACCATAACTTATGTATCTGACACACGGTACCGTACCACTTCATCCACACTTCACCATAACTTATGTATCTGACACACGGTGCCGTACCACTTCATCCACACTTCACCATAACTTATGTATCTGACACACGGTACCGTACCACTTCATCCACACTTCACCATTTAATTGTAGAAACAATGTTTAGTCAATTATTGTATTGTTTACGGATGTGTATTGTTTACGGATGACTTATACAATTGTACACATGGAATATTGCCTATGCGACATTCGAAGCTAAAATCAGGTTTTGTTGAAATGATGCGTTGAATTTTTTTAATACAGTGTAAATAAATCCCCGCAACTACTTTTTTGTTCTTAGCTTAAGTATTAACTTTATATACAGGGGCTGAATGTTATTTCTGTAACTTTGTTGTGATACTAGCATACATGAAATTAAACGGAAAAAGCGGCAAAAAATCAATGGTCGGAAAGAAAATATAATTATAGAAGACCCATCAGTTATGTCCTGCAAATGAAAATCGGAAAATACTTTCCTAGAATGTTCGACTGGGGTTTGATCTGTGACCAAACCATGCATTGTCTGAACTGTTTTCTTTTTTAAAAATACTGATCAAAGAAAATCAGAATACAATGAAACACTAGAGTCAGACAAAACGTTAGCACTCCTGTATTAGAGTCAATTTCGTGTACAATAAAACAAGCTATCTGAAATATGCAAAACAGATACATCTCCGCAACAAAATTAGATCTAAAATAAACGAAGTAATGAATGGCGACATAAAATAGCCCAAGTAGTGACACGTGACATCATATGAATAATTAAAATGTATTAAAACATTAACTAGCAATGCACATTTAAGAGGGAAAGAAAGTTATCAACAAATTAAAATAATCATCATAACAAACAAAGCCCCAAGCAAAATAAATACACTATTCTAGAATGGGGAAGTATTTAAAAGTATTTGTAACTTAGAAGAATGTAAATGCTCGGGGTGGAGGTATCTCAGATATGGAATGGGATTTGCCGGCATTTTTTGCCGATACTGTGCAGCGACATTTCTATCAATATAGCACAGGGCCTGTATTATATGTATATATACCATTATATATAATTGAAAATATGTCACCTATTACTTCCCATAATGTTTCGCCTGGTTTCAACACAATTATAAGCTAACAGTATCGTAATAAGTTAGCTTGATGTATATTCATTGCAAGAAACTTGGAAACAATTTGTTCAGATCCTTTATATAATGTTAAGTTTTCCTACAAACTGGTAGAGCTTATGGCGCACCGCAAGTCAGCTGAAAGACCTTCTCACATTAAGTCATTCGCCCCGAGCAGGACTCGAACCCACGCGGTGAGAGGCTAAACAGACAGAGGAGTTACAAATCGGCGACTCAACCACTACGCCACGGACGCCTCCAGATAGCAAAAGATAAACTTTCTTAAAGACATACATTGAGTTATTCATAGTTATAATGTTGCATATTTGTACTACTGAGAGACGTCCAATCTCCGTGTAAGTAGCTGTTATAAGTTTCAAATTGTTATAACACATAATGTTAAAGGTCGAGTATTGTTTGAAACGGGATTGAGGTATGAATAGAAAATATGTAGAATTGAGTAGCTATTTGTAACTTACAGCATCAGGTATGCACAAACATTCGATGTTCAGATCGACTTTCAACACCATCAACAGCAGTGCTAATTAGAATACATGTTTACTTACTTGATGCAAATGGCAAGTTTGTTATTTAGTGTAGAGTCACTGAGGGACGTTTGTTCACGAAAATATAAAAGAACTACTCGCTTTAAGACACTAAACAACTGTCAAGGTTTAAAAATGAATACTTGTTTATCAAGACATTTACCATAAAATCAGATGCGGTAATAAAACATTTATTTTATTTTTTATCAAACTAAATTGCCCATTATGTCTATTTTAATGAATAAATATATCCAGTCATAATATATCTTAAATTTTAATTATGTACAAAGCTTAAATAATGCTTTTAGAGGAATATGCAGCACAATCTTCGAATATGATCAATATTTATAATTTTCATTTTCTAAATGGAAGTTATTGTAAAACAAGTCACATCTGGCCATAAAAAAGATAAAGCGGCGAGCCTGCTTTAAAATCTTAACTTTTAGCATAAAATAAACACTTGCTGAAAAATCATCTTTTATTTGGGGCCGATTTCTTATACAAGCTTTGTGACGTGGTTATACTGTAACATTGCATATGTTTGATTACGTCCATTCTTAACACACACACACACACACACACACACACACACACACACACACACACACACACGCACGCACGCACGCACGCACGCACGCACGCACGCTCGCTTGCGCGCGCGCACACACATACACATGTGTACAGGCTAAAATCATAGCACACGTTGTCGGACGATGTATGTAAACAGTGTGTAATCGCTATAGATTATGAAAATTATATTAAATCTGCATGCTTCGAGACTCTCTGGCGTACCCGCAGAGCAATGGACTCGCCGGATATACCTGTATCCGATTATAAAAAAAAAAAAATCATGCAATATTATTGCTTGTATTATTGCATTTTGGTAATTTTAAATTTAGTTGTACTAATTGTCAACCACAGGTCTTTTAAATCTGTCAGGTAGAATATAAGCAATGTCTCTGCCAGTGTATTTATTGCTGAAAAAATATTTATTGCCATTATATGGTATAGTGCAAAAAATAATTTCTGTCTTACATTTATCCTGCGTTGGCGGAATTCTGATGCAACTGTAGCAAAATACAATTACTTAAAATCATCAGACTTTAGGAATACTGTTACTCCAGTACACCAATTAAGGTAAGAGGGGCCTAATTAGCCAATGCTGTCTGAAACGGCGATGTTTGGCGACATCGAGTTCGTAAATGCCCTCGGCAGTATCCGACACGTTCTCCGGAACTAATCGGGTTTGATCGTAGCAAACATTTTTAATCACTATTTTTTATGTATCTTGGAAATATTGATAATATTTTTTTTTCAAACAAGTAATAATTTCAACAAAAAATATCTTATATTTCTTTAAATAAAAAAATATTTACCAAAAAATTGGGATCCCAAGGCGTGACGTTGTATTTTCGGAAAATACCAAAATGGCGGACAGAGACAGCAAAGGTCGATACGTAAAACGGAAAACATTAAAATCAACGATTAAAAGAAAACAGATTATTTTTAATGATCATAATTACATTTTAATCAGATCTGTAAAATATCTTTGTGAAACATAAAGGTATTGTGCAAAATTGTGACAGAAAATATTTTCACAGGTTTGTTGTTGTTGTTTTGTTAAGAAAAACATGGAATATGACAATTTAAAAGCTAATATTTCAAAAACTAAAAGGTGAAAGTCTGTAATTATTTGTTATGTGATTGGTATATGTATATAGCAAATTTTGATATGCATTTTATAAATATAACGTATAATTAAAATATTTAGAAACTCTGAAAGTTTGTGTATGTTTCTGTGTCAAGGAAATTTTCCGAGGGGGTATACATGCCTTTTTCAGTGTAAAACCATCAAATGTTTGTACTTGAACAATATAAATGAGTTCTTTTTAATGTTTAGGGTTATGCTTATAAAGTTACACCACTGATCCTAAATTATATTATAGTTTTGAACCCCCAAATTAGACTTTTTAGCAATAATTATTTGTAAAAAATGGTCCTGGGACAAGACGAGGGGGTCGACCTATTCAAATGTAATTTTTTTCCAAAACATGAAGGTGAAATTTTTATATCTGATTTATGATTACCTTAAGCAGTCTAATACTGAAAAACAATACATATGATTCTTCCTAGCGTTTCTTTTTATTACATTATGCACGCCACACCAACCTGGTAAAGGAGGACTTGTGAAAACACATGCAAGTAATACTAAGCTTTTAAAGTAAATTTTGTTGATTGCTTAGGTCGAAGTTAGGGACTATATACTATATATATATATATATATATTTCTCGCCCGACCTCAACTTGGAATAGAATTTTTCACCCCTGATTAGTTTTGCAGACGATCAGAGGTAAACGTGTATGTTAATTCGGACAACCTAATTTCGAATATGTTTTTCTTGAGAAAGGTTTTTACTTAGAATCCTGAAATTTATGAAATGTATGTTGAATGATATACCCAACATATCAACCAAATTACATAAATTACAAAAAGAACAAATTATGTATTTGATTTATTTACAATTATTATTTCTTCATAAAGAAATAAAATACAATAATATGGACAAGAAATACAAAGGAATAAGCTCGTATTATGTTTACAAACTTATAAACCTAAAAAGTGCCGTGGCCTTTTTTTGTGCCACCCTGCTCATTTTATGCTCTAGAATATATATATATATTTATCTGGATTCATATCCCCGCACCAAATTTTCTGGATCCGGCCCTGGACATATTTACATTAAAAAAATTAACAAAATTTTGAAACTTTGCAATCTCCGGAGCGGCCTTCACCCCAACTCGAATCTCACATAATTTTTAATACTACAAAGGTAATAAAGTTGCTTGTGTAAACTTTTTGGACAAGAGACGATAGTCTTTCAAAGCGTCTACAGTACATGACACGTGTTTGCTGGTGTATTACTTGTGTGAGGAAAAACATGCGGCAGTCTCCGCACATACATGGGCTCGCACGATGATGTGAAGTAGTTTACGCGATAGGAGCCTATCGCTATAGGTTTCAGTTGAATTCATTGATAACGTCGGTACAGACATCTTCATCTTTTGATTGCCTTAACAAACTGAATGGTATGAGTCACCTAGACGCTTATTGAAACTAGAAAGAATGCACGCTGCGATCATCAAGGCGCTCATATAACCAACAGGTGCCGTCGCTCAGTTGCGCTGTTATCGCTGACAAGCTTTGATCTCCGCGTAACTCCATGGACAGAACGATGTCTGGATTATCCCTTACGGAGGTTCATTTGACACCTCTGAGACTGATAATCTATGATGCCACATCCAGGTAACAGGAGGAAAACACAACAAAAAAAAACTTAATCTTACAATAAATATGGCGGGATAACGACAAGTTTTATAACATGATTAACGTGATAAACCTTCGTTTGGTTTTGATTAAGGTTACGTTGTCAATCTATGACGTCCCAGTTTAAGAAAAAAGTTACAACAACAAACTATGATTTAACAATTCTATAAATATTGAAGTGTGAAGATGTATATGAAAATGACATCAAGAGCCACGTGCAAGACAATAAGCACAATTGATTTTATTAAAGAATATTATATACCCTATGAATTTGAAGCATTTTGATTGGTCGAGGGTCCGACAAAAGTGATAACTACTCCGGAAACTAATATTGACCTTTGCCTTTCTCACGACGTTTAAATTTTTCATGCGCATTATAAACAAACATTGTGTTACGTAGCAAGGAGGCGAGAATCAGAATGCTTCAAATTCAAAGGGTGTATAATATGACAAGTAAATACTAATGCTGAGGTCGATATATCATGTTTCGTATCACATGCTATACTATACCATGTACTACATCACTTCACATAACAATAAGAATATATATGACAAAGCCATATATGAGCATTGCAACATACACCAAAATTTGTCAAGACACATGACAAAGGTATTAACATACAAGCTAAATGCAAAAGTAAGAACAAAACTGTGATGAGTCATTTAACAAAAACAGCAAACCCGACAGTTACCGCCTTGGAACGGTCAGTCGGCAATATGGACCGACTGGGGTGCTTAAACCGGGTTTTCAGAGCTCTTACCTCGCACTTCCTGATGGATTGCTCAAATGCAAGCAATGAAAAGAAAACCGCCCCATTTGAATAAGGTAAAACAAAAGTTGTGACGTCATTGAAAAAAAATATCCAAATAGTGTTTAGAAGACAGATAAATATTTTTCGATTAGAAGAACTTCAAAAATTGTTGATAATTAATGAAACAGACTTTTTGAATCAAGAAAAAAAAATCGCATGTTATTTAAGCTCACATATCATATGCTGGCATGTATCATATCACATATCAAAGCCTATCGCACATCAAATAACATATCACATCAAAGTCACATATCTTAGCGTACTATATATTAGATAACATATCACATTACTTATAATATCCAATCACATATATCACAAATCACATCATACATCATATCCCATGTCATATTGTATCACGGATCATGTCATTATGATATATCATATTATTTTATAATCCATATCTTTATAAGTATGATATAATGTTACATCAAATCAAGCGCATTACTTTTTTATTAACTATTTTTGATCATAATCATAAATATTAATTAAAACCAACAAATTTGTATTAAAAACATACGCAAATAACCAATGTTCATGAACGCTCAAGCTTTAAAGGCAGGTAATGGGACCAAAGAACGTTGATTTGTTGTCATTATTAATAAGTAAAAAATGGTACTGATCACTTTTCAATTAACACTAATTACATTACCATTTTTCAATTAACACTAATTACATTAGCATTTCAGATATCATAACCCGTTTGAAAGTTGCGTTTTAATTCCAAGTCACTACTGAAATCAAGCTGACATTTACAAACAAATGATCATATATACATTACAAACCACGTATTGTTGAATAAAGGTATTAATCTTTTCAATATAAAGGCGAATGTCCTAATATAGATGCAATGATGAGATAGGTATTCTGTTTTTATAAACAAAAGATCACATATCAATTTCAGCGAACAACGAGTACCATCTCTATCAGGTTGGTTTAATAATCACGTATATTTATCATCTTACCCCCCCCCCACACCCCGCCCCGCCCCCCCCCCCCCCCCCACACACACCTCACCTCTCCGCACCCTCTACCACCACCAGATGACATTTACCGACAACTAATTTTGAAAATGTACCAAACTTATCTCTTTTTTTTTTCACAGAAATCTGTCTGATTATAAACGAAGTTTATTGAAAGCCATGACCTGAAGTTTGTCTTATTTTTTAAACCTGGTTTTAATTTTTCGAATTAACAAGATAATTAGCTTTTATGAAACTATTGAAATAAAATCGAATCTGATTTAATATAATGAACCATAAATTATAGTTAAATACATCCTTTTAATGCTTTACCCCAATAGATGTAGAAATTACGGTTATGTTGATTTTTTACTTTTGACATTTTGACCAATTAAGAACAGAAACGTACATATATGTTCTGTAGGATAAAGCGGGGGAGGGCAGGGGAAGGTGCGAGTTTGTTCGCCTACTTACGGCTTGATGTGATTTTGCAGACTAATCAAAAGATTCTAGATCTGTAAAGGCCAGGCGGTCAACTTCAGACGATTCTCCCTAGTTAGACCAATTGAGGAGATAATGTTGTCCAATCACGGACCTTCTTGCTTCGTTTCCGTTCGTTATCTCCCACTCATACCATGTTCACATCTCAATTGGACGCCCCCCTTAACACCAATATGCTTCGTAGAGAGGACGACATTTTAGACTTTGTCGCTGACTGATTTTGCTAGAAAGAAAAAACTACAACAACAACAAATAAACGCACAATAATAGCAAAATCAACAGCAGCAGAAACAATGGTGCCAAGACAAACACTTGAAACGTGTGTTGAAGTTTTTTATTGTAATTGAAACATGATAATTAATTACATTTTACAATTACATTACATTTCATTACAAAAAAGGCTTGTTAAATACACGGGCTTCGAATGTTATTAAATGCATTTGTGTAGCTTTTGTTAATTCAGGAAAAATACACATATCCCCTCACCATCCTTACCTCGTGTGTTCGACACCTCGTGACTTCATTAACTGGTAACTTAGTATAGAAAAATATTACAGGAACCTGAGATTATGACACTCACACATATCAAAAATGAAACTAACACTAACAAAAAGAACAACTATGCAAGTAACCTTGAATGTAAAATTTAAAAGTGACAAAAACACCTGAACTAACCATTAAATAACTGTTTTCAGTTGAGGAACAGTCAGTTTGAAAATTTACAGGCTATCGGGCTTAAACCAGGTCACTAACTACTCTGTGAGCCATTTAATAGAGGAAATTTATCCGGACGAAATTTATCCGGACACTTTGCTACTGGTGAACCAATAAGTGTGAGCTAATGACACTTGGTCAGTGGGTGTAGAAATACGAGAGATGCCGGATCAACATAGCACTAACATTTCCAAGGACATTTGATATAACATGTTATGAATGTAACAACCAAACACTACTGTTTCATTCGTTGATCAGATATTTATGTTAGATTTTAAGGACGCTATAAAACAAATAAATTCCAGCATTCACAAAAATTTAAACTCGACCAGCAAAACCTACGCGATTTTTGCATAGCTAATTTAGCTAATAAATATAATGAGGTAAGACCGGGGTAATGGGCAATATCAAGAACCTCAGATTTCACACTGTACTGTTATTTTGTATCATAATGTACATATAAATACAAAATATTAAAAAATAAATAAAAAGAAATTACCGTGTTGTTTCACAGCTATAAAAGTTTTTGTGAATACCCACATTTTTTCAATTTAGTCATGACCTTATTTTACAAATTACTCTATTTCTTTCCAATTAAGGAACAAATCAATTATTTTAAGCAAGTATTCTAATCATCTGTATATATATTGTACCAAAACAACAATTTTTGAATAATAAACATGGTTTCAAGAAAATATAAGCAAATGTTTTGAGTGACTTCGGATCAAAATGGCGCATTTCAGGATTTCATTATTTTCATCGGATTTTTCTCAAAGTTCAAATTTTATCAATTTAAATGTATGTTACCATATAAATTCGGTACCAAATTTACTTCAAAGTGTAGGCAATAACATATGTAAAAATTAAAAAAAAAACACAACTTTTACCATCTATTTTCTTTCCGACAAATTGAAAAACAAGATGACCCCTTTAAATTCCGATAGCCATTTTTGCATGAAAAAATAATGCTTAAAATGTCATTAAGAATTGTTTCACCATTTTCAACTATACAATCTGCATCTAAGTCATTATTTACACATAAATCATTCTTAAATGATGAATAACTAGTTTAAACTCATTACATAAGAATAGTTATTACCTAAAACTCAAGCATCCCAGTCGGTTATTGTGCCGACTGTCCGTTCCAAGGCGGTAACTGATGGGTTTTCTTTACTGTTGTGTATTGTCTGGTATCGAGTTTCTTGTGAGCGGCTTTTGTGTTTTTCACGGTTAAATATACGGTTTAATTCTCATAGGACCTTGTCATAACTTGTATCTATAAATAATGGTTCCGGACCCAGCCCACACTTTGCTTTCCAAAGTATCTTTTTATTTTTCGCTTTCAAAATATGACGATAACTTTGGAATATCAGCTTCCAAAACTCTTTTAGAATGTGTCACTCTTGGCAAGCCTTCATTGTTTCTCGCGGTAAACACATTATACAGTCTATCCTCTCCCTTGCGTAAGGAAAAACTGTTTGTAAATTGTTTGAAAATGTTTGAAGTTTAACAAGGAACTTTCAACATTATCTGCAGTTGACGACTTCATGACACTACTTGCAACAAGAACAGACGGCGATATGGCAAATTTTTCTTTTTTTCATTGTTTGAAGCCATATTCTCGTGGTAAACATATTATACATTCCATCCTCTCCCTTGCGTAAGGAAAATTTGTTTGTAAATGTTTGAAGTTTAACAAGGAACTTGCAACATTATCTGCAATTGACGACTTCATGACAATACTTACAACAAGAACAGACAGGAATGACAAGTTTTTCTTTTTTCATTGTTGGAAGCCATATTGCGCCTCACATCATAAGCAAAGAAACTCTGGACAGTAAAACACGTGCCATCTTGTTTCACAGCAAAACTGACAGGCTCGGACAAACACTCGACATCATCCATGGCATTATGAGCGTTAAACACTTTGGAAAGCAGTGTGTGGGCTAGGTCCTCCTGCTTGTACGACTCTTTTTTGGAAAGATAGATTTAAATACAGGAAGACGGTCTACTAATCTTAACACACATGAACAAAACTCATCAAAAAGTTCATGTCACACATTATACTTCCGGTCGGTATTTAGTGGAACCACCCCTACGGGTGTTTACACAAAATACTGACCGGAAGTAGAATGTGTGACATTGGACTTTTTTTCTTTAGTAACAGTCTGTTGTTATGTTTCGGCATTAAATTTCAAATTTTGAAGATAATCTCAATCTTTTGGTGTCAAAAGGAAACTGAAACTATGTAGAATTAAAAGAAAGCAAAAGTCTTTAACCCCTATGCACAATAATGGACTTATCCACCTTTACAGGAAGTGCATATTGCATTGAAATTTGGCGGTTACCGACTGGAAATTTGGCGGTATGCGCTTTCTATGAAGTTGAACCTTCTTACAAGTTGCAAGAGTTGCCTTCTTTCTGGATCTTTCTGATAGACAATAACAACCTCATTTTACCTATATATGGTTATAGGGGTCCACCATAACTTGGTCATTGTGCAATTTGTTTCCATCTTTTCGCGATAAATAAATAGAATAAAGAACAAACTTATTTAGTGGCGTCTAACCCTACATTAAAACGTTCAAAAGTTTCAAGTACTGACAAAGGTAAATTAACCAATCAGACTAATATACATTGTAGCCACAATGAAGGTGATAGATATCCACACGTTCATTATCACAACAGAAGAAGCTATGAGAAACATACCTAAGATGACATAAGAACTCATTAAACCTCGTTGAATTGCATATTTTTTCTAACAATACAGTTAAACGCACATTTTCAGCTCAAATTATGACTACAGTACCGATTCTGTACAGTAAGGTCTGGGCGGTTTCTATAAATAGCAATTACGTAATTGTTTCAAAGAACTAAACACATGTAATGTAATGCATTTCCTAGTTCGTCTAATATGTAACTGCTGAATGTAAAATAGCAGAGTTGTTGCGAATGATCCCACAATAGCTCTCATTTGATTATTTTTGTTTCCAATCTCAGGATCGATCATAGTGGTTAGAATTTCATACTTCTAGGTCGTGTTTTGGGAGAAAAAGGTATTGTATATATTGTTCGTTTTGTTGGCGTTGAAAAAAAAACTGTAAATATAACTTAACTATGCATAACATACGGATGTGTTAAAAGCAGACGTCCTCAGCACATTTGTACTTTTTCGTTATCGAAATCTTTATCAACGGTTCATTCCTAGATATTTCTGCTCTTAACTAGAAAATTCGAGACTTATACTCGGGTAATACAATCGGTTTGATCTTATCATCTTATGACCAGACAAAAGACCCGTTCTTTGAAATAAGCGTCTTATAAGGAATTTAGCAATCAAATAACTTCTCCCATTAAGCCTAGAGAAACTTATTAATTTGGATACAAGGATTCAATACCAAGTTACGTTTCCGGATTTTATGATATTTTGAATGTTTTGTTATACTGATAATTACTTATATGGGAATAATAATACGAAAAATATCATAACCTGACAAGATCATATTAACCATGCTGAAAGAAATGGTATGAAGTCTGGTATCGTTGGCTCTCTGGTTAGGACATAGACTAATTACTGTCGTCTCTTAAGAACTTGTATTATTACGCTTGTATTTAATTGTTAATTTGAGTAAGTACTAGAATAAATAATAATCAAAAGTAGAAATAGCTAATATTGAATTACTGTGAAATCTCGCTCAAATCTCGCTTGAGCGAGATTCGAAAGAACGTGAGGATGGCGTAATACGAGGAATTTCGCTGGTCAAGTCAGAATGTGTTACTTATTTGATTAAACCATTCATCTGATCATGGAAGGACATAACGTATTTACAAGTGGGCGTTCTAGTTTTAACGTCTTTCTTCTATTAGAACGTTTTGTTGTACATATTTAAGCTAGTATATCATGTGTATTAAGATTTAACAGGGTATCACACAAAAAAATCACATACATCAATTAAGTATGAAAACCATGGTTTGTTTCTTTCCACAGAGATTGTCGTGTAGATTTTTATTTAATACGTTACTGACTTACGATTGGTAATGCTGAAAAGCTGAAGTTTGATGAAAACGAAAATTTGGTAAACATATATTTATGATTTTTTTAGGATATTGAAAGTAGCTTTCTGTTTCTTACCATCCATTAATTGAATAATTACTAATTAGTGTTATAAGTCGCTAGTTCGTCTTTGTGTATATGTGTTTATAGTAAACTAGCTAAAGCCTTGTAAGAAGTTTTACTTTAGCTAAACAATCAGTTGCATTAGCCTGCCAAGATTATAATAATCCATTCGATTGATTGAGACTGGATTAAAGGTAATGGAAGCAATTAGCGGAAGGAATTTGGATGTGCGATTTAAAGATAAATCGAAACATGTGTACAAGAACATAAAGGCATAATGATAAAATGGAGGTAGACCATTTATATCAAAACTTTTCATGAGCGACTATATGACAGTTGAAAATAATTGCATTATTTTGTTCATGCAAGAGACATCAGCAAATTGTCCTATACTTACCCATTTACAGCAATAAAATATCACTCATTAGTCCTATTTGGGGAGATAATTGGCACATTATGAAACGAAGCACATGATGAGTTTGTCTCCCTTACTTTCTATAAAACATAACAACCAGTCTTCAAGGGTACCTCGTAATAATTAAGGCAGAACAATTACGTTTGAATGTAATATATATATTTGATAGTTCTGAAGATGTGACAACTATGGGGATATAAAAATATATATTTATAATTCATAACTATATATATATATATATATATATATATATATATATATATATATATATATATATATATATATATTAAATAAAATTACACCATTACTTATGTGCACATATGTAAAAATATCGTGCATATTACAAGCTATCTATTTAATTTTGCTGCAATGTTGTGCTTACCGGTTGATCATACGAAGTTTGTTTTGAACGCCAAAACAAAGCAATAAGTAAATAAAAAGGTCCTTTAAGAATTGCGACATATTTTAAATTTGAACTGCCGCTTGAAAAAGGCGCACACACACGCACACACGCACGCACGCACCTGCACAAACACTCAGAAACTCACACACATATACACCTTCGCACGCACACACATAAATAAGTTAAAGTAAGTGACAAAAACAACAACAACAACAACAATGAGACGAAGCATTACACACAGGGAAATGTATAAACAAAATGATTAACAATTGGTTGGCAATAAATTATGTCTGAATAACATAAAGGAATCGTTGCGCCATGTTCTCTTTTGAAATTTGACGTCATGTAAAAGTAAGGGAACTTTGCAGTATTTTCAAAAAGCCTTTAATCTGTATTGTTTTTAAAAGTAACAACACGATTTTGTCTCGGATTAACAAAAGCTATCGCAATTTAAATACATATCTTGCACTCACTACTCTTATTGTAAAACAAAGATTAAATTGTTTATAATTAGTTAAAATAGAAAAAATAAATAAGAAACAAAGCAAATATGGAACGAAACATTGAAATTTGTTTACACATTGATTTCTGATAAGGGAAGCAAACAGATTTTCCCGACAAAATTTAAGTTTTTAATTTGATTCTTATGTTTATTATCGTAGGATTAATTCGTCATTGCAAAGGTTAAGATATACGTGTACGTATTTAACTGACAGAATCAAGAACTTCAAATTGCATTATATATCATACGCAGACCATCCAACCTCAAAGTGTATGATGAAAATCATAATGCAAATTTGGTCGGAGGTTACCGGTTTTACATAAGACTGTCGTATTTTCCATAAAAATGAACAACAAAACTAACGATAAGAACCGATCCTTGCCCGGAATCTGATTGTTACTTCGTTCTGTAATATTTTGTATTATCCGAGTTGTGAATGACTAACGAAAGTCGTATTGCACCTGTTGAATACTTACATAAACTAAGTTGTATGTTTTCTTCAAACCTATTTTTACAATTTGCTACCTTGTCATAATATCAATCGCTTTTCTATGTAAACATACATTTATAATTTCGAAATATAAACAAAACACACACTACAAACGTAGTGAAAGCGGTGAATGTAAAATATGTTTTTATTTAAAAATGATATTTTTTTATACATTTATATTTAAGTATAGGCCTGGTGTAGGTTAAATGTTCTTGTACAATTGTTGTAATGAGGCGTAAAGTTTATTTAAAAGTTTACAACGAAGAGGGATTAGCCGGCATTTTGGCCGATACTGCGCAGCGACATTTCTATCATTATAGCACAGGGGCACTTATGAGGTGCCCAGGGACTAAACCCGGCCGGTCCATTATACTGACACCGACGAGTCAGGCGTAATGCTGTGTCCTTAGCCCCGAGCGTTAGGAGGGAAGCCACTACTACCAACTTTAAAGTCTTTGGTATGACCCAGCCGGGGATCGAACCCACGACCTCCCGATCCGCAAGCCGACGCTGTACCACCTGAGCTATTGCGGCCGGTTTACAACGAAGAAACAATAATCGATGTATAAAAATAGTTATATCATATAGAGAGTGGTATTTTGTATTTGGTATAAATAAATCCGAAATAGTAACTTTTGGCTCTGTAATAAAATGATACATAAACTAATTAATAGATATTATGTAACTATAAAACGTCATAAAAACTTCTAATGTGTAAATGCTATCGCAAAAGACGACTTTTGCGTGAATCGACATTTCAGTTATACAATTGCAAACCGACCCCGTTAGCATCACTATTCCGTAACTGACCATGTGACCTGTTGCTCGATGGTCACTTTCTGCGTAGGACATGACTACTATATTTAAAGGAATGAAAATCATTGAATCCTCGTTGTATTGACAGTGACAGCAACCAGGGAGGAACGATATAGTTCGTCTACTGAGCATTATTACTTACACTAGAGTGGACTTAATATTGGAAAAAGTGCTCACCGCCTCTCAACAAATTCTGCAAAAGGCTAGCGACTGGATTTAACAAGCAACAGTGACTCGCTGGAAATGGGCATTTGTTAGGTTTGAATCGTCCGTCAACAGCCGCTTTTTTAATTTTTAAATAATTTTCTCGGCAGTAATGAATATTCATCATTAACTTTAGTGCACAAGTTGTATCAAACTGGTGTTTGTTTTTTACGGTAAATTATTATATACTTAATCGCAATGGTTTTTGTTTGAAACGGTCGAAAAAAAGCCAACTGAACTCCAGTTTATTCATCGAAAGACCTTGCCTTTCATGATCTGGAACGAGCACGAAGGTTGCTTCTCTAATGAAGGTAAATATACATATAGTGTCTCTTGTGATATCCTATGGAAGCTAAACTGTGCATACACCTAAGGGGATGTATTGTTGTTTTTCATTCACACACAATATTTAAAATATAGATGATGCTTTCGTCGTCCGCTTACTGACGAGTTCGACAAATAATGCTGTACTTTGTAATAAATGGACGATTCTTATATGCTTTTAGAATAAAAAAATAAGAGTATAATTAAACAGTACAATTGCAATACTGTTGTTCGTATGGACCTGCCAGATACAATAATGCAAGTATTAGGGATTCTGATTCTATATAACCCTTATTACACAGAATGTCGGATATTGCTTAAATAAGATAACATGTATTCTTTACGAACTCATTGCATTTTACAGGAACTTCCTAGAATATAATATATTTAGTATTTTGAAAAATGTTGTCAGGTATTTTTGTAATTTAAAAAATGACAATTACGGTTTTTAAAGTTAAATGTTGCTTGTATGGTTACATTTCGGAATTCACACATACACCATAATCTAATACATTTGTTTCTAAACTAGGAGAAAAGGCATGTATTTACTAATGAATCACTTTGTTTTCTAAACACGGATTAAAACAACTGTGTACTTAAAAATATGTTTTGTAGAGTAAAAAAGGTTCTGTAAATACTTTTAGACGTTTCGATGAATAATTAATTAACTCACGAACGCTGGTAATGGGTTTTTTTAGGTGTAACGAACAAATTAATATAAAGTAAAACAAAACTTTCTATATAAATATAATAAAACAAAAATGTTGGAACTTCGCACTAAACAAACAGCAATGCAATCCGAAATATTGCCACTTGACGAAAATTAGGTTTATGTCTTGTTTACTATGTAATGACAATATTAGAAAATTAATTACACCACCACGTGTGAATTGACAATTACAATACAAACTCACATTGACAGCACAAATGCCCAGTGACAGTTTCAAAAGCACATTACAATACAAACTCACATTGACAGCACAAATGCCCAGTGGCCGTTCCAAAAGCACATTACAATACAAACTCACATTGACAGCACTAATGCCCAGTGACAGTTTCAAATAATGCACATTACAATACAAACTCACATTGACAGCACAAATGCCCAGTGACAGTTTCAAAAGCACATTACAATACAAACTCACATTGACAGCACAAATGCCCAGTGACCGTTTCAAAAGCACATTACAATATAAACTCACATTGACAGCACAAATGCCCAGTGGCCGTTTCAAAAGCACATTACAATACAAACTCACATTGACAGCACAAATGCCCAGTGACAGTTTCAAATGCATGCGTAAAGTGGACAAAATCAGTACCGACTGAGCAGCAATGACGTGTGTTTATTCTGCAAAATAACGATAAAATAAAATAACTACTTTCGTCATAACTTATCAAAGAAAACATCAGCGCTTGGACATTTTTGTATTCAAATAGATCAGTAGGCCCATATTGCCGACTGACCGTTCCATGGCGCTAACCGTCGGGTTTGCTCTTTTCGTTAAATGACTCATCACAAATTTGTTCTTACTTTTCACTTGGCTTGCATGTGAAATACCTTTGTCCTATGCTTCTTCAGAGTTTGGTATATGTTGCAATACTCATAGGACTTTGTCATATATTCTTATTTAAAAATATTAGTATATATATTAAGGATATCATATAATACGAATAGTAACAGATCGACAAGGATGTCAGCGTGCACCGGCGATATTAACTCTTAAGTTGGAAATGCCAATATTGACTTTGCAATATCAATATGACTGTGTAAATTAATTGAATGCTGGAAAATATAACTTCCAAAACCAATGTTAAGTGTGTTTTGGCAGAATTAGCTATGTAATGTCAATAATCGGATGCAAAATTAACTTACAATGCCGTTATAAACTTTGTACTGCAAATAAACGTTCTACCTAAATCGGAAACATTACAATATCATTGCTAATTGCACTTAACCTTTGCTAATTGTTTAATGGACTCTTAACAGCGCCAAGCTTGCAATTAAAACATGATCTATGTAATGGAAATCGGAACTGTGCAAGGATGATATAATTTGTGAAATGGCAATACTGACTTTCAACCATGCCAATACAGATTTTATCCATAAAAAAACAGCACACGATGAAAAGCAATGAACATTTTGCAATGGCAATATTTATTTTAATATGCTTTGATGTGACAATATTAAAATATTGATCGTTATGTGCACTCATACAATGCTTCTACGTTGACTGTGTCGAAAGTAAAAATAATAAAAAGCATGCTGGCTTAATAAAATGATAATGTTACCAATTTACACAAAATGTCAATTTTCTAACCATCCTTTCAGTGCGTTAATTGTTTAGTTATTCTTTTAAAGGACAATTGACATCCTAATTCATGTCAGCACTATAAATGAAACGTCCCGCAACCACATATTACCACCTCCTCAAATGTTTTCTCGGAAGCTTAAGTGCACTTAGCGCGTTTTCATTGTTAATATCGAATATAAAATGTAATCTTTTCTTGCACTTATACCTTCTGCAAACGTCGTTCGGGTTACACGTATTTAATTTTTATTTAGCGAAATAATAAACCGTAGTTAACAGAATGGTTACTAACGCTTTAAAGCTTGTTTTGCAGTTTCTTGTGTATATTTGAGACAACTAATCTACACCCAATTAATAAGTTGCCATTATACTTGGATCTCTTTGCGTATCTACATCTTAACGCTGTAAATGTTTATTTACACCGTTTTAACCCTGACGAATGGATTTTCGCTGCAGATCGAACTTATGCTGAACACACCAAACATATTTTATACGATTGTTCAATGTGACCGTTAAATCCCAAACGTTGTTCCTTAAACATTTAAATATGGCTTTATTTAACCATTTAATATAAGGCAAATAAAAAGACGATTATTGCAAACCTTTGGTCAGTACATACCTCTGAGGACTCAGGAAGTGCGAGATTGGCTTAGTTATTTATTAACTTTGATAATTATTATGATTTTTAGGCGGGCGAATCTATATATTGATCGTAATATAAGTCTTTTTGAATGATGCCTACGTGATCTTTCTTCTTCTTCTTCTTAGTATTATTTTGGTGTTAATTTCTGTTTGTCTGTTTCAGATATGCTAACTGCTGTGATAGTCTACCGACTCTCAGTGTGTCTGTCTCTCTGGCTCACGGCCTCAGCGCTCTATGTACCGCAAATCCGGACCTCGGAGGAGATGAAGCGGAGCCGAGCTTTTCACATGTCCCTAAATACTGAAACGCGGCGCTCAGCGTCGTCCGGTAAGTGATATGGGCGAATGCTCTGTGTGAAATTGATGTTAATCTATATTTACATTTCATTTATTTATTTATATTTGATGTTTATTCTTAAATTAGCTAAATTTTCCGGATACGTCACATTCACAGTATATTTTTCGACATAATCGCTCTGTTTGGAAAAAAAAACTATACAAAAGAAACGATAATGTCTACACAAATTTAAAACATACAAAGAAAGGTTTTATTTTGAAGCTTTTGCGCCTCACTTTACCACGTTTTCCAGAAAGTTTCGGCGATCTTACCGTCACTATATAAACATGTCATATAAATCGGTTGAGTACAATCACATATACATATAATGTGCAACACAATTTTCATGTGGAAGATAACTTAACATATTGAGTTTATTAGTTAAAAAATAATTATATTATTTTCAAACTTTTAACTTGCAACCTTTATGCTATTCATACCTCGTTCTCGAGGTTTTCTCGAGGTTTGCTCATGGACGGCTATCTGATAATAAGCACAGTCTAATTAACACCAAGTCCCGATGTTTGAACTGTTCTATGCTTTAGGAGTGTCTTCAGTATTGTGTTAATAGCTGGGAGTTTCTTAAATGTAAACTTTCTGTAGTTTGCAAAGTCCGCATTTTTAAATTTCGATTTTTATAGCATCACACCTTGATGTTATATATTTAGCGGTTTCATCGCCGGAAAACGATCGAAAACTACCCCAATACTTAAAAAACATATAACCTCAAGGCTAAACCATTAATTTACTTTAAAGTTGTCTAAAGTTTTATTTCTCGAATTCGATTTTTTTTGTAAATTTATAAAATTTGTAAAATAAGTTATGCTGAGCTTGAAAGCGTGCGCTTAGATTGGTATACCACAACAATGCCTGAGTTCTCTTGGGCCGATGTTATTCTTCCTTGAGGTTGAGTATGAGAATAATTTTACGAATCTGTCAATTTAAAAACAAATCCGAAAAACTAAAATCGTCAAAAATGGTCATATAACACCGGGTCCTGTTAACCTAGAACGACTGTTTACTTGCCCAACCTGGCCGGAAACAGTTTAGATACCGGCTGGCAAATAGCTTATCCGACAGGAAACTGAATTGTCTGCGATCGAGAAGTGAATTGGCAGTCACGCTGAAACCTTATCTCAATCTTGTTATTGACTTTCGTTCTCTTTCCTTCAAATAACTGTCTGTTAACACGGTTATAGTATGACTCATTGGTTTGCTGATATACCATAACAAAAAAGTATAATATCATTTCATAGCGCGGTGCGGAAGGTTGCACAAAACGCCTGTCAGGACATCTGAGTGATTTTAAACATCAAACGGCATTTTAGCTAAAATAAATAAGAAAAAGTTATAGAGTTATAGATAATTGGGTAATTTCTTTGGTCAAAGTATTTTTATTTTGAAACTTGTTGAAGAATTAGCGCTGAAGTATTAAGGATAAATGACTTTTTATCTGATAGTATGAATCCAATACACTACCGTGCCTTTCGATTGTTATTTATAACGCAATTCTTCTTTCGGCCCTTGTGTCCATTGAAACCACTTATGTTGTTTTGCATACGATGACACTTTACTTTTATTAAGTCCATCGCAGCGATAATTGTGATACAACTATTTTATTTTTGACACTTTTTCTATTCTCTTCGCACTTTACATTGCTTAACCAATTAGTCATCATGAAGCCGGCGATGTACAGTTTTGTCGCTTATAGAAAACATCTTAATTTACTGTCATATGCCGCTATACTTGCAATATATATTTATTATTTATACCATTGTTTTCTTTTATCTTCAGAAAACGATCACGAGTCTAAAAGGCATTCAATGTTCGATTTCTCTAAAGTGATGACCAGGCACGCTAGTCGGCATACGAATGAGCGGAAGTTTGTTGACGATATGTTTTACCTCTTTGATATAAATGGTGAGTCTGGATAACTAAAATATTCCAACAATTAAAGCTTGTGCAAGGTAGCAAAGAGCATATTCCGCTTATTTTTGACATTTTTGGAGATATTAGTTAGAGATTTTCTAATACTAAATATTATCACATGACTCCTGCAATAGACCCATTGCATATGTTCTTATATTATACTAGTGTAATATAGCTTTTTGATCGACGTCATCATCGACGTCATTATAATGCAGATCGTCTCATACCACTATTACACCAAGTATTGATGTTAAAATTTCGTAAAATCGTATACTGGTGATTAAAATTATGTAATAAAAAACTCTGAAACTCATTGTCATTTAATACAAACATTTATAAAACTCATGCAGCTAGACATATGGCCGCTTATAATCATATTTTTTTCTGAACGCGTTTAATCAATGTTTGTATTAATTGACACCTCGTGTCAGGTCCACTATAAATACTTAGGAACACACGGTATTGGGCAGTGAGAAGGCAATCATAGAAAATGTCGATGATTCTAGACTTTATTTGCACTGGACTGGTAAAGTATTGCTAAGCTGATGAAGGTATCGTTAAAATAGTATTATTGTTGTTAACTTTAATATGGTTTGATCTGCAGCATTTCACAATCTTTGACACTTTAAGGTGGTATCCGACAGTATGGACCAACTTTTCTTTTCTCTTATAACCAAATAAGTGAGTATTGCCTGAATAGGGCCTGCAAAATGCTGCTCATTGATGCCCTACACCTTTGTGAACATTCAAGCGTAAATCCCCGCTCATCATTACAAACAGATATTTCCTATCCGAGCCACGCTGCAGAAATAGCTATTTTAAACTAAGAAAACCACGTGATTACTTACTTGTTTAGATCATGGTCTATCGTCATCCGGGAAATCCGCTCTGAGTTCGATATCTGTTTTTAGCATAAACCACTATCGCGCTTTTTATAGAATTGGAAAGAATGAATATTTAAAGTGTTTTCTTTAACGATTAGAACTGTCTAACAATAAAGTTATGTTCAAAATCTTCTTTATTTATTTAAAGAAATGGTTTCAGCAGAAATTATACCCAAATTCCCCAAAGTGGTGGTAAAATATTGTTACATGTATTTGATATAGACAAACTGTCGGGTACCACATTTAATCTGTTAACGATGTATAATTATCGCAGACACATTTTACTGATAATTTAAAATGTAAAAACGAGATGTGACATTTCTTCTTGTTGATATTTAATAACATTGGCATATTATATGTTTTAAACGAACTAACATAATTATAATGAATGTAAAACATTAAAACTACGATCTGCATTAACTGTGGATGAAATGCTAAGTTTTAGAGTTTTAGGGTTGTAGATCTATATTTGTTAATTGAACTTAAATGCCAAACTCACTTTTATCAATTAGGAAACTAAGTTTAAAGTGGATATCAATGAAGCATTAATAAATGTCGAATATCAGCATACGAACCTTAAGTAATTTGGCATTTCTAGTGGCCTTCTCACTGGTGAATTTAACAAATTGCCGCATTGCTGGCTGACCGGCTCCAATAACGGATCGGTAAACCAATCAAGTTGTTACTGACAAAGTGGGGAGGGGGGGGGGGGGTGTCCATAAACTGTATGTTAGGAGTGGGTGGGTGCTAAATTAAGGAGAGCACGTCTGTGCCCGCTCAATTTGATCTGACAAATAATGGGCAAACATGTATCGTTTATCTTAATCTGTCTTGCTACCATATCAATGAACCTCTCTCCGCATGGGTTAAGTCAATTACATAGATACTGATGTATAACATGATGGTAGTACTTATTTGGATTTTAATTCGTAGAAACATGAGTTAAAAATGAGCAGTATTTAAACTCACTTCCTACTAAGAGCAATGGCTTATTGCTGCTTTATTATATGTTACAGTATAGAATAAACATAAGCACCAGGATGAACATGATTAAGACTATTTATTGAAATAAAATATATATAAATTACAAATAACCTCGAAATAATACAAAGAAATGCCAGTACTGTTTTACAATCATATTTAATGGACTTGATATCTTGTATTAGAGAAGATATTCTTACCAATTATAGGATGAAATGATTAAATAAACATTTACATTTTATGTGTGTTTTTTTTGTTTTGTTTCAGGTGACAATAGGATAGAAAGAAAAGAATTCAAGGCAATGTTACAGCTTTTTGGTATAGTTAGTCACGCGTTCTGATACTGGCTCTTAAATTTCTCTCAAAACACTGTGATACCAATGCTTTTCCTTAGCATTATTCAAATGCTTTAAATTGAGTCGTGCTCGTTTCTTATTCTCGTTAACGCATGCGCAGTGTCATAGACTTGTAATGCGCACAAGCAGGAACTCGTAGCGCAATCCAGAGCAAGATGGCCGCTTGTAGGAGTACTGGACAACGTGGCTGAACGTAGTCGACGAACATATGGCGACGTGGTGAACTTTTCTTGCCGTCATAGGACATTTTCATAAGCCACCGTTGATGACTTTAAAGTGTTGAAACCATCGATGCCGGTCGAAACTACAATGTCAATGTGTTCCTCAAGAATCCCACTGATTTCACAAGATGAGGGTGTGAAATCTTACTGACAAGCATTTTGCTGAAAAAAAAAACAAAAAAAACTAAATGGTAAGCACAGTCGCCCGTTGCAAAAAAAAGCCATTTATAATTATAATTAACAGTAAACTACTCACTCCCTGAAAAACGTGTATCATGTAGATTTCATCTGTTTTAATTGTCGACCAACTGTCATACCCGTCATACAGGTTTAAAAAAATATTAGTTCCCATGTATATTAACTTTAAGTGTACTGTTGTTTTTATCTATAGTATACACGAGGATCCAAAATAATGATATCTAGTTTATTCCCATTTTTTTTTATATATGTTCGGAAATAGTCCTAAAGGCAGCTCTTTTGTATTGCTTGATCAAAATTATTTTCTTCGTTTAATTTGCAACTTGTGCTCAATTAAAAAGATGGCATGTGCACAAGCGTCAACTCAAAGATGTGATTTATAAATGTGTTAAACATCAAATTGCAAATATATGCTAGTTGGTGTAACTACGTATTTAACAGCTGATATTTTTTCGCAATGATTTGGAGATTCATGCGGGTCACGCTCAAGTTAACCAACTATAATCCACACAAAATATTCAAATTAAGACATATATATTGCATAAAAATACTGTATAACTTCACATGGTTGCATATGACCTTTGGAGATATTTATTCCGCACAACGGAAGCAGGGTTTCACTGTTCAGAGTATTTTTTTTTATTAGATGACGTTCCTTCTAGAGTAATTTTGCCGGTAACACATTCGTTTACATCTCAAATTGTATCATTTAAATTGTATAAAGCGCTTTTAAAACTGAGTTTTAATGTCAAAAATAACATTAAATAAACGATTGACATTGTTGTCGTGACACTTTCTATGACTTTAACAACTGATGTATATGTAGATTGATCTAAGTGATCGTGTTTTGTCTGATTAACTGTATAAACCGTTCTCGCATGCAGAAAATTATCCGTATGCTGGATCCACTGTCTGCTAAAACTTCAATACACTGGTGCCCATGAAGAAGACATGTTTGTACATATGTGTACTTTGGTAACAATTTCTATCAATTGCGCTTGCCATTCATTTCGGATGACAGTCCCCTTCTGCTTGAACATTTTTTTAAAAAAATATTGGTTTTATAACTTTTATACATTATATAGTATTGAACGTACATTTTGGTTGAATTTGAGACTTTTTGTTCCAAGCATTGAATCATACAGTGCAAACAAAAGGTTTCGTTTTAAGTCGTTTCATAAATATGTTTTTTTTTTAAATATCCAGTGGTCATTTTAACACAATTTAACAAAAGTAATTAAGTGAATTAATCACAACAAAAAGAATCATTTAGTTACAAGATGTAGTTTTAAAAACAAGCTTTTGGTTGGTTGGGTTTTATTTTGTTTATAAAATCTGACCAATCGAGTGCTTGAGTCTATTCTACTTCTGAAGTAAAAAGAGGTACGGGTCATTCTAAAAGCATTTGATTGGTTGATTTTTAAATAGAACAAATCAGATGTTTAAGTTGGGTTTTATCCATCAATATATATGTTTAATCTTTCTTTTATGAATTAATTAATCTTAAAAGCTGGTAATTTGTTCCGGAGATGCAGTCGCGTTGTTTCTAGATATCTTCTGATAGATTTTTTACAACTTAGTTAAACAAATTTACAGTAAACTTTTTTCGTTTACAAAGTTATATAATTTATTATGTTATTATAATAGGAAAATATTGTTAAGAGTTAACTATATCTGCAGAATGTATTTTCAGAACAGTCGTGTTAATATTCTTCATATAATAATTTATATATTTGTTTTTATGTAGTCGTTAATAAAGATATATTTGAAGATTTGGCGTTGACTTAGTTATTGTCAAAGTTTTCAGATTGTAGTAAAATAAAATCCAGCAAACAAACACTTTAATTCAAAACATTTCTTAATTGACATGTATTACAACAAATTGTATAGCAACCAATTTTTACTTTTAACACAAAGATAAGAGCTGATCAAAGTCCTAATTGGTTACCGTGAAATTAACCTAGATAACAAATGTCAAATTTTATTCTTTTTGAACTGTTAATTAATATTAAACAACAGAAATTAGATTACAATAGCATACTGGTCCCAATAACAAAATAAGATTATAATCACTCGTTGAATAGGTTAATTAGAAAATGTCCTATCAAAATTTCCACAGATATTTAAATCTGATCTACCTTCTAGACAATGGCAGGATAAATGTAAATTTGACAAAAACACAGAGACGAGACATAACACAAAAGGAAAAGCCACCAGTTACCGCCTTGGAACGGTCAGTCGGCAAAAGGACCGACTGGGGTGCTTAAACCTGGTTTGTGGAACAAACAGTGTAAATAAAAATATCGCGTCAAAGTGAAACAACTAACAGTAAGCACCTGCATCGGGAGTTAAAACTGATACAGTGAACTTATATGCATACAAAATATCTAGTAATAAAATAAACTATCAACACATGTACAGTATGTGCAGTAGATTTAAACCTCGGGAACCTAAAAATTCAAAATGAGAGAGTAGTTTGAAACAGCCCAAGCGCTGACGTATTAAGAAGAACAATTATATGACGTCATATAATGCTATGACGTCATATGCCAAAAGTGTAAAAAGTGTAATGTAAAAAATAATACGAAAGAAATCACCGAATTTTAGAAAACAACCAAAACCATCAAAATAAAATGTTGTATTGTTGGAAGTTAATAAGTAATAGCATTTAATATAACATATCATAACAAGTCGAGGATTTATCCGCAGTTGGCATATTATTTAATAATGGTAAAAATAATCCCGATGTTATAACTCTTACCTACTGTGCAATCTAACGTAAAAGGCATGGATACTGTTCAACTTGTCTCACCTATATAACGCACGACTAGAGAGATAAAGAGACAGGAAATCCAACAGTGACTATCCAATTATGGCTTTAAGTCACTGTTGTAGTCCCAACGCCCTGTCCGGTCATCGTGTAATTTAAAAGCAATGAAAGTTTTTGACTGTAAAAGGGTTGCAAGAACACATGACAATGCCCTTTGAGAATTCGAACTTATTCAGGAATGTGCAAAATCAAAATTAATTTGATACAGTGGCAGCGAAAACAATGGTAGAATAGATGAATACTAGAGACAGTACTCAACAGTTTCATTGTGTGCTAATACTATGATATGATCGGTTGGACAAAAGAAGAACTTAGCGGGCTTCATTTATTGCATACAAGCGCAACATACAAGGAATTTTTTAAATCTGTTTTAGCACTGGGAAATAATACAAAGGTCCTATAAGAATTGCAATAAAGAGTAAAATATGAACTACAGTAGTACCAAACAAATGTATATATATGTAGGATAACAAAATGGCAAAATACTGAGACAAGACTTTCCATACAACATAGAGAAAAAACAACAGTTTCCGCTTTCGAAATATAAGTTGGCAAAAGGATTGCCCTGTGTGTTTAATCTGGCTAATATAGCTCAAACCTCGCACTTCCGGGAGGTTCTCCCTAAACATATATAAAAATCAGTCGCATCAAAATATGTAAATTTCCAGGAAGCACCTGCAACGGGAGTAATGCAATTAAGAAAGAATTCTGTTAACAAACAATATAACACTTTAATGCAATTTATGGTTGAAATATGTACAGAAAATATACGCGAAAAATGTCTAGGCAACGGAATAAGTTCTTTTAAAGTCAGGTTATATGAAAATTCGAAGACAACGAATAGTTTTAATACCGTCATATAAAATAAAGTTCTTAAAAATAAGTAGCTATTTACACTATACGTATGCTACACAAGGTCGTGTCAATCTATCTGCAATATGAACGTAACACAGCAAACTTATGAGATCTCTGATTAACAAAATATTTACCCTATTTAACGTGCAGCAAAAAATGTTATACTTATGTCATACAAATAATGACGTCATTTATAAGTAATTACGTCATTCACAGAAGAAGAAGCACAAATGAGCCGTTCTTTGGTGAAAAAAAACAACAACAATATCTGAGATACCTCTGTCAAATTAAAAACATGAGTAAAGTTTGAGCACTTACAATAGTAAGTAAAAATGATAAACGAGGGTCAATAAAAAAAGTCAAGCAATGTGAACAAACACACTCTTTTCAAACGTATAAGGTCTTTGTCTTGACAGGTATAAAGTTGTATGCGTTTGGGAACCCTACAGTTGTCCCCCCCCCCCCTATATAGGGCAGATAAAGATCAAGATCTAGAGATAAAGAGACGAAATTACGACATTATTGTCTAAAAGGGCGTTAAGTTACTGTTTTATGTAGTCTTGACGATTTGTCTAGCCATCGTGTAATTCCAAAGCAATGCAATCTTCTTATCATTTCTGCGATTTATCCGCCTGCTAACAATCTGTTTTGTTATACGGAGGCAGTGTTGAAGCAGGGATAGGGCACCCTATATGACGTCATAGAAGCGGACAGTGATAGTATGACAATGGGGCATAGTTCTAGAGGAATTAGGTTTTTGTTGTTGTTTTTGTTGCCGTTGTGATGTTTGTTACATCGCACCGACACATTTATGATCATATTGGTGACGTCCAGCTGAATATTTGTGGAGGAAGACACAATGTTTGAAGGGGGTATCCGGCAGTTTGATCCAAAAATGTTCTTTTTCTCAAATAATCAAATAAGCAATTAGTACATAAAAAGGTCTTGCAAAATGCTGTTCATTGATTCCAAAAATCTGTGTGAACAGTCCAGGATAAATCCTCAATCGACATTGCAAAGAGGTGTTTCCTATCCGAGCCACGCTTCAGAGATTCCGAATTCCCCAAATCGGTGGTTAGATATTTGTACGTGTATTTAATAAAGGAAAATTATCGGATACCGCCTTTAAGTCTGGGTTTAACTACCGGCGCACCGCAGTTAAGCTGGAAAACCTCCCCACATAAAAGTTCTTACCCCAACCGGAATTCGAACTCACGTGGTGGCCTGGGGAGTTACAAGTCGGCGACCAACCGCTCGATCATGGGCTCTCTTTAGAGGAATAAGCAATAGCAATTAGTTACTATTCACCTGCCGTCAGTCATTGACGATAAGAATATGACAAAGAGATAAGATATTCCAAGAAATTAAAATTAATAAAATCTCTGCATGAAGTCATGACTGAGCGCCATGTGACGTCATTGATGGTGGCGTAAGAATATGCACCACCGCCCCAACCATTTTCCCCAAATGTGCACCCAATACTTTACTGACAATGCAAACTGCACACTGAAAATTATAGCCATAGAACCAGGGAAATATGCAAATGAACATACGCCTAATTTAATAGGATAGGTGGGTCACGAGGATGGGGTGTGGGCGACTTGTAATTAATACATTTTCGGCCATTGCCATTTCTGAGTTGTCAAGTCGTTTTTTAAAACACAAACTAATAAGCTGCTTGAACTAATAGAGCTTTCTTGTCAACATACATTGACAAAAAGACATTTTTATTATCCTACTGATACTAGTACAGCGTAAAGACCTGACTGTCATGGAAAATAATGTCAACACTTGAAAATAATCAGCTTGTCATGGTGAGCTTATGATAGACGTACTAGACGTTCGCTAGATTTATGAATTATAATCAAGTTACAAATTCACGTCATAAGGATTAACCTCAAAGTTATGTTTTCTGTTAACCTGTTGTTGCAAAACTTACTAGACCCTTTGTTTCATACTATGCAATAAACTCATTTGATGCTTCACTAAATAATTTTCTATTTATTCAGCGGCGGCAAATTCCGATGTGATCGTGCTTTGGTTTGAATAACTTAACTTTGTCTGTAAAATAATCATATAGCGACTATAATATTATTGTCAGGGTGCGATGATTGTCCAAGATTAAATTACAAGGTATCATTTGTAAACTGAAATAGCGTGAGGACTATCATCATTTCAATTCAGACTTTGTTCACACAATGACAATGTCACTGTGCCTTATTCAAACAATTTCATTTTCAGACAACCAAAACGAACATAGCGCGAAGAGTAAGGATGAACGTGTTATACACGGAAAAGCTTTATGACGTCATCGAAGAGAATTTTTAGATTAAAATTATTATTTATTACTTATAATTATTACAAGATTATTAGAAGTTTAATCAATACTGTTATAGCAGCGAAACCGCATCAAAAAGTGTTACAATGACTTTATTTCTATGTTAATCGTTTGACGCAAAGCTTCCTTGGCGTTGTGTTGCAGGCTGCAACCAATAGTACACACACTGGCACTTTTAACTGGTTCCGACTGACCTAAAGCAACACTATTGGCCTAAGCAGAAATAATAAGCGATTTTAATGCTATATAAAGTAATGTACATTTGTTCTAAAGCGGAAATTTCGGATTTGGTGGAATTGCTGCTGGTTCTAAAATTGGTAAACAGGATGTACCTGGCAGTCGTAAGTTTCCGTAAATATTCGCCTTTACACACGAATGCATCACATGATGCTTGCGAAAACCTCTGCAAACTTATATATATGTGTGTCTAACAACTGTGAACTCATCGCATAATTATTTGACCACTGTATCATTAAAACTGAATTACTTGCAACTTTGATAATAATTAGCGTACTAATTTGCAAAAAGTTTTTAACAAGTCTAACAAGCCAATCTATATTTCGGAGATCAATTAGCAACACTTTGTTTATAACAACAATGATAATGGCAATATTTGAGTACGATATTTCAAAATGGGATTGGGACTTAAAAGTTAAAACTAACAACAATAAATAATTAACAACGATAAATAATTAGAAATGTTTGTTTATGTTATGGTCAAAAGGACATTGAACGAGTTATAAAGCTTCTACTTTTAGCATGCAAAGATCGTTTGGTTTGTTTTTGTTTGATAATAACCATGTAGGACATAGACAAACTCTTTTTAAATGGGCTTCTTGTTAAATTCAGGCAATATCGATATTTAAAAAGTGTCATATTTATAATGACTTACTTCAGCAGAAAAGACACAACAATAAATTATGTTTTGTTATGGCCACTTATAAGAGCGGGACTTTTTATGGAATATGTCTCCAGCACATAACCACGACTGTTTGGCAGGGAACTTCGTTTCATAACAGAATGTAATTTAAAATAATTCATAGTAAAATAATTTTAAATAACATTTTCTGTATCGTCTGCTACTGTACAAACATGGATACGTCTTATCTTCGATAATTGTAAAAACAATGTTTTAGGTATAGATTTCTATACGTATTATATCGAGAATCTGACATGAGTTGTCGGTTATTACAGACATTTATTAAACTATTTCAAGAAAAGTAATTGTAAGCGAGTCTATGGACCACTTACTGTTATTTTTCCTGGACGAGTTTTATAAATGTTTGTATTACACGACAACGAATGTCAGATTATTATTACCAAATGGTTTTAATCGCCAATATACGATTTGTCGAAATTTTAACAACAATACTTAGTGCAATAGAAGTATGAGATGATCCGCATTATGATGACGTCAACGATGTCATCAACCAAAAGGTTGTATTACACAGGTGTAATATAACAAAACATGTAATTGAATGGAAAACATTGGGAATCATGGGATAAAAAATAGTATTTTAAATACGATTGGCTTTACTGGTACATGTTTTGTACTGTTGTGGATTGAAATGTTTTTATCATTGCAGACTTTACTCCTTTTTTTCACGAATATCCAAACCAGACCTTTAGACTTATGGAAGACGGTTTTAGACATTTTAATGATAATTTGGCATGTAAGTTGCAAAATCTTTTATTTGGGTAAAATTATATTGATAAAAAGGATAATTGATAACGTGAAGTTTGTTTAATGTACTTTATTTTTTTTTGTTAAGCTTGTTGTTATTTGCTTTTTGTTGGACTGTGTGAGTAAGTAAGAATATGGGATTTTCATGCTAAAAGAAGAGAGAGAGAGAGAGAGAGAGAGAGAGAGAGGGAGGGAGGGGGGAGGGGGAGAGAGAGAGAGCTTTTTGCATAGCAACTCATGAAAAGAAAGAGAGAGAGAGAGAGAGAGAGAGAGAGAGAGAGAGAGAGAGAGAGAGAGAGAGAATAGCTTCAGCAATAACATTAATGTATCAATTCTTCTGAATGTAAAATTCAATTATATTCAATCATGTCTTAAACTTGGCGCGTTTTTAATAATTTTAATACTTAATTTCATTGGAGACCACGTTTATGCCATTTATCACAAAATTGTTTCATAAATTTATCCCTATAGTTGTCAGTTAAAGTATTTGAGACTTTTCCTAAAATGAATGGCTCTTTGTTGGTCTGTTAATGTCAACCGATTGCAGATTCACTATCCATTAAATTTTAAAAAAGAATTGAATAAATATTTGTTAATAAAACGGCCAGGATCAGATTACCCTTTGTCCATGTATCCATTACACTGACAGTTGCGAGACACAGAACAATAATACAATATTGTATTATCATTTGATTGAATATTTCAAAGCCATTTATAGTCGAATTACAGTGTTTCTAATAAAACAAGATATACAATTTATAATAGTGCACCTTATTGACAGGAGATTTGATGGCAATGTGTTAATCTGGCATCATAGAATATCCATGCAGTATCATACCAAATTACATATAGACAATAATTCAAAAGATAAAGGTCATACATTCAGATACTATAAAAATAACTTTACTAGAATAAATGCCCATTTTGAAGTTATACAACTATTCCAAGGTCGTTTTTAATTTAAATGTACTCTTAATAATAACTCAACAAAACTTTTCTCTTAACATATAAAGACGAGACAAAAGCATGTTAATTGTACTGTTCCTTTTATACCAAACAATATTGCGTCTAATAAATCATACCAATATAGCCAGACGTAGATTAATTATGAACAGAAGATTTAAAATTTAGTGTATAATCTTACTTTGTTTAACCTTAACCAGAAATAAAAATAATTATTCTCAATGTCATCCAGTTTGCGGCTTGTTACGACGATGATTTATATCTTCCGATCATGCCAATAGATGAATTATTTTTACATGTCAGTATATGCTAGCCTTGTAGTTTAGTTTTCTGGCAATATGAAACATTCTTAAGTATATCAATGATAGCGACGAACATAGACAATTTATATCGTGATTTCTAGATGTTTACCCCCAAGAAACTCAAACATAAAAAGAAAAGTGTAATCAAAAAGATTTGTATAAACGAGGTATGCAAAGATTTCAAAGTTGAAATAACTAAAAACAAGGTAGCAGGCAGAGAATATTGAATTGTAAAGCGCTATTTTATAATCATATCAAACGTGTATTAGAAAAAGAAAAAGTTATAAAGAGAGTGACATTGAGTTTTTTTTAAACTGCTGGTATACTTGCTTGAATGAAGCACATATAAAACTGTCAAATAATGTAGAACATATTATCAGATTTCATAAGGATTAAATAATGCAATAATTACTTATTGTCACATCTATGTTTATCCCTAATGCTGTTTTTTACTTAAAAAAAGATATATTTATTTGGTACATTTAATTACATTTTGGCAGATCCACTCATTCAATCAAATAATGGATTGAGAATTGAATGGAAAAGATAACATACTTATTCATAAGCCCATGTCTGTTCTCCGACTAAACACTTACGATGGCCTCCATTAAATATTGTAACGTGTAAAACACCATCTTTTTCTTTTGCTGAGACCGTTGAAAGAAGGGAAATGAGAGCATGTATTCGGCACTACAATGCTATCATAATTCAATATTAACGTTGAATGTGTGAACACGAAAATCAAATTTAATGACTTATTAAAAGAGATGGATAATTCAAAATGTTTTAGTATGTGTCATAAACCAAATGAAAAAAGGGAAAATGAGAGAATGAATTCGACACTACAATGGTGTCATAACCCAATACTAACGATGAATTTGTGAACACGGAAATAAAATTTAGTGATTTTTTAAAAGAGATGAGTCATTCAAAATGTTTCAATATTATGGTTTCAGAAGCTTTAGAGATTAAAAACAACAAGTGTCATCCAGTCGGTCTTTTTGTTGATTGATCGTTCTTAGCTGTTAAAGTGCACATTCCAAACGATGATGATAAAGGAAGACAATCTCTGGTGTGCAATCTCCCGTTCAGGGCAGTGGAGACTGGTTAAGTTTTCTCAGGGTACGCTTAGAGAGAGAAATTAAGACAAACGGTGAATAGGATATTTCTGCAAATGACATGGAAAGTGATAAAGAAAGAGAAACTATGTTGTGGAGACTTGTGAAATTGTTTCACATATGTAGGGCGCGCTTGGAGAAACAATGACAAAGTTGTAACAGTGACTGCCCAGCTTAATTCCCAGTCTTCCACAAACCTCAACGAAACGTCAACCTATTATGAAAATTCTAAAGCAACGCAAATTCTTGATGGTGCAATGATCAATTGCAAGCAAGTAATTTCACAGAATAATTTCCAAAATGTAACTATTATCAAACAATTATCTGGTATTTTTGTAAAGAATAATAAGTAAGATAATTAACCATTGATTGTGTTAATTTTATAAGGTACATTTCTAAAAGAGAAAAAAGATAGCGTATGCTCTGATGCATACGGAAATTATACTGCTGTTATACTACACCCCACTTGGCCCTTTTGCCGACTGACCGTTCCAAGGCGGTAACAGATGGTTTTTCTTTTTGTGTGTTATGTCTCGTCTCTGTGTTTTTGTCATATTTACATTTACTTTGTTTAACTTGGTCTGCAGGTTGATGAAATTTAAATATCTGTGAAAATTTTGATAGGACCTTTTCTTATTTACCTATTGGAAGGAATAAAATCATGACAATAAGAGAATTGTTAAAACCTCTTCGCTAACTTGTGAAGTATAAAGCCCTGTTTAAACAGTTTACTAGTTATAAACACATATCGGTTATATAAATCCTCAACAATTCGTACAATTCATGCAGAATCAGTAAGTAGTGAAATATAAATATTTTGAAATTCTCGTAATCAAACTGTGTTGCCTGAAACATTCTGGTAACAGATTTGTAATCAATCATTGCACAAAAACAACTTTTATTTTATGTCATTGATTTAACATTACCTGGACTTTTGGTCCGCTAATGCAGACTAACTGAAATCTTCCAAATTTCCAATTAAAATTGTGTAGGTGTAGACGAGAATTCGAAATGATATTGAACTTTTTCCGATGCCTGTAAATTCTCGTGAAAAATTGCATATACGGGTATGACTACGAAAACTCTTCATAACTATAGTTTAGTTTACAGATTACACAAAATATTTCCAGTAATTTTCCCAAATAAGCATGTTTGTTTTGAACTACACGTTGGTAATTTATTTCTAGTCGCCACGATATTCAATATTATAACAGCATATAGTCAGTCCCAAATGCGGTCTATAGGATAAAGGAGAGGGATATAAAGTATTTACCACCGAAGTGTTTTGATTGATATAAAGCTCAGTCACAACCCATTCATTGATAACATTCCCAAACAAAATGGAACGGGCGACGAGATTTGGTGTGTTTACCACATTGTTCCTTGAACTTGAAATGCACATACTCTGATATATTTCCCAAGTGCAAAACCACCGACTGACGCGTAGGAAAAATGCTGGGGCTTTGTGATCCCCTGGAGGTGGAGATGGTTTTCTGAATTAACTAATATCCATAATGATATGGTCATATCATTGTAAAATTATGGGCTCCAGCCAGTATGACATCGAAAGTAACAAACAAAAAAGTAGCAATGCTCCTGTCGTATTACATTATATCACAAAATAACCATTGACAAATTTAAAAAAGGGCACTATTGCGTCATGATTTCTATGAATAGAGAATTTACATTATATATATTTATTAGCGATAGCTAGCTGCTTTAAATGAAGTATTAACCGAGAGACCAAAAACCAGGGACGCAAATTACTGAAGACGACGAGCAAGCAAGAATTCAAAGTGTTTAATTATATGTTTTAAACTAATACATTTATTGAGGCTGATATATAACAACTGGCGCGTGTTAAATATCCAAAGAAAATTAAAGAGACATTCAGTAAATTATCACCTTATTTAAACAAAATTCTATTTATTTATTTTTTTTGCGGCAGATATGCAAAAAGCTACATTACTATATTTCTCAATTAAAGTTTCAAATTCGAAATCATTTTAATGGTAATCTGAATCAAAGTATAAATAAGATCTATATTAAGTAATGTTTAGAGAATATATAATGAATAAAGAGAAACATATCTGGTGAATTTAAATATCATTTAATTTTCTTAGAAAACCAGTATAGGATAGTTTCTACGTTATCCAGATAAAATATATTCTTCTGAGCTTTGATTCTGAAAGCGGTACTCGAATTTTTTAAAGCACAAGTACCAGTATCATATAATTTTATTTAAGACTCATTATCAGGAATGCTTTCATTGCCAGATAAACCGTATTTTATTTCTATAAAAGATAAAACCTTCATTGAGAATTTCCTGAATTAAAACATTTGTCTTTTTGTTATATCTGGCAAAATAACGTATTGGCATTTTAAGAATGTCCAATGATTTACCAAATGTTTGGAGAAATTTAAATAAATCCTCTAGGAAAGAATACATAGTTGGCTTGGAAGGCAATCGACCAGCCATGTTAGTATAAGACCTGGTGAATTTCTAAGCAAACCAAAAGTAAATATTTGCCAGCAATATAGATCGGGCGTTCCAAGCAGGCATGATAGCAGCTATCATCAACGGTTCAGATTATTAAAACAATATATGTACAATGCAATGATTACAATAAGTAAAGTAAAGAAAACTTCTTATCTATTACATTAAAACAATGTTACAGTTTATAATACTACTTTTGAAACTTGGCGAACTGATAATAGAAATTGACAAGATTTAAATACAAATTACTGATTGATCCATTAAATACAGCTTCAAAACGTCACAGAATCGGCGTTGACAAAATGACTCAGGTATTGGCAAATGCTCGCGATTGATGTCCAGATTTCAACCAAAGTACTTATTAAATAAAAAACAATTTATCTCCTGGATGGCAGGCTGTTTAATCACAAAATTACTAATCAAACTAAGAGTCAAGTTGTTTTGCACAAAATGCCTTGTCTGTATGTATTATTATATTACAGTTAAAATTTAAGTGCATCATAAACAATCGAAATACCGCTTTAATGCGAAAACTGCTAAGGAGGAACAACGTCCAAACGATAAAATATCTTAAACAATTTGTAAATTCATACAAAATGTAGGATTATGTAAAATCGTGGCATAAAAGAGGCTTTGACATCAGTCAACATAGCAAAAACACAAAATGACGCATTTAATACTGTATAATAAATCTTTTAAAGCTTATTATATTCATCTTTATAAAACGTTTATGCGTCGCTTATCGGGTCGTTTTCATTTTTTTAACAATTTTGTATAAGAGTATTTTTTAATTTGTAAAAGAAAGACTCCATGAGATAAAATGATAGAAACCATGATTTTATTGTCTTGCTGCTTAACGAAGACGTAACAAGTTTTCCACAGGGTGAGTCATACCCTGGCCTGGCCTGATAGGAGAAGCAATTTCAGAAATCGGCATCCTGCCAATAGCTATATTTGAAAAATGAGTTAACAATACTTGCGTCTACGTCTGGGATGTATGAATGAAATAAAACAACCATTCACACATAGTCCAACCAATAACCATTGGCTTTACTTGTATTCCCATACACGGTGTCTGCCTATTCTCATAGAATAATATATACAAACAATATGACAAGGTCCTTCGAGCATAAAAACATCTTTCTATAATTTGAAAAAAAATAACGACAAATGTTTTCACTTTCTATTAATGTTACTAATAATTGCGTGGGCTGATAAATTTACTTTCTCGTGGAAAGTCTTGACTACATAACTAAATATAATTTCTATTCTAAAAGACCATTGTTAATTAATTTGAATATGAAAGTTTATTATACCTCTTGCAAATAACATGTTACATTACTGGATTTTAAGACTATGTAATGAAACAACAATGAGTGGGTTTTTTTAAGATGCATTCATACTTGATTATTTTTTATTACAAAAGTCATATTTAATTGTTAAAGCTACCCGACCAACGATAAAAGAATGTAATCGGCGCATTAGAGTTTCAAAACAAGAAGCGAAAGGCTAAACAAATGACCAGAATAATATCAAAAGTCTCATTATTTAACACCGGTCAAAATCAAAACAGTTTGTTTTGAAACCTAAAAAAAATAACAGGTCGCATTTCTTTTATAAAAAAATTCATGAACATGCATAAACTAAAAATCAAAGGATAACATTTTGCTATCATACAAGAATTCCAGGAATCCCATTATCCAATTAAAAATGTACTTTTAATATTTTTACTATTATTCATTGTGCTATATTTATGCACAAATAAGAGTTGCGGTAATAATATTAACCCACATACAATTTTCACAGTTATGGAGATGACAAAACAATGTTTCATTGTGAATACATTTTTCCCCATTCGATGTTCTTGGTCATTTTAGACTTTTCAAAATACAGACGTTACGGAGATATTGATATGTGATTATCGTTTAAGCAAGACTTTTTAGGCAAAACATCAAGAATCGGCGTTATAACTTTCGCTACTGAATCCACAACGGTAAAGAGGTGTACTAAAACATATATTTTCCAACCATTTTAATGTCTGTGGATTTAAAATATTAGTATTTCTAACATTTTTTACCTTAAGTTTAAGAGCAAGTATTTTGTAAATATTATTAACCTAATCGCGGAATGTTGCATCTTTCTTGCACATCACCACATTCCGCCGAAACACACCACTTTTATTTCTTTCTGCGCTTCAATAAATATGACTGACGGCCCAATAATTGTATTTCGTCATTTGTTGAGTCATGAGAAGTTATGATAACGGTTCCAGAAGCAAGAGAATAGAATAAAATCCCAATGACAAAGAATAATACGCTATAACGAAAAAAAAAAACATGTCCAGGCAAGGATAAAACTATATCAACTGTTGCCTTTGTCAAATCGTGAGATACTTTGTACATTCAAGTACTTTTTATAATCAGATGGAGAACTGTAACCGTTTTCGTGCCTTAAAGGTGGTATCCGTCAGTTTAGACCAAAGATTTCTTTTTTAAATTACCTAATAAGTCATTGTTACCTGAAAAGGTCATGCAAGATACTGTTTATTTGTGCGCTTGATTTGTTTCAACAGTGACTCATAAATCCCCACTCGTCATTGCAAAGAGGTATTTCCTGTCAGAGCCACGCTGAAGAGATAGCTACTTTTAGATTCGTTTTGAGAAAACGTTATATCGTCCGCTCTGGCGTCGATATGTATTTTTAGTAGAGACTATTGTCGTGCTCTTTATATATTTGGGAAAAATAAACATTTCGTGTGATGTTGTTGTTGTTGTTTGTTTTTTGCTTTGTACTATCTTACAATAAAGTAAGTGTTAAATATTGTCTTTACTGAGATTGAAACATGAGTGTTTGCAGAAATTATGCCCTTAATTCCCCAAAGCAGTGGTAAGACGTCTATCATGTATTTATAGGCAAACTGTCGGATACCACCTTTAAGCATTAAAAAAACATATCATTCACTTTTTATTCATATTTATTTAAAGTTATCATTTTGTCAAACAACTGTGCAAATCGTCATAGCGATAGGAAATTATTGTAAAATTTTATGTGATTTCGAGTAGAATGTCATTTACAGTCACTATGTTGTTTAAAGAAACGCTTATGGCGTAAAGTAACTAATGAACGCAATCGGGTATTTATACTTTAGTTAGAAACTTTAACAGTTCTCGGAAAGTCCTTCGATGTTCCCACTTGCGTAAAAATGCAGGGTAGCATGTTAACAAGACGTTAGGTGCAAAGTTAAGTGAAAAAATGTTTCTTACTGATCTTATGAACATAATATTATACATGTTTTAATAGAAATTTCCAGTTATTTAAGACTTTTTATTTTTAAAAACCGTAACTTTTACTTTTATAATGCTTTAACACGTTAACCGCGTCACTGTTTTGTTTATTTCTTTAATTGCTTTTTATGCTTCGTTGTCCCAGTATCATCGCCCATGCCCATGCACATCGTATATAAAAGATATCGTCAGCGTCTGGACATTTTTTATTCAAATAGATAGGTTTTCTTATCAAAGTTTGCATTTGAGAAACCACTCAGGAAGCACCCCAGTCGGTCCTTTCTGCTGACTGACCGTTCCTTTGACTCATGGCAGATTTGTCCTTACTTTTACATTTTGCTTCATGTGAATACCAGTGTCCTGTACCTTTTCAGGGTTTGCTATATGTTTCAAAGCTCATAGGACTTTGTCATATTATCTTATTTCGAATACATGGGGAATCATGTGATAAAATACACATTACTGTGTAAATTCTACTTTATAAAAGTTTTTCTTACCGAATTTCTAGTATAATGTTTAAAGGACAAAACATTAAACTTTTTATCATTCTAAGAATAAAGACATATTATAAACACAAACAATATAATTTTTTCAGATCGTTTCCTTCTTGTAAATTATATGACAAATTAACCGGAGTATTTTCATGAATTTAAAGATGAATCATGATCCTCGTCAGTTTTAATTGTTTTAATGCAGTTTTTTGTTCAAGACGAGTATACACCAAAAAGCAATTTCGGAGTGGACTGCATGGTCCCTAAAGCAGCGGAAAGTTATTATCTGAACAAATAGAAAAATCGTGTAAAAGCAACAGGATGCTACAACCATTTATTCGTCTCTGGTCATGTTTGTTCATGATTAAGAAAGTTAATTTCATATGTGGTCAACCATTTTTGTGTTGTTTTTCAAATCGAAATAATACCATATTCCTTTTCTGAACACTATGTGGACATTATTTTTCGATGACGTCACTACTTTCGTCATAACGTATAGAAAATATCAGCGCATGGACATTTTGTATTCAAATAGATCGTTTTCTTTCGTTGCTGTCATTTGAGAAACTCGTCAGGAAGTGCGAGGTTAGAGCTCTGTAAAACCGGTTTAAGCACCCCAGTCGGTCCATATTGCCGACTGACCGTTCCAAGACGGTAACTGTCAGGTTTGCTCTTTTCCTTAAATGACTCATCACAGATTTGTTCTTTCTTTTCGCTTGGCTTACAAGTGAAATACATTTGTTCTGTGCCTTTTCGGAGTTTGGTATATGTTGCAATACTCATAGGACTTTGTCATATATTTTTAAAGAAAAAATATGCATTTCGTAAAGTATAAGTGAATTAACAAACCGTAAAAGTATGGTACTATTTATAAGTTTGTAATAAAATATGCTGACTGGTGAAAAATTGAATGAAAATGAATATCTTATGGTTATATATCCACTGTTTAAAATGATATGAGTTACAAATAATCAACCATGTTTCTTAAGATATACCTATTGTTGTTCCGGTCCTAGATAGATATTAACGTAATAACGATTATAAGAACTGGTTAGATATTTATGTAATACTGACAAGAAGAAAACAAGTTAGATGTTAACGTAACAATGATGAGAAAAACTGGTAAGATGTTTACGTAATGATTATGAGAAAAACTGGTTTTATACGTAATAATGATAAGAAAAACAATTACAAATAACGTGAAAAAAAACCATAAAATTCTTCAAAAAGAAAGAACAGCTGAAAAAGTAGCTAATTATTTCTTCCTTCTGTTTGAATCTTTTCGAATCTTAGATATACTTTCAGGTAATCTGGTTACGGGTAGTCATGGCGATGATTTTTATCTTAAAATCTTGCCAAAAGTCTAAGTGTTTGCGAATTTCAGCGTAAGCTTATTATATGGGGTTTCTATTTGTCTATTTATCTTCGATTGTGGTTTATTTTTGTATAGTATTGAGTACGGATGGACTTCTGCAATCTGTCTTTGATAAATGACATCAACGGCAAATACAGGTCAATAAGAGATCTATAACCATCAGGTAGAAAAACACATAACTGATTACTGGTTAACTCGAACTGTGAGCTTGTATGCATATTTATTTTTCTTATACGCTTGGCACTAGGTAATCCATTTATCGTTGTTATTCCTTTTATTTACTATCTATACCTGCTAACCGATTAATAAATAATTGTCTTTATACATACCTTACGGCGTGCTAAAAGTACAGTTTAACAGGAAAATAATTAATTTGCAGCACAATCAAAGTGGGAAAAGCATTATGTTTATACACAAAAATCTGTACAAACTCTTTCTGTTATTGTTAGTAATCTGTACAATCTACACAAATGAATTCGTCTGCGAACCTGTCTATGTCTATGTAAATCTTAAATTTAAACGTGCGGTTAGAATTAATTTGAAAATTATTTCACATTCTTTACATCTGATTATAATTATTTTAATGTCATGAGGCGTAAATAGCATTCATTCACTAATTGAAGGGTAAATTAAGATATCTTCGACGTTATTTTTAATGTTATATATATCGATTTTCCAATTAAGCAATTCTAATATAAGATTTGGATTCCCTTTGTTAAAATATATACTTTTTGTCGAGAAGAAACCAGTCTTTGTCATTTAATTCATCCTATAAGGATTGTTACGTGTATTTCCATTGATGGACATTGAACTTTGGTTCTTCAATTCCATCTTCACATGAACAGAATGCTACAACCATTTATTCGTCTCTGGTCATGCTTGTTCACGATTTAGAAAGTTAATTTTATTTATAGTTAACCATTTTTGTGTAGTTTTTCAAATCGAAATAATACCATATTTTTTTCTAAACACTATATGGACATTATTTTTCAATGACGTCACTACTTTCGTCATAACGTATAGAAAATATCAGCGCATGGACATTTTGTACTCAAATATATCGTTTTTCTTTTCATTGCTTGCATTTGAGAAACTCGTCAGGAAGTGCGAGGTTAAAGCTCTGTAAATCCGGTTTAAGCACCCCAGTCGGTACATACATGTGTATGGCCGACTGACCGTTCCAAGGCGGTAACTGTCGGGTTTGCTCTTTTCCTTAAATGACTCATCACAAATTTGTTCTTACTTTTCGCTTGGCTTGCATGTGAAATACCTTTGTTCTGTGCCTTTTCGGAGTTTGGTATATGTTGCAATGCTTGTAGGACTTTGTCATATATTCTTATTGTTGTTGTCGCAACTGAACAAAATCAGACACGCTATGAGTTGCGAATGACGTTTTGTAGCTTTGTTACCTTACAGAGGAATAATATTGCGGACAAAAACCGAGTGGTGGGGGTGTTAGAGTAATCAATTTGGATCATCCATAGGTTGTTGATAAATAAACCATAGGTATAATTGAGATGGGTAGAAATTTAAACCAAAAATAGATATAAAGTTTCTTATTCAATATAATGTAAAAATACTGCATAAGAATACAATAAATGTAGCGACTTTGTAACTTTTACGTATACATGTATGTATGAATTTATGACATATTTTTACTTTATTAAAGTAGACGTTAAATTTGTTGACGTATTTATTTCTCATATTCTCTCCAAAAAATAAAATAGGACGACCCTTTTTACCTATATTTCTAATAATTAAATGTAAGTGGTAGAAAAAATGCCATCTTTAAGAGCGTTCAATATCATAAAAAACCTTTCGAAAAAGATAATCATGATCGTAAGCGTGAGAAATGCGATGATAATCAGGAAATAACAAGACATCCCCCGGCAATAGTAAAAGACACTAAACGGTCTATGCATTTTAGACAAATTTATACTAAAATGGTTACAAGTCACTCTAAATAGAACTCGTTCCTCTTAATGAATTATCAGGCTTGCCTTTTCTTGACATGATATTGTTTTAAGTATGTCAATATTCTAGTTAATTTCTTTTTTTTTGGAAAATGAAAAATGTTTCTTTTATTTATTTAACAAGTAAAAGCACGGATCCAAGGCGCCACAGAAATCATGTGTTTTAAACAAGAAGATGACTAGTCTGGGAAGTTAAGACTTTCTTGAACTGTTGATTCATTACATAAATATTTGAGACCAAAGAACCGTAAATCCGGGAACTAGACTGTCTGCTACTTTACTGTCTTCTTTGTTGTCTGCTATATTTATATTTATAATCTGCATTGTTAACACTGGCAACCCAGTTTCTTTTGTTAAACATGAACTCACCAAACAGAATTCCTATAAATGTCTGCTATCTTTTCATTATTGCAAGGTACATTTATTGTTGAAAGCTGCACTGTTAAAAAGCGGAAAACAGGGTTCTTTTATCTGAAATGGTCTAATAGAATAATTGCGGTTTTCTAATATTGTCCGCTACTTTATCGTCCCAATATAAATGCATTCCACAAGAGTCACAAGTGGTTGTTAATAAAAGTGTGGACTTTCATACACGGCTAAACTTAAATTTGAAATTGCAGTTGAATTCAATACATCGGTGATGTGCATCCGTCCATCATGCTAAATAATGTGCATAAAGCAGAGTCATTAACTTGTCTTGAATTCTAAACATTCAAGGCAAATATTGTGAAAGATGTGCGAGACACCCGATAAACGTAAGATGCCAGTCTTAGTTAATTGTTCTGATCGATAATTCTATTCTAATAGCCATTGAATGGCTGCACATGCAATTTCAACCGAAAGTGCATACAGTTTCCATTTAAAAAATGCTGTCGTGCCTTGTATTTGTTAACAAGTAAGCAATATTGCTGCGCTTAAAGCCTGTCTTGTCACATTTGACATTGTATGGCCTTGAGTTCATGTAACCTAGTGAACATAATAAGTACAAACATTAACATGTTTTATATTATTATTTTTAACTTTGATTTTAAACAGTACAGTAAACCGTAGACCATGTTACAAGAACAATTAAAAAGACATGGAGATTGAATATATAGGATTCAGTATTTTAATCTTTCAAACTACGACAGTTGAACTCATTACATAAATAAATTAATGCATCGCATTAATGTATAACCTGAAAAATGCCAATACTTTAATGTTCAAGACAAAATATTAACTATACAAAGGTTTATCACAGTTGCATGTCTCGGGCTACGAAGTACGAATTGATCGTGATAAGGAATATGGTTTTATTCAGATAAGCAAGTTTTAAGACCTTCACTGTATGTTTAGCACTACATTATTATTATTATTATTATTATTATTATTATTAACTGATATTTTATATGTTAAATGTATGACACAGAATTCGATGCATTTCCTTTCTTAAAATAACAAAAACATGTGCTTTTATGATGCTTCGTTTTTTTATTTCATAGGAAATAGCATTTTAACAAACATCTTTCAGAATTTAGTTTATAAGAGAAGACAGTTCTATACAAAATATGAAGTCATAAATATTAATATTTCTTTCAAACGCATTTATTACTATTTTGGTATTAATTCGACAAAATGTCAATGCTGTGGATTTATTTCAGACATGGGTAAAATATCAGTTCATTATTGTCAGATTTTATGATAGTTGAAATCGTTTTAAAGTGTGTAGGCTGTGATATAAAGTGATAGAAAATCATTGGGAATTGCATTGGAGCGTACATACAACATTTTTTTCGAGAAACAAATGCATGTTAAATAAATGTTTCTTTACTTCTTTAACAATGTAAACAGTAAATGTAAATAACTAACTAATAAAACACGGACAGCATGTCAAACTGGTATAATACGAAATATAACCTCGGCCTACATGGCATCTTACTTTTTACGAGATAGCCACCACAACAGTTTAGGCATTAGAAAGAATCATAAACCAGAGGCTAAGAAGATGGTAAGGAACTCCTCCTAGTTTCATTGCGTTAGGCTTATACAGCAAAACAAGTCAACTTCAACTACCTTTGTCAACAGTTGTGGAGGAGTTCAAGGTTGCAAAGTGTAGGCTAGTCATGACACTTAGAGAATCATCAGACAGGAAGGTGAGAGAAGCTAGAGTGGTCAAAAGGACAGGAAATAAGTGGTCGGCTATTACTACCGTTAAAGGCGCAGAGAGCCTGCTCCAAGGTCGTGACATCGTTGGTAACACATGTACTGGTCGCCAAGGGCTTGGTACAGGACACTTCCAGCAGTGGAACAGAGCTGAAGAGAAACAGAGGAGGGACATGGTAATTACAGGAGTCAGAAAAGAAGAGGAGCAGAAGAGAAGAAGCAAGGCCGTGGAGCTTGGGAAGCAAGGTACATGGACCAGGTAGGAATTACCAGACCGTCATAATACATGGTCAGACCTATGAAGAACGGAACCCGTACAAATCTCCTTCCTACTTCGATCTGTGTATGACACCCTTTCATCTCCAACTAAACTTTGCACATGGGGTATGACTGAGGATCCGTCTTGTAGTTTATGTGGATCCAGAGCTTCAATGGGACATATTCTGTCTGATTGCAGGACAGTCCTACAGCAGGGGATGTATCGGTGGCGGCAACACCAGGTGCTTGCAGCCCTAGCAGCCAGTTTGGAGAAGAAGAGAACGCAGAAACGGCAGAGATTATCAAATGACACATCAATCCAGTTAGTAAAAGCAGGACAAACAGCTCCAGCTTCACAAAGAGATCCAGTTTGTATTCTACATCGGGTTGCATCATGTGACATGAGAGTAGACTTGCGAAAGAAGTTTGTGTTTCCAGATGTCGTGCATACCAAATTGAGGCCGGACATAGTGTTATGGTCAGCAGGTAGTAAGAAAATCATCTTGATTGAACTAACTGTACCCTGGGAGGACTCATGTGATGAGGCATTTGAGAGGAAGAGCTCAAAGTATGCTGACTTGGTAAAGGACTGTAGGCAGGAAGGTTGGAATGCTTGGTTGTTTCCTGTAGAGGTGGGGGCCAGGGGATTCCCAGCTCAATCTGTATGGAGAATGTTTCAGAAGATTGTTATTACAGGGACCAAGAGAAAGACAACAATCAAGCGTTTGGCTGAAGCTGCAGAACGCGCTTCTTGCTGGTGTAAACGAGTAGTGCCAACCTGGAGTCCAGGTAACAGCGAATAGTGATTGGTCACTACTGACCCCGTTACCTGAGGGCGTAGTGACGTAGGGGTTTAAACGCTCCAATGAAGGTTTAGACACCTGATGACGCTAGTCGCTAGTCTCCAAGAGCCTCCCATTATCAGTTTATATCTTGACTGAAGCAGCAGTTAGTGTCATACAGCATCAGTAGTAACTGTATTATGTCAACGATTTTTTTTTTCAGACAGAAGTTTGCGTCCATCCCTCTACCGACCCGATGAAGAAGGAGGATTTCTTTCCGTATGCACTTGGAAAAAAGGTACAACCATTTAACGTGTATGAGGGTTTATAAACTTTCATATAGCAGAGTTGATAAAAAATTATTTAGATTAGAAATTTGTATCTACTTCGTGAATGATTATGATAGCTCAAATAAACACATACACAATCTATCAATATATAAATATTGTGATTCAAGAAATGATTTTTGCATAACTGGGATAGACATGCTGAGACGAAAAATATCGCTAGCAACCTCATAATTATATCGCGTCATTAACCTTCCTAATCGACATCCAACTCAATGTTCAATTTTCGGAACTCCTCGGATAATTAACAAATCATCTCATTTATGAACGGAGGGGAAAGTAAGCAAATATCTAGGTTGCCAGGTCAAAAAAACTTTCAAAAATGCGCACGTTAGTTTTGAGAACTTTTTATTCCATATATTTTCTTTCGATGAACAAAAGGTCGCGATACTGACATCTTTTTTGTCTCATATATTTTCTTTCAGTGAACAAATTGTCGCGATACTGAAAGCAAAACTGCATCAGATTCATGCGGGGAATGATTGTATCGATAACGGAATTACCCGAGGAGCTCAGATTGAGAGACCTCTGCCACCAGAAAAAAGTTCGACAAATGAGATTTGAACAAATTTATAATAATTGCTAAAACTAAAAATATAGTTTTACTCATATGATTAAGTCTAAGGCGCAATTACAATTTTAGACATAAAATGATTTTATTTCGTTACCTTCAGGTCATATTTTCGTTTTTTTATTAAAAAAGTACTAGTGTTTTATTCAATTTTATATAAAAGCGTGTCATTATTTAAAATCATTAAAATTGTAGCACAAAACAACATTTACTTCCAAATTGTTTTTGATGTTCATGATATTAACGTTGTTTAAATAATGGGTGTCCAATATTTGTGTCATGTTATCTTTGCATCACAAAGTGCTTAAAATTAGATATAAGCCTTTGAATGGCTATTATTGTTTACATATATTGCTGTAAATGTATTACAATTTGTTGTATGAGGTCTGTATGTTGTACGTCATCACTTGGATCGTTTTGGTCAATCTGACCTCGCTTTTTGACGTTTTTAGTTGCCAAGGCTTTCATTTCATGTACACATTATACATATTTTGATACCTCATTGCAATTACTATTATGTTGCTTCCTGCAGGTGCATATCTTAACTGTAAGCTGTCCCCTCAAACCACATGTAAGCACCCAACTGGTTTTATTGCTAGTTGACTAGTTCAATGCGGGTAGCAGTGTTTAATTTTTATATGTGTATATGTGTCTCGTCTTAGTAGTTTCGTCACTTTTGCAAGTATTTATATGTGTATGTGCCTTATCTAGTGAAAGTGCAAAGTTTAATATATGTGGTAATTCTCAAAGTACGACTCAATGCAGTTTCTTGCATTATGTTTTAGATATCTATGTAATGTGACGTAGGTGTGTATTGTACACTAAGCTGTTTATCGTTTATTACCTAAAACCTTTAACGCAATTTTAAAAGAGCAAGTCATATACTCCATTCATTCACTTATTAATAATTTGATTTTATTAGTTCTGAAGTAATCTTTCATTTTTGCATTGCCTTATTAAAGAATTTTATGCCACACGGACTAATCCAACTGGAACCAATCGTTCTGGAAAGTTAAATCAACAAATCAACAAAATTTAGTCAAATATTATTTCATAAAAGCTAGCTTACTGAAATTGCGTAAAGACTTAAGTGTAAGAATGAAACAAATATCACCCACTCACAAATTGCTCAATTTTTAACCCTCTTGACCCTCTTGTGTAAATGTTGTCTGTTGCATCTAACAGTATGTCAGAGGTGTCTACTTAGTCATTTTCCATGGGACTTGGTAAAATTTATTCATCTTTTCTGTTGGCGTGTGCGGAAAGTTCCCCCAGTCTTCCGACTTTCTTAATACTTTTTAACCGTTGCTCTCTACAGGCACCGCCGCTCCCATTAGAACTAGCTTTATACACAAGAAATTGTAAATTATGTAGTCTATTAGTGCATGCAAATCTTAATATCATTGTAGTTTCTCTTTTTACATAATCCATATTATTGTGTGGTGAAAGCAAGTGCATTTTCAAGTAACATAAAATCGAAAAATAATTAAAACAAAATAATAAACACATTAGCAGAACGGTTTAGAACTTTTGTTTATCTGTCAATAATAAAAAAGCTTCTTTGAGTTTTACAAGGAATATCTTAAAAGGTATGTGGCATTGATGAAACTTTAAACTGTACGTGTTTGGGACTGTGAAGAGTATTAGACAAAGGTGTACACATTTTTTTTCTAAATAAAACAGGCTTATGTTAACACCAATCAATTACATGTTAATAAATTAAAAATATTTACACTGTTAAACTAACGCTTACTCTGATAATAAAGTATCTTCTTTAGTAGTAATAAAACGAGAACATACATTGTTTTTAACCTATAAAATGAGGTTTGCGAATGATTGTTAGATTATTGTTTTCATAACTAATTAAATATCAGTTAAATGTCTTTTGCAATATACACATGCTTTATAGAATAATTTAAGGAAAAAGCTTACTTTACACTGAAACTCTTAGAACCTAACGATGTGCGTTTTAATTCTTATAGAGCTAGATCTATGACAAAAAGGGTTGTCTGTTTACACAGGACTTCAGTGGAGTGGCGTTGCAGACATTGCCGATTTGTTCCAAATACTAAAATACTGATAGTTCGCCTTCAGTGGCAGACTTAAGAAGTTTGTTTCTTGTATAGATGGGCAATCTGATGAATATGAATAAATTCTACCAACGCGAGCCGCTTTGATATTTATCAAGGTTTTACTTGCATCGGCATCCATTATAAGGACAAAGGTGAGGTTAGACAGCTATACCAAAAACAACAACAGATCAATACCATCGAATCGATTAGCCTTAGCGCTATTGAGGGTTAATAATTATTTATATTTTCTCATTATGTGTGTTTGATAAGACAGTTCTCATATTGCCAATTGTCAACTGTTATTTCACCCAAAGCCTCGAGTAAGATGAAATGTAAATCAAAAAGAATGCTACATAAGCGTCGCATTGATATAATTTTTGTGTGATTGTTTTACAATATAAGGTTTAGAAACCGAAAATTAGTGTTGATCTATTGTGAGTATTCGAAATATTGAAATTAACAAATACACAGTACGTTTTCAATAAACTTTGAATGTACTTTCCGTTGTTATGTCAAATGATGCTAATCATTTGCAAATGGAATTTGATATAATTTAGACAATTCGATATATACCTTGACCAAGCACTTTTTGTTTGCCACAAAAATCATTTCCAATCGTTTGTTCTATGTTCTTTTATTTAAATAGTTAAAAACGCTAATAGGCCATGACATGTGATGAATATTATTAGATATCAGAAAACGTTTTAAAAGGAGTTAACGTTTTGTGTGTGTGTTTTTGTTGATTGTATTGTGTTTTTGTTGTTGTTGTTTCTGTTTTTGTTTTGTGGTTCTTTACTGGTTTTACACATACTTTTCCTTGGAAATAATTAAACAAGTGTGAAGTGGATTGCATTGCTAGGTCGAGCGATCTATCCGCATGTGTGCAGAGATTTTGGAAATCAGTATGCAGAACGATAAAGCCTTAAATGTTAGCGATAAAATGTACGAGTAGAAATGGAATATTCAAGTACGTCTAACGTTTTACCTTCACTTTCCGACTAACATGGTTTAAAAATAAGCAACATAAGACATGGGTTTTAATTCAACTTTGAATATTGATAAATGTCGTAAAAGAAACATGTGATAGTTTTAGATTTTTTTATAAAATTCAATCAAAACATAATATAATGGTTAGCTTTTACCAGTGAGAATACTCAGGTTTTTATTTTAATAATCATTGCAATAATACAGGTACCAAAAAGGCACTAATGACTGTATAAATTATAGTATAAACATGGCCGATATACGATAAATATCATTCTAATGATATTGTACTTAAGTAAATGTAATAATATTATACAGTCATCATTTTTTCGAGGTTTATTCCTATGAGCTTAGCATTAATACACATTTATTTTATGTTTGCGATAGTGATGCTAAAACTATAGAAATACTAGTGACGAGGGACGAATGACTATATTGAATTTATTAACATTTTTCCAGGAAAAGGATTTCACCAATTGTTTTCACAAACTAAGTTAAAAATTTCCAGAAATCATTTTGAAATTACCAGTTGTGCGTAGTTAAAAAGACATTTTTTACTAGAATTTTTTTTAATATTCAGAAGTCAGCATAATGTCTAGCATTTTATCTGAGAATTTCTTTAGTAAACTACATAATTTAAAAAAATGTAGTGCCATTTGTGTTATTTAAAGCGGAAAAGGTACAGGCAAAATAAATGAAAAACATGTTTTTCCATTGTAAGATAAATTTTGATTTCAACTGGTGGACAGTCAACAAAACTAGAATGAATTCTGTTGACCCTAGTGGTTGAACATACAGAAAATTGCAAACTCCTACACACTCTGAGAAATAATGAGCAAATTATTTTAATTAACCTTAACTAATGTCTCAATTCTCTTTTGGGTGAAAATAAAAACGAATCCGTCCTTGTTTTATAGTTCGTACGTAAAAAATCAAACCTCCCCGTGTATGTAATCTATACTGTCATCTAATGTTGTCACACGCTGAGAAATAATGTGCAAATTATTTTAATTAACCTTAACAAATGTCTCAATTCTCCCTTGGGTAAAAGTGAAAACGAATTCATCCTTGTTTTATAGTTTGAAGGTCGTAAAAAATTTCCTGTGCATGTAATCTATGTTGTCATCTTATTAATCCTATCAGGATTATTAAGTGTATTACCTTTTGACATAAATTAGACTTTGGTAACTTAACTCCCTTTACACATGAACAGGTTGCTACAACTTTTTACACTTCTTGTCATTTTGTACCTGATTTTAGACCGTTCCACAGCAACTTTAAGACCGCTTTGCCGACTGACCGTTCCACAGCAACTGTTAGGTTTTTCTCTATTCAATATTATGTTTCATCATAGTTTTGATTAACTTTTACATTTGACTGGCTTGTGAATACCCTGCTCTGTGCCTTTTCAAAGATTTTATATATGCAATAAGCCTAGGACCTTGTCATATATTAATAGGAATTACGAACATGACGCCACTACGAACCATATTAAAATGATTAAAGCACTATAACCTACGAAAATGGGGATGACTTTTATACATAATACTTTTATTTCTATATTACTGTTCATCCGACATCAAGTTAATTATTGTTTTAATGCAGACGAGAGCTTTCTTTTATTTTATTGTTGCAACTTGCATTTGTTTGACAATTGCTTTGGGAGCTTTCTTTTTAGCTTAATCTGAAAAAGACGCTTTTAAAAAAATATTATAATTGTATTATAATTGTGAGTCCTTCATTCATTGTTTAATGCGCATAAAATGCCAAATTATTTCTAACACTGTCACTTTGTTATCCTCCGATTATTTTTTTTAAAAATAAACGTGCCTACTTTTTCACTTGATATAGGTGGGTACATCATATGGTGCATATATGTTACAGAAACCTAGTTTATAATTGGTGATAAACACAAGCAGTTGCGACATTTGTTTTTATATATATAAGCATACATTTTATTAAAAAAATAATTCAGCTTTAATTATTAAAGCAATTAAGTTCAATTAAATGTGTTTCTTATTTATAAACTAAAAAGTAAATGTGTTATCTTGCTTGCAAGTCTACCATCTTTCACTTGACTCCAAATTGTCATAAAATTCACAAAAATATCTCATAAAGTCAATGTATTAATGATGTTATTGTTTTAATATAATAACTGTAATGTATTTGAATAAAAATAATATTACGAATGTTTAAGAGTAAAACACTAACATGGCAAAAAATATAAATATAATTGACTTTGAAGTAAGTGATGTTGATTAATACAACTATCCTACTTGAACAAGTCGGTCGATCATCATTTTTCATTGACCCACCATTAAAATTGTTGCTGTATTATGTCCATTGTTAACCTGTTATTTAATTTATCAAGAATAAGAAACACAGTTTACATGATCTTCCTCGAGACAATTAAAGTTCAGTAGGATATTTAATAAGTTATATAGATATTAATATAAGAAACAAATATTTTTAGATATGTACCCATAATGATAAGTTACTGATAAAAGATTCACAGTGCGTAAATACTGCATTTCTATTATACTTTTGCGCTTTATATCGAAACTAAATACACAAAATGTTCAAATACTTTTATGACAGTGCCGTAACGTGTTGGTATATTATGTGGAATTGAGGTATAGTCGTTTTCAACAGTAGAGATGGCTGATTACGGTATTGGCTTTTCCCTTCGCCGGTCAAGGTGTGAATCTCACTTAGTGTCGAGAGAATTTATATGCTTTATTACTGCTGTTTTTTTAATTCATCTCAACAATTTTATCAAAGTGGGTAATGCTAGCCTAATATTCAACAATAAATCATAGCATTTATTAAGATACCACTGACTTTACTCACATTGAATGTATGTAAAAAGAAGGTACGCCTTTTACTTTAGCAAAGTTCCTGTCAGTTAACATGGACTATTTCATTTAGCCAAATTTTACGGATTAAATATAACGTCGTTACCGTTTGGATTTTCTTTTTATGCATAAATCGAATTTATTTTTAGCTTTATTTGCAGAATGTCTCCATAAAAAGACAAGTTGAAATAACCGAACTAAATCTATCAAATAATCAAATATACATACCAACATAGATCCCTTCGAACTGTATTTCTTTCTATGACTCATACCGTCTCCTGGATTGTGAGAAATATATTTCAGAAATAGGCACCCTGCCAATGACAATATCAGAAAAAGAGTTGTGGCGTTGATGTTTGGGGTGTATGAATGAAAACCCATTTGCAAATAGTAAAAGATAACCCATTTATTTTCTCTTCTATTTCCATAAGCATTGTCTGTTGCTGCTCACAAAATTATAGAAGTATTTACAACAGTTATTATCAAGACTTTGTTCTATATCAACCCACTTTAATTAACAATGACGTCAAAGTTGCACAGGCCACAACATCTCTTAGTTTTTTTTATTTTAAGGAACACGTGTCAATATAATAAGTTTGACATGAATGGACAAGACAAGAAACACAATTATAATTTAATGTAAACATTATGTTAATCTAATTACTCGATTACAATTATTCTTATCATATCAATTGGTGCTTGCATTCAGTAAGGGTTCGGTGTTGAAAAGTTTCTGTATTGGAAAGATGTTTTAAAGGAAATGTATGAACAAAAAGCGATGAAGAATGAAATTAAATACAAACAATGATTGTATGATAATGGCTTAAATCTCCCCTGCATGTAATTTAAAGTGTCATTTAATTCATCCTATAAGCATTGTTACGTGTTGCATTGATGGACTTTGGTTCCTCAATTCCATGTTCACCTGACCAGGATGCTACAACTACTTACACTTCTCTGGTCATGTTTCTCTTGATTTAAAGGTTTATTGCATTGATGGACTTTGGTTCCTCAATTCCATGTTCACCTGACCAGGATGCTACAACTACTTACACTTCTCTGGTCATGTTTCTCTTGATTTAAAGGTTTATAAGTTTATTTCATTTACTATCTACACTTTGTGAAGGTCTTCTGATCGAAATAATACCTATCTCTCTTGAAAACACTATGTGGACATTATTTTTCAATGACTTCACTACTTTCGTAATAACGTATCAAACAAAACGTCAGCGCTTGGACATTAATTCAAATAAATCTGTTTTCTTTTCATTACTTGCATTTGAGAAATCCATCAGGAAGTGCGAGGTTATAATTCTCTAAAACCGGCTTAAGCACTTCAGTCGGCCCCTATTGCCAACTGACCGTTCCAAGGCGGTAAATGTCGGGTTTGCTCTTTTTGTTATATGACTCATCATAGATATGTTCTTACTTTTACATTTGGCTTGCATGTGAATACCTTTGTCCTGTGCCTTTTCAAATTTTTGTATATGTTGCTATGCTCACAGGACTTTGTCATATATATTTTTAAAAGAAATTCAAGTTTAACTTAAAACAATATTGATGAAAACACTAAGCAATACCACAAACGTTCCACAAGTGTTCGGCGATGTTTTGGAATGTTGCTGTTGTAAAAATAATACTTAAATAGCTTGCATTCGTTAGAAATGATGATAGTGAAGCAGAGTTTAAGCCGTTTTAACTGCACGATGGAATTAGTTGCGCCTTAAGCGATATCCATTTTCAATTACTTCTGTGTGGTTTATATATTTTCTTATTAACCAGTTTTCAATTTTTAAAAACATAAGTTTCATAGTTTTATTTACAAAATTAGTGTTTGCTTTGTTAACAAATAAAAGTTGCACTTTATCTACATTTTCTAATGTAAACATGGGCTGTGTTCAAACCCCTTGCATACACCAGAAAAACTCAGATGGGTGTTTCGAAGTTGGAAGATACAGGTTAAGATTTTTTCATATGCTTTATTTTAATTGGTCTTTTCGCACGTAAACTTTTGTTGTCCATTTAAACCAATTTAAAATATTATGATTCAGGTGATATATAAAACAATAAAGAAATAAGACATAAATCTAGCAACTTAAGTTAGCATGCAGCGAATGACACATTGCTTATTTTAAATGAATGGATATGAGACGTAAACAAGTTTGTGCCATCTTTACGATATTTCTTGCTAGAACATATAGGTCGGTATGCAGGGAGATAAACACTTTATAGTATATGTGTACTATCCTTGTTCACTTGCAGACTACCACAGACAGCAATAATACCAAATGACTTCGTGAAATTTAGTTAAAACCATTGTTAAATAGTAACTAGGATACATGTCTGCTGTTTACACTATTTCTTTAAATTATTATTGCAACAAACATTGATCAGGATATTTGATGCTATACATGCACGTATACAAACTTATAAATGTATATACTGGTTATCCGTGGCCGAGCGGTCAACGTTCTTCACGGCCCCTTTGTGTTCGAATCGATGTATCGAATAACCTTAGTTATTTTTAACTTTAATGATTGTCAGTTATTACTTACATATAAAACACACGTGTCTTGATAAGATAAGACATTGCAGAAATATAGAAATAAAAATACCTTACTGAATAAAGTTACTATTTCCTAAATAAATCTGATCCATTTTGTTGACGCTTAACTAATTGATTCTCAATCTTTCTCAATTCATTTTTATCGCCTAGCAATGCATTTTTTCTAATAGCTTTTTTCATGAATTCAATTATATCATTGACATCATATTTAGACTTTATTATTAACATACCATGATTTAGATTAGTACACAAGTGAATAAGTGTAAAAAAAAGACTCCACAAGTATGCTCGTTTAATGAGCCATTTGAAGGTTAAAACAATGATATGATTAGCCTTTAAAGGGATCTCAAAAGCCTTATATAAGTGACCCCCCCCCCCATTTATTGCCCCACCCAGCATGTGAGGGCATCTGTTTTCTGATAAGCCAGGCTGCCACAGTCTGTAACGATGTGTCTGTCACACAGGTATTGTTCAAGATCCAAGTGTATATTCACAGTTTGTAAAGGAAAAAGTTGTGAATATACCAATTACGCAATCCAATATATATATATATATATATATATATATATAAATATAAAAATCTTTATTTGTTTTCTTTCTTACTTTGTTGGTTGATTTTGTTATTTCTTATACATTTTGTTATTTCTTTCATTCTTTTAGTTCTCATATATATTTAAAGTTATATTTTATTTTGATTTGTAAAATGTAACGAAACGTTTCTAACAAAAGCAATTTAAAAAGTCATTCATTGTCAGTATAATGTCTTTCAGAGTCATTTTGAATACTAAAACTTGTATCTCTCATGTATTTTCAAAATTAAGTATTTAGCTATGAAATAAATACATAATCTTGCAGTTACAAAATTGACACCTAGTAATTAATGCAATAAAGAATTTGTAAGGGATCATATAGTAAACAACCCACATTATCACTAACAATAATGTTTGTGGCTTTGTGTAAAACTAGCCTACTGTCTCACATCCATACTAGCAGGTAATTTAGTTTTGCATTAACCCATCAGAGGTATTACTGTGACAGTCTAGTACTATGTTGGCTAAAGACTCCCTGCAGTGATGACCAGCAATTAGCAGGTCTGGTCATATCATGTGGGGACCTGGCTCAGTGGGATACCACATTCCTTTCGAGATGCCTTTAAATAGCTAGATGAAAAGCTTCAGCACATCCACTGATAAATCTGTCTAGTTTTGCTAGAATTAAACCATCATGGCCGTCAATAGACCGATGCTTGTTTTTTGTTTGCATATGAAAAACGAGATCTGCACTTTGAATTATCAACAGTCGCTTAGAATAAACTATTATTCAATTTCGAAAAATAAACGAAAATTATATTTATTATCAAAACAGTAGGGTGCAGGCAAAAAGTACATATTATTTGGCATTTTTTAATTATCATGTAAGAAGTATCATTACTTAGTAAATCTGGTACAAAACTGTGCCCAGGAAACACTCAGAACTACAGAAAGAAAATGTACATTATGTGTTCAAAGGCCTTCTGATATTTACATCAATACACATATCAGACAAATGTTAAAACTTCGAAAGTGTTATATGTTACCAATAATATTTAATATATAGATGTTTAATCCACTGCCACGAGTCATTTTCATTCGTCGGACAATGTTTACATGCGTTTAATTTAGTGACGACTGGAGTCGTCCGTCGCTTCTTTATTCAAACTTGCACTTCATATAGAGGCAAAAATCGCCCGTACGCTGTGCTTTGAAGATTCTGTTAAAAACGTCAGATGCGTTCTACGTTGTTTTTGTCTTAGAAAGGAAAAACATGTTTTTGTTTTTAAATTAAATTGTAATCTAAAGTCAGATCTAAATATGGGTTATTCGATGACTGAAAGTAAAAACATATTGCATAAATGTAATTTAGAATAATCTTCCCGCAGAGTTTCAGTTTGTTTTTATTTTATTGATAATATTTCTCTCTGATTATTCATCAGTTATGTAGGAGGATGAGGTAATTATTCTTTTAGTGGAAAAGCCATTCATATTTCAGAATAGAAACAATTTGTTTGTTGTTGTTAGTTTGTCTTTTTTGTAGCAGCTGCAATATTCAGATTTAACGTATTTAGCATTTATCTTTGGACGTTTGAGTCTTACCTATACATTGCTATGGTTTTGCTTGTAGTAAAAGCATACAATAAAATCATATTTTGACTACTATGAAAATAGAGCTGGTATTTTTATTTTCGTTACGTTTATTCCATAAATGCAAAATCTTAAACATTAATTTGCATTGTGTCATTAATAATTATGTTGCTAAATTTCCATAGATTACCTAAAGTTTTAAACTGTTCTGGAGTCTGGTATGACATTTTTGTATTCCATAATATTATTTTAAAATGTATTTAAGTACAAAAAGACAGATCTTGATGGTCATTTTGGCATGGATTTGTATATGGCAATCAGAGTTCAGTAAATTTCAACCCACGCACGTTGTTATAGTTTGGAATACAAAATATAATTCAAAAGCAAATGGAAGAAATGTACCTATAGGAACGTATTTATAAAGCATTCTATACACAGTGGGAGTTTATTGCCTTTAACATACTATACTAAGTTTTGTCGAAAATAAATGCTTAATTAAACTCCCAAATACGCCGAATTAGGAACCATTGCTTAAATGTGTCTTGCAATGTCTAAAAGTGCGAGTAATATGCTTTGTAATAAAAATTACTTAAGGGAAAACGCATTTGCGATTTCAAAATGTACGCATTTCATTTTAATACAATGCTTTTGTATGATCTATTCACCTGTTAAATATTTCGGTAAAAATATCAGGAGAACTGCACTATAATAAAATGAAACACATGTAGACGATTGTATATGAAATGATCCATCCAATTATTTTTTAAAAATATTCCATAGCATCGTTTCCGATACAAATACATTCATGACTATATCATAATTAATTTTTGAAGCAATCACTTTAAGTAAAGAACACAACTGGGTTTCTTATTTCACATTTCCTACTTTTTGAACATTAATGTACTTTTAGAATAATTATTATTACAACTGAAGTATTTTTGTTAATCGATTTAAAACTTTTACTCAGCACTAAAACTGCAGTATATTGCTTCTCATTTCTGGTAATTTATGGTCAGCAAAATGTATTTTTATATAAAACATAAAACTAATATGTACGGAAATAAATGACATGAATGGTAAAGAATGTATTACCGTGTAACCATCGTTTCGTATTATTTTAGTGCATTTAGCTATATTGATATGGAAACAATAATTGCTTTAGCCATTTTAGAAAGTCGACAGCAGATATTAAACATATATGTTAGTCATTCTCACGATATAATGTAGTAAGGACATTTAGATTTAGATATTCTGTCTGATGCTATGGTCACATTACCAGAAATGCCGCCGCGCGGCGACTTGACGGCGAGTTTTTCGTGAAATTCGTCCGGTGGCAGCGCGGCCGCTGTCGACACCGCGCGGCGGCAGTCCTCTTTTAACACGTCGCGCGGTGGCTGTCGAGATTATAACTAAAAGTTAAAATTTAAATGTCGCCGCGCGATTTTCCTCCCAAATTCGAAATTGCGCGGTGGCACGACGGCGACATTTCAGAGTGGCGCGGCGGCAGCGCCGCGACCGTGCAGCAACTGGTGGGAGGCAGCGCGATTATGGCCTCGTCCAGGATTCTGGACCGCCCCCTAGACTGCGCGGCGATCGGGCGATTCCCAACTGCCACCGCCCAGCCACCGCCCTACTGTGGCGTCGGCGTCGGGCTGTTGCCGCGCGATTTAGTAAAATCGCGCGGTGGCTGGGCAGTGGCTGCGCGGTGGCATGCCGGCGGCTGTTCATATTGGAATGCTATCCGACGGCTACCGTGCCGCTATCGCCGGGTAGCGGCTGCCGCCGTGCACCATGTATATATAGGGATGTGGTGAAGTCCAGCAACAATCGTTACCATGGCACTGATACCACCACAGCGACTCCAAGACCTGCGCATTGCGGAACTCCGTTGGAGGCTGGATCGACTACAATGACGGCAGAACTTCGTGGTTGCTGCTCTTCTTTTGGAAGAGCAGCGGCGTGCACAACAAAGACGGCGAAAAAGAACTTGTTGGGTCAAGCCGTGGCTGCAGCGAAGAGCTTTCCTGGGCCAGTACGAGACGCTAATGAACGAACTCAGGATCGAGGACCTTTTTGCGGGTGGTTTGCTATTTGACACTTTCTTCGGCGCCATAACGCTTGATTGATTATAAATGATTGACTATGCATGAAACTCGTCAGGTATATATACACCCTTAAAAATGAGCTGCCGTCGCGCTGCCACCGGCCGGGGGCAGCGCGGCGGCAGTTGAAGCTGGCTGCCGCCGCGCGGCAGCAGTCAGTTTTGGGCTGCAATCGGACTGCCACAGCCCGGCGGCAGTCCATGAATTGGCTGCCGCCGGGCGGTGCTAGCACTGTCACCGCCCGATTTTCTTATGACGTCAGGGCCTACCGGAACCTTAAAAACTAAATGTCGCCGCGCTGTCGTCGGGCTGTCACCTTTACATTCATGACCACTTTCCCGATTCGCACATTTTCGGACGGCGGCAGTCCAATCCAAAATTTTCCCGATGTCATACTAATCGCGCGGTGGCAGCTGGTAATGTGACCGTAGCATAAGCAAACACTCACATCATAGTGTCAATGCTTTATAAAATAATCCAACAACTGTAAGCTCTGTAAAACCGCTTTAAGCACACCAGTCGGTCCATATAGCCGACTGACTGTTCCAAAGCGGTAATTGTTGGGTTTGCTCTTTTTGCTAAATGACTCATCCCCGATTTTTGCTCTTACTTTTAGATTTGCCTTGCATGTGAATACCTTTGTCCTGTGCCTTTTCGGGGTCTTGTATATGTTGCAATGCTCATAGGACCCTGTCATATATTCTTGCATGTCGTTACTAGTTGTGTATACACACGACAGAGAATGTCGGATATAATTCAAAGCAGCAACATTGGCATTATGACAAAATGTCAGTGAGAAGGTCTATGCCAAACGAGTACCAATTTTGTAATGTCAGTTTACGTTGTTCCATATTATCCTGACATCTACTTAAGCAACACTCATATTCTTCGATTGGATTTAACTTATTTCGTTGTGTTGCTCTTCTTAATTGAACCAAAACGTTAATTTTTTCCCCAGTATGAAGCATACACTCTCATGTGATAGCATGAAATGTAAATTCTGGAAAAGGCAACCTGCCAATGATTTAGCATAAAGAAACATTATTTGCTCGGTATTTGAATGAAATACATTAACCATTCACAAAGAGTTTAACCAATAACTATTTTATTTTTCCTCTTATCTAAAGGCTATTGCCGATTGCAACCTTATATGAGGATATTTACAACATTTTAACAGCACAGAGGCTAGACTATCTTCGTCTATTATTTTTGGTGTGGGTGGAATTATTATGCCGTTTACCAAACTTCTTGACGCGTTGTTATCATGGGCACTATGCAACTTCAGCAATTTTCAATATTCCTCCGCTGATTGTACAATGCCCTTAAGATAATATTAATAATATGACTATTTAAGACTCATTTATTTTGACTTGTATGTCGTTTACAATCGTTCCAGATATTGCGTGAAAAGAATAATTCACAAGTAGTGAAAATAGCATATTTACATAAAATACTCATGTCAGGTCCTTCTCCGTAGGATTCTTGGCAAAGTTAACATATGTGTTCATTTTATACACATAACTTGAAAGCTTAACTATTTATATACTTATTTCTATAGGTGTTAAAGTTTATAAAATAAAAATCAACACTAGCTGACCAATGTACGAAGAAGTTTTCTCAAGAAAAAGATATCATAGCCAGATATGATTAACATTAACTCTCTCAGCATCCACTTCCTAATTCCCATTCATAAATTGCGTATTCAGACTGTTGTCAAGTTGTCAATATTAAACTGCTGTATTGTCAATATCGTTGTCTGGTAATGTAATTGGTAAATAAGAATATTATTGATAGTATTCATAACACAGGCTAAGACTAAGTATGTAGTTTTGAAGACTGATGGACAATCGACAAACGGTAGATGAATGCTGTTTATAAATCAGGGTTAATATTTAATCGGCATAATATGATTTAAATGTGCATAGAGTATTAATTGAGCATCTTTTCTTTTGTAGACTTGTGCCATTTTATGCGTAGAGTTACAGTGAGACTTGTCATTTTATTTATTCTATTAGGATTGTTACGTGTATTGTTCTTTCTTGTTTCTCAATTTGATCTTCATGTGAATAGGATGCTTCACCTGTTTACAATTCTTCTCTGATAATTTTTTCATTAATTACAAGTTTAACTTACTATCAATAATTTGTTTAGTTCTTCTTTTGGAAATGATACTTCCCTCTCTTCTAGGTACTATGCGGACATTATTTTTCTTTTACATCACTAACGACGTAATAACTTATTTCAGAAAACGTCAGCGCTAGGACACATTTTATTCAGATATATCGGTTTTCTTTTAATTGCTTGTATTTGAGAAACCCATAAGGAAGTTCGAGGTAAGAGCACTGTCAAACCGTGCTGAGCATCCCAGTTGGCCCCATTTGCCGGTTGGCCGTTCCAATGCGGTAACAGTTGGGTTTGCTCTTTTTTATTCAATGACTTATCATAGATTTGTTCTTCCTTTTACTTTTGACTTGCCTATAAATACCTTTGTCCTGTGCCTTTTCAAATTTTGGTACATGTTGCAATGCTCATATGACATTGATAGATTTTCTTTACTAGTTGTGTCATATAATTCCACTTGTTTTTTTTATTCAATACATCCATTAAATATTTGGTATATTACACTAATGTAATAGAGCTTCTTGATGATTTGACCATCGACGTCATCAAAATGCAGATCATCGCATTCCACTATATCTCTAAGTATTAATGTTAAAAAAATATGTGATAAAAAAGAATCTGATAAGTAGAAAACATTTCATTATATTTGTTTATTACGATTAAATAAGCTTGAAAATGTATTTCAATATATCTCAAATGAATGATTTTACACAGTGAATGTTTGTTTCCAAGATTGTGCAGGCAGAAGCACACCTTAGGGCCCTTTGTACCTAAGGTTAGTTTCTAAAATACCTGATACATCTTGCAAATTGTTTACTTCTAATTTTAGTTCTGAAAATTAATATGAACATGAGCTTTAAGAATAATAACATTTAAGAACTAACCATTTCATTACAACAATATACGTAAACCGATTTACAATAACTGAAAACTTATACCTCATAAGCTACCCTGAATTGGTCTCTATTTTCGTAATTCTGTTCTTTTTTGTAGTATGAGCTGTGTATATAACTGTAAGATGTTGCTCTATCATAAAGCACTAACCGTTGGTATTGTTTCCGAAATAGAAAAAAAACTAGGAACAAGAAAAAGTCTTGTTTAACTTGCATTTTATTTATTTTATCGGAACATTATACATTCTTCACCTCGTACACTTTGTTAAAACATACCTTCAAAATCATTTGCCGGTATGTAAAAAACAATTTCGATAATTATCATGTTTCAATTAATATAATATCAATAAAACAGGCGTATCTTAACAATTTATTTAACCGCTAGTTAATTTGTCCTAGCACATAGTGATCAACCAGGTCATACAAAGAATTCTTGTATGAATGAATGAATGATAGAAGAAAATTTTTAAATATAGAGAATTCGTTTAAAACAAACGAAAGAAAAAGACGTGAATCTCAAAAAAGAAATATGATATGATACTTCAATATACTTTGGTGATCCTTTACTTAACTATGGCGCATTGTAATATGTAGTTTTGTCCTAAAACGTACTGTCCGTTGGTGTGAACAATAGATCCCACATCCCATTTTCAGACATGAAAAAAGACAGCCGTATGTATGATTATTTCCTATAGTTTCGCTTTTAGTTCTCTATTGTCAATAAACTGAAAGTAAATCAAAAGTACTGCAGTATTTATGTGTCTTTTGTTGCTTAATAAAGTAATTAAGCAAGTCTCTATATATAACAACAATACAAGTACTTTTCTATTTTAGTCTTACTGCAAACGTTCATTATTCTTAAATTAATCAAAACAATATTTTTCACTGAGTTTCTCAAAGTAAAGAAAAAAGTGCAGGTTATTTAATGGTTGTTATACACAACTAAATAATTGCACTTTTTATGTTCAAAAGGATATGTTTTTGTTTGTAATTCAATCATTGTATCTTGAAGATTGTAAACGGTACTTTTATAGTTATGCGTGGAACAATATTTAATTAAAGTGTAATGTTGCTGCCTATTTTATCCCGAGGTTCATTATACTTGGAGATATGGACAAGCATTATCAATACTAAGGTAAATGTGATGTCTTTGTAACAAAATATCATTTACAGTCTTTCCTTTTTATAACAATGGTTATATTTTCTGTAGACCGTACATTTAACTGAATATAGAACAGTACAATTAGAGGTTTAACTAATTGCTACGGATCTATGCACTGCGTGCACAAATTCTAGCAAATTCTTTACAAATGCGTTAGTATGTAATAGACTCGTTGTTTGCCAAATGTTAAACATCTTTATCTAATGTTACTATAAACTTCCATAAGTGCGGCAGCGGAAACATCGCACAAGGATAAAAAAATTAATCCATCACTGCATAACGGCATACGGAAATGTTACGACATTAGTGATGCGAATTTTCAGTAAACTATCATTAAGTGTTTGCTTCCGGACAGGTACATGATGATAAAAGGACACAAAATCTCAGTTTATGTTAGCAATCCCAGATTTTCACGTAAAAGTATGTTGTTGAAAATAAAATCAATTTGTATTAAATTGTAAGAATATAGGATGTAACATACCTGTAATGGCTTGACTATCTGTTCTTTTTTATGATAATTGTCTGTCATAAAGTTCAGTTAATTTGTTCTTTATTTATAAGAAAGTCATTTATAACCGACCTTGTTGTTGGTAGGGATATTCTGCTGTTAGATGGAGTGTTCTTGTTTAAAACAGCGAATGCATACAAATTTCAAAGATGCTTTAGTTTTAAAGCCAGTATACTCGATTAGACATTTTGATTGTTGTATTTCTTAATAACTATGTTAGTTTGCCTGTTTGAAGGTACATAGACATCTGTATAATCTATGTTCACAGCAGAATCTATATATGGATTGATTTACAAGATTTAAGCTTTCACTATTGCATTATTTAAATTAAAGCGAGTTGTTGTTGAAAATGTCTTAACAATATAGCAGCTGTTCTGACAGACATTGCAAGACTTTGGAATGTAAGACTTATTCTGATTGGCTGTGGTAATGTCTATCTGAACTCCCACTGGTTGATAGACAATGTCAAGCATTCAACATCTATATATGCCGACGGACACTAAAGTATGGAGCTAATCTCAATTTAAAAAACTGCTATTATTAAAACCAAGAAAACAAATGTATTAGATCTTCAGCCATGAATAAAGAGGTATTTCTGTTTCCTTTGCCATCTGAGATGCCTGGAGAATATTAAAGCCAATTGTAGAGCCAAGTTTGCAACTGACTCCGGTTTGACACAGTGAATATCGGTGCATAAAAACCAGAAACCTACAACCTACTAACTCGGCACGCTTTTGTAAAAAAGGTATTGAATTCTCATTCTCCGATGATACTTCGGTTTAACTACGACTTATTTGCAGTCCCTTCAAGCTGTTTTTATGCCGCGGTCTTACATGTTTACTTGATGCTAATTTCATTTTGGTTCAAAATATAGCATATACTGTGGTATCATTTTATTTAGCGATGGCTTAATCTTCGCGTATTTCGCGCTCGGGCCAGTGTATAAAGACAATACAAAACTGTTTAATCTGTTCATGATATGTAGAAATCCTAGTTAATTCTGAAAAGTGAAAATTGGATGATGCAAGTAGTAACTTTTTTAATAATCTTAGCTATTCATGGGGTTGTTTTCTTGTTTTATGTTAGACCAGAGTAAGACCTGTTTAGGTCTTCAAGAATAAAAATACAAGCCGGAATATAAGAAGTAAGGGAAAATACTTTATTACGAGGCTTACACCTGGTGTATTTGGGATTAAAACTGACAGAATTGGACATTATTGTGGATTATTTTGGATTTGAAAAGAAATTTCGACAATTATTATTAGGATCAGCTTCGATTTCATATGATTTATTGCCCTTTTACATACGAAGAACGCTAAACCCACTATAGCACTTTACTAAATAAGATGTAGGCAGACTATAATAAAATATTGAGCTCAATAAGGGTAGAAAGCAGACTACAGAGAGTCTGCTCACTCGTTTCAAGTTATCTGAAACTGAACGATACGTGGCCTGCGGTGGCATTTATGGAAGCTGAGTCATGCAACTATACCAAACAGAGTTTGCGGATGAGTAAATCCCGTGTTATTCTACAACGAAAGCGTTGGTCGCGATAGATGAGCAGTAAATACGAGATAGCATTTTCCCTCTTCTGTGGAATACAGTGTGCCGCCAGTTAAAGTTTCGCTTTATATTGATAGTTTTTCTCCATTGAGTGTATATTACTTATATATATCAATGCCTCAATCATCTCCTTAGCTCAGTGGTCTCAAAATGTCGGACCAGGTTCCTTACCCGCCAAGATCTTGTTCAAGCGATGCAGTTGTAGATCACGGTTTCTAACTGGACGTATCAGCTTCCTTTGAGATTGTTTAATATTTCGCTATTACATTTAATTATACAATTACAAAAATAACGTACTCACACATGTGAACATAAATTTAAATAAATTAAAAATAAATTTTGTTCCAACATCAAAATTAAATTAAGATAACTACTTTTCCGTTAGCCAGACTGTAAATGTGGAATCCGAATGCGGAACTGCATAAGTGACGAATATAATCTTTCAGCTGCCGTTCCGGTGCTGTTCCGCTGCTGCCGGATACATGAATTCGCTGCTTTATTTGTATTTTTCAGAGTATGATGGACATATTCGATCTTCGTATCTGCAGAGACAATGTGATTAAAATCTGACAACTGGTCTCAAAAGAAATAAAATAACCCAAATTTTGAAACCTTGTATGATTCAGACAAGCTATTTATTCTAAATTTGTGTTGAAATAATCCAGATGCCGACTCCATGCCAAAGTCCATACTTGAATAAAGTTTTATTATAGATGCGCTTACGTCTAGTCTCCATGCCGGTAGCAAACATTCGTTTACCAATGATATGTTGGTAGATCTGTAATCCTCGAAACACTCCCAAGGAAAACATTAATGCATGCCTTAATTCTACCAAAATATGCTGTTTGTTTTATCTACTGACTGTAACACTATATTTAAAATATGTATTCAAAGCCTGTGTTGTTAATTTAATCCAACAGTATGATGCTTTTAACCATGTAAGACCGCGGACAATTGTCAGAGTCAGACCATAAAAGAGTAAAACCAAAGGCGCTCCACAGGTCAGCTTGAAAACCCCATCACTTGAAAGTTCTCGCACTGGACGGTGTATGAATTACGATCTTAGTCTTCATTGAACAGCATGTCGCTATCACTTTAGTGAGGACAAACATTAAATCTTATGTTATTTCAACTAGCATTATACGATATACGCCACCATTTACAGTGAGAGGGATCTGCTTAACCATCCTTAATTGCGCCATTTTTGAGATCATAGTATATATCCATTAAAACTTATCAAACGCTGACAAGCTTTTTTATATATTATTCTTAATGACCCGCGTATCAGACAGAAGATGCGTTTGTCATTTCACTCGACGCATATGTATGTCTTTTTATGACATATCCTTAAAATGATACTACTAAACATGGTTTATTGTTAAATTATCATAATTATTATTATTATTATTTTATATATTTGTTTTATTTATTTATTTATTTATTTATTTATTTATTTATATTTATTGTGCTCTCAGGCAATCCCAATCATTCTAATTATTGATAAATATTGATTTGTTGGCAATAATTGATATGGTCATTTTTATAGATGGGATTGGTTCATTTAAGTTTTGCAGAAGATTTCAGTTAATAAGTGGCTCTCGATATTAAAATTGTTTCAGAGTCTTAGACGGCAGTATACTAAATTATTTATAATAATAAAACTTTTTCTTTAGTAGTATCGTGTGTTTACATTTAAAATATAAACAAACAAATCTTATTGGTGCTTTCTGAAAAATAAATTTACAAATACAACTCGTGATTGATACAACTAATATGCTTTAGAATCCTAATTTTATGTCGTTGACTTTGATTCCTTTGGTATTGCATTATACTTTGCAACAAGTTCAAACATATATATTCTTGATTTCTTTTTTGCACACGATAATGAGAGTTTATAGTTTTTATTTACATCTGTATTATTAGAAAAATGTCAAGAGCCCAATATGTCAAACCTGATTTGGTCAGACTTACCAAAACGTATTGTCTTTACAATGACCCTTTACAAATAGCAAGTATATTGCCTCTGTGTAGACTCCTTATTATTTGAAATTAAATACAAAAAACTCCTTAGACGCTTAATTAAAATATATCCAAAAGCGCTTTTTCTGGCAATTACTAGAGACCAGAACATATGAGGGATACATTTTGTTTTATCAATAAGAATATATGACAAAGTTCTATGAGCATTGCAACATATACCAAACTCCGAAAAGGCACAAAATAAAGGTATATCACATGCAAGCCAAGCAAAAAGTAAGAACAAATTTGTGATGAATCATTTAACGAAAAGAGCAAACCTGACAGTTACCGCCTTGGAACGGTCAGTCGGCAATATGGACCGACTGGGGTGCTTAAACCGGTTTTACAGAGCTGTAACCTCGCACTTCCTTTCGTCTATTAGATTTTGTATTGTTTTTGTACGTCTCACTATTTGCATTTGAACATGTATACTCAATAATGACACGAAGAAAGCGAGAATACTTTGAATATCCAAAAATGAAGAACTCAAGTAGATAAACCCGTACGTGCTAACAATACACCAGAACGTGTATTATCTTTTCCACAGGGTGAATCATACTTCCCCTCTGATAGTATGAAATGTAATTTCTGCAATAGGCAACTTGCCAATGGTTATATCTAAAAAATTAGTTAGCATTACTTGTGTCGATATCTCTGGTGTATAAATGAAATACAATACCCATTTACAAAGTGCTTCACCAATAACCATTTGCTTTTCTTCTTATTGCCACACAAGAAGCCGATTGCACCGCTGACTAAAAGATATTTACAACATTTATAAGGCACAAATTTTATATCAATATATTATACTGGCGTGGGCGGAGATTTTCTACAATTCAGCTTTCTTGAAACGTTATTATCTTTTTCATTTTTCGATCATCATTTATTATTTCACCATGTTAAATCTGCATTCAGATAGGGGAAAATCGTTTAATTCTTTCGGGTAAAGGACTACAAGTCTAGAAACATACTCAATGGCATAAAATACATACATGAATTATCGATGTCGATATGCATTGAAAATATACGCGATAACAGAAAAAAGATGTGCCGCATTTAAGTGTTGTTTTCATCATATGTATATATAATTAAAAACTTGTTTATAGACGTATTACTATATTGTTGTTTTAAATCTATAAGGTGTATTCTAGGCAGCCAAATGAGGGGGAAATGAATTTGCCCTTTGTTCAAGAAATAAAGTCTAATTTTGCAACTCAAATCGAATTCGGTCGGACTCGAAGCAACACTTAAGTTGAGTCAGATTTTTAAATTTGTGTTCCCAAAACAATTAAAATCAACAGACTTAAATCCTTGAGTTGAATCCGATTATTGGAGACAGCACAAGCATTGGATCTGCACTTTGAATTATCAACAGTCGCTTAGAATAAACTAATATTCAATTTCGAAAAAAAAACGAAAATGAAATTTATTATTAAAACAGTAGGGTGCAGGCAAAAAGTACATATTATTTGGCATTTTTTTTAATTATCATGTAAGAAGTATCATTACTTAGTAAATCTGGTACAAGACTGTGCCCAGGAAACACTCAGAACTACAGAAAGAAAATGTACATTATGTTTTCAAAGGCCTTCTGATATTTACATCAATACACATATCAGACAAATGTTAAAACTTCGAAAGTGTTATATGTTACCAATACTATTTAATATAAAGATGATTAATCCATAGCCACGAGTCATTTTCATTCGTCGGACACAATGTTTACATACGTATAATTTATTGAAGACAGGAGTCGTCCGTCGCTTCTTTATTCAAATTGCACTGGAGACGTTCGTCGCTTCTTTATTCAAACTTGCACTGGAGACGTTCGTCGCTTCTTTATTCAAACCTGCACTGGAGACGTTCGTCGCTTCTTTATTCAAATTTGCACTGGAGACGTTCATCGCTTCTTTATTCAAACTTGCACTGGAGACATTCGTCGCTTCTTTACTCAAACTTGCACTTCATATAGAGGCAAAAATCGCCCGTACGCGGTGCTTTGAAGATTCTGTTAAAACGTCAGATGCGTTCAACGTTGTTTTTGTCTAAGAAAGGAAAAACATGTTTTTGTTTTTACATTAAATTGTAATCTAAAGATCATATCTAAATATGGGTTATTCGATGACTGAAAGTAAAAACATATTGCATAAATATAATTTAGAATAATCTTCCCGCAGAGTTTTAGTTTGTTTTTATTTTATTGATAACATTTCTCTCTGATTATTCAACAGTCATGTAGGAGGATGAGGTAATTATTCTTTAAGTGGAATAGCCATTCATATTTCATATTTCAGAAAGGAAACAATTTGTTTCTTGTTGTTTGTCCTTTTGTAGCAGCTGCAATATTTAGATTTAACGTATTTAGTATTTAGTTTTGGACAATTGAGTATTACCTATTCATAGCTATGGCTTTGCTTGTGGTAAAAGCATACAATAAAATCATTTGACTACTGTGAAAATAGAGCTGGTATTTTTATTTTCGTTACGTTTTTTCCAAAAATGCAAAGTCTTAAACATTAATTTGCATTGTGTCATTAATAAATATGTTTCTAAATTTTCATAGATAACCTAAAGTTTTAAACTATTCTGTGGTCTGGTATGACATTTTTTTGTATTCCATAATATCATTTTAAAATAATTTTAAGTACAAAAGGACAGATCTTCTTGATGGTCATTTTGGCATAGATTTGTATATGGCAATCAGAGTTTAGTAAATTTTAACCCACGCACGTTGTTATAGTTTTGAATACAAAATATAATTCCAAAGCAAATGGAAGGAATGTACCTATAGGAACGTATTTATGAAGCATTCTATACACAGTGGGAGTTTATTGCCTTTAACCTACTATATTAAGCTTTGTCGAAAATAAATGCTTAATTAAACTCCCAAATACGCCGAATTAGAAACCATTTAAATGTGTCTTGCAATGTCTAAAAGTGCGAGTAATATGCTTTGTAATATAAATTACTAAAGGGAAAAATGCATTTGCGATTTCAAAATGTACGCATTTTTAATACAATGCTATTTTATTATCTATTTACCCGTTAAATATTTCGGTAAACAATATCAGGAGCACTGCATTATGAATAATATGAAACACATGTAGACGATTGTATATAAAAATGTTCCATCCAATTATTTTTTAAAATATTCCATAGCACCGTTTCCGAGACAAATACATTCATGACTATATCATAATCATTTTTTGAAGCAATCACTTTATGTAGAGAACCCAACTGGGTTCCTTATTTCACATTTCCTACTTTTTGGACATTGCTGTATTTTTAGAATAATTATTATTACTACTGAAGTATTTTTGTTAATCGATTTAAAACTTTTACTCAGCACATAATACTGCAGTATATTGCTTCTCATTTATGGAAATTTATGGTCATCAAAATGTATTTTTATATAAAACATAAAACTAATATGTATGGAAATAAATAACATGAATGGTAAAAAATCTATTACCGTGTAACCATCGGTTCGTATTATTTTACTGCATTTAGCTATATTGATATGGAAGCAATAATTGCTTAAGCCATTTTAGACAGTCGACAGCAGATATTAAACCATATATGTTAGTCATTCTCACGAAATAATGTAGTAAGGACATAACGCTAAATATGTTAATTGTTCTGTAGATTTAGATATTCTGTTTAAGCAAACACTCACATCATAGTGTCAATGCTTTATAAAATAATCCAACAACTCAAAGCTCTGTAAAACCGGTTTAAGCACACCAGTCGGTCCATAGCCGACTGACCGTTCCAAAGCGGTAATTGTTGGGTTTGCTCTTTTTGCTAAATGACTCATCACAGATTTGCTCTTACTTTTAGATTAGGCTTGCATGTGAATACCTTTGTCCTGTGCCTTTTCGGGGTCTGGTATATGTTGCAATTCTCATAGGACCTTGTCATATATTCTTGCATGTCCTTACTAGTTGTGTATACACACGACAGAGAATGTCGGATATAATTTAAAGCAGCAACATTGGCATTATGACAAAATGTCAGTGAGAAGGTCTATGCCAAACGAGTACCAATTTTGTAATGTCAGTTTACGTTGTTCCATATTATCCTGACATCTACTTAAGCAACAATCATTATCTTCGATTGGATTTAACTTATTTCGTTGTGTTGCTCTTCTTAATTGAACCAAAACGTTTATTTTTACCCCAGTATGAAGCATATACTCTCATGTGATAGCATGAAATGTAAATTCTGGAATAGGCAACCTGCCAATGATTTAGCATAAAGAAACATTATTTGCTCGGTATTTGAATGAAATACATTAACCATTCACAAAGAGTTTAACCAATAACTATTTTATTTTTCCTCTTATCTAAAGACTATTGCCGATTGCAACCTTATATGAGGATATTTACAACATTTTAACAGCACAGAGGCTAGACTATCTTCGTCTATTATTTTTGGTGTGGGTGGAATTATTATGCCGTTTACCAAACTTCTTGACGCGTTGTTATCATGGGCACTATGCAACTTCAGCAATTTTCAATATTCCTCCGCTGATTGTACAATGCCCTTAAGATAATATTAATAATATGACTATTTAAGACTCATTTATTTTGACTTGTATGTCGCTTACAATCGTTCCAGATATTGCGTGAAAAGAATAATTCACAAGTAGTGAAAATAGCATATTTACATAAAATACTCATGTCAGGTCCTTCTCCGTAGGTTTCTTGGCAAAGTTAAAATATGTGTTCATTTTATACACATAAATAGAAAGCTTAACTATTTATATACTTATTTCTATAGGTTTTAAAATAAAATAAAAATCAACACTAGCTGACCAATGTACGAAGAAGTTTTCTCAAGAAAAAGATATCATAGCCAAATATGATTAACATTAACTCTCTCAGCATCCACTTCCTAATTCCCATTCATAAATTGCGTATTCAGACTGTTGTCAAGTTGTCAATATTAAACTGCTGTATTGTCAATATCGTTGTCTGGTAATGTAATTGGTAAATAAGAATATTATTGATAGTATTCATAACACAGGCTAAGACTAAGTATGTAGTTTTGAAGACTTTGATGGACAATCGACAAACGGTAGATGAATGCTGTTTATAAATCAGGGTTAATATTTAATCGGCATAATATGATTTAAATGTGCATAGAGTATTAATTGAGCATCTTTTCTTTTGTAGACTTGTGCCATTTTATGCGTAGAGTTACAGTGAGACTTGTCATTTTATTTATTCTATTACTATTGTTACGTGTATTGTTCTTTCTTGTTTCTCAATTTGATCTTCATGTGAATAGGATGCTTCACCTGTTTACAATTCTTCTCTGATAATTTTTTCATTAATTACAAGTTTAACTTACTATCAATAATTTGTTTAGTTCTTTTTTGGAAATGATACTTCCCTCTCTTCTAGGTACTATGCGGACATTATTTTTCTTTTACATCACTAACGACGTAATACCTTATCTCAGAAAACGTCAGCGCTAGGACACATTTTATTCAGATAGATCGGTTTTCTTTTAATTGCTTGTATTTGAGAAACCCATAAGGAAGTTCGAGGTAAGAGCACTCTCAAACCGGGCTGAGCATCCCAGTTGGCCCCATTTGCCGGTTGGCCGTTCCAATGCGGTAACAGTTGGGTTTGCTCTTTTTTATTCAATGACTTATCATAGATTTGTTCTTCCTTTTACTTTTGACTTGCCTATGAATACCTTTGTTCTGTGCCTTTTCAAAGTTTGGTACATGTTGCAATTTCATATATGACATTGATACATTTTTTTTTACTAGTTGTGTCATATAATTCCACTTGTTTTTTTTATTCAATACATCCATTAAATATTTGGTATATTACACTAATGTAATAGAGCTTCTTGATGATATGACCATCGACGTCATCAAAATGCAGATCATCGCATTCCACTATATCTCTAAGTATTAATGTTAAAAAAAATATGTGATAAAAAAGAATCTGATAAGTAGAAAACATTTCATTATATTTGTTTATTACGATTAAATAAGCTTGAAAATGTATTTCAATATATCTCAAATGAATGATTTTACACAGTGAATGTTTGTTTCCAAGATTGTGCAGGCAGAAGCACACCTTAGGGCCCTTTGTACCTAAGGTTAGTTTCTAAAATACCTGATACATCTTGCAAATTGTTTACTTCTTATTTTAGTTCTGAAAATTAATATGAACATGAGCTTTAAGAATAATAACATTTAAGAACTAACCATTTCATTACAACAATATACGTAAACCGATTTACAATAACTGAAAACTTATACCTCATAAGCTACCCTGAATTGGTCTCTATTTTCGTAATTCTGTTCTTTTTTGTAGTATGAGCTGTGTATATAACTGTAAGATGTTGCTCTATCATAAAGCACTAACCGTTGGTATTGTTTCCGAAATAGAAAAAAAACTAGGAACAAGAAAAAGTCTTGTTTAACTTGCATTTTATTTATTTTAGCGGAACATTATACATTCTTCACCTCGTACACTTTGTTAAAACATACCTTCAAAATCATTTGCCGGTATTTAAAAAACAATTTCGATAATTATCATGTTTCAATTAATATAATATCAATAAAACAGGCGTATCTTAACAATTTATTTAACCGCTAGTTAATTTGTCCTAGCACATAGTGATCAACCAGGTCATACAAAGAATTCTTGTATGAATGAATGAATGATAGAAGAAAATTTTTAAATATAGAGAATATGTTTAAAACAAACGAAAGAAAAAGACGTGAATCTCAAAAAAGAAATATGATATGATACTTCAATATACTTTGGTGATCCTTTAATTAACTATGGCGCATTGTAATATGTAGTTTTGTCCTAAAACGTACTGTCCGTTTGTGTGAACAATAGATCCCACATCCCATTTTCAGACATGAAAAAAGACAGCCGTATGTATGATTATTTCCTATAGTTTCGCTTTTAGTTCTCTATTGTCAATAAACTGAAAGTAAATCAAAAGTACTGCAGTACTTATGTGTCTTTTGTTGCTTAATAAAGTAATTAAGCAAGTCTCTATATATAACAACAATACAAGTACTTTTCTATTTTAGTCTTACTGCAAACGTTCATTATTTTTAATTTAATCAAAACAATATCTGTCACTGAGTTTCTCAAAGTAAAGGAAAAAGTGTAGGTTATTTAATGGTTGTTATAAACAACTAAATAATTGCACTTTTTATGTTCAAAAGAATATGTTTTTGTTTGCAATTCAATCATTGTATCTTGAAGATTGTAAAAGGTACTTTTATAGTTATGCGTGGAACAATATTTAATTAAAGTGTAATGTTGCTGCCTATTTTATCCCGAGGTTCATTATACTTGGAGATATGGACAAGCATTATCAATACTAAGGTAAATGTGATGTCTTTGTAACAAAATATCATTTACAGTCTTTCCTTTTTATAACAATGGTTATATTTTCTGTAGACCGTATATTTAACTGAATATAGAACAGTACAATTAGAGGTTTAACTAATTGCTACGGATCTATGCACTGCGTGCACAAATTCTAGCAAATTCTTTACAAATGCGTTAGTATGTAATAGACTCGTTGTTTGCCAAATGTTAAACATCTTTATCTAATGTTACTATAAACTTTCATAAGTGCGGCAGCGAAACAGCAAAGGAACGGCAACGGAAACATCGCACAAGGATAAACAAATTAATCCATCACTGCATAACGGCATACGGAAATGTTACGACATTATTGATGCGGATTTTCAGTAAACTCTCTTTAAGTGTTTGCTTCCGGACAGGTACATGATGATAAAAGGACACAAAATCTCAGTTTATGTTAGCAATCCCAGATTTTCACGTAAAAGTATGTTGTTGAAAATAAAATCAATTTGTATTAAATTGTAAGAATATAGGATGTAACATACCTGTAATGGCTTGACTATCTGTTCTTTTTTATGATAATTGTCTGTCATAAAGTTCAGTTAATTTGTTCTTTATTTATAAGAAAGTCATTTATTACCGACCTTGTTGTTGGTAGGGATATTCTGCTGTTAGATGGAGTGTTCTTGTTTAAAACAGCGAATGCATACAAATTTCAAAGATGCTTTAGTTTTAAAGCCAGTATACTCGATTAGACATTTTGATTGTTGTATTTCTTAATAACTATGTTAGTTTGCCTGTTTGAAGGTACATGGACATCTGTATAATCTATGTTCACAGCAGAATCTATATATGGATTGATTTACAAGATTTAAGCTTTCACTATTGCATTATTTAAATTAAAGCGAGTTGTTGTTGAAATTGTCCTAACAATATAGCAGCTGTTCTGATAGACATTGCAAGACTTTGGAATGAAAGACTTATTCTGATTGGCTGTGGTAATGTCTATCTGAACTCCCACTGGTTGATAGACAATGTCAAGCATTCAACATCTATTTATGCAGACGGACACTAAAGTATGGAGCTAATCTCAATTTAAACAAACTGCTATTATTAAAACCAAGAAAACAAATGTATTAGATCTTCAGCCATGAATAAAGAGGTATTTCTGTTTCCTTTGCCATCTGAGATGCCTGGAGAATATTAAAGCTAATTTTAGAGCCAAGTTTGCAACTGACTCCGGTTTGACACAGTGAATATCGGTGCATAAAAACCAGAAACCTACAACCTACTAACTCGGCACGCTTTTGTAAAAAATGTATTGAATTCTCATTCTGCGATGATACTTCGGTGTAACTACGACTTATTTGCAGTCCCTTCAAGCTGTTTTTATGCCGCGGTCTTACATGTTTACTTGATGCTGATTTCATTTTGGTTCAAAATATAGCATATACTGTGGTATCATTTTATTTAGCGATGGCTTAATCTTCGCGTATTTCGCGCTCGGGCCAGTGTATAAAGACAATACAAAACTGTTTAATCTGTTCATGATATGTAGAAATCCTAGTTAATTCTGAAAAGTGAAAATTGGATGATGCAAGTAGTAACTTTTCTAATAATCTTAGCTATTCATGGGGTTGTTTTCTTGTTTTATGTTAGACCAGAGTAAGACCTGTTTAGGTCTTCAAGAATAAAAATACAAGCCAGAATATAAGAAGTAAGGGAAAATACTTTATTACGAGGCTTACACCTGGTGTATTTGGGATTAAAACTGACAGAATTGGACATTATTGTGGATTATTTTGGATTTAAAAAGGAATTTCGACAATTATTATTAGGATCAGCTTCGATTTCATATGATTTATTGCCCTTTTACATACGAAGAACGCTAAACCCACTATAGCACTTTACTAAATAAGATGTAGGCAGACTATAATAAAATATTGAGCTCAATAAGGGTAGAAAGCAGACTACAGAAAGTCTGCTCACTCGTTTCAAGTTATCTGAAACTGAACGATACGTGGCCTGCGGTGGCATTTATGGAAGCTGAGTCATATAACCGTACCAAACAGAGTTTGCGGATGAGTAGATCCCGTGTTATTCTACAACGGAAGCGTTGGTCGCGATAGATGAGCAGTAAATACGAGATAGCATTTTCCCTCTTCTGTTTAATACAGTGTGCCGCCAGTTAAGGTTTCGCATTATATTGATAGTTTTTCTCCATTGTGTGTATATTACTTATATATATATATATCAATGCCTCAATCATCTCCTTAGCTCAGTGGTCTCAAAATGTCGGACCAGGTTCCTTACCCGCCAAGATCTTGTTCAAGCGATGCAGTTGTAGATCACGGTTTCTAACCGGACGTATCAGCTTCCTTTGAGAATGTTCAATATTTCGCTATTACATTTAATTATACAATTACAAAAATAACGTACTCACACATGTGAACATAAATTAAAATAAATTAAAAATAAATTTTGTTCCAACATCAAAATTAAATTAAGATGACTAATTTTCCGTTAGCCAGACTGTAAATGTGGAATCCGAATGCGGAACTGCATAAGTGACGAATATAATCTTTCAGCTGCTGTTCCGGTGCTGTTCCGCTGCTGCCGCATACATGAATTCGCTGCTTTATTTGTATTTTTCAGAGTATGATGGACATATTCGATCTTCGTATCTGCAGAGACAATGTGATTAAAATCTGACAGCTGGTCTCAAAAGAAATAAAATAACCCAAATTTTGAAACCTTGTATGATTCAGACAAGCTATTTATTCTAAATTTGTGTTGAAATAATCCAGATGCCGACTCCATACCAAATTCCATACTTGAATAAAGTTTTATTATAGATGCGCTTACGTCTAGTCTCTATGCCGGTAGCAAACATTCGTTTACCAATGATATGTTGGTAGATCTGTAATCCTCGAAACACTCCCAAGGAAAACATTAATGCATGCCTTAATTCTACCAAAATATGCTGTTTGTTTTATCTACTGACTGTAACACTATATTTAAAATATGTATTCAAAGCCTTTGTTGTTAATTTTTTCCAACAGTATGATGCTTTTAACCATGTAAGACCGCGGACAATTGTCAGAGTCAGACCATAAAAGAGTAAAACCAAAGGCGCTCCACAGGTCAGCTTGAAAACCCCATCACTTGAAAGTTCTCGCCCTGGACGGTGTATGAATTACGATCTTAGTCTTCATTGAACAGCATGTCACTATCACTTTAGTGAGGACAAACATTAAATCTTATGTTATTTCAACTAGCATTATACGATATACGCCACCATTTACAGTGAGAGGGATCTGCCTAACCATCCTTAATTGCGCCATTTTTGAGATCATAGTATATATCCATTAAAACTTATCAAACGCTGACAAGCTTTTTTATATATTATTCTTAATAACCCGCGTATCAGACAGAAGATGCGTTTGTCATTTCACTCGACGCATATGTATGTCCTTTTTATGACATATCCTTAAAATGATACTACTAAACATGGTTTATTGTTAAATTATCATAATTATTATTATTATTATTTTATATATTTGTTTTATTTATTTATTTATTTATTTATATTTATTGTGCTCTCAGGCAATCCCAATCATTCTAATTATTGATTAATATTGATTAATTGGCAATTATTGATATAGTCATTTTTATAGATGGGATTGATTCATTTAAGTTTTGCAGTAGATTTCAGTTAATAAGAGACTCTCTTAATTTTGCATTCGATATTAAATTGTTTCAGAGACTAAGACGGCAGTATACTTAATTATTTATAATAATAAAACTATTTCTTTAGTAGTATCGTGTGTTTACATTTAATATATAAACTAAAAAGTCTTATTGGTGCTTTCCGAAAAATAAATTTACAAATACAACTCGTGATTGATACAACTAATATGCTTTAGAATCCTAATTTTATGGCGTTGACTTTGATTCCTTTGGTATTGCATTATACTTTGCAACAAGTACAAACATATATATTCTTCATTTCTTTTTTGCACATGATAATTAGAGTTTAGTATTTATTTACATCTGTATTATTAGTAAAATGTCAAGAGCCCCATATGTCAAACCTGTCAGACTTACCAAAACGTATTGTCTTTACAATGATCCTTCACACATTGCAAGTATTTTGTCTCTGTGTGGACTCCTTATTTTTTATAATTTAAAAAAAAACCCTCCTTAGACGCTTTATTAAAATATATCCAAAATCGCTTTTTCTTGAAATTATTCGAGACCAGAACACATGAGGGATACATGTTGTTTTATCAAAACAAACTAATGGAAATATCTACACTCGTGTATGTATGTACATTTGCGTATATATTTCTTTAAAGTATATTTCTTAATTTTTTTCCACGAAGCATTATGAAATCTGAAATTTGATTCTGGTGACTTTTAAGCACACGTAGGGTATTTTAGAGGAAATACGTCTGCCATAGAAGATGCGTAAAGCCGTAATGTGCAAGACAAGTTAAAGCATAAAACTATACAGAGGCTTATAAAATAAAAAATACTATGGTTTACCCACTTTTATTTCAATTGCTTAGGTAAAGTTATTTACGCAACCTTTGTTGTCATATTAAAAAGGTTTCATTTTCATACATTCGTCTTAATTCATTTGAAACAGTCACGAATATGCTTTACACCATGCACCAAAGACAACATTAATAGAATATTAGTGCAATATGTAGTAACGACAAAACCATAGCATGCATTTTTCTTACTAGTTTTGACAGTGAAATTAGTATTTTGTTAAAGATAATTACAGTTACAGTCAGTAGTCTTTCAAAGATCGGTGTTCTAAACTATACGTAGATTGTTTGTGGCCAATCATCGCCAATCATCGCCAGTTACAAGGACACAACAAGTCTGTAGAATTCATAGTTACAAACGACACAGAACAAATATATCGTATTATTTATTACACTAAATATATTATATTAAATATCTATTTTAAGAGAACCCTTCCGAAGAGTCATCAATGTTTCCATCAGTTCACATTGTTTATTCCTTTAAACAACTACATCTTAAGCTAGCGACCTCGAGAATTTTTACCTTACCCTACACCCTACCCTACAACCATTACGGTTAGTCAAGTCTTATTTTTAGTCTTCTATTTATGGAAATTAAACCAACACAACTGTCAGGTATAGCCTTTAACCTGATCTCTTCTAATGCAAACGTCGTTTATTGGATTTTTATTGTTTCCTTTACGTCTCATTATTTGCATTTGAACATGTATACTCAATAATGACACGAAGAAAGCGAGAATACTTTGATAATCCAAAAAGAGGAACTCAAGTAGATAAACCCGTACGTGCCAACAATACACCAGAACGTGTATTATCTTTTCCACAGGGTGAATCATAATCTTTTCTATGATAGAATGAAATATAATTTCTGCAATAGGCAACTTGCCAATGGTTATATCTAAAAAAATAGTTAGCATTACTTGCGTCGATATCTCTGGTGTATAAATGAAAAACAATACCCATTTACAAAGTGCTTCACCAATAACCATTTGCTTTTCTTCTTATTGCCACACAAGTAGCCGATTGCACCGCTGACTAAAAGATATTTACAACATTTATAAGGCACAAATTTTATATCAATATATTATACTGGCGTGGGCGGAGATTTTCTACAATTCAGCTTTCTTGAAACGTTATTATCTTTTTCATTTTTCGATCATCATTTATTATTTCACCATGTTAAATCTGCATTCAGATAGGAGACAATCTTTTAATTCTTTCGGGTAAAGGACTACAAGTCTAGAAACATACTCAATGGCATAAAGGAGTAGAACATACATGAATTATCGATGTCGATATGCATTGAAAATATACTCGATAACAGAAAAAAGATGTGCCGCATTTAAGTGTTGTTTTCATCATATGTTTGCATAATTAAAAACTTGTTTATAGACGTATTACTTTATTGTTGTTTTAAATTTATAAGGTGTATTCTAGGCAGCCAAATGAGGGGGAAATGAATTTGTCCTTTGTTCAAGAAATAAAGTCTAATTTTGCAACTAAAATCGAATTCGGTTCGACTCGAAGCAACACATAAGTTGAGTCAGATTTTTAAATTTGTGTTCGCAAAACAATTGAAATCAACAGACTAAAATCCTTGAATTAAGTCCGATTATTGGAGACAGCACAAGCATTGTCTCAAGTTACCAAATGCAAATTAAATATCCAGCCAGTAGAGACCTGCTGGCAGAAATAGGCATACATGTTCACACTTTAGAAGTTAAACACATATATTTATGGAAACAAGCATAAAAACAACTAAATAAGAAGGAACATATTGTCTGGCCTTAGAAAAGTTGTAATGTATTTGATGGTTGCTTACATTTATGATGTAATATTGTTTTAGGTTTAAAAAGTTTCAGTGTGTCCTTTTGTCATTGAAACCTTTCTCTTTTTTTTAAATTTTAATAGAGAAAGCCGCTGTAAGTAAATATACATTTGTGTCACCATTTCTTGTCAAGTAAATATATGTTAAACTATCAAATTATTCTACCTAGCTGATGATTGTTTCCCCCTATCTAGTGTATAATATTTAAGTTTTTTTGTGTATATATACAAAATAAGAAGAAACGTTTATGATTTGCAGATCTAATTTGAACAAAGAAGGCACGGCGTCAAAATAATCATCTGTGATTTTGTTTCTCTTAGTTCCTGCGTATTATCGTTTTCAATCATGTTTTCTAACAATCACATTTTTTTACGTTTTTATAAGAACTGCATGTTCAAATAACGTTCTGTTCAAAAGTTCCATTGCGCGTTGTCGTTATTTTCACCCGACACAGCCATAAGCTATCGGAATACATCTGGTAATAACACATTTGGTACGATCATCGCTACGGTCTATGTGTTGTAATGACCCCAAAACACGAGCTTTGTTCGAATTTCAGAGTAAGTCGAAGTAAAATGGAAGCAAGAAAAACAAAAATAACGGCATCATTATGCAGATTTCACGTTGTCATCTTTGTTTTGTAATTTGCCAGCTGACCGAGTTGATCCGACTCTATACATTCGAGAGATGATTCGTTAATTTAATAAAGTGTTCTAAATAAGCTTTGTCAAAAACAGACGTAGCCGATGCCTTGGGCGTAAAATAAACTGACCGCGACGTCTTAACATTTGTTGTATAACACATTTTGTTTTGGTATTTCATTGTTTGTTTTTGATCAGATTAAACATGTATAAAGAATTTAATTAAGTCGAAAAATTGAGCTAACTGTAGACTTAAGTCGCGTTTGTGAACACGGTTTATGTCACAAGCTCAGTTTAGTCAGTAAATGAAACTTATCTCTAAAACAAGTCTCATCGTAGCATGCGATGCGTTTCATCTTGAGTTATTTTCTTGCACATTGGGTCTGAAGTAGTTCATTCATAGACAGATATGACAGCCACATCGATTCTCTTAGCGTACAATCGATGGATATCCACTACCGAATTCCCATTCATAAATTATCAGACAGTTGTCAAGTTGTCAGTAATAGACTGTATCGTCAGCTATCGTAATGTAATTGGTAGATAGGAAAATATAGAGATCATAATAGAGATTATAATACAGAATAAACTAGACCATCCCCGAACTGACCAACAATGGTGTTAAAGGTGATATCTGACAGTTTGCCTGTATTAAATACACCCACCACTATCTAACCACTGCTTTGGGGAATTTTGCTATACTTTTTACATAAACCCATACTTTATTCATTATAAAGGAGATTTTAAACACTAACTTTATTATTAAACTGTACTTATCGCGGCAAAATTACTTTTAATGTTCAGTATTTCTAACTCTATAAAAGCGCGACAATGGACACTGCAAAAAATAGATATCGAAGTCAGAGTGGATAACCCGGATGGCTATATGAAAATAAATGGTCACGCGGCTTTCTAAGTTTAACAAAAGCTATCTCTGCAGCGTGGCTCAGGTAGGAAACCATCATCTACTATATAATGCATTTCATCAACATCATATAATTTTAGTAAATTGTTAAAATTTGTAAAACTGTTACGGAGATAGAGGTGGGCGGAACACATAGCTGCTTTAAATACGGTTTTATACCTTTCCAATTGAACTACTCTTTATTTTAAAACGAGTCAAGAGAATTAATGATACTTTGCCAAAGAAACAACAATACCTGTTGATCAAACGTTAATCAATATAAATGTATATTTTCCGAAGTATTTCAAGTGACTAAATAACATTTTATCTGGCATTGTGCTGACTACAAATTTTAACAAATTAAATTTCAACAGCCAATTATATCTCAAAACTAAGATATTTATATTTTAACTTAAACAGCTTAGATTGCTAAGTAACTTCAAACTCTGATGTGATGTGTTATCCTGTTTTATTTACAAAACATATTATTTTATGTAAAATGCCAATCACTTGCCAAATGACTCAACAGACTGTACACCAAACAATGATAGTCCAGTTGCTTTGATTCATAGTATCAAATAAATAGGAAAACTCTATTATTATATTTTTTTCATCAATAATTTTGGGCCAGTGGACATTAAGAATTAAATTTTTAATTTCAATTTAATTTTAATGAATTTTTTTTTAAAAACAAATCCAAATCAAAATAAAGTATTCATATGAAAGCCATATTTTATCTACCTCGTTCTTATTTTATCGGATATAACAATCCTTTTTTAAACATGGAAAACTTTTCTAGCGCAATCTTTTGAGCGTCCGCTCCAAACATGGGCACGAAGTCGTTAAGTCCTTGAAATCGTAGTGGTATAGCTCCCTAGCTAATACTGATGCATAATTATAAGTGAAGTTCTACGACTGGTAGGTTCGGTGTCAGGGTGTGGTAGCAGATGGCATTATACCTGCTTCACACTGACAACGTCTCCTTGTTGATGGCAGGATAAACCCAATAAACAACGAGCAAAGAAATGTTAATTGTTATCATGAAAATCAGATGTTGTGAATAATATAGTCTGATTTGTAACAAAATTGATGGTGCGTATTCGTAAAGAAAGATGTAATTAATAAATATGTACATATAAAATGTTGATTATAAAAATACACTTGTAGAAACGCCTACACAAGTATTACTTGTTTATTATTTTTTCGATATGCAATTTGCATTTAAAAGAAATGAACATTCTTCTTATCTGCAAACACTTTCAATACAATCTGACAATTTGTCTCTGAATATAATCTTCCATATATTCTAAATCTTGCATGTCGCACAAACTATGAATTCTCCTACAATATGTCGGGAGGGACAACCCAGAAGCCGGCACCATACCAAAACCCATACTTGAACATGGTTCTTTTGTATACTAGATGCACTTTACCCTTGCCTCATCGCTAGTAGGAACTATTCATTCACAATGTTTAATTGGCTGTGTTTGTAAACCCGTATTCTCAAAGACTATACTGTGGTGATGGCCTGTTTGGTAAGCAAGTATATTCATTGTTGTTAAAGACACAGGCTACATCTTTAAAAGTGTTTTGTTTAAATAAAACAGCCAAATGGTAAAAAGCTCCAAACAAGACAAATTGTTATCTATGTTTGTTTTCAATCGTTTATATTAGCTCCGGCAAACGTAAATACTCTTTAATCACGATCACAAGATTCTCATTTAAACGTACCTTGACAAATACACATATTGTGCCGTAGGTCAATCAAATATATCACAAAACACCTTTTAAGAAAATATTTTTGTTTTTTTATAAAAACTCTATATAAAACTGTGTTCATTGTTACTGATAATGTATCTACACTTTTAATGAGTTTTTATGTACTTTGTTTCCGATAGCAAATCAAATGAAATAAATAAATACTGAAGATGAAAACCAACCCCATGTTTGTACTATCCGACTGTGTAAAATATGTTGTTTTTCATAATACTTTGTACAAAGCATTACAATAATATAGAATGAAATTCGAAGATTTTTTTTATAAAGTTAAATACTATTTGTGCAAAGACATTGATATAAGAACTATCAATTATTCAGAAAGGAATCATAATGAAATGACATTTTATATTATTTTATTTTTAATTATATTTTCGAACTTCAATTTGTAAATAGAATAATCACTAAAATACTGCAATTTGGCAAAATATTTCCAAAGCTTCCAAATATTGCACTGTATCGATAATATGAAGATCCAATGTAGAGATCAAACTTCATTTCAAGAAAGTCTGGCGTCGTTTTCCTCCTACGCAGAGTCGATAATCCAGCACCTTGTTGATCGAGTTTTGATCGTAGGTTGGTGAAAATTTTAAAAATATGTATTTGCCATTATCTCACAGAACATTTAACCGATTGTACAAAATATTGTGACTTTATCATAAGATAATTATTTATAAAAGGTTATTGTTATTGGATAATTCAGTTACACAGTTGCCTTTTAATTCACTAAATGTTGATGGCCCAAATATATCAACGTGACTTAAGTCTGTTCGCATTGTTTAAATCTATCAATAGTATTCCTTTTCAAAGATTATTTGTTGACATTTAATTTACTAGCATAATCATATGGATTTGTGTCTTCATGGTCATATGGATTTGTGTCTTCATGGTCATGTGGATTTGTGTCTTCATGGTCATATGGATGTGTGTCTTCATGGTCATATGGATGTGTGTCTTCAAGGTCATATGGATGTGTGTCTTCATGGTCATATGGATGTGTGTCTTCATGGTCATATGGATGTGTGTCTTCATAATACCATATTTTTTTCTAAACACTATGTGGACATTATTTTTCAATGACGTCACTACTTTCGTCATAACTTATAGAAAAATATCAGCGCTTGGACATTTTGTATTCAAATAGATCGTTTTCTTTTCATTGCTTACATTTGAGAAACTCGTCAGGAAGTGCGACGTTAGAGCTCTGTAAAACCGGTTTAAGCACCCCAGTCGGTCCATATTGCCGACTGACCGCTCCAAGGCGGTAACTGTCGGGTTTGCTCTTTTCGTTAAATGACTCATCACAAACTTTTTGCTTGGCTTGCATGTGAAATACCTTTGTTCTGTGCCTTTTCGGAGTTTGGTATATGTAGCAGTCCTCATAGGCTTTTGGCATGTATTCTTATTCATGGTCATATGGATTTGTGTCTTCATGGTCATATGGATTTGTGTCTTCATGGCCATATGGATTTGTGTCTTTATGGCCATATAGATGTGTGTCTTAATGGTCAAATAGATAGGTGTCCTCATGGTCATATGGATTTGTGTCTTCATGGTCATATGGATATGTGTCTTCATTGTCACATGGATTTGTGTCTTCACAGTGATATAGATTTGTATTTTCATGGTCATATGGATTTGTGTTTTCATGGCCATAATTATATGTACCTTCATGGTCATATGGATAAGCAGCAGGCGTCACCGGATCCTCATCCAGCAACTGCTTGCATTAATCAGAGCATCAAAACAGGTACTTATAATGTAAGAACTTTGAACCAAGTAGGAACAATCGAGAATTTATTGAGAGAAGAGGAACGTATAAAGGTTTCCATCATGGGAATAAGTGAGATGCGTTGGAAGGGAGCTGGAAAAGCCATCCATGAAGATATTACTATCATTCGTTCAGAAGGAACAAAAGCCATGTACGGTGTTGGTTAATAAAATCCTGGCGAAATGCATGAGGGGATATTGGCAATGTCTGACAGAGCTCTACTAGAAATATTTAAAGCGAAACCATTCGATTTATCAATTATTCAGGTCTATGCACCAACATCTAATGCTGATCAGAAAACGAAAGACTAATTCTATTGTGATTTAGATAAAGCTAAATACAGTGTAAAGATCGTGAAGTCAATATTATTATGGGAGATTTGAATGTCAAAAGTGGGGAGGGGAAACAGGGAAAGTTGATTGGCCCTTTTGGTCTTGGTGCAATTAATGAGAGCGGAGAAGTATGTACTGATTGGTGCATATCTAATGAATAGGTTGTTATGAATACATGGTTCAACAACCATCTAAGACGTCTATGGACGTGGAGAAGTCGCTGTGGAACTATTAAAAAAACTTCATCACAATTAACAAACGTTTCCGTAGTGATGTATCTATTTGCCGAGCTTACCCAGGCGCTGACTGCAACAGTGATCACAAACCAGTCGTTGCAAATGTAATGTAAAACTTCCAACCATAGAAGACCACCATCCCTAGATGATGAAAGGTCATCACATACACAGTTACAATAAAAGTGCAATGTTAGCGTGAAGAATTAGTTTGCTGCACTATTAGCACTATATGACGACTATATGACGACTTGGTAAATCGGGGAGCTGTAACAAATGAGCCGAGCCCAACTTGGCCAGTTTTTCCTATGGCTATTACTGAAATTAGAGCAAAATTACCGTCAAAGAGGCATATAACATCAAAAAGCAAGGTCGACCATAATGCACTTTGATGGACAATTTGATCGAATGGACGGGATTACAGTCAAAAGTCGAGCTGTCTCGGGCTATAGACAGCCGTCCGCATTCGAGAGCCGTGGTCGCCAAAAATGTTAAACGACAGGGCCGCTGATGATTATGTTGTCTTTCTATTTCGTAAGCGAATTGATGATTTGAGCATCGAATTCTTGATAATGCTTTTTCAAACAAAATGTTTATTGGGTATATCGTCCCACCAACAGTTTTTCTGTTATCTGGAGACGATGTCCACTTGAAGCAGATATAGTGCTGCCTTCACTATGTATAGCATACGCGTGAACACCTGGCATGATACCACACCCAGCAACATTATCATGACTCCGGGCCAACCAGTAGTGGAACTACCTTTTATATTTGCTTAAGAGTTAGCAAGAGAGCTAGACCACTACCATTTTAACGACTTTGGCATGTCGCGGCCTGTGATCGAACCCGTACCTCCCTTACCTGGAGCCGATGCTGTATCGATTGCGTTACCAGGTTCGGTACAAACATAACAAGGTCTAACTACTGTAGGTACAAATACTATTTTAAATATTGAACAGTATAACTATATGGTATTGATTGCCCTCGTAGAATTTTGTATATTCTTTTATGTTGCACATATTGATTACAGGTCAAGAAGCATTTCTCTTTAATTTTAATGTTACATTTTTATTCCACAGTGCGAACATCTTTGTCATTCTATTGCATATCATTTAAATACAGGTCCTCATGTGCAATATAGTGCAATATAGTTTATATTATGTAGTTGTCAAAGTAATAAATTAACAAATTAATTGATGTCCTCTGAGGGGGACAGAGTGTATTTCAATAATAAATCCGCAAGTATTGGTTCTTTATTGACCGTCTTTGGTAAAAAAGATAAGACACATCGAACTGACTGTATTCTGGCAGAATATCAGTATGGCATTTTTGATTAACGATGTATTTGTACAGTAATCGCCTGTGATCTTGAGCCTATCCTTTCATCGATACTTTGTTGGAATCTTTCCTAATAATATGTCACTGAAATGGTGTAGAAAGAAAAACATTAACTTTCAGGACAAATAATTTCATTATTATAAATTATAAAGTAACAACTTCTTTTAGAGAGAGCCAGAGAACAGGTCAGAGATTTTCCATCCGTGGTTTGAATTTATAAGCTTATTTTCACCAACTTAATTTCGGTTAAACAGCATTAAATACAATTGGTTTTCATTATCAGCAAACTATGTAGTAGTAGTAGTATGGCTGAAATATTTAATAAATTCATATAGTAAATGATAAAATGGGCTGGGTTTCATAGCCAAAGCAGTATTTTCAGAAATAGTAATACAGTCTCACTAAGTACATACTTGGAGATGTTCTTTTTCTCTAAATATCGTAAAAACACAGATACAAAAATCAAAGAATGTGGCTCTCAACACGATCTAAACGAAAATTTATTTACAAGAACATTGCATGTCGAGCACCAACATTTATTTGAAAATTGTTATAAAGTGCTTATATTGCATTTAGATGGTAACAAATACGCAATACACATGGTTTCTGCGTTTGACAGTAACACGCACACTGTAATGACAGTATAAGATTAAACAGCCTAAATAAGAATTTCCATAGCATGACTTATTCTTTTTGTAAGCAAATAATTAATGAAATAAGGTACCTTGCAAGTTGTTATTTTAGAAGATGAATAAATAATTCTCGTGTCGTTGTCTAGAATTCAGAAATGATATGAAGCACCTATTTACAAAGAGGCAAAGCAATAACCAATAGCTTTCACTATTGTTTCCAAGTTTCGCATCAATCAATACACAAGAGACTTTTTAACAGCCCTTATCAAAGAGTCAATACTCATGTTTGTAAAAAGCGTGGGCGGTCCAGTTCCACAATTTATCAATATTCATCACACTTCATATTTGATTGATTCAAATGTTTCATCTCATTGAACATCTATGTATCGTAATAGCTGCTACTATCTGCTACGAACATTTCGAATACGGACAAACAATTTTTGTTGTTGTTTTTAACTTGTACACATTGTACACGAGTAGTTTGGGTCAGGATTTTAAAACTAAGTATGTACATACTTTATGAGTATAAGGACACGAGTTTTATTCCAGCATAACGGTAATAAATACGTATGCAAAGCAAGCAATGAAAAGAAAACCAATCTATTTGAATAAAAAGGTCCAAGCGCTGACATTTTCTTAGATAAGTAATGTCGTCGTCAAAGGATAGTAGTGATGTAATTGAACAAAAATGTCCACATGGTACATGTATTTAGAATAGAGTAAAATGTTATTTCTTTTAAAAGAATTGCACAAAATTGTTGATTGTAAATGAAATTAAATTGTTGAATCGAGAAAAATGACAAGAGACAAATTGTAAATAGTTGTACATCTTGTTAATGTGTTTATGGAATTGGTGTATTTTACTCTACATTTGATTTCAAATAAAGTAGATAAGATCTTTAAATACGCATACCAACATAGCAAAGTTAACGATAAAATGTACTAACATTTAGTTATAGATGTTGTGTGAAAAAACACATAACCCAACTCTCTTTACATACGATAACATTGCATCGACACATTGTAACATGCACAGTTTCAATACATGTATCATTTCATTTATTCTGAAATAATACTTCATTTAAATTTTAAACGTTTTTTATAACCTTTTCAATTTATTTTAAATAGTTAAATGTTGTTTTTTCATCTTACTGTTTATTATGATTACGGCCAACACAAACATTAATAATAATAATAGGTACAAACATGTATTCCATTTGTTAAACAATAACGTATATTTTTGACACAACTAAAATATTTTTTGCATTTTATTCTTTTGTATGTTTGATTAATGGTGTTCTAATTCTATTTACTGCTTTATTGGATTATTTTGAGTAATGATAGCGATATCAGAAAAATACTAAACCTTATCTCAATAAGGATAATATGACATGTATGAGAATTGAGTCATATATATTAAAATTTGCATTACAATTAAATAACTGCAAACACTCACACTCACACACACACATACACACGCACGCGCGCGCGCGCACACACACACACACAAACACATGCACACACTTATGCAATGCAAAATTAACCAAATTTGACATTAGGAATTGCAAACATAGAGCCGGCAATGTCCCTAGAACAATGTAGTATTTTAGTAATACAAAAAATATAAAATACAAAATTTCTTCGAATTAATATCAGCAGATTATATTTATGGTGTTTTGAAGATAAGAAAAATAAATATGTGCTTTTCTTCTGAATGTTTTAAATTCGGATTTTGCATTGTTGACAATGTTTCATTTATTGTCTTGAAGACCTTCTTAAATTGTAATGTATTAGTACATGTACGAGCAATATTAAGTAAAGTAGGGCGTGAAGTTTAAACTAGATGTTTTTTCTTCCTTTTTTAAATTCCTGGATAAATGCAGCGTTATAGCATACGATGTTGGATGTAAGAGAACGAGCGTGTATTTACATCTGTTTATAACTTTAAAAAAAAATTAAAGGACAGAATTTGTACGCAATATAATTCGTAGGGGCATTGATTTGCACTTCCCTTTTAAGGCAGTGTTGTAACATACTCAGTGAAAATCTTATTTATATTTCTCGGATTAGTTATAATATTTACTTAATTATTCAATATCTTAATTAATATATGTATTGTTTCATTATATAACAATTTAGTTGTTTGCTTAAAAATTATTCGTGCACAAGGTGTTGGCCTTTCGTACCAAATGCCGCAGGTTTGACCTCCAGAATTGGTAGTTGGTGTTGAAGCTCTTGAATAAGAAATTGAAAGTTAATTTTAAAACTTTTTTTTTTGCAAATATTAATAATTTTATTGCCTAATTATGCTTATTATCCTCTTGTTGAGAATGCTTGTATGCAATTAATGCAATCTGTGTTCAATTTTAGATATTGAAATTTTATACAATTTTAATTATTTTCCTAACGATATTCTGTTAAGATAGATAGGGCCAGCTTTATCCTATAATGTATTTTAATACTTCAAAAACGATGAAAGCATTTCCGAAAACCAATACATCCCTATATAAATAAAACCAAAGCTTTCAAAAAAGGGATTTAATTGATAAATGAGAAAACACGACTTTAACCTCAAAGGTTATATTGGCAACAGCCACGCTTTAAGAATTCCATTGATATGAAGTGTCAAGAAATGCGATACACCGAAAAGTAATTCCGCCCACGCCGGGTTCATTACATTACTCTCCAAGTCGCTATGATATGGGCTATTGTAAATTACCTTTAGTATATTGTCAGAAGAAACAGACAATTTGAATAAATATCAAATGAAAATAATTGGTTATTGCTCAAGTTATCTGTGAATGGTTGTTTTATTTCATTCATACTTTCCAGACACAGTGCAAATTTAGTTAGCTTATTTAAAACATAATACAACTCAGGATGTCTATTTCTGAATTACTTTAATGCCATCATAGAGGCGAGTATGAGTCATCCCGTAAAAGGAACACAGCATCCAGGCTGGTATTGTAAGATCGAGCAATTAGAAGATACATTTATAAAACGTGTTTATACAAAGGCAACGTTAAAAAAATGTGTTAATATAAATGACGATAAAAACCTGAAATGTAAATAAAACTAAGACTTTATTTGTTTCGAAAAACACTGTAATCAAGGATAATTTAATGTTGTTTTTCACGTTAATAATGTTATAACGTTTTATTTATGAAAATAAATAAGCAAACCATCTGATTTCTAAACATGTTTTGTCTAAACTTTGTTGAAGAGTGTTAAGTTAGACTATTTGTTTTTATGCACAATTCAAAAGGGGGACAACTTTAAAACTTTGAAAACTGGAGTTTAGTGAGAAAAGTATTTTTAAAACATTTATTATTAAAAAAAATCATGTTCTTTGTTAGTTTGTTAGTTGGGACAAAAACGGCCGGGAGTAAAAATGTAATTTATCATAATGATATTGGGAGTGAAGGTATGACAAAAATGAAATAAATAAAATTCGTCTTTTAGGAGCCATAACTGTATAAAGGCATATATCCGATTGAAGTATATGTGGCTTATAATTAAGAAAGTAGATAATAAATTAAATTGTCAAATAGTCTTGGAATTGAATTACAAATATATGCATCAAGTTATTGTTTAACTACTTCTTCAAAGAAAACACAGCGCCAAAAACACTTATTTTCCCACTCGTTTAAATGCTCAGAGCATTGAGAACACTTTTTATGCTGGATAGCGAGACGAACAAATCGAGACAAATTCACTTTTCCAATGCCAAAAGACTACTTTTGCATAATTCTAAAAAAGCATTTAGACGCAATTATATTTTACTCCAACATTCAATATATTTCTACCCAAAGTTTGAGACTGATGTACGTACTAAGGACGAAGGTTATATGAAAAAATACAATATGTCAAGAAAGAAATAATCCTCAACGGGAGAAAAACGTTAGTATTACAGCATTTAATGGTTAGTCGAGATTAAAACTTGACTGCCGGGTTTTGAACTGATAAACTGTATCATTCTGAAAAGAAACATCGCGCGAGTTAAAATAATGTTCCAAAGAAAGTATATTATCAATGTAAAAAGTTAATTTGATAATAATGGTCTAACCTAATATAGTAAACACCTTAACAAATATGTAAAATATGTGAATATGTCACATTGCTTTGACAATACCATAGGTAAATCAGAAAATGTCCAATAATAATTACCACAGATATTTAAATCTTAGCTTCCTCTAGACCAAGGCAAAGAGGATAAATTTAAAAGTGACAACAACACAGAGACGAGACATAATACACAAAAAGGAAAGCCAGCAGTTTCCGCCTTAGAACGGTCTGTCTGCAAAAGGACCAACTGAGGTGCTTAAACCTGGCTTGTAGAGAGCTCAAACCTCGGACTTCCTGAAGGTTTTTCTATCAAAGAAACAGTGTTAATGTAAACTGATACAATGAACTTATATATACTGACAAAATAACTAGCAATATAATAATAAATAATCAACATATGTACAAACTGTACCGTAATAAAATCCTCTTCAAATTCAAAGTTTCAAAGGAGAGAATAGTTTAAAATAAAACAAGCCAACCGATGACGTATAATAAGAACAATTTAATGACGTCATACAAAAATACAAAAAGAATGTCATGACGTCATATGTCAGATTTGTCAAAAGTGAAATTAAAAAATAACACAGGGAATCACCGAAAACAGCACAAAACCAATCACTTGTTGCCAGTGACCGCTTTAAGTTAACAAATATACCGATCGCACAATGTTCATATGGTAAACTACTTTAACGTTATATGTATATTCTATTTATTTTAATACTTTAATAAAAGGGTTTAAATTAAATAATGAAAAGTAGAATTTAAAAAAAATGTGTGTATGTATTCCAAAGTGTACGGGGTTTCAATATTTCTTTAATATGATATGTGCAAAATACATCCATATAATTCGTTGTTTAAAATACATATTGCAACTTGACATCGATTTGCAACATGATATGACATGTAAATAAGACGCTATCACTATTTAGCATGTATGACATGTAAGAGTATTATGTTAAAATTATTTCTGTAACTGAAATCCGACTTACATTCGGTTTAATAGTCTAGTCCAAATGTGAAGGGTATTATACTTGGACTGGTGATCAATGAGGCAGGATAAATAATAATGCTTGTCAAAGGCCAGTGGTGAATCAGGCCAAGGTTGTTGTTTTTTTCTTCTTTACATCCGCGAGAAAACCAAAGATAAACATTCAGTATCATCTACGACGATGTGCTTATCCTTCCGTTGGCGCAACGTTGGAAAATATCCTTCACATATGATTCTTAAATGGTACAAAAGAAAGACATTCTATTTCAGGACAACAAAAGTAAAAAAAACTCTATATAGAACGATTATATGCTGACTTAAGTTTTACCGAGACCCAGAATTTAGTGCTACTTTACACAATTCTAAATGAATATTATTTTGTAACAAAGTCAAACATATAATCAAAGTACATTAACATCACCCAAATTTCGATAAAACTTTTTCGTGCCGACGCGAAATATTGCATTCATTTAGTTAGTTTATTATATGAGATTATTTCGTTTATGAACATTCTAAGCTTGTTTGCTTCTTAAACGAGATTGGTATTCTTAATAATAATTATTATTGTTATAATTTCTAAACTGTTTATTATGCTAACATTATAAATTTTATACTGTTTAATATGTTAACCTGTTTACAATGATAGTTTACATTGTTTTAACCTTATAGAGTTTTAGATTTCTACTTACGTATTTAGATTTTAACCTGATTATATTTAGTTCACATTAAACTTCACTGTATTCGGCACCGTATGACCTATAAAGTGTTGGAATGTCGTAAAACCCAAACTAGAAATACAAATTTATGTACAATATGTTAACAATGCTTGCATTATGTCTATCTCAGACTATCATTTTCTCCAGTTCGCATATTCTATGCTTATATTGAAATAAATTTGAAATTAGTAATTTAATTAAAGTGTTAGGTCTGAAACATCTATAGTGCCTTGAAGACTGTTCCAAAATTAAATCATATGATAATAAGTTAAGTGATTTTATTTTATTATATTAACAAAATATAGTTTAAAATGTTTCAGTGTTTAGAGAAATTTCCACACAGGTTATATTATTTAATAACTTCAATGAGGTATTATCAATCCAGAAACATAACGTATAAAACAATGGTCGTTTCTGAAATTGACTTCAAACTAATACTAATATAAGGTATATATATATCACATGTCCTCAAACAGGCAAACCATTAACTGATAGTTTTATCTATTGCTGCCATACATGTTGCTTCTTGTATCAATGCACAAGAGGTTTTATAACCATTCTTATCATAGAGTCGCTGCTTATAGAGGTTACTGAGTGGGCGGACTAGTTGCCATGTGTACCCACTTTTTACGCGTCAGAAACACTATAATAAGTCTCTTCATAAAAGAATTGATGCTAATAAAACAGATAAACCGAATCTTTAGAAACAGATTGTTGATTTATGCATGTTCCTATCAGTAAAATATGTATAGGCCTATGAGAAAAACAAAATATATTTAAGAAAATAACTATCATCGGGCTTATCACCATTTGCCAAATTTTGGTCAGAGACTTAATAAATTTTATAAATACGCAAATTTGATTTTAAAGGCATGAAGTTGTAATTGTTACATCGCTTTTAAAAACTATAAGTATGAGTGTAACATTTTGCTAAAGACACTTTACTTTATACACTTAACTACATTAAAAATATCCTTCTTTAGACTCCACTCCAAAGAGGTTTCCATGCTATGAGATCATAGCTAGTCACTTGCTATATACAGAGATGTCATCCCGCTTTTGACAGTCTAATTACTATTTTTATCACATGTATTTCTTGCAGACACATTATAACTTACCTTATTACACATTACTATGCACGTTGTTTTGCGTGTTTTTGATATTGCGACTACTGTCCAATAACATAAAATACGATGAACTGTCCAAGACACAACACTGCAATTTTTTTATGATCACATGGTTAAATCAACAACATTGATTGGTCTTAAAAATATCAAATATAAGCTGATATTTAATATCTAATATTGTTTTGAGCTATAGGAGCAGCCTTTCACCAATTACAGCCAATACAAACTATTGTTTAATGAGCATATTGTATGTTATCAGATACTTTACTTCAAATGCTCTTAAAGTACATTCACAAATTTGTTTATGTATAACTCCTTTTTCTTTCTTATATAAATAAATGTAATGAGTCATTCCTTCTTCAATATGCTTGATTGACATCCCGGTAATTGTATTTCCTGCCAAGTTGAGTCATGATGAGTTATGATAGCGATTCAGAAAACAACAGTACTAACTAATCACCACGACCAAAATATCGTCGACCTTAAAAGAGAAAAAAGAGATCTTTGTACAATGAAGTATTTTTTCTTTCGGCCTTTAATTATTCAACTTATGATGTATATACATTCAAAGTTTAATTATATTTTTTATAAACAAACAGAAAAAAATATTTGCTTTGAAATTAAGGAAATTATTCCTTTTAAAGTTATGTTTTACTCTTTGGACTATCAATTTAATAAAATATTTTCCAATATAATTCTTTATTTATTTAAAAGTATTTTTCGAAATGTTATGGAAAAGCGGGCATTCTTATACACGTATTTGTTATTCTTTTATTATATTTAAAAGCAATATCTTGCAAAGTAGGGATTGTAATTTGGACTTAACGCAAATACATAACTGATTACTTCATCACGATCACATGAAAAGCTCAGACGATGTGAAAGTAGGTATAAATGATTCATGAAACTTGTTAAAATTAAAATCCAGGTTAACATACAATTAGTTGATACACAATATTGTTGTATGGCTCCCATGTTAACGCTCAAGCAAATTAAAGTGTGGATCGACGACCGGTCGGCCCGTATCAGGATAATGTGACTGGGTTTGGTATCATGAAAGATATTTATGACACTCTTTATACAGTAAGGCTGTTCTAAATTTTCATTTGGAGGACACCGTCTACAAATATCTAAAATAATGTTGGTGGTACGGTGAACTCGATAAACAACAAAAGAAACAACAAAAATTAAATTTTAAAAACATTTACCAATACTATTTTTTTCTTATTAGTATGTTATTACATAATTTATACTTTCATATTCTCATACTTTCGTCTAATTAAAATTATTGAGTCACTACCTTAGTTGTTAGATTCGTGATAGAAATCGCTCTCATATTCTTTTTTCCAAACCTATGATTAAAATCGATGGGGGTCATTGCTAAAAATAAATAATTACATCGGAACAGCTAACCTGTATGGTGAGGTAATGTCAACAGTTTGTGGTGGTCTTCTTAGTTTGTAAATAGTTAACTGTGAATGGGAGACGTATATTTGTGATGTGATGACAAGTTGGGTGTTATGCTTCACTTTTCGCTGCATAGATGTAGGGCATCAATATACAACGATTTTATCGGGACTCTGTCTAGTAACAACAATTGATTTAGATGTTTGATAAAAAAAGTTTTAGTCCAAACAATCGGATATCTCCTTTAAGTGTTATTTAAGAAGCAAATCTTATAGATGAAAATCATCATGATTGCAGGCAAACAATTATAAAGTGCACAAGGTTTTCGAACTTAAGATGAAATTGTTAATTCAGCAAAAAAAAGGTTGTTTTGCCATCGGTTACGCCTGAAGTGATCCATGAATCGTCAAGAAATTCGATGAGCCAGATATATTCCGCCCACACAAGAACGTTTAAAGGAGGTATATCCTCTAAGTCGCTGTGATCAGAAGTCTTTTGTCCATAACTTATAAAATGAATGTTGTCAAAAACCACCATTTAACTCGCCTAGAAAAAGCACTCTGTTGTTGATTAATCCTTAAGTAAATGATGTTTATCTTAAAATAATAATATATGACAAAGTCCTATGAGCATTGCAACATATACCAAACTCTGAAAAGGCACAGGACAAATGTATTTTTACATGCAAACCTTGTGAAAAGTAAGAACAAATTTGTGATGAGTCATTCAACGAAAAGAGCAAACCCGACAGTTATCGCCTTAGATCGGTCGGTCGGCAATACGTATTACAGCTCACATAACAACTGGAGGATATGAATCAACTTGTAAAAATATTACACAATCTGAAGACTGTTTTTATCATCCGTTATTTTTGTTGTTGTTGCTTTTACATTGTTGTTAGTTTAGTGGATATATTTGTTACAAACTCGCGTAAATACGTAATGGGGACGTTTTGGAGGACCTTTGGTGTTGGTCATAAAATATACGAGGCGGTGGTTTTAGGATTTATTTATCGGTAGATACAGGGATGGCTCACGCCACGGCCACTGTCAACTAAGGTCTGTCCCATGCACTGCAGTGCACTATGGTTAGTGACGTATTAGTATTTTAAAGGTGTAGCTTTTAAGAAAATTTAAAGGAGTAGCTTGTAAAGTAGGTTAAAGGAAAAGTACCAAAGTTTCAAATGATAGTTTGTAAATAGTTAAAGGGATGTGAAAGAAAAGAAAGTTGTTAACATACATGCAATACAGACGCTAATACATATAATAATACACACATGTATAAAACCTATTCTTACTATAGACGTCCCAATATTAACTGTGACATATACTTAACTGGACCGTTTGCACCATTGACTGCAGGTTATCATATTGGCACATAAATGTTGCGTCTGACACCAACTGAAGCTTAACAAAAGTAAGTTGGTAGTGTCCACAAAAAGGTGAGATTAACGGGAAGAGACATCGTAAACTGATAACTCATTCGGCGTAGATTATCTACGAGAAATATATTAGCCATAATTAATGAGGCTGCAGCAAAAATATCCTTTATCGTTAATCGTCTGTACAACCTAGACATAAAAAAGTGCTCGATTTTGTCCTGCATTTGCAAACTGTCGTTTGATACATGTTATAAAGCATGTGTAGCTTGAACCGCAATGATATAAAATAATGTTAGTTTATTTCGGAATTTTATTTTATAAAGTACATTTATTGTAGGAATTAAACAATATATAGAAACACTATGACTTCGTCTTAACCAATACATATGCCTAATAACTATTGTTAGAATCTTGTTTTCAACATTCTTCAATGATTTTATGACTAACATTTATTATTTATATTTGCTCTATATTCTAGTTGGTGTTCGCATCGAATCAGAATTTGTTCAAAAGCTGTTGTTGGATATTTAAGAAGTAGTACCAGTCGACTGTACACCACAAATAGTATGTACCGAATTAAGCAAATTCTAACCAAACAGGTTAAGTGAGTTTTATTATCATCTTTGTGCAAGCTTTGTATGATGGTTCAATGGCTGGTGATTGTTCTAAACTCTTACAGGAGATCCGTAAAACTTTGGTTAATATTGATTATTACATTTCTACAACATGTCAACAACGAACAATGCAAATGTTGCATCATATATCCTGTTACAATGCTTTTTACTGGAACATATCTTCAGCCGATTCAAAGCCAAGATTTCTCCATCTTGAATGTCCGTAATGATAAAAAAGTTAATCCTATTTGTCAGCCTTGTGAAAACACCCTCATTAAATGTTTAGTGCACAAATGCATCGTTACCGGATCAGAAATCTCCAAAGTTTAAACAAGCTAATGAAAACTAAATTCCCAAAAGAAGCTTGCTAATATAGCATTTCTAAGGATGCATTTATTATTAACTAACTTATTAATATAAAAGTTATATATGGCTTCGTAATGGACCTTTATTTGTCGCCGAATACAGTATGTTAGTCTAATGATCTTGTAGCGCTCAAATGCTCAAAACAAGTAAAATATAAACGTTTTTTCTTATCTCTTATCTCAATAATGTATATAACTAAAACATTACTTTCAATTTTGTCACCATAGTCGATTATAGCTGATAATTTTATTGTCCATTTTCGTTTAACACGCCGAAAGTAAACGGTGTTGTCGGTGTTTTTCTGAGCCCAGGTATTCTGAGCATTGTTGTAACTTACGAATAAGGGGTCACGGACAAAAGTAAATGCGGTTCACGGTATAATACGAACGCTTACATAACTGATCGGAACAGTTTGTTATTAGGCCGATGTAAATTTAAATATTTTATGACTCCCCAGTGCTTAAATATTTTATAATGTGACTCATTTGAAATAACGTTGACATCGACGGACAAACAGACATTATATATATAATATATAGTTACTGAAACGTTATTTGCAGTAAATGTGACGATGAAATTCCAAGCCATATATAACATTAAATTTACAAAATCAACATTTTTATCGAGAATTTTCCTTTATTTGATTTATCATGGTTTCCAAGTACCGATATATTTGTAATGACCATACATGGGGAGGGCAATCCGGAAAAGGCTCATCTGTCTTTATTATTGTAAGGTTGTATAAATCTTTCGTTTTGAAAATTAAAGATAGAATCGGACAGTTGTTCGTAAAATCAAAAGATCAAGTTCAAGCATGTTATTGCTCTGTTTTATTTGTGTAAAAGTTATTACAAATGTACAATGTCTTTATGACTATCCTGCTTTTAACTTGACCTCATTTTGAAAGTCACCTAATAATCCTTGTAGTGAGTCGGAGTTAGAATTAGCAGTGCTTAATAATAATAAGTTCTTAACAAAACAAAGGTTTGTAAATTCCAGTGTTGTTGTTATTTTTATTATAATAATAATAACAATAATAATAATAATTATTATTATTATTATTATTATTATTATTATTATTATTATTATTATTATTATTATTATTATTTGCTTTTTAGAGGATCTGACACGTATTGTCATTTATTTCAAACATTTATCAAACAAATTTAGGAAAAGTAATAGTCAGCGATCCTACGATCCTTACTATAATTTTTTCTCGACGAGTTTTATCAATAAGAATATATAAGACATAGCATTGCAACATCTACAAAAACTTAAAAATTCACAGGGACAAGGTAGTCACATGTACGCCATGTAAAAGTGAGAACAAATCTGTGATGAGTCATTTAACAATAAGACCAAACCCGACAGTTACCGTCTTGGAACGGTCAGTCGGCAATATGGACCGACTGGGGTGCTTAAACCGGTTTTACAAAGCTCTTACCTCGCACTTCCTGATGGGTTTCTCAAATGCAAGCAATGAAAATAAAACCAATCCACTCGAATAAATGTCCAAGCGCTGACGTTTTGTTTGACAAGTTATGACTAAAGTATTGTATTCAATGACAATGAGTGCCAGATTTTTTATCACATGATTTTAACCGCCAATATACAATTTTAACAACTTTGAACAACAAAACTGAGTGAAATAGTGCTATGAGACGATCTGCATTATGATGACGTCATAAATCAAAAAGCTGTTTTACTCTGTTGTTGTCTAACAAAAATTTGTTACGGGAGTACTGAATTGAAAACAAGGGGAATGATGTGATTAGTTAATTTCTTTAATAGTATTATAACCTTATTTATAAAATGCATTCTAAGCAATAAACACCTCTAGATTGTAAGTTTTCGTACATTTCTAGTCAGTTATTTTTTACCTCATGTATTTTTCATGTTTTAACTTTTGTAAAATTGTAATAAAAGTTATCTGAATGAACCATAAAAATAACCATAAGTGGTAACAGCAATAGATTTTCTAGGGAATACAACAGTTTTCTGGTTGTTGTTTTTCCTATATCATTTTGACTCGGTAACATGAAAATATAATTGCTCTATAGCTATGTAAATGGTGTGAAATACACATATACCTTCACATAACATGTGCAGTACGATTTCCTTGTGGAAAATGGATTTATATTCATGTATTTAGTTTATTGAGCGAAAGAAAACCTAGCAGGTAACTTTCGGGTTTACTTTATTTATTAAATGACTCATCACAAATTTGTTCTTTCACCTTTAGCTTGCATTACAATACCTTTGTCCTGTGCCTTTTCAAGTGTTGGTATATGTTGCAATGCTCATAGGACTTTGTCATATATTCTTACCGCTCATAAGACCTTTCATAAAAGAGCATTGGCACGCTTACCCATTATGCTACAGAAGTAATTTACTAACCATTCTTTCAAGAAAATATTTATGTTATATTTATGTGAGAGAAAATTCGCGGACTTTAAAGACTTTTCATTTTATCTGTTCGTGAAACATACTGATCACACCGACTACTCATTGAGTGCTGTTTCAATGTTTCCAAATAACACAGACGAGTCTGGAGCCCGTATGCTCATCCATAGACGCCCACTCGCTGATAGTATGCCTTGTCGTAAACAGAATCTTTAAGTCTATTACCAAGATATCGCTTATGTTGTTAAAGCAAAATAAATCAGTATTGGTTGATTGACGTTATTGTTGCGACTATTCCAGGAACACTTGACCAACCACTCAAGCCATTAACATGGGATGTGCAGAACTTCTCCTTGTATAACCACGTAGAGTAGCATGAAAGTACTTCTATGTTAAGCTGTTTGGGCCTATAAATCTTCATGTCTCTGAATTTGTGTTACCTGTCGTATAGAACATTAAAGCTAGTTTTGTTTATTAAATCTAAAAATCTAAACATTATAGCCGAAAAAAATAAATGCTGATATAAAGTCAAAATTAATTTAGGAAACTTTTTTTCCTATTAAAGAAATGTTTAAATTAACGCGGGAAGGATAACAAGTAACTTAAGTGTTATTTCAATAGGCCACCTTTAAAGTATGCAATCCTAGGTATTCATCGAAGCTAACCATTGAAATATGACAACTGCAAAAAAAATTAATACTTTAAAAATTATTAAATTGCTTCTGTAGAAACAATGTTTACTGTTATCTCTTCATTTTCGTTTTGTTGGCAGTTTATTCATTGTTTTAGGGCCAACTGTGTTTCTTTAACAATTTTAACCATATACATGCAACAATAAATATTTTATTCTTGTATCCTATTTCATATTTATATCTCATTCACAGTGAAATAAATGAAACTCTGCAAACTAATGTTTCTATGTATGTATAGCAATGGTGTTAAATATGATATATGTAAAATGTTTGAACATAATATAATAAAAACGCTTCCATAAACAGAACGTACTTTAAAAGAAGACAACGATCCAACAGAAATTTATCAGCAAATGTTGCCATTCCGTATCAGTTATGTTTACAGACAATATGTTTTAAGATACCATATAAACATTCGGACACCTGTCTGAATAATTATACAAATTGTCAATACAGAAGAGAATAATCCTTAATGGCAAAAATGATCGAAATAGATCTCATTGTCATGTCTGTCTATGATGGAAATAGTTTAATGTATTGTTTTGACTTTCAGCCAGCAAAAGGAATAAAATAGTTTCACTTTAAAACATATGTAAATTACACTTTGAAGATGTTATTTTTTATCTTTTTAAAGTTTGTTTTTAAGTAGTTTTAATTATATTAATTTTCAGAAGATTTTACCTTTTCATCAATGACCGAAAACAAAGCCTCACTGTAACGATTACGGAACACAAAAACAAAACCTCTATCTCCAGGCGTGTCTTCAGTGAGTATTTAAGCACGCCAGTCGGTCTATATTGCCGACTGACCGTTTCAAGAACTTGCTCTTTTTTGTTCCTACTTTTACATTTGTCTTGCATGTGTCAAGTGTCTTTTCAAATTCTAGAATATGTTTCAACGCTCATGGGACTTGGTCAGACATCTGATAAAGAAAAAAAAAGTTTTAAAAATTCTCCTTTGCTCACTTTCGTGTAATGCCACTTGTAAACTCTTACATTTAACGTTCACGTTAATACCTTTGTCCTGTGCCTCTTTTAATTTTAATATATATTGCAATACTTATAGAACCTTATACAATAAACTTATTAACCTAAATGGATCACAAAAGCCAGATGCAAGTGAATATTACTTGTGTTTGTTCCTCGCTGAACTCCATAGACGAGTCGACTTGCTTGTGCGTGTAAAGCAAAAATGACCCGTTAGGATGTGGTTATTCTAACTGTGCACTCGACCAGCTACGTGAATAAGAATATATGACAAAGTCATATGAGCATTGCAACATATATCAAAATTTGTAAAGGCACGGGACAAAGGTATTGGCACGCAAGCCAAATATAAAAGTAAGAACAAATCTGATGAGTCATTTAACAAAAAGAACAAACTCAACAGTTACCACCTTGGAACGGTCAGTCGGCAGTTTGTCATCAGATGAGCTTTGTTGCTTTGTTCGTTACATTACATACAACAGAAATACCTAATCTTTGCAGCAAATGTGTGCTTTGAAATAAGCAATAATAAGAATATATGACAAAGTCCTATGAGCATTGCAACATATACCAAACTCCGAAAAGGCACAGAACAAAGGTATTTCACGTGCAAGCAAAGCGAAAAGTAAGAACAAATTTGTGATGAGTCACTTAACGAAAAGAGCAAACCCTTGTGTAAATCGATGCCATCCTGGACTATATCCTAAACCTTTCCTATCTTGTTACAGTTCAAGCAAATATACGTATATTGAGGCAGTTGAAGCTACACAATAGATGATTTAAATAAAATAACATTATATTTTATTACATAATTTACTATAATACGACAGGTTCTAAATGATAAAAGCCTTGTATTTTGTATTTGTTAAGTTACGTGTTTTGTATGCCTAAAGGCATATTCAAAAGCACGTTGTCAATCTTGATCTATTGTCATGTCTGTCTAGGGTACATGTATTATCACAAATACTTGCGTGGCCACCCAAGCAGATGGCAGTGATAGAGCATTATGGTTCCATTTATAGTATGCTTGGAAATGTTCACGTTCACATGCATTGTCTTGTCTGACTAATGGACCGTGTAATCTTATGTTCTGACATGTCATTATGAATTTATAGTCTTAGCAAATAAATATTATTTATGGCAGAGTTTGCCTGAAGAATATATATTTAGATTTCTCTTCAAAGTACTGTTTGACATTCTAAAAATACAAAATGCAAATGATCTGCGAAAGATTAAGCTTCACTGTAACATTTTTGTGAAATGTTATAATGTTTTATAATTGTCCTATTTAGAACAACTGATTTTAATATTAAGTATGATTTTTTCCAAAAGATATTTACAAATGTCATTTTCCTCACGTATACTTATTGGGTTTGCGATGTTATGTGGATGTATGTCTAGCCATCAAAACACATAAAAAAATAAACAGTTGAGACATGACTCATACCACAATTGATAGAAGCGCCGTTTTACGACATGGACTAGCTATCTATTGTTTAATTATTCTATCAAACAATGCATACGGATTTCATAATGTATTTTTTTTATTTTATTCAATTTTCTGAATGTGTACAAATTAAATCCAAATCTCGCAGTAAGTGTTTCTGTCGGTTTGAGTTGGCTGTGAATGGTCAGGATTGTGTTAAATTTTAATTACTTATACAATTAGCAATGGAGCTTTAGACTTTTAAATAAAGCCCATTAAAGTATGTTAAAACCAGAGAACTACACAAAGTTATCATTTGTTACCCTCACATTAACCCCTGAAACAGTCTCTCTGCCATCCTCCTGCACAAAGTTATCATTTGTTAACCTCACATTAACCCCTGAAACAGTCTCTCTGCCATCCTCATACACAGAGTTATCATTTGTTAACCTCACATTAATCCCCGAAACAGTCTATCTGCCATCCTCATACACAGAGTTATCACGACACAGTTATCGTTTGTTCCTCGCACATTTACTCCTACAACAAGCTCTTTGCCGTCCTTGCCGACACAGTTATCATCTGCTACTCGCACATTTGCCTCTGTCACGTGCCTAAAATATAAAAACCGAACGCTTTTAAATCCATGCGGATGAAAATTGAACAACAATCTTTAACCCTTAATCGAATAAAACCTGTTCAAATGTGTTATCCGACAGTTAGGGACATTTCATCATGCAACCGAATAAATTATTGTTACCTGAATATACTTAATATTCTGTGGTCACAATTAATAACAAAAAAGAAACATATTCACTTGTGTCATTTGTCATCAAACTGTCAAACGATATATTCTTTTATCTGTAATATATTTAGATATAATCACCAGAGACTTAGTTTAATTATATTTGATTACGTGTATTTATTCCGAGATAAGAATTTTTTTATAAAAGGTAGTTACGTGATTTGGTATTGTTTTTATTTAATACATCAACCAGTCATTATTATCCATTACTTTCTTTAACTCGTTTGACATCGCAATTAATCCTGTGTCAGTTTAAACAAAACTAACCTCGAGATATATGATAAAACTGTTTTGATCAGTAAAGTTAAGACGCACTTAAGATTATAGTTTATAACCCCGGGACCTATTCCACGATATCTTCATTGTGTAGATTATCTCCTCTTAGCATTTTCTTCTCCTTCTTTTTTTCTTTTTTACATAAAGGCTTGTATCATTTACTATTTCATCGAAGAGGGGAGATTTTATTTATAGCCTTTTATGAAAAATTAGTGATATATTTTTATCAAAAATATTTGAATGTTATTGTTTTAATGCAGTTTACTTGTATTCGGGATGCAATGTATGTTCGTTTCTTACTCAAAAAATATCAATTGAAAAAAGGGACTATGAAGCATTAATCATTTTACGGCTGATAGAAGTCGGCGCCGTTGTACCATTCATTATTGTTTTTGATTTACTGGTCTGCATTTGGTCAACATAAAAGTAAACCCCGATGGACATATATCTGTCACTTCCATTTGGCTGTTAATCGGTTAAGATATAGTTCAGTTCCATGCGTTTTCATTATTCCTATGTTTTCAGAGAGAGAGACAGAGAGACAGAGAGACAGAGAGAGAGAGACAGAAGGAGTCAGAACAACAGACTATACAATTTTGGTTTATTAATGGCGACAAACCAATGGTGCAGAAAAAAGAAGTAGTATGGACCCCTGGATTTAATTTTATTTGGGCCAAAATGTTTTAACTCGTAGCTTCCTACTGACTTATATGTCACAGCGATCTTATTCCAAGATAGGTTGGAGATGATAAGGAACTGACATGGTTATGTGTACAGAACCTTACTATATATAGAAACATGACGCCGTCTAGTGGTTCTAATACAGAAGAAATTACCGTCATAGACACTGATATACAAACATGTGTTCTCATTGTTTACAATGTAATTTCTGATTGTCTTTTGTCACATTTAATACTTGCATGTTTATATTCTTTTCTAATAGTATTTCAAATTTCATTGTTTGTTGAAATACCCATAGAAACCCGTCACAACTTGGTTTTCAGATGTAGATATGGTAGCATTATAAAAACATAATAGATTACCATTGTTTGAAATATTTTTTCAGTATCTGTTACATATATGTTTGCAAGTAACTGTTTTTTGTTTTTAATTGCGTTTCTGCTATGCAGTCAGAGGAGTTACAATTCGGCGACCTTAATATTTCACAACTGGCCCTAAATGGGTGTTTATGTGTGGTAAAAAAAAACATAAGGAATACTAGCCGTATGATGCCTGTACATGTATGAATTTTATGACGAAACACAAATATCTATTTTAAGTAAACATAAACCTGATAATATAAACTGTTATAAATATTATATTATATGTACATAATCATTTTCTTTTTTATCTTTTAAATTAATAAATTGTTCCTTAAGTTGGTAATGTAATAGTGTTTAAAAAGAAAGTGTTATTATGTGTGTATATAAGTTCATTTTATCTGTTTTAACTCCCGATGCAGGTGCTTACTGTTAGTTGTTTCACTTTGACGGGATATTGTTTTTACACTGTTTGTTTGCTAGAAAAACCTTCAGGAAGTGCGAGGTTGGAGCGCTCCACAAACCAAGTTTAAGCACCCCAGTTGGCCCTTTTGCCGATTGACCGTTCCAAGGCGGTAACTGATGGTTTTTCTTTATGTGTGTTATGTCTCGTCTCTGCGTTTTGTCATATTTACATTTACCTTGTTTGCCTTTGTCTACTGGTAGATAAAATTTAAATATCTGTGAAAATTTTGATAGGACCTCTTCTTATTTACTTATCTAATTTGCCAACTTGATTGTATAGCCCATTTTCCATACAAGTATAGCTTACGCATCGCATATATTGCTACATATTTATCCAGTGAGAGGCCATTGTGTAGGAGGAGGTGTTACGAGATCGAAATTTCATGAATGCAAAGAATGCATTATGTTCAGAACTTTTTTGTTAAAGCATGGTTTCAAATAAGGAATGTAGAATGCAATAGCACAATGAGTGGCACCTATCCTGTTAAAATAAAACCTAATTTTAATTTACTTTTATTACGACAAACACATATTACAAACTCATAGACAGGTTTAATTTTAAGCAGATTTAAGTAAGTATAATGAAAAAAGTATACGTGCTGATATGTTTATCCCCAAAAGAAAATAATGATTATTTTGGATTCTGACCACAACTTATTAAGCATTTTCATGCACGTCATGTCGTAGGTTGCTATAATAGAAGACTAAAGAAAAGAAATGTATAATGAATTATCTTATTTATTACATCACCATTTCAAAGCACTAAACATGTATATACTACTCTAAACTGAATACTGGGCCTATCTCTCTCAGATAACTTTTTCAAAAATGACAAATCAATTGTGCGGTGGTTTATTTATATTTTTTTTATAAGCACGGCGAACATTGGTGTATATGCGTTTAAAATCCAACAAAAGTAGACATATCTTGGAAAGAATGGAATGTTCACGAGGTGTCTAAATAAGCAGGTGTATACACAATCTTTGTTGATAATTAAGTTCACAAACTTAACCAACCTGGGACGGACGAGAATTATCGTTATTTTGTGTGTGTCTAAACACCTGGTAAAATAGGATTAGTATGATTTCCTTCTTATTGTATTATGTTCAGTGTTAATTTTTTTTAAAAAAGACAGTAAATGTTCTTAAAGAAAGACACATTTAAGCCGTTACATGTCTATTTGTCCCTTTGATCTTGATTTATCGTCCAACCAACAGTAATTCCGTTATCGGGAGATATTTTCTTTTATAGAATATATTGTGCTGCCTCCTTTGTATATAGTATGCCGTTAACACTTGGCATGGTAACAATGCCCTGTCAAATTATCCTGGCACAAGGCCAACTAGTCGTAGAACTAACAATCCTTGTTTGTTTTGTCGCTAAATGTATTGATACAGTCTGTGTTTGTTAAAATGACCACGAAAACTATTATATGCTTAATGCAGTGCAACGAAATGCATGATAAATGTTCAGAGTTTAGACCACACTAATTATTTTCACAGGTAAATAAGAAAAAGTCCTATAAGAATTATCACATATATTTAAATCTAAACTACCTCTAGACAAAGGCAAACGGGGTAAATGTAAAAATGACAAAACAATTAAACGAGACACCTGCTTTGTGGATCACTCCAACCTCACACTTCCTGGAGGCTTTTCTATCATACAGTGAAAATAAATATATCCCATCAAAGTGTTTGAAGTAGATCAAAAGAATCAAAATTTCGTTTCTTTCGTGTGTTTGTAATATCACGGACTTCTTTATATTCATCGCAAGTATGCACTTGTCTCCAATAACTTCGATTCTTATGCTGAAACAATATACATTTTTGTTCAGATTGTTCTAGTGCAAATAATAAATTTAATATGTTTATAAAACTGTTACAGTAGCGAATCCCATATTATGTCATTATGTTGTCACCTAAGTTAAAGTTCGTTAATGAATGTTTTGCTCATTTATACAAACCTAACATCAACACGGCGATGATTGGAATGGGCAAGAAGCCGGTTTCTTGACCGTAAGACACGCAGTACGGACAAGAGGTTTTATTTGTGCTTATTCATGTTTTCTTAAGTTCGGACTAGACCTAGTAGTGCAGTAATCAGAGATGGATCTAATAGTAAAAGAGTAGAGTTGTGAAAAAGAAAACACATACATGTAAGCTTTAAAATACTAAGTTTTTAATATATATATATATATATATATATATATATATATATATATATATATATATATATATATATATATATAGTATTTACTGCGATAAAGTTAAATGGATGTTGATTCAAACTCCCACCACCAAAGTGTTCTAGATCCTCCCCTGGCAGTGTCATTTTGTGTCACTTTAGCAATGTCTTTACCGACGACCTTAGTCAGACATCCCCGTATTTGGATGATCTTTAGAGTCTTTAGAGAATGAATCGACAAAACATTTAAGATTACATACAAAGTTGAATGCTCGTTCGAATTCCATAGCACTTTTTATGAAACTGACGACAAAATTGTATCTTGCGAAAATTCCTGCACAAAGCAATTTAAACTATATGCGAACAAGCTGCACACCTGCTTCTCCCACACACGCCCTGGTTCTTAAAAGGAAAATGCGTAAAATGAATTCCAATGGTATTAAAATTATAAATCCTGGTTTCTGAAACACAACTATGGACAACCTACTTAAATAAAGTGGTTAACCCGCACAGATAACTGCATTGTCAAAACACCACACAAGTCCTTCTTTTAACACACTACTTTTTGGATCCAAAATTTGTGAAGTAATTTAAATATTTACATTTTAAGCTGCATTATAATGTCTTTTTCACACATTGCTGTCATATCTACCTACTTACGTTAAATGAATATCTAATGAAAAATATATTAATAAATAATTATATACTTATTAAGACATTTCATGCAAAATATGAAATATTACCCGAAATCTTTAGCACAATATGAACATCAAATCTGGTAATAAGACAGATTAATATTTTTTGTGTGCAGACAAAAAATCATCCAGATATGAAAGATAAATTGTTGTCAGAAATATGTAAACATTTAGTCCTCAACTATGGTGAAATAATCGTCAATACTGACAAAGTCTATAATATCCCAGATACGCAAAGCGAAAGGGATTCGTTTGTGGATGTAACTTGCAAAACCATGTTTGCAGTAGCTCATATATCACTGTCGATACGCCATATATTGCTACGGATGAACGTTAATTTGTTAAACCACACTTCGCCTCGTGGGATTTCGAAATCCCAACATTTCCACCCACGTATCGGTCTGTGGACCCATCACTGGAGAAATGAGAAAATGAGCAAGTATGAGCCTTTCTTCCGGGGAACAATGGGGTAAACAGACCAATCTGGATGCCGATAATCATTTGGTTTATGCACGTCAGACCGGAATGGATGCTACTTGTGCTATGTGTCAATAGTTGATGTTCAGTGATGAATACCGATCTCCCTCTGGCATATCACATAACCCGCCATTTGGACTGTTTGCTGTCGTATTTATGAACATCAGAAAGAGGCAACAATAATTTTCGCCGCATGCAATGTGAAACTGCGAAAAATCTGTTCATTGCAGATTAGCCAGTGTCTGGGAATAGATATTGTTAATTCAAGTTTGAGCTCTTCTTATTTGCAAATGCAAATGGTAGCGATTTGACGTAAGAGGATAACACATCTTTCAGTACGATAACATAATCACCATCAGAGATATTATTTTATTAACAGGGTTAAATGATATTAAAAATTGAATAAAATTTCTCATATAAATATTGTTTGCTTCTTTTTTAATATTTGATACCCACTTTTATAATTATGTGTGTGTGGGGTGAAAAACGATGTTTAAGCAGAGTTTTCATATACTTATCGAAAAATAACTGTATTTTGACAAGTATTCAAATACATAAACGTCGACGAAGTCATAAGACTTATTTCAGGTAGATTAAATTATTGACATTTATTTGTGTGTCTTTATTCAGCAAACCTAAACCAAAGTCGTGTCTGGTCGTGTTGGAGCTACTGCTGCTACTACTTTTAAACGTACCGTTTCGGTAACATCTCACCGCATATAATTGATTAAGAAAATAGGGCACTGTCACGATAGAAAAAAGCAACCTTTGATATGTCGTTTAGGAGAATCTAGAGAACCTATCAACCCGTATTTAGACTAGACTCGTATTATTTATAATGTTTCGTAAGTGGAACAGAATTAATAATTAGTATTTTAATTACAACAGTATACGCTGGTAGATTATAGAAATACACCATTCATATCACGAACATCTAAAGACCAACAGAGAAGCAGTTCTACCTCCATTGGTAGCATATCAACAGGAAAACACATAATGAGATCCATGTTTATTAGTCTTCTTTTTTTAAATCAAAATTACTCTTTTACGGTCACGCTGACGTAAAATTCACAAAAAAGAAAACCATTGAAATTTATTATCAGAGGCCATTTGACCATTCAAAGATAAAACAACATTTTAAACATTAATGGTCATTGGAGTCAATGGTTTAGCAAGTGGTCAGATACGAATCACATGTTGTTGTTTTTTATGATTTTGGGTGAATATGGAAGGCTGCACTTGGGTATAATATTGTTTCACAATTGTTTAAAATATTGATGTAATTTAGCACAAATGAAAGTCCAGAGATATATGATACGAATTAAAACCAAATAATACTACAACAAATATTTAAATGAAAAAGCCAATGTAATCAGATGCAAGTACATTGTAAAAGAGCCTAGGCATTAAATAAAAATTGAAAATATTACAATCAAAATGATACTACTCTGTAACAGCCATTTGACAAAAGGATGGACTTGGCGTGGTGTGTGTGGGTGGACTTCTTTGACCAGTTTACAGCGCATTTAACTCGCATTTCTGACGACTTTCCTAAAGAAATTATCTCAATCTACTTCAAAACAAAAACCAAGGGATGGCTTTTTATTAGATCTATGTGATGGCGACAAAATTGAAAACAAGTAATCAACGACACCATTTTAAAACAATAACGTTTATATTGTGTTCGTTTATAGAAGAACACTTGTGGTTTTGTGTATGGATTCTGTTATGTACATATAGCCCATGTCATTGCAATATTGGCGTTTTTCTTTATTCTTTTAAATAAGAACGTATCGGATGGAACAAAGAATTCATTCTATGCAAATTACAGAAGTTCTTATAATGAGAACAAAACATTGTTAAATTTTAAATGATATGTAAATATGAATAGCCTTCAACAATATAAACAGTCAATTATAGTGACATTGTACCACCCAGTGCATAAGTTCATTAGGATACGAGAGAAGAAGTAATGTACCGTTGTTCTGTTATTTATTGATGATGAAACAACACCATAACTAAGTATGATTTACATGAACTATTTAAATAAATATTAATTAAATTGTCTAAGCGTTGTCCGCGTATTGATAGTGTAAATGCTTCATAATTTTGACGACATCCGACATTGGGCATGTACAAATTAAAATTTAGACACAGAACTGTCAGAATTTGTCAAAGTAACACTTAGTAACACTAGTTTCTTGACACCATAATTGCTAAGCTATATGGAAAAGTTGACGTAACCATTTCGGGACGCTTGGCATTGTTGAACGTAAAGCAAGTTCGAATCGTGAATCGACATTAGCGGGAAATATCATTCCTTGATAGTGAAACTTTCTTTCCCAAAACATTACAGATAAATGGTAAACGTAAATATGCGATTATTTTCATACACAAAATCTACATTTCAATGAAATACAAGTTTCTTTACGTTTACAAAATGTTCTCGTTTTAATAAAAGATTGTAAGCTGACATAAATGTTGTAGCTTTATATCCTAAAATGAGCTGATCAGACAATGATTTCTAGAATTTTACGTCATAGCTTACGAGATAACTAATGCAAAATTTCAACTTAAACTGTTGTCTTAGTCCATTTTTTAACCTATGACTGGATATTGAATGCAAGAATACATATGAAATAAAAAGAAGGGCTAATCAAAATGACGGGATAACGATCATCCATCACTTAAAATCGTAAGATGCATCGTATTGGAACTCTAGCTGTACACGAGGGCTATCATATCAGTACTTTTAGGTTTAATGAATACCAAGATGATTATAAATCATTTCTTATGAACAAATTCGTCTTTATAGTTCGTCATTTAAGTACTCTGAAAATGTGATGTTGTCTTGCTTCATTTGCAATTTCACTTCACAAAGGTGTCAACATTCGCATCTAGTTGCGTGCGTGCGTGCGTGCGTGCGTGCATGCGTGTGTGTATGTGGTTCTAATGCTCACCTAAATTTTAAAATTTGTAGCAATTTTTAAAGCACCAGACAACATTGTCGTTTTTACGTTTGTTTAATTGTGCATTTAATGATTAAAATTACAGTTACAATGTTTCTAATAATACCATTTATCAAATTTGAGCATCAACAAACCTATCACACCTATCGTTTTTAAACATGTCAAAACAACAAATATGTAACATACATATATGTGTATCTTAAAAATTATAGACTAAGCTAAATGTGAATTTGTTCAATAATTAAAAAAAAAACTGAAATAAGTCTTTATACTATAATTTACAATAATAAAATAAAAAAAGCTTAAATGATCTGTTGATGATACATTTAATAATAATTATGCTAGGATTCCATTTATTTATGTAGATGTGTAACATATTTCGTCAAGGGTGAAAGTTAATTAGTTAAAACTCGTTCCACCTCATGGGATTTCAAATCCCTATCATACCCACCCACGCAGCCATCTGTGAACACTTGCTGGATACATTTATTAATGTATGAACCTTTCTTCCGGAGAACAATGCCATGTACAAGCCAAGCTGGGTGGTTATTGGTCATTTTGTTTGGATCTGTCAGGCCGGGATGGATGCCGTGTGTGCTCCTTATTTATTGCTGCTTCGTGCTGATGAATGTTATCACCCTCCGAGTCATCAAATAAATCCTTTTTGGGTCGAGCAAAGTGATGTGATGACCTGACCTTTAAGTCGCACTATTTGCGTAAATGGATTGATGCGTTCTTGATTATTAATGAAAGTTGCATCATATAAACAGTGCAGTACAAGTTTCATTAAAATATTGTTAGATAATCATTAGTTAGTTTTTCCTTGATTGATAAATAAATATCCTATTTTGTATGTTTAAAATGAACGTGTTTATAAGATGTAATTTCTGCTCTATGAGAATTATTGTAATTTTATTATAATTATCAGGATTATTGAAGTAAGTAAGTAATTACGCATTATCATTGAAACTAATAACCTTTGTAGGCCATTACAGTATTTCCTGTACATATATATATATATATATATATATATATATATATATATATATATATATATATATATATATAGATATATATATATATATATATATATATATGTATATATATATATATATATATATATATATATATATATATATATATATATATATATATATAATATATATATATATATATATATATATATATATTTATTTATTTATTTATTTATCACTGAGACATTAGCCTATGCATGTTCTGAGTAAAAAAATATCTCTCACATTTGTATTTATTAAAAACGTTTTTATTCCAATTAAACTGTTTATCAAAAATACACATAAGGTCCATTATAATAATCAAATATACAAATGGCGTCATATAAACGCCTTCAGTATGAAGGAGGTATGAACAGAAACCTGTACATGGAAAACAATTAATTAAGCGCGTATGCATGTTTATAAAATACATAGCAAATGTAATGTGTGTTAAAACATAGCTTATATTTCATACAAATGTTGTTTTAGATTTTGTTATATAAACCGGTTATATGAACTGTTGTCGCCAAGAATAAAAGTGTTCTATGTACAACACAAACATATTACAGATCTACAATGACATGATTCGAGGATGAAACACAAAATGTCCTAACCGCTAAAAAATTTCATGTTTTTTGTACAAAAAGGATATTTTTGTAACGCAGTTCCTAGTTATGTTTTATTACATAGTCTCAGTTCAAACTCGCGATTATCTATGGAATTTTGCATATACTTGCAACTTAATTCATATTTTGCAGCACAACGAAAATACATCGTTCAGAATAAGATCACTTGTTGCCGATAGACACTCTTATATCATGTTAAAATTCAGTCCCATGTTCTCATGTATCGTACAATGGACAATCATTAAATGACGAAACTGAAAAGCAGTCCAAACTATAACAAAAGTATTAAAACGTTGTACCAATTGTTAATCCATTTACTTTTTACCCACTTTTTAGTAGTAAAGTTATAGACCAGTTGTTTTTCTCATATCATGAATTGAGTCAAAAAAAATTAAATTATTATCTTACTTATTTTCCTTTTATCGCACCATTAAATCAGATATTAAAAATCTATCTACTTGTTTTATTTACTTGCTCTTACTTTCTTTTACTTATATAACTATAAATGGATTAAATACAAACTTTCTGTATTTAGTTGAAATAATTTAAGAAACAAACATTCTGATTCAGTTCTTTATTCAAACACACAAATCAAATGGGTTCTTGTCATTTTTTGTAGTAACGATAACACCAATGTTAACTGTGCAATGTGGCGGTCGTATAACGTCTCACAATGCATGTAATCTACGTTGTCATTTTATTCATCCTAACAGGATTGTTACGCGTATATTCCTTTGACGGCCATTGGACTTCGGTTGCTTAATTCCATCTCATGTGAAGAGAACAATCATGTACACTTCTCTTTTGTTTGGTTTTGTCCTTGGTTCAGATACTTTATTTCTTTGAAATTCCAGAAAAATGACATCTAATATATTATGGACATTATCATTTTTATTTACAATTACGACACAACTTAAGTATTATATGACGTCATTACTAAAAACTTTGTATACGTCATTATTTTTTTGTTTTTGTTTTAAATGTGTCTGTTTTCTTTCCATTGCTGTATTTGAGAAGCATTTCAGGAAGTGTTAGGTAAGAAGTAGATTTTAAGCACATTTTTGCAGAATGACCAATCTAAAGAGATTACTGGTGAATTAAGTTTATTTTACGTAATATCTCGTCTCAACTGTATTGTTATTTTTTAATTCGACTAGCATATACATCGTGTCATTTTATCATGTTTTGACTATTTTAAAATTATTTATTATATTTATTGGACTTAAATATAAGAAATACAAACAAGCCAACAGCAACTTGTAACAAAAGTAACATGTCATCAAAAGCTCATCCTCAAAAAATCGACGTTTATTTCGGCTAAGAAAAGCATCCCTTGCCACCAGGGTTTGATAAGAGCATTTGCTTCATCGAGCCTTAACTCATCGTGACATAGAACAGTGTTCCGTCAAATATAAACACTGAAGTAAAAATTTAGGAAAATCCTGTATGTTTGATCAAGAAGTAACACACTTGTATTTTTTGTAATATTTCAAAATAAAGTGTTTCATGTTTACAACATAAACGACTTATCGTTAAACTAAAGGCTAAACATCATAAGGATAATGTTGAGTATCACCATGATGAGCGTAGGCAAAATAAAAGTTAAATGTGCCAATCGAATTTAAATAAGTGTTTTCACTAAGCTTATATAAATAGATACATTACTGATATTATAAACTGGCTCAAGTAAAAGATAAAATGACTGGACTTTTTTTTGATAATTAGTATTAAATAACTAAATGAAAGGTAAGTACTTGTAAATATATTGCATTACCTTAAACAAAAGGTAAATCATCATTTTGACACAAAGCAAATTCGCAATCGTGCGTTTTGATATTTTTATCACGAATGATTACTGAAAAAACAACAACAATGATTCTGAATCTTTTAAACAAGTGAAATATGGCTCCATTTTGGTATTTTTCAGAAGAAGATTGATCAAATCACATTTTCCTCCCATGCAAAGTCGAAAAAAGCATTTGTTTGTTTTCGCTGATGATTAAATTCAATCTTGGTGAAATGTTAATATTTGAGATTGTCTCTAATGCTTTATTTATCCCAAGAAAATGATGACCAGAATAAACATGTTTTTGATTTGTTACAACAAATTCATAACCCCGTTCCTGACCGCAGTTTCAGAACTGTTTCATTCATTTTTGTCACATTCATATCGCCTTTGTACTACATGTGTGTTATATATTTAGACTGTATCTTCTTCTTAATTGTTTAACTACGCCTTTTAAAAACGATGTCAGTTGAATGTAGAATACTCAAATAAACTTACATAGCTTTACTTAAATTGAATAATTTTTACTATATGACGTAATGTCAAGTAAACACGAGAGCATCTTTTGTCTATTTACAAAATTGTTCAGTAACCATAACACTTACCGTTGTTCATTAACATGTCTTTCCTCTCTTGGAACGATCTGGTTCAATCTCAGTAATAACCGAGTCATTAAAAAGCTTGATATAGAACAACTTTTGGTCTAAATTATGTAACAATCCTTAATTGGTCAATTAGTTTGTACACGCATGACAGTATTTTGACTTAAAAAGCAGCTATTTTTAAGGACATATGTTTTGCTTTTATTTCTTTTTGAATGTTCGAATTCAATCCTCCAAATGAGCGTTTTTGTTCATTTATAAAACCATCGTCTCATGCAAAAAATCATTTTGCTACCAGTTAATTCTTATTTAACAAAAATGATTAAAATTATGTATTTTCATTTATGGGCCACGCTGTAGGGCAGCGACCGTTGATTTGAAATAAATCACCAAGTGTGCTAGTGCAAAATTACAGCCCACACGAAAGAATGTTATTAGCTTGTTGTTGTTTTTTCGTGAATGGCGATTTCGTTTATTTATACAAACCAAACATCGACAAGGTGAAAAAATGATTATGCCAAAATATAGTTTTGGCAATCAGCCAGTTTCTTGACTCTTTGACAGAACTCTGGCGACAAGCCAGTGTAAATCATGGGAATTTCTCTGTAGTTATTTTTACGACTGTACGTTTCTTTTAAGGTTGTTCAAATATTATTATATTTATGAACAATAATTATACTTACTATCATAAAGACGCTTCGTATAAAGGTTAAGGTTGGAGTGCTCCGAAATCCTTTTTGGTCTTTTTCGCCGACTGGCAATGCAAGGGTAGTAGCTGTTGGGGCCCTTCTATTTGGGCTAAGACTTGTCTAAACTATTGAGTTTATGTAACAATTCGTATAAAATCTATTTATATTTTCTTATTTTTTTTATTTTTTTACATCTACATACATCCATTTTGAGTACACACATAAATACGATAAATGGCCTGAAAAGGTTTGAGCAATTTAAAAGTAAGCCATATAAATCTCGATTACAAAGCACATCAGGTTAATAGAATGTAATTAGTCCCATTTCTTTCACGCAAATAAAAAAATAACATTATGTTTAGGAAAAAATAATAGCCTTATCTGATTTTAGCGCGTCTGATTTAAAAATATGAGTACAAATCAAAGCCCCAGTACGTGATCTAAGACGCGGTTTAGCAAGTAGGTAAATTCACATATATATAAATGCATTTTTGCATTGCTTGCAGCAATGTGTACATCATTTGAACAAAACAAGAAATAAATTTGTAAAACAAAAATGCTTTTACCCTATAACAGTTTCTTGCTGATTCTGTATTTGTATTGGCATTTTCCCATTTTAAAAAGTTCCATTAATAGAAAGTGTCTAGAATTTGGAGATCAATTCCGCCCCTCTCTCCCACACACTAACCCCAACCTGCCAGCACAAAAGATGGACGTACTTTCGGTGATAAGAGCAGTTTTGTATAGTCTCTAGTGTAGAGTGACTTGTGATAGACACATTGTTTGCTAATAAGAGGAAAATTATTGGTTGTTGGTTACATTGTTTATGAATGAGTTTTTCTTCATTCATACATCCCAGACATATCGACACAACTCATTTGTTCAGTTATAGTATTTGGCATGATGCCTATAATCTTCAGAACCATCCTGAAAAAAGTGAGTCACCTCCTGGTAAAAATATGCAAGTTTATCTTGGAGTTTATTACACAATCATTCTGCTACTTCTGAGAGAAGTCAACATTTGTTTAAAAAGGTGCTGGTAAAAATATAATCTTATAATTATGAATTAAACTCCATAAATTGTTGATATATATACCATATTTGAAAGGTGTGAGCACAAGTAACCACAAGCTGTTTTTTCTTACTCAATTTAACATGCTTTAGAAAATAGTGCCTAATTTTCGGGGACTTTTTTGTATACTCATATAACAATCTATAGACTGTTCTTAATTGATATGCACAACTTATCGATAGGTACGCTGATTAGTGACAATTTTATTTAGCTCTGATAAATCAATATTAATGCTAAGTCTTTAATTTCTTACATTAAAGGAAGCACAAGATGGTATATGGCCTCGTACCACAGATTTTCATCACCATAATCCCCTAAGTAGGTTAAACTCATGTCTTCACCAAGAGACCACTGTAAGTTCATTAAATGAACGAATAGAAAGATATTCTGCTTAAAGTCTCATCTGGCAGTAACAAAGAATAGATTAATGTCAACCTTTAATTACATCACTGGAGGCGGACTAAATCATACAAGAAATATAGTGCAAAAAGAAACGTTGTTAGAAGAAAACGATGTAAGCATGTATAAACTACATTAAAGATTGGCACTTCCACAAGAACGTCAACACAGCACAAAGCACACTCAAAGACTTGTACACACCACTTAGGCACTCTTGACAAGATCTCATTGACATAGACACGTGTAACTACCAAATGACAAAGACAAAGCTACAAGCGGCAGTAACTATGTTGAAAATTCAGGACATTGCAGAATAAGAAAAAAGTAACATATAATATACCTACAGCCATGGCAACAAATGCCTGGCATTGATATTTATCAAAGTATTAAGAGCTTTCTCAGAAATCTCAACGGGCTGCTTGACTAGACCGAATTAACCGAGTTTTTTTCCTCATTAACAGTAGCAAAAATGTCGCTTATTTTAAATATACCTGTTAAAATATTCCCTGCAATCATTTACTCTGCCAAACACGATATCCCTTAGTCTGTAAATGAGAAAAGTCAAGTTGAATTCATACTTCTTGACTTCACAAAGGCCTTTGGAAATGTCAACCGGGAAAAAAGACTATAAAAGCTACATTTATATGGTAAAATAAATCTTCAGAGGCTCATTAAATCATATTAAGACATACTGTTACGGTCGTATGCATCTCATTCAACAATATACCCGGTCGCTTCCGGTGTTCCTCAAGTCTCGGTCCTTTGGAAACTCGTATTCCTTATCTATATTATTAATCTCCTACCTGCCCATTCCCGATTCTGCAAATAACTTCTAAACTTTCTGATCCAGCTTATGACAGAAAAAATCTACACCAGCTTGAACAATCGAAATCAGTGTGATAGGATTTTATCCCTGCAGATGCCAAATCATTCTAATAACCAAACGCAAGACACTATTATTAACATTATATATCTTGTTCTACACCATCTTGGAAACAATAAAAGCCGCAAAGTATCTAAAATCACAAACTCAGACAATGTCACATGAAACCATCATATTGCCAACATCATAGTACAAATACGAAACATCACAATACAGTCAGAACGTCTTAAAAGCTCTGCCTATAGCACACTTCTCCTTTCCCAATTTAGATACTGTCACCTTAACTTACACAGAAACATTGCCAACTAGCTTGAATATGTTAACGCCGGGCTGCAAAATGCGTCGAAAGGTACATCAGCTGCACTTCTAGAGTCAACCATGCTAATATCCGTTGACTGGAGAGATCTTGATCGGTGCCATCGACCAGTCACTTGTTATGTTTCATAATATCGTATGAAAAAAAAATATGAAAAAGACCTTTGTGGATAGCAACATACACTAAATGTTCAACTGGCGTCCATTGCGATAGTGACAAAAACTGAGACGAGGAGTTACACAAATACAGAAAGCTCTGTCCAACCTTGGAAAGTCTTGAAATAAAAATACCAAAGTTTGTATTCATTTGGAAGTAATGATTTCCTTATTATTATGTTACACAAACTACTATAGTTAAAGATCAAAAGACATTAACAGGTTTCATTTTTATTTTGTTTATCTTTCGGATATAAAAATTAAATGATGACACACTGAAGAAAGATTTTTTAAAACTCACAACTTAACGTTAATTATTTTCATATCAAAACATAGCCTTGCGTTTTTTCAAACATCAAAATTAAAAATTCTGTATTAATCTCGTACATCTCTTACATGTACATCTCTGTGATCAGGTTGGTGGAAATTTCCTCTAGAGTGGGATGGGGTCACACACTGTAAGCTTACATGTATACAAGAATATATATGACAAAGTCCTATCAGCGGTGCAAAATATACAAAAATTGAAAAGACACAGAACCAAGGTATCCTCATGCACGTCAAATGTAAATGTGAAAAAAAATTGTGATGAGTCAGTTGACAATAAGAGCAAAATCGACAGTTACCGCATTGGAACGGTCAATCGGCAATATGGACCGACTGGGGTGCTTAAACCGGTTTTACAGAGCTCTAACCTCGCACTTCCTGATGGATTTCATTGGATATATGTTTGCTATTTGTGAGTGGGTGTTTCGTTACATTCATACACCCTGACATTGCTAACACATGTTCAATATAAGCTTTGGCCAGATGCCTATATATGAAATTATTAATATGAGGAAACAGGTTTAGAAATTGTCTGTTGATAGGGCATGCAGGTTTATCTTGGCATATACTATATCGCTGTGTTTGCTACATTTTATCACAGTAAAGAAAAGTATTGAACTATTTAGGTACACAACCGTTGAAATTTTGTGACACAGACAAAAAAAGACAGTGTCTTTTGAAGATAAGTTAAAGTGTGCCACTTGTATGTGCATGATACTTAACTCACTGAAACTGTTTACAAGTACCATATACTTTATTAAGTTGATTTACTTTTAGACTTCGGGCTTTTTTCCTGACTGTAAACATAATGGTAAACTTAATAATTGGGGCGCCCATGGCGTAGTGGTAGAGTCGCCGATTTGTAACTCTTCTGACTGCTTAGCATCTCACTACGTGGGTTCGAGTCCCCGTTCATTGCGAAGGACTAAATTTGAGAAGGTATTTCAGCTGACTGGTGCGCCAATGGTTCCACCCAGACATGTGTCTGGGATCTTCCTCCACCTAAAATCTGAACGTTGCCATAATGATCATAAATGGTCGCTGCAATGTTTTTTTAAATGCAAAACAAAACTTAATCGCTAGACAAGGTTACTTAATTAACCGTGCTTTAGCGTTACAAAAAGCGTTCACAAGAACGAATGTTGGGCCGTTGTTTAATTTGTTCCAAAAGGTTATGTAAAATGACATATACCTTATTTATTTGTTCGTTATACATTTATGACAAAACATATTTTACCGCATTCAACAAATTATACTTTTGCGGAAAGTTTCAACCTTATTTGAATCTATATATTAAAATGACGTTAGCTGATGGACTAATATTTTAACATGTATATGCAGTATTGAGTCGCTTAAGTATTTCATATACAGTAGCTGAATTATGTGGATCGCTTTAAAATTCAGGGAATACTGACATAACATAAGGAACAAAAATATGTTCTTAATAAATAATTTTAAATAATTTGGAAATATTTTAATACTCAAACAATTACTTGAAAATGAAAATATTTCTTTCATTTTGGCCATGTTTTTAATTAGGCATACAATTTATCAGCATCGTACCACTTAGTCCCATCAAATTAACAATTAACAACAGACGTCCTAACCAAATCGCTACCCGGACGTGGCAGGTGAGCACTTTTGGTATCAGAAGATACTAAGGGCAGGTAATGGTACCTTGGTAAAAGGTGTATACATACGCGATTTCAATATTTATTTAGTTGCACAAAAATATGCTGCATAAAAATAAATGATTATAATGAAACATGATTGGATAATCATCTTCATTTTATTCATAATGCACAGTTTTCAATACAGACAATATGTTAATCAGGATTTGTAGTATTGTAATTCATACGAATGTTTATATGTTGAGTATGCATAAAGTAAATTTAAACTAGGTTATGGCATCGACTCTTTGCGGATACGAAGTGTGGATTCGATGTGAAAAATCTATTATGTTACTTGCATCATAATATTATAATTGAAGAAGGGGTCTTCATTAGACGAAATGACTTATGACACGACACAATGCTTGTTTTATCTGTTACAGTTTGCTTTCTAAGTCTCATGAGTTGTGCCACCACAAAGTAGAGTCCGTATTGAGACTTCCGGTTATGATTCCTGTAAGGCAGACAGACCGCATGTCAGCTTAAAAATCGTTGACTAGGATTTAAATGCTGTCGACTTATTATAATTGTATTTTTTAATATAAGGACATTCAATTAACGGTGCTATGCGACAGTTTGCCTACATCTAATATATGTAATATTTGTAAAAGTTAACATCGATGTAACAGTGGATGATGTGGATGAACTAAAATATTAGTGGTCACATGGTTTTCTTGGTTTAAAAATAGCCAACGTGCAGCGTGGCTCAGAAAGGAAATACATGTTTGTAACGACAATTGTGGCGCTATGGTTCACTTTTAAGACAGACGTAGGGCATCAATAAACAACATTTTGCGAGATCTGTTCAGATTACAATGGTTTACATAGTTGTTTAATGAAAATATTTTGGTCCAAACTGTCGGATACCACCTTTAATAAGCACTAAGCTGACAAACTGTCTTTAAACGTGTGTTATTTTTCGTGTGTATGTTTTATTTAATTTTTTTGTTGTTTAGATGTTCATTTAAACAATATGACATGGACAGTGGCATGAAAGAAAACGAACAACCCGCACTTTATTGCCCGCTATGATCTATTAAAACAAGCTTTGTTATCACTCGCATAATGTTAATGAAGAAATGTATTTTAAAATGCGTGAAGTTTTGAAGAGACATATTTCTATTCGTAGGCATTTTCTACCATAAAAGTCTATGCTATACTCGCATACTCATTTCTGACTTTCGTTATGTCTGAAGTTCTTAAATTTGTTTATTGTTTTTCTCAAGTCAACCGTTGGAAATTTATTTATTTGATGTATTAGTATATTTGTCCTATTAAGCTCAGTGACGGTTAGGACTGGTTCGATTAAAGTTGGTCGAACAACATAACACGTTTCTAAATAGGTATAAATGCCTAAAGAAAAATATAAGAGGTCGCCGCTTATGCTCATCACGTGCATTGCCAAACGTAGGCAATACACTCCGACAACAGATGAAAAATGCATACATTAGAAAGGTTAAGGACAATAGCCTTACCACAACATATTACAATTTGATCCATAAAACCCCGCACCTACAGATCTAAAACACAAATCAAAACAGAGGCCTTTCGATGAGGAGACACCAATGACAACAGCAAGTGATTGTTTTTTGTCAAAGAAGTTTAAAAATCGTCAGGATTCTCGTCTTGATATTAAACTCACATTATCCTGATCTGTTATCTCGTCTGAATCCATCGCAGGTTATAAATCATTCTAAAACAAAGCAGTATAACCATCAGACACCATGTCTTGTCGTCTGCTTTTGATATTTTGTCTCACCCATTGATCAATGTGATTTGCATGCACATTTTACAATGAACATTTTCATGTATTGGACAGTGATTATGTTAATGATGCAAAGTATGATAAATTCCTTGTAAAGCAGAATGCAAATGAAACAGGTCTACTGTAGTACATAATATAGTAACTTACATTATATTCGCAGTCGATGCATTCCTTGCTGAAAACTCTACCTACGGAGAAATCTACAGATTTGGTATTTTAAGTACTTTCCTTATATATATATATATATATATATATATATATATATATATATATATATATATATATATATATATATATATATATATATATATATATGTATATGTGTGTGTGTGTGTGTGTGTGTGTGTGTGTGTGTGTGTGTGTGTGTGTGTGTGTGTGTGTGTGTGAGCGTGCGTGCGTGCGTGCGTGTACAGAGAGAGACAGAGAGAGAGAGAGAGAGAGAGAGAGAGAGAGAGAGAGAGAGAGAGAGAGAGAGAGAAATGGATATTTTTGATGTTTTAGAATGTCGTGGTTAATTTGCATTCACAGTGCAGTGTAGGATAGTGTTTACTTTGGCAACAGTTCCGCTAACGAAGTGCCGTTAAATTGTCAAGAAACCCAATGGACCGGGAATCTATTCCACCCACGCCAGTACAATAGATGGATATACTCTCTGCGATATTGTTATAAATAGCCTCTTATAGATTGCAGATTATAACGGGGGCGAATGCCTTAATGAGAAACGCCTTAAATATTGGTAAAGAAATTGTAATAGTGTTTTGTTTCATTCATGCGTTCTGTAAACCTCCATGAAAAATGGTAGCTCAGTTTAGCCTATAATGATTTGCTTTATGTTGCGTTAAAACAATCTAGAACGTTTTGCTTCTGCCTACATGTTTGAAAAGCCAATTAACTTTAAATCTTAACCGTGTTGGGCCATTCATTAAACAGACCGCCATTGAAATGTTTATTTTAAAAGAAGAATAAATAAAGGGCTGGTGGTTTATTTGAGAGAATGCATTATTAAAAAACAGATAACATCTGGAGATCACAATCTTGTGTAGTCTTAGATGTTGGGCAATGGAGACTGTTATCGCCGTCTTGTCTTTATAAGTAAGGAAATATGACATAGTCCTATGAGCATTGCAACATATACCAACATTTTAAAAGGCACAAGGGCAAAGGAATTCACAGTGCAACCTAAATGTAAAAGTAAGAACAAATCTGTTATTAGTCATTAAAAAGAGCAAACCCAAAAGTTAATGCTTTGGAACGGTCAGTCGGCCAAAGGGGAAAATCTGAAAAAGCACGGGACAAAGGTATTCACATGCAAGCCAAATGTGACAGTAGGAACAAATCTGTGATGAGTCATTTAACAATAAGAGCAAACCCGACAGTTATCGCCTTGGAACGGTCAGTCGGCATTATGGACCGACTAGGGTGCTTAAACCGGTTTTACAGAGCTCTTACCTCGCACTTCCTGGTGGGGTTCTCAATTGTAAGCAAAGAAAAGAAAAACGATATATTTAAACAAAAAATTGACCAAGCGCTGATATTTCTTAGATAAGTTATGACGTCATTAAACGAAAGGAATGACGTAACTGAAAAATAATGTCTGCTTGGTATTTCTACAAGAGAGAAAAGTATTATTTCTGTTGGATTGTAAATGAAATTATTTTTTAATCAAGAAAGAAAATGACAAGAAAAGAAGAGTATATGGTTGTCTCGTCCTGTTGATGTGTAGATGGAATTGAGGAACCAAACTCGAATGTCCATCAAAGAAAAATACATGTAACAATCCTTATAGGATAAATTAAATGACAACATATAATAGATGCACGGGGAAATTGTTTTGTACGACCACCACACTGCACAGGTAACATTGTATGGTTGTAATCATGAATAGAAAATATGACAAAGTTTTCTGAGCCTAAGCAGGAAGGGTGAAAAGACAAAATGGGTATGCAGGAAAAAAATAATAGTTTGTCTATTAAATTCTAAAAGAAGAGAAAATAAGTTTTCCCTTTTAAACTTTTAAATAAATTGTCTTATTTACATTCCGGTGTCTCGTGTCGTGTTCTGTTGTGTGTGTTTTTTAATTATTATTATCTGTGATCATGCAAATTACATAAAAAATGGTTTTACTTCGCAAATACATGATACAGCTATCCCAAAATTTTAAAAGGTCTAAATGTCTTAATATCGTATATACAGGTATGGAAGCAACTACATACTAAAATTACTCCATCATCAAATTTATGTTGACATTTCGAACAATTAGCACAATGATAGTAATTAACACATAACGCAATAAGCAAGAATATTTACTTATACTTCAAGACCCCACAGGTAAAAACGTGGAAATCAACGTGATTAATTGATGACCTTTAACCATAGTCGTATAATACATGTACATTTTTATACTACTTAAACATTGCTGTTTCTCATGCTCAAACGAGTTTATGAGAAAATTTGTTAAAGTTACTGTCTTCTTGTTAAAATCAAAACTGGTAACACTGTAAGTGGAATTAGATGGTGAGCTCGTGTTCAATTTATAAAGTAGTTTACTACTTCCACGGATAACAAACGCCGTCTGTAGCTTTGATGACGTTTAAGTTGTGCTCAACTTGACAAACCCGTGTTTGTACGCAATCGGAACTCCTCGGGTGATTCCGTCCTCGGAACAATATTCCCTCGGATGTATCTGTTGCAATGACACTTCTTGAAATCACGAGCGTTTTTTTTTTTTCGCCGGAAGTCGGACGAAGAATATGCCTAAAATGTAGTTCGCACAAAACATAAACACTGCCATCGTTTGCCAGCTGTGTGTCTGCTGGGTAAATTAAAATTGGATGATTTAAATTTGAAGCCGCAACAAATTGGAAGTTTTACAGGCATGGTACTGTAGCGAGCTGTCATCCGAGCTGCCATCTTTGTTTTGACGTCTGTCACAAAAGTAGTCACATTTAGGGAAATGGCCGAGGTGATCCGACGACCTACATACATCCGAGAGATGGTTCGTGAATTATCCAATGTGTTCCGATTGGTTTGTGCACTGTCATATTCATTTGATAATACATGACGCCAGGTGTATTTACTGTTTGTTTCATGTGTGAGTGTTTGGTTAACATGTTGTTGTTTTAATTTGATACAATATTTTAATGATATGATAGTTGGCAATGTTGATAGTACGCTTTCCAAATATCACCATGGTTGGTAACTTATATTCACTTATCTAGCTTTGGTTCACCGTCAGAGAGAAAATTAAACAACCATAAGGACAGGATACAGTTTTTATCACTGTACTAGCGTAGTATATCTGCAGACGGTAAACATGGCATTCTTCGAAAGATGTTTTGCCTTTATTTTGGCAAATCAAAAACCTCACGAGACTCATGTCAGCAGATTGTCGTTCAATATTTAGCCATTTGAAGATCAACGTTTTTGTTTTAATTAATACACCAAATGGGTATATACGTTAACCCCGTCAGCTATAAACAGTACAATTATATGCTCGACAGTGACGAAATATTTAAAATCGTTCGGTTGTATAATTATGTCGTGTACGTACAATCAACTGTAGCCAAAACCGCATAACATAACAAAGCACATAGCAAAAATAACTGAATAATTGAATAAAATACATGATAAGAAAATAACGAAACCTCTGATTCATTATAATTGTTATTGCATTTCATAGTCTTTCGTTCGACTTTCGGAAGAAGCAAGCAGTCACACACAGTACAATCGTTTGTAATGATAACGGTCAAATACAAATGTAAATATTATAATAAAGACACAATCAAGAAAGAAAAAACAAAAGCCTTTGAAACACTGGTGCATATTTTTTAAGACTATATTAGATGTTTAAATTAGTTTTCGCATTATGGCGTAAATACATAGTTTTCATTGTTTTAATATATTATTTATATTGCTACGTACATTGTTGTTGTTGTATTAAGAAGCATAATTAAAAATAATATTTCAAGTCAATGGTCAAGCTGTTATAATGACGACAACAATGTATAGCAGATATCATCATTATTGCTAGTTGAAACTATCTGGGGATCTTAAACCTGATTGGTGTGTTCTAAATATCCATACCACATGGTACAACTTCATTTTGCAATTAAATGTCTAATATCATGACCTTGGCTATACATGTATGTAGGACTATATTCAAACCTAACTATATGAATGTAAGACCGGATACTTCTAAACTGCTCATCACAAACAATGCATGCTTTGGTAAATTATAATGAAGTGATGAGTAAGGAGTGAGTGCGAGGTAAACAGTGACGATTGTGAGGTAGTATTTCATAGCGTGGGGTAGTATTTCATAATGTGGGGTAGTATAAGGTAGGGTGGGGTAGTATAAAGTAGGTAGGAGTAGTATAAGATAGAGTAGGGTAATTTAAGGTAGAGTTGGGTAGTTAAAGACAGTGTTGGGTATTACAAGGAAGTGTGGGGTAGTATAAGGTATGGTGGGGTAGTATACGGTAGGTTGGGTAGTATAAGGTAGGGTGGAGTAGTATAAGGTAGTGTGGGGTGGTATAAGAAAGTGTGGGGTAGTATAAGGTATGGTGGGATAGTATTAGAAAGTGTGGGGTAGTATAAGGTATAGTGGGGTAGTATACGGTAGGGTTGGGTAGTATAAGGTAGGGTGGAGTAGCATAAGGAAGTGTGGGGTAGTATAAAGCAGTGTGGGGTAGTATAAGGTAGAGTGGGTAGTATAAGGCAGTGTGGGGTAGTATAAGGTAGAGTGGGGTAGTATAAGGTAGGGTGGAATGGTATAAGGTAGTGGGGGTAGTATAAGGTATGGCGGGGTAGTATAAGGTAGGGCTGGGTAGTATAAGGTAGGGTGGAGTAGTAGAAGAAAGTGTGGGGTTGTATAAAGCAGTGTGGGGTAGTATAAGGTATGGTGGGGTAGTATAAGGAAGTGTGGGGTAGTATACGGTATGGTGGGTAGTATAATGTAGGGTGAGTAGTATAAGGTAGGGTGGGGTAGTATACGGTAGGGTGGGTAGTATAAGGCTGTGTGGTGCAGCATATGAAAATGTGGGGTTGTATAAGGTAAGGTGGGGTAGTATTTCACAGAGCGGGGTAGTTTAAGGAAGTGTAGGGTAGTATTTCATAGTGCAGGGTAGTATAAGTACGTGTGGGGTAGTATAAGGTAGGGCAGTTATTTACTCTGCTTGTCGTTCTATATTAATTGTAGAAATCAATTTAACCTTGTCACGGCTATGGCGAACCTCAAGACTACATTTAGGTGAAAGAGCACTTAGGACATTGTACTTAGATATGAGAAATAACCATCCCATGGCCAGTATTTTATAAACTTTGGGAATACAAGAGATACATTTATTGCTTATTTAAGCGAATAAAATAGTAAGGTTGTGCGTTTTTCATGAAAAAATACATGTGATTAGATTTCAGCTTTTACGGCTTTTAACGATATAAGAAAAAACTATAACATTTATTAATTTACTAACATCAATTTATAAAGGTTAGAAATTGTGTTCATACAACTTGAGTTATTTCTATGTTTAGTTTGAAAGCAGAAAATAACGGATGCTCTAACTAGATGCACTGATTGTATAATAGTTACTGGTTTATCAGACAAGCAGAATGCATTAGGCTGATTGGTTTATCAAACAAGTAGACTGTATTAGGGTGATTGGTTTATCAGACAGGTAGACTGTATTAGGCTGACGGGTTGGTGGTTTTTCCAGACAATTAGACTGTATAAGGCTGACTTGTTTCTCAGACAAGTTGACTGTATTAAAACGACTGGATTATCATACAAGTAGACTAATAAGGCTGACTGGTTTATCAGACAAGCAGACTGTATTAAAGAGACTGGTTAATCAAACAAGCAGAATGTATAAGGCTGACTGGTTTATCAGACTAGTTGACTGTGTTAGGATGGCTGGTTTATCAGACTAGTTGACTGTGTTAGGATGACTGGTTTATCAGACTAGTTGACTGTGTTAGGATGACTGGTCTATCAGACTAGTTGACTGTATTAGGCTGTCTGGTTTATCAGACAAGAAGAATCCATAAGGCTGACGAATTTAGCAGACGCGAAGACTATTGAATACTGACTGATTTATCAGACAATTAAACTGCCTATTGCGGGCAGTTTTGTTAAAGAAATAGACAGTACATGGCTGGTCGATTTACTAGAAAGGCCTGCTGTGGGAAATAAGGATTCACATGAAATAACATACAATTAGACCGAAAATCTATTTAAATAATGAATACGTACACGTATGTCGAAACACTAGATTCACAAACTCTATTTTAAGATGCTAGCTCCTAGTACTTAACATTTAGCTTTGTCATGTTTGCATGTTGATGATTCGAGATGATGAACAGTTATTTGGTTCATTGACTTGTTCTTGTCTGGAGAATCCAGTAAATTATAACACTTGGAATTATTAAACTCAGACTTCTTTTTAATCGATGTGTTTGCAGTTTAACATCGATCAGCTTTTGTTGGCACTGAATTTATTCAATGAATGTGAAGAATCATTTAGGAAAACCAAACTCATTTCATAGTCGACAAACATTCATTAGCAGGAATCTCGCAGTTCATGATTTTCAGTGCTTAATATGTCTTATAGCTTCAAAGACGTTAGTCGAAGATTCTAAGATAGGTAGAACCTTGTAATAAGGCACATGGAAAGAAATAAAAGAGTTTAATTTATTAGTCTTATGACCGATTGAATAAAGGGTCAACTATCTATATGAAGTCCTGACTTAAATGTAACCTCGACCGGTAGATCCAATCCCCACTGTTCGCACATTTATCACTAGAATACACGAATGGAAATAATCTAGAAACACAGGCGCGAAAATGGCAGAAAGGACAATGACTCTGAGTTTGTTACAATTTCCTAGACCTTGTATTTTACAAAGACTAGAAGCTGGACTAAAGAAAAGTGCAGGCAAACTATTTTTGTAAGTATCTAAGCGTATTACAATTTCCCTGACCTTGTTTATATAAGGGACATAATGTGAACCTTACAAAAGTGCAGGCAAACTCTTGCTGCAAGTATCGCCAAATAGGCAACCTTGGGGAGGGAAAGATAAGTAAAAACATGTGCAGTATACCAATCAAAATTATCTGATTTTTTGCAAGTTTAACTAGCACATCATTAACTGAGCCTAATCCAGTGTAGTGACTATCAAACATGCTTCCGAACTTTGGTCATTATTTTAGTACAGAAATTTCAAACAATAACGAACACACGATAATGCATTTAAACGCGCATTTTGTTGAGATTACCATCGAACAAAAACATACTTTCCATTCTCCGACAGACATGTTATGACACACTTCATCATAACAATCCTTACATTGATGGCTTTCTTAGGGCATATTTAGTAATAAATCAGAAATAGCGATTCAATAAAAGGTCTTTAATAAACAAGCAACAATTTCAGACAGAACAACATAGAGAGTCAATTATGGCGAGAATAGGATCGGCGAAGCGTCGGTTTGTCTTTTTAAGGCATTCTCACAAACAAAATATTGACTTTTTATGACGTTGCCAAAGTTAATCAGGTCTTTTACGAACAACTTGGCCATAAACTTACTTGTATCCGAACATTTAAAATAAAATTAGTATCAGTGATAGCTTTCATAAAATCAACAACAACAAAAAACATAACAGGCAACCTTAACGGAATCGATCAAATATTACTTTTAGGAAAAAAGTGTTTAAAATAATCTAATTTTCTATTGTAACGAAAATCTACAATCATATTCGATCAAATATAAATCACAGCGGACGAAAATGTCTTTCAGTGTTAATAATAAACTTTACAACAAAAGCTTTAGATGCGTGTTTTTTCATTCGGACTTCTTATACAAATAGTCGATAATAGTTTTCGCTCAATGTCATATTCACAAAACCTTGAATTAACAGAGCAGCATCTGTGCAATGCAAATATTGTTTTGAGAAAAGATTTAGAAACCCATGACGGCTATTGACCAATCACACATTGTATTTTCGCAAGAGGCGAGAGATATGATCAAGAAAATACAATGTGATACATTGGTGAACTGGAAATTGTCTACCTTGTTAGTTAATATCCGAGGTATTTCAAACAGTAAATAGATACTTTTAGCTGGAATTCCTTTACTTTATCGCTTGTTCTTTTTTAGATACTGCAATGGCGGAGATCATGCTTAGAATATTATTGTTAAAACGAACACAATATTTGAAAACTATGTTTTTAATGATGTTGAAAAGATTGGTAAAATGTTGTATGTCATATATAAGGACAGCGGTAATAAAAAAACGTTAATATTATGACTTTTATGACTCTGTATCTTATTAAAAATGTCTCAGTTTGTACCTCTGAACAATGTTTCTATCTAAAAAGTCATTTAAACTCTCTTGATGATTCTCTTCAAGGGCATTTGTCATGTGACTGGCTTGACATATTTTTGAATATCCTATATTTTGCAACCTTTTATAGCGACAAACTCTCTACGCATTATCGCTAAACATCTTATAACTAAATTGCCTTTTTATAAAACACATTTGAACATTCTTGGTTGTCGTTTCGTCAAGAGGTTTCACAAACAAATGCAATGATGCTCGTACATTTCTGCTTATATATTGACTGTATTCTCTCTATAAATGACGAAATTATGTTGTATATATTATGAGCTATCTTATTGTAATCAGCTTATTTTCTTACTTAACAGTTTTATCTCTATCAATTTTCCCATGAGAAAGGGAATTTTCTATTAAAAAAAGTTGTATAGCAATGCCATTATATTACATCAATGAAAAGTAAATTGCAGGGGAAGAAACAAGCATTGTCTGGCCATTTTCAACGGCGCACCGCATTATCAGTTGGGTGACTGTCAGAAAATATCGTAAGGTGGTTCCAGATAAACCAACGCGTCGTTCCAGGTTCGACCTATTTTGCTATAACCGAAAGATACATGGCAACTTCAACAACCGATGCAACAACAATGACGTCACGTTCTATTTCCGGTGTAATGTGTCAACGTCCAAAAAGGTGCGTAACGCTACATTTCATGACACACACGGGCCGCAAAAGTGCAATTATATACCAAAATGTGAAATATGACTTAAAAATGTTATAATACTAAGCAAGATGATAGTTATTAGTAAATGTTAACAAATATTATTAAATGCTACTAAAGATTTAAGATGTATGTTAATTATCGATACCAACAAATAATCGCAAATATGAAATGTCAGATCATGAATAAATGTAATCAAAGTAAAAATGATTCACAAATTACATGTCCGCCAACACTTATGTGATTTATGAGTAAATTTCTGCTACTAATTAATAAAAAAAAGGCTATCATAGTCTGTAAATCTATTATTTACTGATATCGCACAAGTCTTTAATACAGCCTATCATAGTCAGGAGTCTGTACCCCTTATTTATGTAGTGTCACTCAGCACCTCCAAAGGGTTAAATTTTCTTATTGACCTCGTTGTATAACGCCCGTTGCTGGTTCGAATCTGCGCTGCTCGAATCAACCCATTATGACCAGTGTATGACTCCTGGACCACGGCAAGTTTCCACGAACATCTGGGGCATTCGTCTTGAATCTGAACCACATCACCGTCTCGTATAGATTGCATATTTCGTCCAGACTTCTGATGGTATTCTCGCAGCGATGTAAGGTATTCGGACTTCCATCTGCGCCAGTATTGGTTAGGAGGTATGATAGGCGTTTGGATCTGATTTGTATGTCTTTACTGCTATGATTGTTGTTGCAAAGTACAACATCACCATTTAACGGTAGTGAAGTTAATCTCCGTAACAAGTGTGGTGGTGTAAGAGGTTCGACATAGTCTGGACTAGAAGAAACATACGTCGGCGATTTGTAGCATCTGTAGGTCTACGTAAGATCGACCGAGTGTCTTCTTTATAGCGGTTTTGGTAAGTCCAACTCAACGTTCCCAGAATCCTCCGTACCAGAGCACCCTATTCGGTATGAACTGCCACTCAATACCCATATTGCAAAGTGTATCTTGTACTGACCGGGAATCAAACAATCTGTTCAAGTAATTAGAGGCTGCTTGGAAGGTGGTGGCATTGTCGGATACAATTGTGTTATGTAGGGACTTTCAGATTGCGAACCGTCGTAGTGCGAGAATAAATGCCTCCTCAGATAAGCTTGTCACAAAGTCTAAATGCACGGCTCTGGTGTTTGCACAAGTAAATAGACAAATATAGACTTTCTCCTCATGGCTATTAGATTGTCGAATGTACAGAGGTCCGGCAAAGTAGACACCAGTTATAGTAAATGGAGGTGCTTCTGTTATACGCATCGTTGGAAACGGTGGGGATCTGGCGGTACGGTACATCGTTTGCCTGTCGACTGGGTTTGTGCCTAGTACCAGTGTAAAAGGCGGCTGTAATCAAATGGCCGTCGTCCGCTACCGGTCCACTTGTCGGTCCGCTCGCTTTTGGATACCGATCTCTCGACTTACAGCTTCGCGCAGATCGTACAACCTTCAGCTGTTATTCCCGTATCACATGCTAAGTTCTGTCGTACTTCCATCGGAAATTTGTCTAACAATATCGGAACGAGAAGACTACCAACTGTTTCCTGATCCTGGTCGATAGATTCTAGTCCCCGGATGTAAGTCTCCATTTTATCATAAAAGTTCCTTAGACTATAAAGTGAATTTCTCGGCGAGGAATTTCGCTTCAAAACTTGCATTGTAGCATGGATAATTTTGTGTTCTTGTCCATATCTTTTATTTAAAAGTTCTAATGCTCGGGCATAATTTGCATTCGTCTGAGCAAATCCATCAATGCTACGGGCTGCTTTTAGAAACAAGTTTTGCCTTCAAATATCCTAATCTTTGTACATCAGTCAAATGCAACTTAAAACTCAAATGCATCCCAAAATGATTGCCAGTTGAGAATATATTGTCAAATGTCGGCGGCAAAGTAAGTTTAGGTAACTTATGAGACTGAGAACACACTGAGTGCAATAAAGAATGACTTCCGGTAGCAAAAGACAACGAGATACTTGCTGTATGTTGCGGCTATTGTTGATTTTCTGCAGGCGGGGTCGATGACTCAGTAGTTGTGGCGGTTTCCGGCAGCTGTTCCACGGTAGTCGGTTGAGAGGGGGCTGTCGCTGCTATTCCGTCTCTGTAGCTTCGTAGACGGTCAAGCTGAATATCCAAGTTGGGCGTATATTATCCGGTCGAAATTATTTCTTCATCCATGTGCTCCACCTTAGTTTGTACAATCATCTTTTCAGTAAGACTCTCCAATAAAGATGCATTTATTTCTAGCGTTAAAAATAAGTTTCTAAATTCCATCACCGCGTTGTCGGATTTTGCGTAGTCAAATTTGTCTAAAAGACGCGAAATTACTGCTCTGTGCGTGGCCCGCATTGATGTAAGTTTTTGTAGATTCATTTCTTTCAGTCATGGCACCAAAATGTCAGAAAATATCGTAAGGTGGTTGCAAACAAACCAACGCGTCGTTCCAGTTTCGACTTTTTTTGCTTTAACCGAAAAATACATGGCGAGTACAATAACAGATGCAGCAACAATAATGTCACGTCGTATTTCCGGTGTAACGTGTCAACGTCCAAAAAAGGCGTTTAACGATTTATTTCATGACAATGACCTTCCCACAATAAGTCGTTCGTCCCGACCAGTAGAAGAACCAAACGGCGAACTTTCAAAGGAGTTACCAGCCGGCGACTTTACCACACGGGCAGAATAATGTATGGCTCAATGGAAAGTTCATTAAGACGAGAGAAAAAAAGACATTGGTGTGTCGTTTTATGGAATCAAACATTTTATATACCATTTAACTATTGGTCTGTGCACATACCAAAACCAAACACTGTTCCGGCAACTTATCAGCGTACGAATTGTGAACATTATCAATGTTTGTGCACTTGCCAATTCATTTTTCAGTTGTTTAACTGATTTCTTTAAGCTAGAAGATAGTTCAAACTATTCTCCATGGCAGGACTCATCGACACATGCTTACACGTTTACATTTGACTGCCTCGAAAAATAGAGAATTTGTAATGCCCCTGTTTGTTACATATTTATGTCATATATATGTATGTTTGGCTATTGTGTTAATTACAGTAAATAAATGTAGCCGGGTGATAGGGAGAGAATGTGTAAGCGGTCCGGTTAGCTCAGTCGGTAGAGCATTCGCCCTGTTAGCGAAGGGTCCCGGGTTCGAGTTCCGGACTGGCTTCACATTTTTCTCCCTATGTTAAATTGGCGCCCAACGTAAATGACCCGCGGTCGTTACGGAACACGTGTTTGAGTAGCTTATGAGTTGTATGTAGAGCATACGTTCTGTGGAAATTCGAGGACGAATTTCAAGTTGCCCGGGGTGTATGTAGCCGGGTGATAGGGAGAGAATGTGTAACAGGTCCGGCTAGCTCAGGCGGTAGAGCATTCGCCCTGTTAGCGAAGGTCCCGGGTTCGAGTCCCGGACTGCCTACACATTTTTCTCCCTATGTTACATAATTCCTTTAACAAGAAGCACAATATAAGGATCATCACCTTGTTCTGTCGATCAAAACGATTGGACAATAAAAATTCATCAAGGCGAAGAAACAAACATGTCTATGACTTTGGTTTAGCCTCATACTCATGACCTAAATAATACACTTACCACAAGTGGTAGATGGCATATAGTTAACCACTGCGCTGGGATAGTTAATCCAGGTACAGAATGCAGATAATCAACCCACGGATCAGAAGGCAAATAGTCAACCCACGGGTCAGAAGGCAGATAGTTACTCACTGCGTCGGGATAGTCAACTCAGGTGCAAAAGGCAGATAGTCAACCCACGGGTCAGAAGGCAGATAGTTACTCACTGCGTTGCGATAGTTAACTCAAGTGCCGAAGGCATATAATCAACCCACGGGTCAGAAGGCATATAGCTACTTACTGCGTTGGGATAGTTAACTCAGGTGCAGAAGGTAAATAGTCAGCCCACAGGTCATCAGAAGGCATGAAATTAAGATTAAACTGGTCTGTACGAATAGCGTGTGTGCAAACTCCTTGTGTTTGGACATGGTAGGTTCATGTATTTGCAGTTTGCAAATAATGTCAATTTGCATTTCTCTCAATACTATGTCGTTTGTAAACTGATGAAGCAAGATATCGCCGACATGTTTCAGGATCATATTTTGATATTGTCTCACAGCCTTATAGTGGGGCCGTAAATTAATATTTAGGCGACGTATGAAAAAATGCGACTTTTAGGAGAATTCGGTATTGCTTCTTGTGTATTTAATGCTCTGTCACAAAGGAAGAGGGGTTATTCAGGAAACATTTGTGAAGTTTTCTTATGTCTTAGGATAATTAAGAATCAAAATCGGCCGGCCGTCCTCCGTATTAAAATTAACGTCATCTCTTTATTCCTACGTATGTTTGACTGTTATACGCATAAATGCGTTTAAAAAGGACGAAGAACGGTTTCCGAAGGAACTTAATTCAGTGACATTATGAAACATTCAAAAATAGTGTTTTAAGCTTTAGCATTTCTTTGAGGATAAATTGTTTGCAAGGGTCCTCTCTGGGTAGTGAGGGGAAGTTCGTCCAAGCTAAAGGAAAACAAAATTCTTAAATCGGAAAACATATCTCTAAGATAATAAGGGAATAAAACGTAGGCATTTCAACCATTTGCTGAAAGTCCGCAGGCAGATACAAGAACAAAATATTCGCCAACGCAACGTCGATTAATAAATGGATTTCTGTTATTATGATTTATTATTATATGTTAATAAATATGTTATTTGATATTGGCCCTGTTATTTGTCTGAGAGCAGACGTATTTGCCCAAGGCCGAGAGCCAATACGACTGACCAGAGGACAAAAAACAGGGCCAATATCAAATCACTTATTTATTGACAATTTTATTAAATAACTACATGTACTTTCGCTTTTTATACTAAATTATAACCAAGAACAAATTTAAAAATAATAGTACATTTTATTAGTTTGTTTCTGTTTCCCAGATGGTCTTTTGCGGTTTTTGCATAAATCCAAGTCAGAAAATGTTTTTTTGTGTTTTTATGAAATCTACACGTTGTAAATGTAACACATTCGGTTAAATACTACCAATTTATGCCGTGAATGTTTGAATACTGAGAATATTTTATTTCATAAATGTATGCAACCTGTCGGAGTCTACACATTGACAGAGTTAAAACAAAATGGCTGCCAATTCCCTGAGCGTCTTGCTAAAATCTATATCATTTTTGGCCCTGCCTCACTAGCCACTCAAATTACTTCAGATGCGGGCCCGGGCCGAAAAAGTATATATATATATATATATATATATATATATATATATATATATATATATATATATATATATATATATATATATATATATATATATATATATATATATATGTATATATATTGGAACTGTTTTTAAAGCAGGCCGTAGTGTTATTGAACGTGGCAGGTGCTTTTTATAGGACTAACAACGTATAGTAATTTAATGAAAAAGGCATTGTAAAACTCTTGTTTGAGTACTCTGCCCGCATGTACTAGTAGATTCTAACATTGTTGATCTTACACAGCTGTACTGTTTGTTTCTGTGATATATTTAAGTTAATTATCATAGCCTAAAGTATGTAGTAATATCATTCAATTGTTGCTATTATCCTGGGAAAGGCTGACTTTACTACCTGTAGTCAACCAGATTGATTAACAGGTGCACAATACTACAGCAATAGATCGATACCTTGCAATGCCAATATAAGTTGCAAAATAATATACACTCGGATTAGGCCTAGCTAGTCAGCTTGTTAGCTATCTGTGGCCTTGACGTTGGCTTTGTCTATTCCCTCATAATTAATTAATTTAGGTCTTGATTATTAATTTATTAGCTCCTACTTTCGAATAATGAACAACAAGCGCACGTAACCCTTAAACTCTAACTTCGAATTGCATAAGTATATTTACGCATGCAAAAAAAATGGACAAACAGTTTACTCTAAATTGTAGCAAAGTCGTCTATCGCAGTGGACGATAGTTATCAGATAACCGACATTTCTAGACTTTGCAGACGAAAACACGATATTAAAGTATCATATAAATGTAAAGAAAATGTCATTTATAATCTAGAATTTCTTGAAAGATGGTAATTAATTATTCTTAAAACCTCACAGCCAAATTCAGACATAATTCCGTTTAAGTTCTGTTTAAGTGTAGCTTTTTATGGAAGCTGAAGAAATGAAAAATACACCTATAAATAAGTTATACAGTTTCATTTCATTTTGAATAAGTAATCGGTGAAAAGAACATTTTAGTAACATAAAATTGGTCATAAAAGTGGCGAATGACAATAAATAATTAATTGAAGAGGAGCTCAAAGAAAAAAAAACGCATATTTTCTACTCCCCTGTAAAAGAAAAAAAATCAATGTGGTCGCCGCCAAAAGAGAAACATTGAGGATGTGTCCTAAATCACTTGTTAAGGCTTACCGGTGTGGTCCGGACCTGGTAGCGCAATCGGTAGAGTGTCGGCTCCAGGTGCGGGAGGCCCCGGGTTCGATCCCGGGCCGCGACATACCAAAGTCGTTAAAAATGGTAGTGGTATAGCTCCCTTGCTAACGCTCAAGCAAATATAAGGGTAGTTCCACGACTGGTTGGCCCAGTGTCAGGATAATGTGACTGGGTGTGGTATCATGCAATGTGTGCATGGCATGCTATACACAGTGAAGGCAGCACTATATCTGCTTCAAGTGGACACCGTCTCCAGATAACTGAAATACTGTTGGTGGGACGATAAACCCAATAAACAATAAACAAACATTACCGGTATGGACAGAGTAGGAATAAATCAAGCGACATACAGATATACACAACGCATAATAACAATAGTATAAAAGTTTGTTCGTTAACTGAAAAAAAAACAGTGAAACAATACGAACATCACTTTAAATTTTAATAATATTTATATAAAAAGTGTTAAACGATCAAATATTTGTACAGACAATTTGGTACACAAACACAATACGGACTGGCTCAGAAACATAGTAGTTCAGCGAAACTAAGACGGTACAAACTATAGAAAGACACTTATGTTCGATAAACCCTATTGACAAAACCCCTGTTTATTAGCTAGTTGGTGATGTGATGTTGCATTTTTGAAGATAATTTTCACACAGGAAACTTATATTAGCGGGCGAACGTCTTTTAATATGTTACGGAAATTGAAAACGAGGTGCATGTAATTTTCAGTGTATAAACATTTTCGGGAGGAATTATTGATTAACATTACAAGATTGTTTTTTTCCTCTGTAATATTGATAAATTTGTCTTTACTTTATAATCGATTTTTTTTGCAAAGTGGAGTGCCAAAAACCTGCCAGGCAATGTCTGAGACTAGAAGAAGCTATATGTTCAATCGTAATACGAAAATATGAAAAGATCCAATGAGAAAAGCAGTACGCATTTCACAATTTAAAAAAAATAACGATATTACTCATAACGTTATTTAATTGAAAAAAAAAAACTAATACGAAAGAAGACAATGCATTTAACAGAGCAGACTCTAGAGTTGCCGACTTGGAACTGTCGGTCAGCAAAAGGACCGACTGGGGTGCTCAAACAATTTGCAGGTCTGTAATCCCCCGCTTCTTAAACAGTTTCTCTAAAAAAGAAGTGAAATAAAAACTCAACAGATCACATGTAAATATGTTTTTAGTGATGTGATACTATCAATATTTTCATAATTTGTTTTAAAAGAAATCTGACATTAAAGAATATTGTGTAAATATTGCTTTTAACATGTTTTGATCGAAATTAAGGTCTTTTTATGAGTCTTTTTAATGGTGTTGTATAGTTTTTATGTTGTTTTTATGTTCCAATATAAGATAACATCGATTCATAACATTTTATTGTATATGGGTGAAACTAAAATAAACATTTGTTCATCTGTCTGTCGGTGTGTCTGCCTGTCGGTCTGCCTGCCTGTCGGTCTGTCTGCCTATCCGTCCGAGCGGCCATCCGCCCTTCCGTTTTCAAACCTAAAATGCATTCTTACAACAGTTTGCATAACTAATGCATATAAACATTAATTTCAAGTCAATTACTTCCAACTTAACGTAAAGTAACATGAACCTATGACATAGAATTGGACAATAAATACTTGATAGGTTTCTGTTAAATCTTGCAGCTAAAGTTAAATAAAATTTTGCATTTATATATATGTACTCATTGAACTTTTTCTGTTTTTGTACTTTCTTAATGAATTATTGTTCTAATCGAATTCTGAAAATACCAAGGTTACATTCATCTGCCTAAACTCATTGCAAATATCGTTAGCTCGTAGACAACTATGAAACACAAGTTGATCATATACAACATTTTATGCAGTTTTAAAAACGAATATGTATTACGGTTATGGAGAAATAAAAATGACATTATTGTTTAGAATAAATTTCATGATTGAAATAGGTAACAACTTAGTAATAACTTTGTTCATAGTATAAGGCGAATACAAGGTTTGGAATATAAACGATAGGTGTGCGACAAATGGCCAATAATCGTACGACAAAGTGCTTTTTGAACTGACGAAAAGTTAGGGCATGTTGATGAATAAAACCCTGTCAACAGAAGGAAAACTTACTTGAGTGCGTAGAAAAATCTTCTCTTTTTTGTAAGTTAAGACATTATATAACAAAACAAACTCAATACAAACATACCAAACAATATTTGTTATGGCAGCACAATAGAGAAGAAGATAAAATGTTATTTATCGATATACAAGTTATAGCACTATTTAAATTTCAAGGCGTTTGATACACAAACAAAATCTAACCTCATGTTTACTCTTCTAGTAATTAATAAAACAATTTGTTTAAAAGTAATGCGGAATAAGATCAATGGGATCAAAGTATATTTGCATGTAAGTCATGAAAACAAAAGTTACAAAATAATACGCCTAAAAAAGTAATAAATAAATGATAAAATCATGAACAAACTTTAGTCATAGAAGGGTATCAAATGTGGGTACAGGTAAAACAAAAATCAAGTGAGAGGTTTTTAGTGTGCCTTCTTTTGCATTTTTATTTCACCAGTATAGCTTATCACTTATATATAATAATAATAAAAAAACACACATACAAATACAAGTATAAATATGTTTGCATCTACATATGTTTCTTTTCAATATTAATACTTATTGTTAATATTTTTCCCAAATGTCATGAACACAAAATTGCCATTATGGTGTATAATAGCAAACAAACAACAATGATATTGTTTAAAATTGTTAGCGGGCAACTTTGTTAAGAAAAACAAGTAAAATATGTATACCTATTTTCTATATGCTGGAAGTATAACAAGAAATTCACCTTTAACCTGTTTAGAAAATATTGGTCTGAGAGATATACAATTAAAATGACCTTACATCATAAACACGATAACAAACTACGTGGATACGGTTTAGTAAAGCATGAAATAAAACATATACCAATATGGAAACAATACTGATATCTTTGAATGCTAAGGGTTGAGGTAGTAACAATAAAAGAAGTCAGGTTTTGAATGGCGTAGAACGAATAATCTTGATAAATATTTTTACAAAAAGTTCATTGTTTACAAAAATATTAAACGTAGGTGGGAGGACGACTGGGGAGGGAAATGTAGTTTAACTTTAAGTAGCAATGACAGTGAAAATGAAGATGTAGAAATATTGTTTAATCCGATGTGTGATGTTAAAGGCAATAATGTACTAGAAACAGTAGAAGTACCTTGTTAAGTATTAATGTAAGTATTAATGAAACAGAATTGACTATAATCAATGTATTTGGTCCAAATAATGATAATCCTACTCCATCTAACAATATGAACTGTATCATAGTTGGAGATTTTAATACAGTACTGAGCTACAAAATAGATAAAAAGAATGGGAGGGGAGATTCTCATAAAAAATGTAGAGAAACTATATCAAATATGATGAACTCATTTGATCTGGTAGACATATGGAGGATCCAACACCGTAGCTAAAAGCAATATACGTGGCATGCAAATCAAAGACCTTTTGTACACTCTCTGTTTGATTACTTTTTTAATTTCAGATAATCTGCACAATTTTATAAAAATATAGACAAGTTCTATAAAGCCTGGATATAAGACGGATATTGCTGCTACAAATATAATTCTAGATATATTAAAGATAGAAAAAGGACCGGGTTTTATTTTAGTTAAACAACTCATAAGTCAGACAAAAATAAAACTATGTATTCAAGAAATTGTAGGTTTTAATAAACAATGTTATCCAAGCACTATCTGGGAAATAATCAAAGACAGAATAAGAAGTAAAACAATAAACTACTCTATAAATAACAAAAAGGACTCCTCTTAGAAAGACAATTAAATAAGAAAGGCAATTGAAAAATTAGAACACCAATTACTAAGTTTAAACGACAATACAGACGATGAAGACATAAGCCATTAATTTAATTAACTTAAGCAAAAGCTTGACACATTGATAGATTAAAAAATTGGAAGTATTATTAAATCAAAAGCAACACAAACAGAAAACAGTGAAAGAAACAGAAAACACAAAATATTGTTCCAACTTAGAAAAAAAGGGAATGCAGAGAATAAGGTGGTACATAAGCTTAAAATAGATAATAGAGTAATTACAGTCATTAAAAAAGTAACAAAGAAAAACTGAACATGTACACAGAACTATATTAAAAAATGAAATTTTAAAAACAATATTTCTAAATAAACCAATAAATGAGTTAGAAGAAAAAGATAGAGAGCTATGTAGGGGTTTGTTAACACCTCATGAATGTGAAGTAGCAATCAAAGAATGAAAAATAAAAACAGCCCTTGATCAGATGTAGTTACAGTCGAGCTTTACAAAATATTTTGGAATGATGTTAAGACTTTCCTTATTGACTCATAGAATTATTCCATTAGTATGGGTGAGTTAACTACACAAGAAAAACAAGGGATCATATCTTCTATACAAAAACCAAATAAAGATTTAGAATTTATTGCACATTGGAGACCCATTACATTTATGTTGAATATCGGTTATAAAATTGCAACAAAAGCAATATCCAACAGAATCAGAAAAGTATTTCCAAAAGTAATAAGTGATGAACAATCGGGATTTATAAACAATAAATCTATTGGTAAAAATGTCAGAACAATTTTAGAAGTTATAGAATATTTAGTACAGATAAACTGGACTGTTATTTTTTGTTAAAAATTTAAAAAGCATTTGATAGTATAAATAATGACATCATAATAAACTGTCTACAAACTTTAAACTGTGGTAAAGACCTTATCCAATGGATATCCGCCTTTTACATAAACATACACAGTGTTATCATAAACAAAGGATATTTATATGATCCTTTTAAAATAGAGAAAGGTGTTAGACAAGGATGCTCTCTTTCCGCATTTCTATTCATTTTTGCATCTAAACACTGTCGAACTACATTAACCTTACGGAACATATACACGGCATAAAAATAAATAATAATGAAATAAAACAAACCCTTTTGCAGAGGATGTAACATTCTTCATAAACGACAGTCGTTCTTTTTTTTACATGTTCTGATATAAATGAGGAATAAAATTCTTAGAACATCTTTTTGACTATAGAAATAATAAAATTTATGATTTTAACCAAATGGGCTACTTATATAACATAAACAGAAAAGATTATATTAAATACACCACTCAGAAAACATCAATTAAAGCAAACGTAATTGAAATGCTGATTGAAGAAGGTATTGTGACAGAAACATAAATAAACCTTAAAGACAAAACATTTGAAGTAAAAAGACCGAATAAGTATTTATATATGCCCCTACTCAACAGTTCTGAAAATCTACAAGTGGGAAACAAATGGATGAACAATCTACATAGTATTATTAAAAATACAAGCTGAAAAGAAATATACAGTTCTATATTCAAAGCAACAAGTGATTCTTCATTAAGAAGAATTCAGTATAAAATCATAATCAGAATACTGCCAACCAATAAATTACTGTACAAATGCAAATATGTAAACTCTAACTTGTGTGATTTCTGCAACTCTGCAATTGAAACAATAGAACACCTGTTTTGGGAATGCATTAATGTACAGCCAATATGGACTGAACTAGTTAACTTTTTACATTCAAGAAGTATACATGTTATAATCAAAAAAGGAAAATACATTATTAGGAATAACAACAAAAAGCATGATTACAAATATGTCTATCACACTCCTTGTTCTAATGAAACAGTTCATAGTTTCAGTAAAACGATACAATTCTAAACCCACCTTGAGCATATTCATTGGGTATTTAAGAAAAATGATATTTATTGAACAACAAATTGCTTTACCAGGGGCGTGCTTAGGCGACTTTTAAGTATACGCACTAGGGGGTCCGGGGGCATGCCCCCCCCCTCCTCCATCCGGATTTTTTCCATAGAACGCCATAGATGCATTCGGGGAGGGGGGGGGGGGGGGGTGCGGCGGGGGGTGTGGGGGGGGGGGGGGCTCTCACTGTCTAGTAGAAATAATTGTCTTAGAAGCAGGAAAAAGAAATAAATGTGTCAAGTGGGATTGCAGAAGAATTTGTAGATTTTAGAAAAAGGTTTAAATTACATAAATTTAAATAATGAAGACAACTAACTGGTAGTGCCTAACCCGGGTTAGGCGACGATTAAAATTCGTTTTTAGGCGTTTTTATTTTTTCATTTTTTTGAAGCAACTGTACGCACGTGCGTAAGTGCGTAAGCCCAGGCACGCCCCTGTTTACCAAAGGATGATGTTGAAACATTCTACAACACTTGAAAAAAAGCTGTTTATCTAAGCAAATGCTACTAAACTAACCATAACCACAACAACAGAAAAAACAACAACAACAACACAAATAAAAAAAACATCGTCAAAATGTAACATTTTTAATTATTGTAATATTCATTCTTTGTATTTTTAACCAAAAACTTAGAAGTCAAAGGACATTAATCCTAGCATGAAAGACAAATGTTTGTGTGGAATATGTACGTGTTTGTATGTTAGTGTGTGTGAGAGTGTGAATGTACGTGAAAATAATTTATGTCAAAGATGGATGAAAGTTGGGAATGAATGAAATGCATGTATGTTGATATATACATCTATGTATACTTACATTTACGGTGATATATCAATTCAAATGTCAGTGTAAATATTGAATGTGTGTAGGATGGTACTACTGTAAGCTGAAAGAAATAAAAGATTAAAATAAACAATAACTTTGTTAAGAGGATTGCACTCTTCGGCTGGCGATGGTATTGTTGTATAACATAAGATTTGAGAAAGCAGTTAAAAAAAATATTTAAGTTGAATTTTTGAATTGCTGTGCATTCTGAAGGGTTTTTTAATACTATGCCAGTACTAACCCACTTTGATATGATATACGAAAGTAATGCTCTTTCAGCGCGGATATTTTATGTTGCTAAATTACGCTTAATTAATATCAACGTTTATAACATTTAATTTATATAAACACTGTTTTATGTACATTAAAATAACTGTTATTTATAAACGTGACCATTTAAAAAAATCGACCTCAATTTTTAGAATATTCTAACTTGTAGTATGCTTGATAATTGTCTGACCCTTTATAGGTTTGACAATCTGTCTCATACTTTAAACATGCTTGAGGATTGCCTCATACTTTTAACGTGCTCGGGAATTGCCTCATACTTTAAATATGCTTGATGATTGTTTCAAACCTTTAATATGCGCGAGAATATCTAAGACTCTTCAATATGCTCGAGAATGGTCTGAAAGCTTTAATATGCTTGAGAATGGCCTCAGACCCTTCAGTATGCTTGAGAATGGCTTCAGACCCTTCAGTATGCTTGAGAATGGCTTCAGACCCTTCAGTATGCTTGAGAATGGCCTCAGACCCTTCATTATGATTGAGAATGGCCTCAGACCCTTCAGTATGCTTGAGAATGGCTTCAGACCCTTCAGTATGCTTGAGAATGGCCTCAGACCCTTCATTATGCTTGAGAATGGCCTCAGACCCTTCAGTATGCTTAAGAATGATCTCAGACCCATTTAGTATGCTTGAGAATGATTTCAGACCCTTCAGTATGCTTGAGAATGGCCTCAGACCCTTCAGTATGCTTGAGAATGGCTTCAGACCCTTCAGTATGCTTGAGAATGGCCTCAGACCCTTCATTATGCTTGAGAATGGCCTCAGACCCTTCAGTATGCTTAAGAATGATCTCAGACCCATTAGTATGCTTGAGAATGATCTCAGACTCTTCAGTATGCTTGAGAATGATCTCAGACCCTTCAGTATGCTTGAGAATGGCCTCAGACCCTTCATTATGCTTGAGAATGACCTCAGACCCTTCAGTATGCTTGAGAATGGCTTCAGACCCTTCAATATGCTTGAGAATGGCCTCAGACCCTTCATTATGCTTGAGAATGGCCTCAGACCCTTCAGTATGCTTAAGAATGATCTCAGACCCATTAGTATGCTTGAGAATGATCTCAGACCCTTCAGTATGCTTGAGAATGGCCTCAGACCCTTCAGTATGCTTGAGAATGGCTTCAGACCCTTCAGTATGCTTGAGAATGGTCTCAGACCCTTCATTATGCTTGAGAATGGCCTCAGACCCTTCGGTATGTTTAAGAATGATCTCAGACCCATTACTATGCTTGAGAATGATCTCAGACCCTTCAGTATGCTTGAGAATGATCTCAGACCCTTCATTATGCTTGAGAATGATCTCAGACCCTTCAATATGCTTGAGAATGATCTCAGACCCTTCAGTATGCTTGAGAATGGCCTCAGACCCTTCAATATGCTTGAGAATTGTCTCGGACCCTTCAGTATGCTTGAGAATGATCTCAGACCTTTCAGTATGATTGAGAATGGCCTCAGACCATTCAGTATGCTTGAGAATTGTCTCATACCCTTCAGTATGCTTGAGAATTGTCTCTGACCCTTCAGTATGCTTGAGAATGATCTCAGACCCTTCAGTATGCTTGAGAATGGCCTCAGACCCTTCAGTATGCTTGAGAATAATCTCAGACCCTTCAGTATGCTTGAGAATGATCTCAGATCCTTCGGTATGCTTGAGAATGGCCTCAGACCCTTCAGTATGCTTGAGAATGATCTCAGACTCTTCAGTATGCTTGAGAATGATCTCAGACCCTTCAGTATGCTTGAGAATGGCCTCAGACCTTTCAGTATGCTTGGGAATGGTCTCAGACCCTTCAGTATGCTTGAGAATGGTCTCAGACCTTTCAGTATACTTGAGAATGGCCCCAGACCCTTCAGTATGGTTGAGCATTGTCTCAGACCCTTTAATATGCTTGAGAATATTTAAGGCCCTTCAATATGCTTGAGAATTGTCTCAAACCTTTAATATGCTTGAGAATGGTGTCAGACCTTTCAGTATACTTGAGAATGGTCTCAGACCCTTCAGTATGCTTGAGAAAGGTCTCAGACCCTTCAGTATGCTTGAGAATGGTCTCAGACCCTTCAGTATGCTTGAGAATGGCCTTAGACCTTTCAGTATACTTGAGAATGGTCCCAGACCCTTCAGTATGCTTGAGAATGGTCTCAGACCCTTCAGTATGCTTTTGAATGGTCTCAGACCCTTCAGTATACTTGAGAATGGTCTCAGGCCCTACAGTATGCTTGAGAATGGTCTCAGACCCTTCAGTATGTTTGAGAAAGGTCTCAGACCCTTCAGTATGCTTGAGAATGGTCTCAGACCCTTCAGTATGCTTGAGAAAGGTCTCAGACCCTTCAGTATGCTGAAAATGGTGTCAGACCCTTCAGTATGCTTGAGAAAGGTCTCAGACCCTTCAGTATGCTTGAGAATTGTCTCAGACCCTTCAGTATGCTTGAGAAAGGTCTCAGACCCTTCAGTATGCTTGAGAATTGTCTGATACTTTCAATATGCTTGTGATTTGTCTCAGACCCTTTAATATGCTTGAGAATTGTCTAATATTTTAATATGCTTGTTATTAAAAGGTTTACTGAAAAAAGTTGGACAAGTAAATGAATTTGTTAAAAAAAAGTCAGGATAATCAAACAAAGGTATGGCATTTATCAATAAACGAAACTTCTCATTATGATTTTCAAAATACTATTAACCCATTGGGTATATTTGTATATGGCGGTATATAGTAATTGTATTCGGAGTTTTGCCATATTTAGATGTTCGAATCATGTGTCAGCTATTGAAACTGGTAGACACAACAACATACTAAGGTGTAATCGGATTGGTGTATTTTCATATAATTTTGAAAAGGAGATTATTGAAGCCGAACGTAATGTTTGCAGAATTTCCTAGATTAAGTGACCAAGACAAAGCAACTTTTTTGGCACAAAGGTTATACTGATAAAGATTTTTATTCTTTTTTAAAACAAGTACTGAAATGATTTTAAGGAAATCATAAGATAACATATGGATGACTACTAATAGTGGCACGATTTCTTTCACACCTGGGGATGGCGAGTGATCATGTGCCGAGGGATGGGGAGGGGGTCTTTTCTTGACGACATGCTGGTTGTTTCCTTGACAGCGATATCCTCTCGTACTAGCAGCCTTGGTGGGTGACACTCCTACCTATCACTCCCACCTCAGCTAACAATTGCATAATAAACACCCCCGGTCATTGTCTACTAGCCTGTATCGGAGACATAATACTTGTGTCAGATGTGTGGATATGAAACCATATGCACATAGTGTCAGCTTATAGAATAATAAGGGCAAAAAAGTCATTCATATATATATATATAGAGAGAGATATATATATGAATGGGAGTCCTCGGTTCTTATTGCTTAAACCGTTTTCAAAAATTCTTTGTTTGCCTAAAAAAAAGTTTACATTTATTTATGTATGATAAAAATATGTACATATTTTCCCCTGGTTTTGATCTTATTCTGAAAGTAACTACCAATAAATAATTAATTTATAGACACATAAACTTTCCATAAATTGGAACACCAATTTTTTTAGAACAAACAAAAACTATTTGCACTTATTATTTACCATTTTTCATAGTTGTACGTCAACATATCAGCTCAACTTTGTTTTGTAGATCCTATAAACTTCTTCCGAACATTCGAACGTTCGAATAAAAAAGGATCCGAACATTCGAGTGCTGCAATGAGTGAATTTGTATAATAGGGATGGCAAAATTCACTCATTGCAGCATTCGAATGTTCCAATCATTATGTATATATATGGGGGAAAGTATGTGTTCAAACTGTATAATACATGTATACAAGTTTATTTCGTGCTTTCGGTAATTTCAATTTATATTGCACAGAAGAGCTGTTGTCGTCGTCGTCGTTTGTTGATGTTATTGTTGTAGTTTTTGTTGCCGTCGTGGAATTGCCACAGAAATATAAGCCATACGCTGCAATTGCAGAAAAATTCCGAACCTCCAACCACCACCACCCCACCCCACCCCCAATCCATCCCCGCCCCCCGTCTCTTTCCCTACCATGACATAAACCTCCCGAAATTTTTCAGACAAAGCGCATTTGTTTTACAACCATGTAAAGCTTAAAACTGTTATAGAAATCGATACAGACACTATTGAAGCTCCTCAAGTCAATAAAATCTGAAACAAATCATGGTAGGGCTTTTATCTGTGTAGGTAAATTGCAGTGAAGTTGGTGATTGTCCGGTTTCTTACTTCTTGGACTTCGAAAAAGATTCAATTTCTGAACAATTTGAGCGTTTAATACACCTGAGGTTGTTTTGGATAAAACTTTGATTGGAAGTTTCGCTTTGGAATAGGCGTTGCCGTGGTAACGAGAACTGTGTGGGAATAGTTAACATCCCCTAAAGGCATATGGTGATTGTTAAAGTCTTATTATGTAAATTCATAACCTAAGTCTAAGACTACATTTCTCGAAAGAAAATAATCATGATACTATTTCAATCATTGCCAGTTTTATGTCATACAGTATTGCAACGTTTTATTTCTTTAATCATCATTACTCTTTGTTTTTGACTTGCCTAAAAGGTTGTCTGTGGTCGTATTATGCCTACACGAGTGGCGATATTTGCGATGAATTATTTTATAGTGCAGATTATATATGAATGCGTTATTTACCCGAGGTCATTGCAAGAGATCCCTTTACAAACTTAATTGCTGCCTTGTATTCTGCTACAGTGACAACGTGATAACTTCGTAAACATTAGTTTAACAATGTAGTTGTGTGTATTCTGTTCACGATGAACTCTGTTGCGTTAGTAACGCAGCTAAGTTGCATCAAAGTGCTGAAAAGTGCTGTATTGGTGATGACATTTTAACACCGTAAGCGATTGAAGGTGTGCAAATAATGGTCAAAAATTACTCCGTCGTAAATCGAATGTACAACACACTGGAAACTCTTCAGCTTCAAGAAAACACTAAAAATATAGATTATACATTGGAACAAAAGGAACAAAAGAAAACAAAACATCCGAAAATAGAAAATATGTATTAAAAACATACACTACTTTCTATATGATTGTATTTTAACTTAAATTGGATCTAAAATAAATGCTCATAAATGCTACTGGCTGCGACCAACATACACTGAGTTTAAAATCAATTCCCACTTATTTATTCCGTCACCACTAATCTCCAGTGATCTGAATCCCAAATGCAAACATTCATTTCCGAACTCTTACGGTAATTTTAAGCTGAGATGCTGAGACGATACGAATGACCTCTGTCATGCATAACCTGGAACATAATCTCAGAAGGCAGTGGGTATCCGTGCGGGATATCGCACATATCACGGCCTAGTAGATATTGCATAGTCAGTGGAACGGTCGTTCTAATAACAGTGATATTCTTGCTCTGAATTGTCCATTGATAAATCTGCTTTTCTTGCATGCCTGCATCACACAATGTAATCACTAAAGATTCTAGTTTAAACAGATTACACTATTAACTTAAAACTATCGTATTCAGGAAACATACAAACATCATCAATGTATACAAACACACAGGGATCAGAACGAAAGAATAATTTTATCATGTTCGATTACACTATTAATATTAACATTTAAGGCATTCCTGGACACAATGGACGCATCTAGTCTTCTAGTCTTCTTCGATATAAATATCTGTTACTGTACAAGCACTACTTCTTCTCAGGCATGACATGACAAACATTCGCGGGTAGTCAATGTCATGCAGGTTCAATTATTCGAAATTCAATTTTATCATCATTCCATCTGGTGTCGCAAGTGATTGCAATACGTTTAGTAACCTTTGTATTTAGAATTTAACTTTAAGTAAATACCTAAGAATATATCGGTATATGCATCAGTAACAAATGTAACACACTAAGCGAATTGTGTGTGCGCGCGTGTGTGTGTGCGGACAGGTTCGGGTGGGTGTGCATGTGTTTGTGCACGTGTGAGTGTGTGGGCGTGTGCGGGTGTGTGTGCTGGTGTGTGTTGGTTTTGTGCGGGTGCCTGTGTTGCGGGTGTGTCTGTTTTAGTCTGTGCGTGTGAAAAAAAGCAAGGTGGTTGTATGATGCCGAAACATTGAATGTATCAAAATTATTCCTCCAGTACCTAGTCCGTAATAGCGAAATATTACCGTTAGTGTCCCAAGACTTAATACCTCATCTTAAGCCTAGGTCACATAAATATCGTAGCTCGGCGATTTATCTCCGACTAGGAAGACCATTCTTAGGATTCTGGTGATCGGCGATTCGAGGGCCGATTACTCTTTTTCAGCCTGTTTCGATGTCTTTTCTCCTTTGTCGCGCTGGCAAAATCGCGTGCCGGCAAAATCGCCAACATGCCGGCGACTAGACGGCAGCACACCACAGAGTGAGACAGAAACGCAACGGTGTTAAGATAAAGAAGCACACACACACACACACACACACACGCACGCACGCACGCACACACACACACACACACACACCACCCACAACCCTCCTAAAGTGTTTTCCACCTTCAACATCAGATGCATATTACGATGCAGCCACTGCACATGCAGGCCCAGCAGATGCAGCAGCCGCAAGGTTTCTTTAACCTTTTGACCCACTTACCTTACCTTACATTCATCAGCTGCAACAACAGCAGCAGCCACCCGTGTAAACTAAATTGCGCAAAAATAATTCTTCATACAACATCCCAGTGACATAATGAATATGCTCATTGCAATATGTTACAAATACCTAAAAATTATTTTTTTCAACTTTTTCTTCACAGACTCGCGCCATCCTCACACTTGGCCCACAGAGATCATTGTCTGACCCTGCCGACACTGGGACGCCAACTCAGACTCCACCTCCCCGTCCCGGACCCAGCTCTTCTAAGCCAACAACTACGCCTTCAACCTCTGCTGCCTCACCCGCCGTTCTTGACACAGGCTTTGACTACACTTCTCCAAACCGAGGTTCTCCGTTACAAATTAGTCAACTATCCGGGGCCAGTAGTCAACTGGACAACTTGGTATTACAATAACATCAACTTTCCAAGCTGCATCAGATGAGGAATGCTCAAAGTGTGTGCTTTGTGATATATTTGGAACAATCATGTTGTCTTTAAATGAATCGGCAAGTAGAACTGTAATCATATTGTGGCAAGAAAGTGTTCTAGTGCGCATAATGTGTGATGTGTGATATATTTGGGACAGACATTGTGTGTTTACATGAACCTGCAACTGAATTTGTAATAGAACTTTTAACATATTATTTTGCCAGTGAGGGTTCTACAGGGCATAATGTGTGATTTGTGATAAACTGGTTCTTGCCTGAACGTCTAAGTGGATTTGTAAAGGATTTTAAGCATTGTACACATATTTTGTATTACAGATTATTTTGTCAATATGTTTTGCCAGTCTGTGTTGTAGTGATCTCGTTATTAATAAAGTGGGAATAAAGGTTGTTGTTATATAGCGGGATGGTGGTGGTGGGGGTGATGTGTGTGTTTTATTTGACTAAAAATACGGGCTACATAAAACAAATCGAATCGAAATAGACCTCGCCAGTTCATTTTCTGAATAAGTCAAAGTCTTAAGCGAAATAATTCTATAGGTCATGCTTATAAATCTTAAATTCATAGAGGATTTATAACATTGATTGCAGACCATGTGCATATATGAATGCAATAGTATATATTTACACAGCGTTTCATATGAGAGATCGAGGTTGAAACACAAAGTTCACAACTCATAGTTCATAGTTATAAATACACAGAGACTTCACAGTTCATTGTTCACGTTAAAAGTTCACACTTAACAGTTGGTGGCTGAGCCTCTGCCATACCAATGACTGCCTCCTGCCTGGGGACGGACCCAGCGGCACTGCAGAAGTAATCCTGCAGGTATATCCTTTGCTGCTTCATATCTGGTGTACCGCGAGATTCCCCTATTTGCAGCTACACCGCAGTGCTCTTGGCACTACTTGGCCTTTTTCATCTACTTTGTCCAGATCTCTGTACCGTAGTTGAGAACACTTACACCGCAAGATGTTGTACAACCCACACCACACCGGCCTTTGTGTTACGTCTGGTGATGGTTAGGCCTGTTTGCAGTGTCGTCAGCAAAGATCTGAAGTGACTAACAAAAATGCCAAAATAATTTTCGACCACTTGGTGAGCTCTAGATGTCCTGGAGTTGAAGATCCGATCCTCAGTCTGTACTGGAAGGACTTCATCATGTGCGGCCGCAGAGCAAACGCATCATTCCAGAGAAGAAATAAGGGATGTCCACCGCGCAACCCTATGGAGCAGGCCCTCACAGGTGTACGTACATTTAAACATTTAAACATTAATAAATGATATTCCCGACGCACTTTTGTCTTATAAACAAGTGAAATATGCAACCCATTCATAAACGTGCATAAAGCATAAAACAAAAACAAGGTGGTGTGCTTAAAATATAAAAAACGCATGAGTAAAATATAAAGCAGCCAATTGACAGACTAAAAGTCTCGTTAGACATGACAATTTTGATGAAAATAATTAACGATAACGTATAAGCCGACGTGAATGGGATACAAACTATGCAACGTCGATTTAATTACAACATAAAAACCTCAAACAGTTTTGTGTTGTTTTTATATTTTATTATACCTGCCTACAACCGTACCATATAAGTAGCCGCTTAATAGAAAGTTATTCGTTAGTGAAACGTATGATGCAATAGCTTATTACCGACACACGAGCGCAGCTGCAGCTGGGGAACTTTGTATCGCGTGCTTCCGGAAAGTTAATAAAGCGGCAACATCGTTTTAATTTGCTATTATAATTTGGAAATCGTCTTATTCAGTTTGGTTTAACCATGCTTTGTCTAGTATTTGGATTTGCAATGTGTTTTCTGGTTGCAGGTAAGTTTAAAATGTTTATATCACTTGAATTATCTTTAATAAATCATGTTTTGTTTGTTTTGGTATCACGGTTTGTCAGAGTACAATAGTTTCACAACAAGACATTCCAATATTGTTAAGTTGGTAGCGATGTAACTTTTTTTTTCTAGGTTTGACGGGAGAAATGACTAAACGTATATCCGTTTAAAGTTTACAACGCCTTTGAATAACTGGATTATCCAAGAACAATAAAAAACAAAAATCATTTTATCGCATGATTCCCGTTTCTTTCCACTCAATACACCCATAACATATTTTCTTTTGTTACACTAGCTTTTTTGACTATGACGTCATTATAATGCGGATCGCCTCATACCATTTTTTCACTAAGTATTGTTAAAATATCGTAAAGTCGTATATTTGCGATTAAAATCGTGGGATAAAAAGAATCTGACACTCGTGTCATTTAAAAAAAAAAACTCGTCGAGGAAAAATTATAGTAAGCTTGCCATAGGCTCGTACTATTACTTTTCTTGAATAAATGTTTGTATTAAATAACAACTCGTGTCAGAAACTCTACAAATCTCATTTTAAACTGATGATAGCTTTCGAGATGGTATGCTTCAAATAACTCAATTAACAGTCTATTCGTGTGTTAGTACGTGTTCCTTTCAATAGTGCTGTTGTATTTTAATTTTACTATTACATGTTAAACCTAAATAAAGTATGGCATAATAAAGTTTGAAAATGAAACTACTGACATTATCGTGTTGTATCATTCTTAAAATAAGTTTTAATGTTTCATTAATGACATTCAGATTTTTTTACATAACGCTCTTGCATACATCTGTAGACAGAAAATTAAACTTTGTAAACAATCTCAAAGGTAAGCCTGAAACAAAATTGTTTGTTTTTATTCTTTATTGAAAAAAAAATAATAGCAGCTTCAAGCAACAATGTGAACAAAACTTAAATGCAACCTTATGAACATTGCCATGGGTGACTTTGTAAACAATCTCAAAGGTAAGCCTGAAACAAAATTGTTTGTTTTTATTCTTTATTGAAAAAAAAAATAACAGCAGCTTCAAGCAACAATGTGAACAAAACTTAAATGCAACCTTATGAACATTGCCATGGGTGACTTTGTAAACAATCTCAAAGGTAAGCCTGAAACAAAATTGCTTGTTTTATTCTTAATTGAAAAAAAAAATTAATAGCAGCCATAAAAATATAGTGTTTTACGAATTGTTTATAAATACCACTATATGAATGGCATACTATGAAAACAAAATTTGAACGTTATTTTTGTAAATAGTCAGTCTTCATGTGGAACTTTATTGAACTTTAAATACTCCCACCAGACATATTTTAGTAAAAAATAAAGAAAATCTATTACAGTTGGGTAGTTCGGAATGCCTCGGCCATTTTGTTTCTGTTCACAGAAGTGTCCAAGAAGTGGCACTAGATTAAATACGTAGTAGGATTCACTTTTGATAATATACATGAAAGAAGACACTATGCCAGACAAGTGTTAAGGAAAAGATAACGGGATCATTCGTAAATACCAATAATTTATGCAGCAAGAATGGTCATACAGGCCTCCTTTCCCAATTTCTTCATTTTCTTTCCAATGTGAACAACTATTGTACATGACTATTAATAAAGAACGCCTTTTTCAGTGAATACACATTTACTTTCCGTTTAAGTCGGCAGTGTACTAAAATATTACTGAAAAGGTAATAAAATACTTCTCCGATCATTACAGAGGTACTTGCACTTCCTTCCCAGTCCTGGGGCCCAGCTCCCCAATGCATGGTACAGTCGTTAGACCGGTACGGGCAACCAGCATACTGTGACGCTTGGTCCAACACCTGGTGCCCGAACCCTGATGATACTTGCCGATCGTTTCCGGGTACCAGCTATGGCCCTTGCTGCCTGGGCTGCCGGTTTGGTCCCCCGCTCCCAGGTCGAGTGTGCAGTGGGTGGGGCGGTTTGCAATGTCCTGCAGGGTTCTATTGCAGAACCTCGCCGGCTGTACCTGACGGTGTGGGGGTCTGCTGTGCCGGAGGATACTCAATAAGTAAGCATAAAATTCAATTTTTCAATATTAAATTCACTTAAATAATTTTCGTCTGCAGCCGCAGCAACTAAAGCAGCAACATAAGCAACAGCGGCTGCAGCAACGCCAACATTTTCATTCATTAGCATTGTCGTCAAATAAAATTAATTTGCTAATAAATTATTAAACATCATAATTATCCTCAGAAATAGCATCGTCGTCATCATAATCGCATCAGAATAAGCATCATCGTATCAATCGTAATTGCCATAATAATAATCCAAATAAAATCTTTATGTAAATGGTTAGCTTTTTCAAGCATGTTCAACAATATCGACACACTTTGTCGTTTTCATCAGACCATCCTAATCCAACATTTAATATCATCATGACTATAATTGTGCTATTAAACATACATGTCAAAACAATATAACTGTTTAAAACCGTTTTTTCATTTCATCAGACGATGATTTAGACAAACCGGAAGTGTCGGATCACGGCCCTTTCCCGGCAATCGCCCCGCTGCCGGAACACGTATCTGAACATCTGGAAGAAAAGCCTCACTTGGAACACATTAAGGAAAAGGCGGAAGAAAATCCGGTTCAAGAACGAATGTCTGAGGCCTCTGAAGAGATATCGGACCAAACTAAACATAACCCCTTCCTTGGTCTCTGGTATCCAATGAGCCTATTGTTTGGTCAAGATAGAGATGGTCTTGGAGACAGTTAGTGCGTTCGAAGTCGAAGTTTAGAAATAATCTACCTAACGCTTGCAAAATATAATGTAAAATACGTTAAATATGGTAAAATAAAACACATGCTTAAAAAATATTAACAAAAATAAAATCTTTTTAAAAGTCAAAATTGCAGACGGGTGCCGAAAACGATAACCTATCACATATGATTCTTGTCTGTCATATTCACATGGCATCTCTTAAGTTCCAACAAGGAAAAAAAAAAGTCATCTATGAAGTAAATTGTATGTAAAGTGTAAAGCGTCCATGAAGTTCTACTTTTGTTACTTTTTCGCTGAAATTTTCTGATTACACTGTCGTTATTAATTTAAACCCCTATTGTCTCCTACATGCTGAGTACGAATGTGTCAATCTTCCATCAATCTTCCGCAGACAAAACTGTCAGCTCCTTCCTCTCTCCAGCAAAACTAGTATTTACTTTGTTGAAGTTGTGGGCGAATAAATATAATAATAAGTTTAAGTTTTCATGAATATAGCATATTATAACTTCGTTCATTATAGCAAACTATAAACTTATGTAAGTGTTATAAATAAATTACAATATGTATGTATATATATCGGATCAAATAAAGTATTGGCAATTATACCGTTTTCATGTCAAATTGTTATATTTTTTTTCTTGTACCTTGTCTTTGTTTGTGTTGGTGGATGGGAGAAAAATGCATGTATGTTTTATGAGAACGTGCTTATATATAACATACTTAAACATTGCTGTTTGTGATAGCTTGTCAGCGAATATTCTGTATATAATTGTGCGTGTTGTTTTTATACATCATTTGACAGAGACAGCGTGTTCACTTGACATTGAATTGTCACCTAAGCAAGTTGCTACTATGATGAAATATGCCGCGTAAACCCGGTCAAATATGCAAATGTAATTAACACCAGTTCAGCTAGTCCTGACGTCATTAGCACTTGAGCCTTTTCGAGGGAGGTGTTGTTTTAAGAAATAAGATCCGCAATTATGTTAGGATTTTTATGTAATATGTTACTGTCGCGACTTTTGCGAAATAACTAACCTAACAGTATAGTATAAAAATGTTACATCTAATTACTTATACAATAATCATATTGACTTAACACCTATATATATATATCTGTCTAGATCTAGAACGAATTTGATCTATTTCAATGAATTTATATAATATACAAATTTCCATGCAATATTCCAAACATTATTCTGTGCCGGACACATGTACGTCCCTCCCTAAATCCGAAACAGTCAATAATTTCTCAGTCGAGCAAAGTACAACATGCATAGTGCAGACATAATAATAATAATAATAATAATAATAACAATAACAATAAGCTCTATTAAAATGTAATCAGGGGATGGGCAAAATTAAAAAGACGTGAGTTATTTCTATTTTATTTTTACAATTTTCTGATTAATTTGACTTGTGTTTCTGAAGATGTAGTCAGAATGGCGGATGTATGGACTAGCAAGATTAATTGATGGACAAAAATAACTTGATGACTTATTATTTCTCCTGTTATTATGGGTTTAAATGTTCTATCATGCACTGAACACATATCAGTCAAATGATGAATGTTGTTGCTATAAGATACAGCGAACAGGATGCAGACATAATTCCATTATTTTTAACAAAGCGTCCAATTGAACATTTTTCAAATATTTTTGTGAAAAAGAATTGTGTTTCGAAATACATAAAGAGCAAAAAATACTAATTCTGAAAACCATGGATATATATTATAATGAAACAAATCGAGTTCGGGTTTTTAACATTAAAAAATGTCTAACAACGGATTGTGGCTACCTATACCAAATATTTAGTAGAAATAGCAACCGAATAGTAAAGCCAACCGTGGTCTTTTTACCTTCAGAAATAGAATCCGAACGTAAACGAATGGGCCAAAGATGATGCGAATGTCAGAAATAGCATTTTTTTAGTGTGTACGCAAAGGGCAGAGATGTTTCGAAGGCACATAACACCCGATCCTACACCCAGTCACATTATTTGGATATTAACAATGGGTATATCGGTACTGGAACAGCCGTGGAAGTGTTTCTGTAGTACAAATTATTCGCCGTGGCTTCGGCCTATTGGTACATGACATCGGAACATTTATGATCATATTGGTGACAGTCAGCTTATATTATGGAGGCAACACCAGATACCTACGAATGATGTGTTGACCCTTAAACAAACCAGTCATCAATCATAAGATTACACCTGTGTGAATACGGCAGGTCAGCTGCACGATCTTCGAACATAAAAGTTCGCGCCCCGATTTTACCAATTTTGTGAGGAGTTCAACTTAATCGGAACAACTCGGATAATTCATGAATCATCTCTTGGATGTATGTAGGCAGTCGGATCACCTCGGTCACTTATCTAAATGGAACTTCTTTTGAGACAGACGTCAAAACAAAGTTGGCAGCTCAGGTGACAGCTCACTACAGGACGATGCCAGTAAAACTTTTATTTGTGGCGGCTTCAAATTTAAATCATCCAATTTTAATTTACCCATCGCAGCAGACACGCAGCTGTCAAACGATGGCAGTGTTTATGTTTTGTGCGAACTACTTAGGCATATTCTTCTTCCGACTTCCGGCAAACAAAACGATCGTGATTTCATTAAGTATTATTGCACCAGATACATCCGAGGGATGATTGTCCCGAGGACGGAATTATCCGAGGAGTTCCGATTGGAGTTAAACTGTTGCAACGTTGCTACGTAGCAACTCTAACCTCTCGGCTGCAGGCGCCCGTTGTACAATCAGTAAAAATTATGTTATGTCCCGGTTAGGGAATGAACGAGGTGTGACCCAAAAACACTAACAACAATCAATCAATGTCACTCAGTAGTTTTAATTTTTTGGACACATTTTTAATAGAACCGCAAACATACTGCTATTGACACGTGAATGTAGCATTGTGCATATTAAACAGTTACTTAGTTGTATAAAACGCGAATGTGGAATTTAGAGATATTGTCATAAAACATTGATGTTGCTTGCTGAATTTTAAACGGTTTCTAAGTTTTGTTGATATAAATGGCTGCTCAATAAACACGTATACATATACATGGAATTAAGGGATGGAGAACAAATTTCGCATACTGATTTAGTCTAACTGCTTAATTAGTAGGCAAGATAGAAACCTCAAAAAAGAAAGGAAGTTTTTAAACTCGCGTTTTGTTAGTGCTCCACGTTCTGCATGCATTAAATGAAAATTGTACATTCGCAGTTTAAAAGTCTTGCATTGTATTCAGAGTATTCAGATTCAGACAGGGGCGTGCCTAGGCGACCTTTGAGTATACGCACTATTCCTTGGGGGGGGGGGGGGGGGGGGGGGGAGAAACTCTATCACAGTACAAAGAGCAGGAAGGGACAGAAATACGCCAGGTAGGATTGCAGAAGTATTTGTAGAATTTGGAAAAGGGTTAAAGAACTCTAATTTAAAAAATGAAACAGCTAACAAGTGCCAAACACAGGTTATGTACGATTTTTATTTGCTTTTTGACGTTTTTATTTTTTCAATTTTTGGAAGCAACTGTACGCACGTGCGTAAGTGCGTAAGACCAGACACGCCCCTGTCAGATATTAATTGTATTCAAATATTTAACAAAATCAAAACAGGAAAATGTTGAGAAATTGTATGCTTGTATCTCTTACGTCATTAGTGCTCCAAATAATCCTCTTCCGAGTCTCGCTTTAGAGCCAGGTGTTTTATGTTATTTGCAATAATTAACTTCTGATACGTTTACTTACGTTTTTTTTTTTTTTTTTTTTTTTTTTTTTTTTCGTTTTTTTTCTTTTTTTTTTTTTTCTTTTTTTTTTTGTAACGAACACTATCAGTTGGTTTGTTTTATAGATAGTTTCCACATCAGTGAAGATCTCTTATCTTGGCAGCCATCTTTGATGGCAACTTCAAGGAATTTTCAGATGAAGTGTACAGAAGTGTAAATTCTATTTTCTTGCAATTTCTTCATTTGTGGACCAAAATTTAAAAGCTATACACTATTTGAAACTCTTGAAATTCATATTTTTAGAATACAATATTTTTAAAATTGATAAATTATTTGCTCATCCTTAAACAAAATAAACAGTGTACGTTTTTTGGTTGTATTTTTTACCTTTTAAACTATCAAAATATAGTTTTGATATTTAAAATACTTCAGAAATGCTGTTAAATCTGATATAAAATTCAGTAAATTAGACTGACAAATAAAAACACAGTAGTGAGTTTTATACAGCACATATTTCCAGAGTTTGATCTGCATCAGCTTCTGCCTTTAAAGATGGCTGCCTTACACCGTCTTATCCGTTCCATGACATCACAGGAAACATCTATTGTACTTTTTCACATATATGAAAAAAAAATAGTTATCAATTTGCAGAAATTAACCCCTTAAACCTTAAGGTGTCTAGAGGATCCTATATGATGAAGAGGGTGATGATGTGGAGGAGGGGGAAGAAGAGGACGAAGAGGATAGTGTTGGTGGTAGTTGTCATTGCTGCGTTGGTGGTATATATATAATACTGTTAATTGTAATATATGCGTCTAAGGGAAATAACTCTTACTTCAAATCCATCAATGAAAGTACGAGTAGTTTTTCTTAGACAAAAATCAGGACTATAACACTTTACACTCAGGTTTTGACATACATGTATAAGTCAAACCTTCTTTACAAATGATAACACATGTAGCTTACACAAACTAAATTTCCCTCATGTGACAGTGTAACACATGTGACACTATTAGGAACACAACACGGGTTGTCCTGTTGGAGAAATTGTCCAGTCACGCCAGTCAGCTGTTTGAATAGAGTACGTTTATCTCGGCTAATGGAGTGTTCATATTGGTGTGATACCTCCATCTGAACCACTTTGTTACATTGTGAGACTTGAGAGGGTGCCTCAACATACCTCACGATGTCGGACAAGACAGTCGAGACTGTATCATGTCCTGTTTGCAAGGCAAGGTAAGGTAATTTTAAAAAATCTGCTTACTTTAAATGCATAGTAAATAATCATAGTTCATGAAAAGAAATTAATATTAATGTATTGCTTGGGGTTGTAAAACTGTTTTGATAAAGGTCTAGTTGCATGTTATGTTTGCAGTCCAATATTTAACATATCACAGGTAACACATACTCAGGCGGTGTTTCACAAATATAAACAGATCTACACAAAATCTTGAATTAATGAAACACAACATAAAACTGCATAAAATATGTAATACTGCAACATAAAACATACAAACATAAAAAACAACAAAACAAAACAAAAACAAAAACGATTTACATCTATACAAATATAAAATTGACATGAAACATACTTCCACACCCAATGAAAAACATATTTAAAACATACTTCCTCACGCAAACATCAAACAACAGTCATTCTTCCCCAGAACCATCAAGGAGTGGAACAGCCTCCCACCTGACATAACATCAGCAGGCTCAGATGAGTGCTTCAAAGCCCAATTAGCCAAACTCTTTCTCTAAATACATAGATCTCTCTTATTTTTTAATGCATCACTGTAAATACTCTCACTTTGTTTTCCAATTTCTGTCTTTTTGCGCAACCCCCTGGCAATAATACTCAAAGTGTTGAGTGCGGCCAGTATCCGGTAGAAGTAGAAGTAGAAACCACAAAAACTCAGAACAAATATAAAACACGTGCTCACACACGGGTGCAGGAATAGGCTACCATTACAATCTCTTACCAGAATAGTCGTACCATATATGAATTGCATGCCGTATTTCCATAATAATGGTGTCATTTACAATGGGTTATTCATAAGATGATTGCATGACAAACATTGATTATAACACAAATGAAATCTTAACGATGATTCTGAATTTTATTCTGTAATCAATATACAGTATACAATAAGTAAATATGAATGAAGACTACATATAAATAACAAATAATAGGTAATAGTTGTTTTTTTACTTATTTAATTAAAGCATCTATTTATCATTTAACAGTTTATTTATATTTGCAGGTTAAATGAAGAAAACAGGAGAAATGACATAAATTCATAAAATACAGATGTATAAAATACATAACACAACAATGTGCCAATTAAAGGAATAATGTTCTTCATTGCATTTTTATTATTTTTGACATTCGACAAAATTTATTATTATTTGTTTCTTCCTTTCCAAAATTCAACAAACACAAGGAAGAGCTTCTTGTTTCCACTGTTTTGTTTTGGTACTATTCATATTGTATACAGTTGCTTTAAATCAATCTCTACTGAAAATTTACCTATATATGTTATGTGGTATGACTATTCCCAATTCGGTCCAAGATTGGAACAGTACGAGATTGTAGTGGTATGACTATTCCTGGAGCCCTCACTCACGAAGTAAAGCAAACATTAATCATACCTCCAACGACCCATACAACTCAAAGTAAAACAGAATAAAACATAGTCCTACACACAAACTGGCCGCAGTAGCTCGAGTCGTAGAGCGTCGGCTTGTGGATCGGGAGGTAGCGGGTCCAAACCCTGGCCTGGTCAAACTAAAGACTTTAAAGTTGGTAGTAGTGGCTTCCCTGCTAATGCTGGCTGCTAAGGGTACTGCATTACGTGTGACTAGTCGGTGTCTGTATAATGGATGGCCGCGTTCAATCCCTGGGCACCTCATAAGCGCCCCTATGCTATAATGATAGAAATGTTGCTGCACAGTATCGGCAAAAATGCCGGCAAATCCCATCCCATCCCACACACAAACATAAAACATACATTAACAAAAAGTACAAATAAATATACATGCTAAAATATAAAAATAATTTACACACATACCAGATGAGAAGTCAAAGAATATTTCCATATTCAAGGGAATACTTAAAATTCCAAGTGAAAAATTTCAATGACATAAAGTGGGTTGGTGGGATCAGGTTGTGTATAAAAGAAGCCAAAGGCATACTGGTAATTGTGAAATTCATATTTTTCTTGAGGAGAAGGACATGGAGGACCGGACCTGGTAGCGCAATCGGTAGAGCGTCGGCTCCAGGTACGGGAGGCCCCGAGTTCGATCCCGGGCCGCGACATACCAAAGTTGTTAAGAATGGTAGTGGTATAGCTCCCTTGCTTACACTCAAGCAAATATAAGGGTAGTTCCACGACTGGTTGGCCCGGTGTCAGGATAATGTGACTGGGTGTGGTATCATGCCAGGTGTTCAGGGCATGCTATACACAGTGAAGGCAGCACTATATTTCTTAAAGTGGACACCGTCTCCAGATAACTAAAATACTGTTGGTGGGACGATAAACCCAACAAACAAACAAACAAACATGGAGGATATCCCCCCACCCCTACCCCACCACACACCTGAGTAATATTGTTTTTAACAAAGATATTGTAAAAAGGGAAAAATAAACTTAGACGATTTTTTATATTTTGTTTGTTCATTCTGTTTTTGTAACATTTTATTCACTTCCAGAGACTAAGTAAACTACAGTTTATGTCTGTTTATTGGGTTTATCGTCCCACCAACAGTATTTCAGTTATTTGGAGAAGGTGTCCACTTGAAGCAATTATAGTGCTGCCTTCACTGTGTATAGCATGCCATGAACACCTGGCATGATATCACACCCAGTCATATTATCCTGACACTGAGCCAACCAGCTAGCAAGGGAGCTATACCACTATCATTTTACAACTTTTGTATGTCAAGGCCCAGGTTTGAACCCAGGGCCTCCCATACCTGGAGCTGACACCCTACCAATTTCACTACCAGGTCCGGTCTGCTGTTTATGACTTACATTTTATATAGGTGCTTGTAAATGCAAAATATAATGTTTATATTCTTATATAGTCTTGTCAATTTTATTTGATCACCATGGCCCATTTGTTAGCTGAAAAGAATATAGCAGCTTTGGGGCTTTAGACCAAATATAACAAAATTTGTTTCACCATTTTTTATTAATAATTTTATTATTTGGGTCTTTCAATTAAATCTACAAGATGAAATTGCACCATAAAATGGAAATAGTAAAACCTTGTTTTGTAATTTCAATAAAATAAGTTTGAAATTCTGAAAAGTGAGGAAAATTCTGTCAAAAAAAAGTAAAAAAAACAACATTAAAAAATGGACCAATATAAAACTTGCACTAACATGTATCAGACTGAAAGGGTACCTCACATTTCTAAAGCTCTTCATTTTCTTTGAATATGGCTTTTAAAAAAATCTATTTAACCTTTTGAAATTAGTGGCATTTAAATTTTCATTAAAATTTATGAATATTAAATTATTCATGTGAGCTAATTTGCAGTAATAGCACATTAACAAATTTGCTAATCTAAAACCCTAAAAAAGTACCAGTATTGATTTACTTATTAAATTTGCCTATAAGATTATTGGACACTAATGTTAGCTATCTAATTAGTCAAATTTAATAAACAGTTTAATGACCAGTCAGGTTCTATGAAACTTGTGTCTTAAACCCGGGCTCCAGAATTCAACATTGCTGCAATGTTACAAAGTTGCGTTCAATTTTTCGATTATTTCCAGAGACATATTTGATCATTACTAATATGATACTTATTTTACGAGAAAAACTGGAGGCCCCTGTTGCCGAGCAGTTAGAATTGCTGCACACAAGTAAAACTCTTAAAAATGATCTCATATTTGATACTTAAAGCGACTTGGTAACGGTTGGTCACATTTGCATTACTTTGAAATTGTAGATAGAAACAGTTCCATTTGTAACGGTCACAATGGCAGACATATAAGCACTTCAAACTCTTTAACTCTTTAGTGACATGGTGTAAGTGTCTTCCAAAGTTGCGCATTAAGTTACGCGGCTGGTGTATGGATGGGTGACCAATGGAGAGTGCCAGCCTGTGGTACACTATGGTCGCTACGGTCACTAGATTATATTTGAATATTCTGTTCTTCAAAAGATTTTATTGTCATTAGGCTAAGTGAGTCAGAAACATTGTAATGCTTTTCAACTATTTTTAATTGCATTTAGCTCAACAACCTGTTATATGAACTGAACATGCAATAATATGTCACATGTATACATCAGCCATAAGGAATACACTGAGCAGCCTGATAATGATGCAAAACCATTTCTATACACATATGCAGTGCAAATCACTGAGTTCTATGTATCTTAACCTACAGAAAAATTACCAAGTTATTTTATATTAATAACCTTGACAGGTAGACCTTTAAAAAGTAAGATATACTGCATTACCTAACAACAACACAAACTCTTTACCAGGCACATACCTGTGCAAAGCAGCAATGAGGCATCCCCAGTTCAGGCAGCTACTTGTGTTCAGTGCGGACATTTCTTCAAGTTCCGCAGCCTGTCACCCTACAAGTCGACCATAACTCTGACAGTAGATGGGAAACAGTATACAGGTAAATAAGTAATAGAATAGCAGTTAAGGTAACTGGGATACATTCATGTAGTGTAAGAAGATATAAAATACATGGTAGGTTAGACAGTGTGAGCAAAACATAGTAAGGTGTCAAAATATGACTTAACTGTACTCTTAAACTATGATAAAGATGTCAATGCTAATGCTGAGCAATTGTATGCTTATAGGTATAATGTTAATTTATTCCAGTGAATTATAAGCAATAGAAAGTCTTAGTTATTTCCTAACAACTACTTTACAAAATTTAACCAGACATATCGCAAGTTATTTTCTCACAACTCCTTGCAAAAGGTTACAACACATTGCAAGAGTTATTTTCTAACAACTTCTTTGTAAAAGGTTACAAGACATATTGCAAGTTATTTTCTAACAACTACTTTGCAAAAGTTAACAAGACATTGCAAGAGTTATTTTCTAACAATTATTTTGCAAAAGGTTAAATGATATTGCAAGAGTTATTTTCTAACAATTACTTTGTAAAATGTTACAAAACATTGCAAGAGTTATTTTCTAACAAATACTTTGCAAAAGGTTACAACACATTGCAAGAGTTTTTTTCTAACAGCTACTTTGCATAAAGTTACAAGACATACTGCAAGAGTTATTTTCTAACAACTTCTTTGTAAAAGGTTACAAGACATATTGCAAGTTATTTTCTAACAACTTCTTTACAAAAGATTGCAAAACATTGCAAGAGTTATTTTCTAACAACTAATTTGTAAAAGGCGCTGATTTGTAACTACTCTGACTGCTTAGCCTCTTACTGCATGGGTTTGAGTCCCTTTCGGGGCAAAGAAATTAATGTGAGGTCTTCCAGCTGACTTGCAGTGTAATTACTTTGCAAAAGGTTACGAAACATTGCAAGAGTTATTTTTGAACAACTACTTTGGAAAAGGTTACAAGACATATTGCAAGAGTTATTTTCTAACAACTGCTTTGCAAAAGGTTGCAAATCAAAAAAAGTTTTTTTTTTCTAACAATTACTTCGCAAAAGGTTACAAGACATTGCAAGAGTTATTTTCTAACAACTTCTTTGTAAAAGGTTACAAGACATATTGCAAGTTGTTTTTTAACAACTACTTTTCAAAAGTTAACCAGAAATTGCAAGAGTTATTTTCGAACAATTACTTTGCAAAAGGTTACAAAACATTACAAAAGTTATTTTCTAATATCTACTTTGCAAAAGGTTGCAAGACATTGCAAGAATTATTTTCTAACAAATGCATTGTAAGAGGTTAAAAGACATTTTAAGAGTCATTTTCTAGCAAATACTTTGCAAAAGGTTACAAGACATTACAAGAATTATTTTCTAACAAATACTTTGCAAAAGGTTACAAGATATCTTGCAACAGACAAAGTAGTGCAGATCAGGGAGCTGGCTGATCTGGAGCTACACTATTTGCAAAAGCCTAATAAGAATGTGCTTAGCCAATTTAGAACTAACAGATAGTTGTCGATTTTCTGTAAATCGTACACTGTGAACACCTGGAATGATAAAACAAATACCCGGTCATAATATCTTGACACCAAGCCAATAAGTCAGGGAATTATCTTTACATTTGCTGCTGTCTGATATGGATCGGCTTTTTTTTGCCTCAGTCTGACCACATTGTGATTAGCAAACTCATATGAGTGAGTTTGAAATGTCATCAATATTATCTGTCGCATCATCAACACCATCATTATTATCATTATAATCATTATAATCATCACTGTCACTGATTGTAACATTCATTACCAATATTGTCATCACTATTACCTCACCACCACCAGGTTCATCACTACTTAAACTGCAATGATATACTATACAATTTTAACCAATATTTTTTTTTTCCCTTGTTTTACTCTTATTTAAACAGATAATGTTGGTGGTCATCACTTAAGGTACCAGACCTGGTAGCACATTTAGTAGAGCATCGGGTACGGGAGGCCCTGGGTTTAATCTCAGGCTGTGACATACCAAAGTCATTAAAAATGGTAGTGGTATAACTCGTTTGGTAATGCTCAGGCAAATATGAGGGTAGTTCCATGACTGTTCCTTGATACCAATTCTGCATAAATTGTACAGATTGTTAAATATTAAAATAACCAAAATGTGTTTATAACTAGAAAACTGTTAAAACAGGGCTTTATTCTTGCAAATTTGCAAAGGAATTTTTAAAATTCTCTTTTCTTCATGATTTTATTTCTTCCAACTACACCGGACCTGGTAGTGCAATTGGTAAAGCGTCAGCTCCAGGTACGGGAGATCCCTGGTTCAAACCCGGGACATGACAATACCAAAGTCGTAAAAATGGTAGTGGTATATATAGGTATCTGTCACCATTTATCGTCTCAGCGTTTCCGTCTTCGTCTTCAAAGAAATAAGGCCAATCACGTCATGCTTGCTGAGGGCTGCCCAAACCGTAACTTTCTCGCTATGTTGAGGCTTTTCCAGGTGATAGTCTGGTTTCTCAGTCCCCCCAATAGTGACAATTTTTCCTATTCTAAGCAGCATTTACATAAAAATGTGATTAATCACTAAACCATAGAATGTCAACATTGTCAGATTTGATCTTACCCAGTGTGCAAATGAAAGTCGTCGGTCAATATCATTATCATTCATTTGCATTTTGGTGGAGGACAACCCAAAACAAAAGTCTGGGTAGCTGCATTACTTAAAGCGTTTGACCTGACCTGGTAGCGCAATCGGTAGAGCGTCAGCTCCAGGTACAGGAGACCCAGGGTTTGATCCCAGGCCGCGAAATACCAAAGTCGTTAAAAATGGTAGTGGTATAGCTCCCTTGTTTACGCTCAAGCAAATATAAGGGTAGTTCCATGCCTGGTTGACCCGGTGTCAGAATATCACTATATCTGCTTCAAATGGACAATGTCTCCAGATAACTGAAATACTGTTGATGGGACGATAACCCCAATAAACATGAAACATCTCTAGGTGTGATAATGAGCTAGTTGAATCTTGTATGAGCTGACTTGTGGTTAAAAGGTTATCACAGTTGGTGATCTTGGGTCACAGACTAACAATATATCTAATCTTGTAGGTGTACATTAACCGATAAGAAAATATAGGTTAGACTAAATTAGTCTCTAAATGCATCTGCTCTTTAAAAATAGTCCTCACCACTTAGCCTCTCACTGTGTGGGTTCTAGTCCCGCTTGGGGCGAAGGACTTGATGTGGGAAGGTCTTCCTGCTGACCTTTGGTGCACCGGTGGTTCTACCCAGACTTTTGTTTTGGGTCTTCCTCCACCAAAATAGCTGGACATCACTATAATGATCATAATTGGTCGCTGCCATGTATTTCAAAAACAAAACAAACAAAACGTAAATGGTCATATTTGATGATAAGTTTTGTGCGTCCCTGTATGATGATGGCACTGCTAGAAGCTCTGTAGCAAATATCAAAGATCCTAATCAGAAGTAAGGGAAATAAGAACAACAAGAAGAAGTAGCAATGATTGTTATGAATCAGGATACCATTATTATTAAGAAAAGAATGTTTGTCGTGTAGTTTACAAGAAGTTAATCTGACCACTGTGTTTAACACAATCCTTTTGTCTACATTACCTTTGACAACAAGAACAGTCCAAGCACTGAACTGAACACATATATCCTTTCTGCCTTACGTTTGACAACAAGAACAGTCCAAGCACTGAACTGAACACATATATCCTTTCTGCCTTACGTTTGACAACAAGAACAGTCCAAGCACTGAACTGAACACATATCCTTTCTGCCTTACATTTGACAACAAGTGCAAACCAAGCAATTCATTTAGCACAACACTTTCTGTCTTATAGCATACAACAAATACAGTCTGAGCACAACATTGAACATAGTCCCATTTCTACCTTACACGTGACAACATGTTGAGTCCAAGCAATACATTGAACACATATCCTTCTTGTCTTACATTTGACAACAAATACAGTCCAAACACTTGACAAAAAGTATAGTCTAACCACTGTATTGAACACATTCACTTTCTGCATTACAGTTGACAGTTGTACAGTCCAACAACTGTACTTAACACATTTCTTTTCTGCCTTACAGTTGACAAAAAGTACAGTCCAACCACTGCATTAAACATTTTTCTTTTTCTGCCTTACACATGACAAAAAGTACAGTCCAACCACTGTATTGAACACATTCCCTTTCTGTCCTACACATGACAAAAAATGCTGTCCAAGCACTGTATTGAACACATTCCCTTTCTGCCTTACACTTTACAAAAGTACAGTCCAACCACTGCATTAAACACATTTCCTTTGTGCCTTAATTTGACAACAAGTAAAGTTTAGCACCTAATTGAACACACTCTTTTTCTGCCTTACAGTTAACAAGTTGACAACAAATACATGCCAACACTGTGTTGAACACATTAGCTATTCTATTTTATAGTTGACATCAAGTACAGCCCTGTCAGTGTTTTGTTAATTCTTTTTCAAACTTAGAGTTGAACTAGTGGGTGGAAGACATTATGGTTTCTGCCTTACTATTTCTATATCCAGCTATCGGGTTTAACATATTTCTTTTAAAAGTTGACAACAAGTATAGTCCAAGCATTGTGTTTAACACATTCCGTTTCCTGCCTTACAGTTGATGGCAAGTACAGTCCAAGCACTCTATTTAACACATTCCTTTCACTGCATTACCGTTGTCAAAAAGTACAGTCCAACCACTGTATTGAACATATTCTTTTTCCTGGCTTTAATTTAACACCAAGTACATACAGTCCAAGCACTGTGTTTAACACATTTTCTCTCTGCCTTACAGTTGATAATAAGTGCAGTCCAAGCACTCTACTTGACGCATTCCTTTCTCTGCCTTAAAGTTGACAAAAAATACTGTCCAACCACTTCATTGAAATATTTCCTTTTCTGCTTTAAAGTCCAAGCACACTGTTTAACCCATTTCTTGTCCTGCCTTTCAGTTGACAACAAGTACAGTCCAAGCACACTGTTTAACCCATTTCTTGTCCTGCCTTTCAGTTGACAACAAGTTCAGTCCAAGCACACTGTTTAACCCATTTCTTGTCCTGCCTTTCAGTTGACAACAAGTACAGTCCAAGCACACTGTTTAACCCATTTCTTGTCCTGCCTTTCAGTTGACAACAAGTACAGTCCAAGCACACTGTTTAACCCATTTCTTGTCCTGCCTTTCAGTTGACAACAAGTACAGTCCAAGCACACTGTTTAACCCATTTCTTGTCCTGCCTTTCAGTTGACAACAAGTACAGTCCAAGCACACTGTTTAACCATTCCTTGTCCTGCCTTTCAGTTGACAACAAGTACAGTCCAAGCACACTGTTTAACCCATTTCTTGTCCTGCCTTTCAGTTGACAACAAGTACAGTCCAAGCACACTGTTTAACCATTCCTTGTCCTGCCTTTCAGTTGACAACAAGTACAGTCCAAGCACACTGTTTAACCCATTTCTTGTCCTGCCTTTCAGTTGACAACAAGTACAGTCCAAGCACACTGTTTAACCCATTTCTTGTCCTGCCTTTCAGTTGACAACAAGTACAGTCCAAGCACTGCCTTGAACACATTCCTGCGAGATGAGAGAATCTCTGTGGGTACGAAGCACATGTGTTTCCAGGGAGGCTGTGGTACATGCCTGGTGGAAGCCAAATTGTATGAGCCACTCACAGAGCAGAGACTCAGCTATGCTGTCAATTCTGTGAGTTTTTTTTTTTAATCTTTAAGATAAAACTTGTTCATATTAAATATTACCGGCCGCAATAGCTCAAGTGGTAGAGTGTCGGTTTGCGGATCAGGAGATTGCGGGTTCAAACCCAGGCTGGGTCAAACCAAAGACTTTAAAGTTGGTAGTAGTAGCTTCCCTCCTAACGCTTGGGGCTAAGGGGACAGCATTACACCTGACTCGTCAGTGTCAGTATAATGGAACCGGCTGGGTTCAGTCCCTTGGCACCTCATAAGTGCCCCTGTGCTATAATAATAGAAATGTTGCTGCACAGTATCGACAAAAATGCAGACAAATCCCAGTCCCATATTAAATATTACAATCGAAAATTCTGCTCCCCGTCTCACCATTAATTTCTGTGAACCTTCACAACTGTGATGTTCTAATCATGCCGTGTATGAAAATGTCGGCCATATTTGTTGATATCTGTTGCTTATGTTAGGTGTGTTGTCATTTTAAACATGGTAAAGTGAAGAATATATGTTGTTTTTGGAAGCTTTTCAATAAACATTCAGATAAAATCACTTTTAACCACCTTCTTAATAAATGTGAGGAAAAAACTATTTATCAATACTAGCAGTATCATTTTCCGGAACAGAAATTTAATAACAATGCTGTACTGTTTATGACATTTCTCGCATGCTATATTACTAAAAATGCTCTCAGTAGTTTCGATTAAAATATTCCACCTTTACAAAAGGTTGATTTGTTATTGTAAACTGTTTTACCCATATTTTGTAAGTATTTTCCATGTGGATTGTTTAATCATTATTCACATGCTATAACCGATATCATATTGAGAGAAATATTGTATAGGAGGATACTTTTAAGCACCCAACCATAATGGATTCATACCTAACACAATTAGCTTTAATATCTAGCATTATTACATATACAACTTTAGCTGTTTGGAGAAACAGTACATTGTGAAATCATTTAACCCTTTCATTCATAGTTCATCTAAAATTCACTTGACTTCATTGTTTTTCTTTAAATGAGAAATAATTTTATGTTTAACTTGCAATAATTGATTTAAGGCTGAACCAGTTTACACATAAAGCCTTAGACATGCAGATTCTGCTTATGATTGTGAATGGTTTGCAAAGGCGTAAAATGGCATATTCATGCAAATATTGATCTTCCCCATAGGTTGATGAACAAGTAATTAATGTACATGTCTGTATTTTTATCTTTTTGATAGAAATAAGAAATGCAAAAAAAGGTAACTCATTTTTATCTGGAGTTTTTTTTTCTTGCATTGATGAATTTCCCGTGTAGTGTCTGCTGCCACTGTATGCGTGTGATGGAATGGAGATTCGAACTGTGGACCACATTGGGAACCTACAAAAAGGCTTACACCCCATACAAAAACAAATCGCAAGCTACAATGGTTCGCAGTGTGGCTACTGTACCCCTGGTCAGGTCATGAACATGTTTGCGTAAGTGTCACTGAGGTTATTTAATGATTTTAATTCAGTAGCATGCTGAGAGTACATCTTTTTAAGACATTATCTTGCTGCATACTTTTTTAACTCAAGGCAGGCTAAGGGATTAAATTGCTACATACTTTTTTTAACTCAAGGCATGCTAAGGGATTATCTTGCTACATACTTTTTTTAACACAAGGCATGCTAAGGGATTATCTTGCTACATACTTTTTTAACTCAAGGCATGCTAAGGGATTATCTTGCTACATACTTTTTTTTTACTCAAGGCATGCTAAGGGATTATCTTGCAGCATACTTTTTTTAACTCAAGGCATGCTAAGGGTTTATCTTGCTACATACTTTTTGTAACTCAAGGCATGCTAAGCATTATTATAATTAATATTAGATCTTTTCATGTTTCATCTGTTAACTACAGACATGCTAAAGCTTATGTATAAATCACAGATAATATCTTGCTAAGGGTGTGTATGTCAACTTATTCCCTCTTTTTGTAAAGGGACTATACTTTAACAATTAAAAAACTACATTCTTATCTCCCTTGTGGGTAGGTATTTGGTATATAGTTACTGCAGAAAACTTTAGATTTTTCCAATTTTTAAACCTATGAAAAACACTTAAGACTTAAATTGATTGAGATGCAAATTAATTAAAAATCTTGAGTTCTTTTTTTTAAATAAGCACATTAAAAATAAAATGTATTATATTTCTTATATAAAGTATATGAAAATACCTTCCCTCAAGGGAGATAACTAAAACATTCCTTTTCAAAAAATGGGGAATGTTATGTATAAAAAGTTGATCCAGTTCTTTAAAAGACTACATGATCAATTTATGACTCTTTGAAAAAAGTAGCAAATGTTTCAAATGTTTAACTAAAGTTTGTTGTACATAGAATATTATAATAACAATAATGTATCAATGTAACAGACTACAGGAACATTTTGGTGACTCCCTTACAAAGAAACAAGTGGAAGATTCATTTGATGGCATCATATGCAGATGTACAGGTGGGTAATAGAAATTTTATAATTTATATAATTTGTGTGAAATACTTTTTATCACTTTTATGTTCTGTGTTTTAGAATATACACTCAGAGAGTCATTTTTTATAAACCACAAAGTGATAGACTATATATGGGGTGCCTGTGGCGTAGTGGTAGGGTCGCCAACTTGTAACTCCTCTGACCACTTAGCCTCTCACCGCGTGGGTTCAAGTCCCGTTTGGGGCGAAGGACTCAATATGGGAAGGTCTTAGAGCTGGCCTGTCGTGCGCCAGTGGTTCTACCCAGACATTTGTTTGTGGTCTTCCTCCACCAAAATAGCTGGACATCGCTATAATGATCATAATTGGTCACTGCGATGTATTTCAAAAAACAAAAACAAGACTATGTATATTTGGAACAATAATAATTGTAACTAGTAAAACCCAAATGTCAACTTTTAATGGTTATTTTGGTTATATGATATAAATTGTGGAGTCTTTGTTACATTTTCTACTAGGCTGTCTCAAAGGATAACAGCACTTGTTAAAAGAAAGAGAATGGCATATATCAGCACTTCTAAGATGTGAAAAGACACACATAAACATAAGTGTTTATTGATGCATGCAAACAAAATGTTATTTCATTCCAAAGTATTTTTATAATTAAACTGAATGATTATAGACCAGATGTAAGCAATATTTGCAATTTTCTCTGAAGAAAATCTGAGAGAAATCTTTATACAAAGGTTCATAAAAATAATATTGATGTCTAATATAACTTATTGAATCTTTTTATTATTAACCAATCATAATTTATCTTATTTTACTTAGGATACCGCCCCATATTGCAAGCTTTCAGAGACATGGTAAAACCTAGCAAGACTTGCTCTTCAGCTGTGGAAGATATTGAGGTACATTGCTCAGACTTCCTTCCTTTATCCAAAATCCATAAGACTGTTAGTAAGAGTTTAAACCTGGATTTCCCATTGAGGGTAAAGGACTTAATGTGGGAAGGTTTTTAAGCTGACCTGCGATGCATCATTAGTTCTACCCAGTCCACCGGCCGCAATAGCTCAGGTGGTAGAGCGTCGGCTTGCGGATCGGGAGGTTGTGGGTTCGAACCCCGGCCGGGTCAAACCAAAGACTTTAAATTTGGTAGTAGTGGCTTCCCTCCTAACGCTCGGGGCTAAGGGGACAGCATTACGCCTGACTCGTCGGTGTCAGTATAATGGACCGGCCGGGTTCAGTCCCTGGGCACCTCATAAGTGCCCCTGTGCTATAATGATAGAAATGTCGCTGCGCAGTATCGGCAAAATGCCGGCTAATCCCAATCCCAATCCCTCTACCCAGTCCACCAAAACAGCTGGACATAACTATAATGATCGTAACTGGTCGCTGTGATGTATCTCAAAAAAAAAAACCAAACAATAAAACTAGAGTTACTCCTGACTTCTTGCTCTTAAGCTATGAAGGAAAGTAAGGTACATACACACTTTCTCTCCTTCAGTCCTTGAGAAGTTTTTACTGTGACTATGAACCTAACTTACTAAAACCCCATGTAAATGTCACTGTAGAACCACTGTTGCACTGCATGTCAGCTGGAAGACCATGCATAAAAAAGTATGCACTTGACCGGGACTTGAACCCATGCTGCAAGGAATGTAGAGTTATATGCCAGTAAGTTGTCATCCCTGATTAATTGGACCCAAGTGCCCCTGTATTTAGATGTGATTAACTGTCTTTTACTATACAGGATTTCAAGCGAAAGATTTGCAAGAAGTCTGGGAATCCCTGTAGTGGGAAATGTAGCAGCACATCAGGCCAATTATATCGGCCCTTGACACATCTTGTGTTTGCTGAGACCCAGTGGTTCACGCCCACCACTGAGAAAGAGGTGACATCAATCCTGGACAACAACAAAGGGAAGAAAATCCGCTTCCTTTCTGGCAACACATCCACAGGTGAAAAAACTAACAATATGGAATACATAAAAATACATAAAATTAATAAGAACTTAAACCAGAATTGGATCTTCTGTACCTAGTAAATAGCACAAGATATATATCCTGTACTTTTGCTAGTGTAAATTTGACTAAAATTCACCCTCAAGTTGACCAAATAGCTGTTTGATATTAAAATTTATTGTTGTTTTTTATAATAAAGTAGGAGTTAGTTAATGTTTTAACTAATTGACTATTTTCCATTAATTTTAGTTCTTCATCATTTTTATCTCTGATTATCTTGTCTCTTAGGGGCTTATTGCTTAGGGTAATTGTTTGATATACATATATTAACCAGGTGTGTACAGTGACCTAGGACCAGGCAATTATGACATTGTCATAGACCTCAACAATTTTATGGAACTGTATGGCATTGATGTGAGTATTAATCAAAATCAATTTTAATGCAAATTGATAAATAATTTTACCTGTTTACTAGGTGTGTACAGTGACCTTGGACCAGGCAATTATGATATTGTCATAGACATCAACAACTTTATGGAACTGTATGGCATCAGTGTAAGTATCAACCAAACTCACTTTTGAATTTTAATGCCCCGTTTGAAGAATGGTTACCTGTTATCCCTGCCTGTGCATGTATGAGTTTGTGCATTTCCAATCAACACTTTCAGTAGACTCTTTGAATAAATGTTTAGTTTATAATGGTTGACAATGATGGTGATGATGATGATGATGATGAAGATGGTGATGAAGGTTTGATGATGAAGGTTTGATGATGGCTTTGAGAAAGGTTATATTATGTGGATTAATGTTGTACATTAAATCTATGTAGAAACTCATATTTTTTAAAAAGGAGTACTAAAGACTTTTTGTTTATCTTCTCTTCTGTTCCCAGTTTGACTCTGATGTGGTGTTAGGGTCAAACCTCACCCTGACGATGCTGGTCGACATTTTCACACGAGTCGGCGCAGAGGAAAAGTATCTGCTGGAATGTGCCCACCTGTTGTCGCGAGTGGCCAACCTCCCTATCAGAAATGTAACACATACTTCAGTCACATTTGTCGTGATCATTAACACTTGACCTGCCAAGTATGAATTGACCAAGCATATACAAATAGTATACATCCAGATAAGCCAGCTCCAAATTGATCAGGATCTGCACCTTTTGCTTTTGATTCTCTCGCTTAATACATAGTTTCCTGCAGTTGAAAGTAGAAAAAACTTATATGTGCACGTATTCTTAGAAATTGTAGCTTGATAAGCGTTAATAAATATTAGGCAGAAACCTTTTTAAATTATCATGGGGTGAGGCGGGCAAATGTGGTGGTGGAGGCGGAGCAATGATTGAGGTGAAGGAGGTAAGGGTGACTAATTTATAGATTCTCATTCTCTTACTGCATTGGTTTCACTACCAGCATGGAAGGCACGCTTCACATGGGAAGGGCTTCCTGCTGATCTCTGGTGCACAGGTCTGCATCATCTACCATCATAACTGTGTGTGTTTTTTTTGTATTCATACTGCATCATGCTTAAGCTGCAGACCAAACAACTATTTCTAGCTCGACAAAAAGTAGTTCTACGTATTTCCATGATAGTTCGTGAAACAAAAGACAATTCACACAGCTGAACTCCTAGCTCATCAAATGTTTTAATAATATCTTCCGTTTGTGTAAACTAGATGCAACAGTTAATGACCATCAAATTTACAAGTTAATAACCCTCTAAAAAGCTTAGATATACAACAGCTAGTAAAACCTAGGACCTGTGATGTAACTAGTGACCATCTCTCTTGCAACATTGCTCACATTAGTTACGTTTTATGCAATGCCACTGTTATCTGACCCTTAAATTCTGCTTATGTCCACACATTGATGACTGAGTCATGTATTTTGAGACGGAATGGTTATCTTATATGAAACAGCAATTTATCTACACTGATTCAAATTATCTCCAAAGGTGACTACCATTCTAAAGCAATGAATTCTATCTATACACATGACTGTATGGTGTCTTCCTCCAGTACATATACCCACATATCATTCTGTGTCTTCCTCCAGTGCATCTACCCACATTACTGTGAGGTATCTTCTTCCAGTGCATCTAACCACCACATTACTGTCAGGTGTCTTCCTCCAGTGCATCTACCCACATTACTGTCAGGTGTCTTCCTCTAGTGCATCTACCAACATTACTGTCAGGTGTCTTCCTCTAGTGCATCTACCCACATTACTGTCTGGTGTCTTCCTCCAGTGCATCTACCAACATTACTGTCAGGTGTCTTCCTCCAGTGCATCTACCAACATTACTGTCAGGTGTCTTCCTCTAGTGCATCTAGCAACATTACTGTCAGGTGTCTTCCTCTAGTGCATCTACCCACATTACTGTCAGGTGTCTTCCTCTAGTGCATCTACCCACATAACTGTCTGGTGTCTTCCTCCAGTGCATCGACCCACATTACTGTCAGGTGTCTTCCTCCAGTGCATCTACCCACATAACTGTCTGGTGTCTTCCTCCAGTGCATCTACCCACATTACTGTCAGGTGTCTTCCTCCAGTGCATCTACCCACATTACTGTGAGGTGTCTTCCTCCAGTGCATCTACCCACATTACTGTGAGGTGTCTTCCTCCAGTGCATCTACCCACATTACTGTCTGGTGTCTTCCTCTAGTGCATCTACCCACATAACTGTCTGGTGTCTTCCTCCAGTGCATCTACCCACATTACTGTCAGGTGTCTTCCTCCAGTGCATCTACCCACATTACTGTGAGGTGTCTTCCTCCAGTACATCTACCAACATTACTGTCAGGTGTCTTCCTCTAGTGCATCTACCAACATCACTGTCAGGTGTCTTCCTCTAGTGCATCTACCCACATTACTGTCTGGTGTCTTCCTCCAGTGCATCTACCCACATTACTGTCAGGTGTCTTCTTCCAGTGCATCTACCCACATTACTGTCAGGTGTCTTCCTCCAGTGCATCTACCCACATTACTGTGAGGTGTCTTCCTCCAGTGCATCTACCAACATTACTGTCAGGTGTCTTCCTCCAGTGCATCTACCAACATTACTGTCTGGTGTCTTCCTCCAGTGCATCTACCCACATTACTGTCAGGTGTCTTCCTCCAGTGCATCTACTCACATTACTGTCTGGTGTCTTCCACCAGTGCATCTACCCACATTACTGTCAGGTGTCTTCCTCAAGTGCATCTACCCACATTACTGTCTGGTGTCTTCCTCCAGTGCATCTACCCACATTACTGTCAGGTGTCTTCCTCAAGTGCATCTACCCACATTACTGTCAGGTGTCTTCCTCCAGTGCATCTACCTACGTTACTGTCAGGTGTCTTCCTCTAGTGCATCTACCCACTTTACTGTGAGGTGTCTTCCTCCAGTGCATCTACCAACATTACCGTCAGGTGTCTTCCTCCAGTGCATCTACCAACATTACTGTCTGGTGTCTTCCTCCAGTGCATCTACCCACATTACTGTCAGGTGTCTTCCTCCAGTGCATCTACCAACATTACTGTCTGGTGTCTTCCACCAGTGCATCTACCCACATTACTGGCAGGTGTCTTCCTCAAGTGCATCTACCCACATTACTGTCAGGTGTCTTCCTCCAGTGCATCTACCTACATTACTGTGAGGTGTCTTCCTCTAGTGCATCTACCCACATTACTGTGAGGTGTCTTCCTCTAGTGCATCTACCCACATTACTGTCTGGTGTCTTCCTCCAGTGCATCTACCCACATAACTGTCTGGTGTCTTCCTCCAGTGCATCTACCCACATTACTGTGAGGTGTCTTCCTCTAGTGCATCTACCCACATTACTGTCTGGTGTCTTCCTCCAGTGCATCTACCCACATAACTGTCTGGTGTCTTCCTCCAGTGCATCTACCCACATTACTGTTAGTCGTCTTCTTCCAGTGCATCTACCCACATAACTGTCTGGTGTCTTCCTCCAGTGCATCTACCCACATAACTGTCTGGTGTCTTCCTCAAGTGCATCTACCCACATTACTGTTAGGTGTCTTCTTCCAGTGCATCTACCTACATTACTGTCAGGTGTCTTCCTCCAGTGCATCTACCCACATTACTGTCAGGTGTCTTCCTCCAGTGCATCTACCCACATTACTGTCAGGTGTCTTCCTCCAGTGCATCCACCTACATTACTGTCTGGTGTCTACCTCCAGTGCATCTATTCACATTACTGTCAGGTGTCTTCCTCCAGTGCATCTATCCACATTACTGTCTGGTGTCTTCCTCCAGTGCATCTACCAACATTACTGTCAGGTGTCTTCCTCCAGTGCATCCACCTACATTACTGTCTGGTGTCTTCCTCCAGTGCATCTATTCACATTACTGTCTGGTGTCTTCCTCCAGTGCATCTACCCACATTACTGTCAGGTGTCTTCCTCCAGTGCATCTATTCACATTACTGTCAGGTGTCTTCCTCCAGTGCATCCACCTACATTACTGTCTGGTGTCTTCCTCCAGTGCATCTATTCACATTACTGTCTGGTGTCTTCCTCCAGTGCATCTATTCACATTACTGTCAGGTGCCTTCCTCCAGTGCATCTACCCACATTACTGTCAGGTGTCTTCCTCCAGTGCATCTATTCACATTACTGTCAGGTGTCTTCCTCCAGTGCATCCACCTACATTACTGTCTGGTGTCTTCCTCCAGTGCATCTATTCACATTACTGTCTGGTGTCTTCCTCCAGTGCATCTATTCACATTACTGTCAAGTGCCTTCCTCCAGTGCATCTACCCACATTACTGTTAGGTGTCTTCCTCCAGTGCATCTACCCACATTACTGTCAGGTATCTTCCTCCAGTGCATCCACCTACATTACTGTCTGGTGTCTTCCTCCAGTGCATCTATTCACATTACTGTCAGGTGCCTTCCTCCAGTGCATCTACCCACATTACTGTCTGGTGTCTTCCTCCAGTGCATCTACCCACATAACTGTCTGGTGTCTTCCTCCAGTGCATCTACCCACATTACAGTTAGGTGTCTTCCTCCAGTGCATCTACCCACATTACTGTCAGGTGTCTTCCTCTAGTGCATCTACCCACATTACTGTGAGGTGTCTTCCTCCAGTGCATCTACCCACATAACTGTCTGGTGTCTTCCTCTAGTGCATCTACCCACATAACTGTCTGGTGTCTTCCTCCAGTGCATCTACCCACATAACTGTCTGGTGTCTTCCTCCAGTGCATCTACCCACATTACTGTCAGGTGTCTTCCTCTAGTGCATCTACCCACATTACTGTGAGGTGTCATCCTCTAGTGCATCTACCCACATTACTGTCTGGTGTCTTCCTCCAGTGCATCTACCCACATAACTGTCTGGTGTCTTCCTCCAGTGCATCTACCCACATTACTGTTAGGTGTCTTCCTCCAGTGCATCTATTCACATTACTGTCTGGTGTCTTCCTCCAGTGCATCTACCCACATAACTGTCTGGTGTCTTCCTCCAGTGCATCTACCCACATTACTGTCAGGTGTCTTCTTCCAGTGCATCTACCCACATTACTGTCAGGTGTCTTCCTCTAGTGCATCTACCAACATTACTGTTAGGTGTCTTCCTCCAGTGCATCTACCCACATTACTGTCAGGTATCTTCCTCCAGTGCATCTACCCACATTACTGTCAGGTGTCTTCCTCCAGCGCATCTACCTACATTACTATCGGGTGTTTTCCTTCCATGGCTCTACCCTCTTACTTTGATATCTAAACAAAAACATAACCAACCTTCCATTCACATCTGCTTTAATTCCATTAGATTTGGCATAACTGCAAATAGTGCAGATATGATCAAAGAACACACTGTAAACTGATCTTATTCTAGATTTTTCATTGACTTGGTTAATTTATGCTAATACAGAATTACTAACCTGCTTGGCAGTTGTCTTAACTACAGTGATATTACTGCAAACATTGCATTGTTAAATGAAACACATGCTCTTGATGGTCACATGTTAACCTGTTATGAATAATCATGACCTTGTTGTCCTGGTTACAAATAAATTGCACAATAAATATTAAATCCCAAAGTCCCCGCCATTGAAATGTAACACATGTTTATGTCAGCCACATAATGACAAATGTCCATTCATTCTAATAATACCCTTAGGTCATTGCTCAATTTTTGTACTATAAATCAGTATACATGTATGTGATGATGTGTAATCCTTATTTAGCATTCATTCACACAATTAAAACATAATGCTTAAGGTTTTGTAAAGCAAAGTTTGACCATATTTTTCTAATTGACAAAATACTGTATATGATATGTACATGAAGCTGGCATTAAGTGACTCCTTTTTTCCAAGGGCCCATGACCTCATCTTTTTAACTTTTTGTAACTGATTTGTAGCAATATTCCAGAAAGTTTGAAATAATACCTTCCAGAGAGGGACATGGGCAGGTAACATATGTATGAAGCACGCCCACAATGATTTCCCATCAGACGTGTACGTGTTGCTGCAGGTTCTTCGTGCGCGCATCTGGATTGGTGAGTAATGGTAACTGTTGTCTGCACAAGCATACATTGTATTTATTTTTTTTTGTCCCAAAAGTGTAGACTGTAGATATCACACTGTTCATTCATTTTTACATCTTTTTGTTTGATCTCTGTCTATCCCATTTCTATGTCCCAGCAGTAACTTCCATATTATTTAAAGTGCTCTCAGGGCTTTTTTTCACCATTTTGGGAATATGACCCATACCCCTGGAATTGGGAATTTTCTCATCGTTTTGCCAGAAATTGGGAATTTTTTACACCTTTGGGGAATAAAAAGCTGTACTGTTATATGTTGTTTTTTATCATGTTTGCCTTATTTAATTCCACTTTACTCGATGATGATCCCGCTTCTGCTAACGCTGCTTGCTTTAGAAGCAAGTCAATTCTTTTTTTTTTTCGATTGGGAATTTTTCTTCTCTGATTGGGAAAAAAGTATATGTTTTGCCATTGGGAACATGACCGAATATCGGCTATAAAATTGGCCGAAAAAAAGCCTTGGCTCTATTCAAACTTAACCATCTCACAGATATAAACTTGTGTTGTGCAGAACAGAACATTTTCAAGTGCAATCATTCAGTTCAAGGTCATATTTACAATCATGGAATCTTCAAGGGACAAATGTCAATGCCAGAGATTTTTCTTTTCTTAGTTTGGCTATATTCTGTTAAATGAAATACTAAAGACTGTTTTAAGAAATATATATAGTCCTGCAAGTTCCTAGAAGTTGTGCATTGTCCCAAAACTACTAAGCTACAAAAAATATTAGAAAAACTTGTATTTTCCCACTCATATTATTTTTTATTACCCAGAGGGTTTTGTACATGGTCAAATATAAGAATTCTGGTCTTTTACATTGCTGTGTCATATGGACTTTAAGATGTGTGCTCTTTTTACGATTTTATGTTCTTAGTTGATAGTTTTAATCACCATTAACTGAATTATTGACGTATGCTTACTGTACAGCCAGAATATTTATCTTAAAGAATTAAAAATTAATATACCAGACTTGGTAGCGCTATCAGTTGAGCATCGGCTCCAGGTACGGGAGGCCTTGGGCTTGATCTTGGGCCGCAACATACCAAAGTCGTTAAAAATTGTAGTGGTACGCCAATGCTTAGGCAAATATAAGGGTAGTTCCATGACTGATTGGCCCAGTGTCAGGATAATGTGACTGGGTGTGGTATCATGCCAGATTGCAGCACTATATCTGCTTCAAGTGGACACCATCATCAGATAACTGAAATACTGTTGGTGGAACAATAAACCAAATAAACAAGCGAATAAAAATAAATGTTTTATATTGCTATATATATAGACTCTTTAAAACATTTATGAACATTTATTAAGTTGATCCCTATATTTTTAGGGTTCATGGGTGATGATATTAGTATTGATGACTTCCTGTCATCGGACATCAGTGGCAAATTGATCCAAGCCTTCAGCTTCACTCTATTGGATCAGGAAGATAGAGAGTTTATCAAGTTCTACAAGGTGTCTCAACGAGCTCAGGTCAGATAGTTTTGGTCTGTTTAATTGCTAGTTAGCAACATTCATTCATACTGCTTTGCTTCATGGTAAAAAATATCATTGGAGTGCCAACAGAATGTCCTGATAATGGTCTTTTACTGAGCTTACATTAAAAAAGATATAGAAGGAAAATAAATTGAGACCCAATTAAGCACAAATTTAATTTTTAGAAGATACAGGTGGAGAAGTTTCTTCTGTATATTTAAAAAACATAATAACATAATAATAATATTTAACTATCAATGTGTATGACTTGTACCTACCAAATCTACAATTTACAACTATTACAACTAAATACAAGTTTTAATTAATAAACTTTTCGAAGGCATATTTATTTTGGAATCAGCCTGTCACATATCAATATTTGCTGAATTTTATGTGCACAAGTATGTCTTCTTCTGTTCCACCAAAGTGTACATGCACATTAAATGACAATGGTTAATGGTTTGGACGGTAAGTTTACAAATTTGTTCTCTTAATTTGAAAAAAAAAAAGAAATTCAGTTCTCAAAGAAGCACCAATATAAAAAGATAAAATATCTTGTTGGTAAAACGCTTTTTCCAGAATGCTCACTGTTACGTGACTGGAGGATTCCGAGCCAAGTTCGACAAAAGTCAGCCAGGTTTTCTTGTATTGGAGACTCCAACTATTGCTTATGCAGGCCTTAGTGCAAAATTTGTAAGTTAACAGATAATTGGTCCAATGTTATTAATACAACTTTGATAAGATCAAGTAAAGATGTTTTTGTGACATTTGTAACAAATTTTTGTTTAATTTAAAATATTTCCACCTTAAAAAATGTATAAATCTCGGTCCTTATGTCCTTTTATTTTACAGTGTCTATTTTATTTTAAACATTTATATCTTAAACAGACAACAGTCAAATAAAATGAGGTAAAAAACATTGTCTTTTCTTACTTATATTATCTTTAGGCTCTCAAATTTTTATTTTTATCTATTTTGGTCTTTTGGGTTTCTAAATAAATATTTATTTTAGCCTTTATGGTTTTAAATCAATAGTTAACAATTGCAGTCATTAGGCTTTTTAAATCAATACTACCGGTAATTGTTTTAACTTTTGTCTTAATTAATATTTTTCTATTTTAGCCTTTAGCCTTTAGCCACTAGGCTTTCTAAATAAATACTATATGTATTAACCTTAAGGCTTTCTAAATAAATACTTATCAGTTTTAGCTTTAAGGTTTCTGAGTATTTATAAAAATAAATTAAAAAGGGCTTTTAGAATAAGGGCATAAGTTAAACTTTGAACTTGCATTGCACACGGGTACACCATGCAAGTTAAATGTAAAAATTACATAAAAAACTGAGATGAAACACAATACAAATAGAAAAAAACACCAATTATCTGCATTTATCTTGAGAAGAACATTTGAAGTGTCATTAATAGCATCCTCTGCAATACACCCTTATCTTACTGCAAAATTAAGATGACAAGATATTAAAATATCAATTGTTAACGTTGCAGTGATATTTATTTAAAATTAATGCTATCTTATATTCTTTTTCTATGAAAGAGTATGTCTTAACAAACAACTTTCTTGCCCTAGTGCCGTGCCACCAAGACAGAGGCATATCTCACTGGGAAGCAACTTGGGGATCCCAAAGTAATGCAAGGTAAGAACGAGCCAATTTCTTTTTTTGTTCAACTTTGTCAAGTATTTGCACTGTTTCTCCTTTTTACAATGAAAATTTTAAAATAAACCTATAACTCCATCACACAATGGCTGAAAGAATGCTCCGATATTAAAACAGATTGCTCTGATATAAAATTACATCCTTCAAAAAAAACAATGTACATGTATATTATAGAACATAACTTAATTACTTAATTATTATGCACACTTCTGTCTTTACTTCTAATCACAAAGTTGCATACTATATATAGGAAACTCAAAAACATTTTCCCAAGGCCTTTCATGTCCTTCACAGTCACCATTACATAAATAGAATTAATGGTTATGTTTTTCCATATACCGTAAAAACTCTTCTAACTGTATCTTGTACACTCTTAAATTCAGGCCTTTTTTATGGTGGCTATATTTTACTTTTATATCTTATGTAAACTACTATATATCGCCCGTGGCATAGTGGTAGAGTTGCCAATTTGTGACTCCTCTGACTGCTTAAACTCTCACCACGTGGGTTTGAGTCCCGTTCCGGACAAAGGACTAAATGTGTGAAAGTCTTCCAGCTGACTTGCAGTGTGCCCAGACATGTGTCTAGGGTCTTCTTCCACCAAAAAGCTGGATGTTGCTATAATGACCATATATGGTTGCTGCAATATATGTCAAAAAGAAAAAAAACAAACTGCTATGTATAATTGACCAGAAAGGTAAATAAATCAGTTTTCACAGAAGTTTATTTGATTTAATTGCTTCTGTCATAATTACCTAATAGACAATTAGAATATTTGCATTACATTTGAAATTACTGGTTAAAATATTTTAACCAGGTTGGCATAGTTTCTGTAATAACAAACTGGCCAGAAACAAGGTCATTGTTAATCAATTGGTTTTTTCACATTAAAAAAAAACAGGACTAAAATCTCCATGACGTAGCTCCTTCTCCAAAGAAGAAAAGTTGAAATTACATTTGAGTGCTGGAAGTCACCTGAATCTTTTTAAGAAGAAGGAAGTTTTCCTTTCCTAACATGACAGAATAGTCCAGAATTTCTCAAAAGTCAATGCCGTACAATCCAGAATACTCTACAATACATTCCAAGTTGTCTGGTGCCCAGTTTAGGGAGTTTGTACTTATAATATGTGAAAGGGATCAGCCTTCCCCAAATTTGAGCTGCTAAATTCAGGCTGCACAATATTCCCAAGTACATGTACTCACAATAATATTCATTCAATATCTGCTCTATGTCATGTTGTACATGTGAACTATCCTTCACATATTGTATCACTGGTTTCCCTCTAGCTGCATATGCATCACTGAAGTCTGAGATTGTATGTGACACGTCCCCCGTTCTCTCCAGTGCAACCTTCAGGACCAATCTGGCCATCTCCCTCTTCTACAAGGTAATGTTTTTCACTTTTTTTTTCTACAAGTTAACATGTGCCATTGGCCTCGTAAGCTCGGTAATGCGCTTTCTTCAACTCGTTGACAATGCATTGTGCTTTATTTGCCTCTTCAACAATGTGCTGTGCTTTATTTGCCTCTTCAACAATGCATTGTGCTTTATTTGCCTCTTCAACAATGTAGTGTGCTTTATTTGCCTCTTCAACAATGCATTGTGCTTTATTTGCCTCTTCAACAATGTAGTTGGCTTTATTTGCCTCTTCAACAATGTAGTGTGCTTTATTTGCCTCTTCAACAATGTAGTGTGCTTTATTTGCCTCTCCAACAATGAAGTGTGCTTTATTTGCCTCTTCAACAATGTAGTGTGCTTTATTTGCCTCTTCAACAATGTAGTGTGCTTTATTTGCCTCTCCAATAAATGTAGTGTGCTTTATTTGCCTCTTCAACAATGTAGTGTGCTTTATTTGCCTCTTCAACAATGTAGTGTGCTTTATTTGCCTCTCCAACAATGTAGTGTGCTTTATTTGCCTCTTCAACAATGTAGTGTGCTTTATTTGTCTCTTCAACAATGTAGTGTGCTTTATTTGCCTCTTCAACAATGTAGTGTGCTTTATTTGCCTCTTCAACAATGTAGTGTGCTTTATTTGCCTCTTCAACAATGTACTGTGCTTTATTTGCCTCTTCAACAATGTAGTGTGCTTTATTTGCCTCTCCAACAATGTAGTGTGCTTTAATTGCCTCTTCAACAATGTACTGTGCTTTATTTGCCTCTTCAACAATGTACTGTGCTTTATTTGCCTCTTCAACAATGTAGTGTGCTTTATTTGCCTCTTCAACAATGTGGTGTGCTTTATTTGCCACTCCAACAATGTACTGTGCTTTATTTACCTCTTCAACAATGTACTGTGCTTTATTTGCCTCTTCAACAATGTACTGTGCTTTATTTGCCTCTCCAACAATGTAGTGTGCTTTATTTGCCTCTTTAGCAATGTAGTGTGCTTTAATTGCCTCTTCAACAATGTACTGTGCTTTATTTGCCTCTCCAACAATGTAGTGTGCTTTATTTGCCTCTTCAACAATGTACTGTGCTTTATTTGCCTCTCCAACAATGTAGTGTGCTTTATTTGCCTCTCCAACAATGTAGTGTGCTTTAATTGCCTCTTTAACAATGTACTGTGCTTTATTTGCCTCTTTAACAATGTACTGTGCTTTATTTGCCTCTTTAACAATGTACTGTGCTATATTTGCCTCATCAACAATGTACTGTGCTATATTTGTTGCGTCAACAATGTACTGTGCTTAATTTGCCTCTTCAACAATGAGTTGTGCTTTATTTACCTCTTCAACACTCTAATGTTCCCACTTTTTCAATCATCTAGAGATCAAGGTAGGCAGTGTGGGCTTGTCATGATACTGAAAGACCAAAAAGTCTGTGAGACTCTAAGAGTTTCAAGAACCGGATTGAAAATGGTCAGCTTAATATGATATGAAGGTTGCATGCAATGACTGCATTATATAATTGGCAACACTTGATGTCAGGTGCTAGAACAGGACACTTCCATCATTGGATTAAATCTCAAGGAAAAGTAGAAAAACATAGTCATTTCAGAAGTAAGGGAAGAAGACGATCAAAATAAGAAAGAGCAAAGCAGTTGACAAGGAGCCTGGACCAGATTGATCTTGTCTGAAAGACATATAAAGATTGGAGAAATGATGCTGTTTTACCATTTAATCTCCCCTGTTGTGAAAAGCCTATTCTTAAATGCTAAGACAATTTTATGAAAAAATGCCATGTTGTGATGGGTATATTCTAACCCATTAACATGTTTCGGGTCTTCTCTCCACCAAAGATAACTAAAATGATTAAATTTCTCTCTTTGTTTTTTGTGTACTATTTATACAGTTTCTGCTGTATGTGTTGGGACCTAACGCAGCTCAAAAGTATAAGTCTGGAGCAGGTGAGCTTTTCCTGGAGCGTCCAATCTCCAGCGGACAGCAATCATATGACACAGACAAGGTCAAATGGCCCGTCACTGAACCCCTTCAGAAGTTGGAAGCAAATGCTCAGGTGAGTAAAGGTGCTATAGGTGATGTTGATGTTTTGTTGAGAGTTTGTAGAGTAATTTTTATTGTCGTTTTTAAAATTATAATAACTTGAAAAAACTCAATTGTCTTTTTTTCATTTTAAAAGTTTGAAATTATAAAAACATCAATTTTCTTCATATCAAATCAGTGTGCATTAAACTTGATGAGTCAAAAGATTTATTGCAGGTTTTACTAAAAAGATAATATTTTGCCTAACCTACTCATGTCAATTCCTTTTCACTCAATATTTTTGTCTTTAAAAAAAAACATACCTGTATTTTCACATTTATGCCTGTTTATTGCAGTCTTGTGGAGAGGCCCTGTATGTAGATGACCTGCCTGCATTTCCAGGGCAACTGGAAGCTGCGTTTGTTACCAGCACTGTCGGTAATGCTACCCTGGGTACCATTGATGCAACAGATGCTTTGGTAGGAACACATTAACCCTTACTCTGTTCCAGCTGCTGATATTCAACATAAAATCTTAGTTTTTGTTAACTACATGCAAAAGTAACTTTACATATTGATAGAAATTTAGCTGCAAACAGTTCAGATTCTGTTGGAACTGGTTTATATGGATATAAACTGTCGATCTTAGTCTGCTCAAGTTGTTGAAAAACTATTTCTTAAGCTGAAAATATCTGCTGAGCATTTAATGAGCTATCTGTGTTAAAGTCATAAATGGAATTGGTTTTATGCATTTTTATTTTTAATTTTACCTATGCTATATATTGCCTTCATTTAAGGCATTATTTGATAAGGGACTTCATGATATACTTAAATGATATACTTTAAACTGCCCAACACTGTTCATCAACAGTTACTCATGAACATCAAGAAATCAACTATGCATTCCTTATATATACATGACATTTAGATTCATGTCAAATCAAGCCATTTATTTTATCATTATAAGACAAACCCTGTGACTTCTCATAGAATAGCTTTACCCGCGCATGATAAAAAATTTTTCATTTAAGCCATGCCCACCAAGTCAAGAGGCAAAGCAACAAGAAAATAGTTCCGCATTTATGGTTCTTTAAATGCCACTATTACAGTTTTGTTAAAAGATAAAGTGTTTGAAACCACAATTATATGTAATGTGTTTGCAAACAAATTAAAAAAAAAACAACGTTTAACACATCTGCTGTATTACCTAATTTGTACAATTATGAACTATTTTCATCAATGAACATAAACATGATAAACAAAAATCCATAGTAAAATAAGCATCGGCCTCCTAGCCAGTCAGCAATCAGGAATGCAAGCATGTGCTGTCTATGTCACACAGTAGTTCATCAATAACATATTTTTTTATGTATAGTTCATTGCAGCAGTAAACATTGAATATGTAAATATTTGTCTTTAACAATGATGAAAAACTGTGTGTGACTATAGTAAATAAATAAATTATTTAAAGACCATTTTATTTTCTTAGACCAGTAAACAATCTTAAAATAAAAAAAGATTAATATTAAACCAGCCAGAGTTTCCATTTTTCCTCACTTTAAGAAAAAGTAGTTTTGAAAACCATTCAGTGTCAGATCTTATGTTTGTTTTGTTTTTTTACTTCTTTTTCTTCAGAAAATACCAGGAGTGGTAAAGGTGATAACAGCCAAAGATATCAAAGGACAGAACAACTTTATGTTTCCTGGATTGAATGTGGAAGAGGTAATTAGAGCAACAATTAAAGTTCTTCAGAGTTTACATTGTTTCCAGGGCTGAATGTATGGGAGGTAATTAGAGAAGCGATAAAATGACTTCCGAGTTTCACATCTCACAAGAAATATCTTGGCTAAAGAAAGTTTTCTCATCAATATAAATAGGACCAATAGTCAAAATTTCTGGGATGTATAGATACTTTTAGTAATATATGAAATATATGTACATCTAATACTTGTGTCTTTAGATTCACTTTAAAAATATTCACCTGTGTCAGTGTTGGCATTGGTTACCATTGTTTTTAAGGTCCATTTCTCAATAACTGTCACAGATTTTCACTCCAAACCAGGAACACCTATTAACTTTCAAAAGGGGAACCTATTTCAATGAGCAGGAAGCCCTAAAATTAATTTTGCCAGATATATGCCACTTTCGTTCGATGCAGTATTTTCATTATACTGTCAAGCAGTGAAATAAGTGAAGCAAGCTCTCAACAGGCTTGGGCCTGAAATATCTTTCACATGTGTCCCTTTCACTGGATACCGGCCACAATAGCTCAGGTGGTAGAGCATCAGCTTGCGGATCGGGAGGTCATGGGTTCAAACCCCGGCCGGATCAAACCAAAGACTTTAAAGTTGGTAGTAGTGGCTTCCCTCTTAATGCTCGGGGCTAAGGGGACAGCATTACACCTGACTTGTCGGTGCCAGTATAATGGACGGGCCGGGTTCAGTCCCTGGGCTATACTGATAAAAATGTTGCTTCACAGTATCAGCAAAAATGCCGGCAAATCCCATCCCATCCCTTTCACTGGAATGTTGTCAATGAATTCATTTTTCCCTTACGTTTATATCCTACTCACTTATTAAAGGTATATCATTGATATTGGTTAATTATGTGATTTTACATTTTTATTGTATAATGAAAATTTTTGTTTTTATAGGTACTTGCCAGTAAGCAGATTCTGTATCATGGACAACCTGTGGCCATTGTTATTGCTGGTAAGTTGAGTTTGACCCTAAACTTAAACAGGCAAAAGAAAAACTATGCCAGAAGAAAGCCATCTAGCAATATCTAAGATTCCCTGATATTAACTTAATGTTTACCAAATTATTTTCAGCCAAAGATTAGGAGCTACATTGAAATATGTGATGTATCTTTGTTCTACCCCAGTAAGTGCTTGATTTTTATCACCAATAGTAGTTGTATAATATATTATTATTGTATAGTAATGTCAAATGCCTGTTTATAAGTTTTTTGCAACTTATTCACCCATTTATATAGCTAAACAAAAACCCTAAGGGACAACTTGACTCCAGGTATAAAAGTGGTTTAGTTATATACAATTGTGTTCAACTTTTTAAAATTCGTCTGACTTTGGACATTTCGACTGTGTCTGTTCTAACTACATGTGTTATTGCTTTCAGAGAGTTATGGAACTGCCCTTGGTGCAGCATTTGCTGTGAAGGTGACTTACACCAATGTCCAGCCACCCATACTGGACATGGCAGATGCCATCAGCAAGAAATCATTTTTCCCCCAACCTGTTAAAGATGTTACCGTAGGAGACCCTGATGGTGGGTTTGGGTTTAGTTCCTATTTATTGTATTTTTCTGTTTTCATGCAGTGTGCTTTATGAAGGTTTAGAGTTACAAAAAAAAGATACTTATATTTAAAAAATTTAACCTTTTAATTAATTGGATATTGTCTGGTCAAGCACAAAATATCATTGTCTGCATATTTAAAACTATTAATGTTGTGATAAAAGATAAAAAAAGATATACATTCATTTCTGAAAAAAAATGAGTGTTACATTAAAATTTCACAAACTCACTTAAATATATGTTGGCTGTTTATTTTCATGAAGATGCAGATTCTGACTTACCATCTTCAAAGTGCCAAAGATTATTTTAAAAAACTTCAACCATCACCTAATGGGTACATTTTACCTGCTTAGCAGTGTAACCCCATAAAAACAATAGTTATGGACATAGCACCATGAACACGTCACAGATTCAGAGGCATTGGTTTAGTTCATTATATAGTAGACTGGAAACTAAAGGAGATGCATTTAATGGTTAAAAGTGCAGTTTACATACATAAATGTGTACCCACTGTATCAAATGATGCTTTAACCTTCATGCATCTAGTTTAGGGAGACGTCCATGGCTTTGGTTAGAGTCACTGACTTGTAACTCATCGGCCCCTCACATCATTGGTTTGAGTCCCGGTTGGTGCAAGAACTTTCATGTGTGGAGGTTTTCCAGCTAAACTGAGTTTCGATGGTGATTCTACCCAGATTTATGTCTGGGGTCTTCCTCCACCAATAATTAGCTGAACGTCGCCAATATGACCATAACTGTGTCAGTGTGATGTAACAAAAAACAAAAATATATAGTTTAAAAGACATTAATATGGACAATAACTATACTAGGTTTCAGAACTTGTGTATTGAAGAACATGCATATACATTATAATTCTCTCTCCTCTAGGTGCCATCTCCAAGTCAGCCCATAAACTTTCAGGGACCATCTCCATGGGAACCCAGTACCATTTTCATATGGAGACACAGGTATATTTCACTGACTTATGTCTCCATAGAATCTCATCATTGGATGGACCCTTGGGTAGAAAATGTTCAGGCTATATTGTGGAACATAGGTGGTTTCTACACTATTAGTCTGTCAATTGCTTGTGGGCTTTGTTTACCTTTCATCATTTGGTTTAAGGTGCTACATGATTGACTTTAACTTCAAAAATTCATTTATCTCAAGAACTGACTTAAAGCCTGAATGTGTGATGTGGATAATATGATCACGTAAAATATACAAAAAATTGTTTTGCTATAGAAATCAGTTAATGGGGTTCATTTTGTGATTTGTGTACATTTCGATTTACTATTTCCTGTTTAATTTATGGGAAAATAATAATTTCTCTTCTTTATGCTTTCATAACAACTTTCATTCCTACAATTGTTACTTTGGTAACTGGTACTAGGTGTGTAGGTGTAACACAGAAAACAGAATGGATGTGTATACATACCCATTAGATTGGCCTCAGCCAATATTTCTTTGAAAACTTTCTGACTTGTCGTCAATCAACTGTCATTCCCTCATGTTGCCATGGTAACTGTTTCTAGGTGAGTCTGTGTAACCCTACAGAAGATGGGATGGATGTGTACTCAGGTACCCAGTGGATTGACCTCAGCCAGGCGGCCATTGCTCAGGTCACTGGCCTTCCAAAAAGCAGGTACACATTACCTTGTTAACTGAGACTTAATTTTATCTTGTTAGTAAAATGAAATTACTGCAAGACCTGCTATTCATTGCTTCAGAAAAGCACATTTTAAGACAGTGAGAAACTGCTGTAAATAATTTTTTATGTTAGATTAACTATCCCTTCTTACACTAATGACTATTCAATTCTATTTCATTTCATTAAAGATATGCAGAAGGTTATGGTTGAGAACAAAGAACGATTGACCCATTTAATTATCACTATTGCTCTATGCTGCTTACATCACATATATTATGTTTCACTGTATGCTGTCTTTCTAGCTGCTCTGTGTGTTGTTATTTTTTTTTTGTAAATTTCATCATTTTATCATGACATTTGATTTGATGTAAACATTTGATGATTTTGTACTGCTACAAGATATTAACTGCATGACTCTTTTTTTTTATTCATGTTCTGTCATGGAAATACATAGAACTACTATTTGTCACAGACATAGTCTAAAATGGTCAGCAAGTTCTTATAAGAAGCAGTAAAATCTGTATCTTTATCAGAACTTGAATAGTATAGAATATATACTACAGAATATCGGTACTTCCTTTTCTGTGACTTCAGTCTAGATTCTCAACCTTGGCTTCATAAGTGTTGACTGTGTTAAGTGTTGTGAATTTGTGGCCCGTAATGATTAAGATTCCTTTTAATCAAGCTGACAATCTGTCTACACAGTCAAGTAGTTGGGGGTTTTCTCTACCAACAACAAGTGAAAGATAACTGAAATATGGCTAACAAAAGTCAAATGTTTTCTGCTAGTATATTATTTTCTTAAGTTTTGGTGTAAATATTTTCAGTTAATTGAATCAGTTAATATGTTATATGTTGCTTCATTAATAATATTTCTTCTGGTCAATTTTAGCATTAACATGCAGGTAAAGAGGGTGGGAGGGGCTTATGGGGCCAAGATCACTCGAGCCAGCTGGATTGCGGCAGCTTGTGGATTGGCTGCTCAACAAACCAACAGGTATAGTAAAAATGTTAAATAAATACATTTTTAAAGGCATGCTCTATCATGTTTGATAGAGATATAACTCTTTCATGTGCTGTGGTATTGGTATATATATTGAAATTTGTGTTCCAGTTATGATAAAAAAATCTATTTTAAAGATGGTACATTAAAGCTGAGTTCGATCTTATTGAGTAAATTGCCACTGGAATAATACAATTGCTGTAAGCTAATTCCTATATTCCTTTATTTTATCTATATATTGAATCAAAGTCCATCATTCTGAAAAACCTCCTATATTTCCAATATTTTCCTAGATTTAAAAAAATATTCTTGTTGCCGATAAATGAAGAAAGTAAATATTGCTTTGATACAACCTTTGGTTTCTTTTTTTTTACAGGTAAGAGAATTTCTATGCCAGCAACAGCATTACAATCCTTCAGACAATGCTGCTATGCTCCTCTTCATCATCTGTATGGTCACCTTGCAAGGCAGTGCAGTAGGAAAGAGGTCAGGGAACCATTCAGATGATGGTGGTAGTGGTGTGCTTTGCAGCAGCCTTCTGCCTGGATTGTGATGCAGTTGTTCAAAGTTAATGGTTTCCTTCATTTTTATGGTAGACATAATGGACATTGATTATTGTAGAAACAGTAAGTGTATAGGTAAGAATTGTTTGTATAAGTGAATGTAAATGAAACTATTTTCAGTTGGAAACTCCTATATTTTGCCTCAAAACTATCCCAAAACTCCTGTATTTGTTGTGAAAATATTCCTATATTCCTCCTGTATTTTAAGACCTGGTTAACAGCCTGTAATTGGTGGAAGTCTTTTGTAGTTGTGTTCTCTTTCTCCCTGTCTTCAGCATTGATAGCTCTACCAAGTATAATGACCCTTTACTCTTTAATCTTATTGTACATTTAAACTTGTGTATGTGTTTATTCTGTCGGTTATTGTTTGAAAATCATCATTAGTTTTTGTTTTATTTTAGACCAGTGAAATTCAGACTCACTCTGGGCGATAATATGAAGATTGTTGGCAAGCGATTTCCTTTCATGGCTTCATATGAGGTAAATTTATATGTGAATAGTTTGGATATGTTATCATTGAATTTGAATTATCTGCCAAAAGCTAATTAGGGTTTCATAATTTCTTAGAATAACCATAGACTTTGAATTAAAAACCGAGGGTTTGTTTTAAAATCTTGAAAACACTTCATTTTTATATGACAGTTACAATAAATTATAGTGTGTATAAAAAAAACATGTTTAACCAGTTTTCCAATTACCTGTATGAAGAAATATACATCACTTCCCCTATAAACTTATGCAATTAACCGGAATAAGTTGTAACTGAAAATCAGGTGAGCAGTATTGCATTATGCTTATAACCAAAACTGGGCTGACACTTTATGCATGTAACTATTAATTTTTTACAAAGATTAAGAAAAAAAAGTTTGGTGTTTGAATATTTTATTCAATAAAACGGAATATGTGTATAACCGTTATTCGATTAACTGGAATCAACTGTATATACAAAATAAGCACAGTTACACATAGTTATTCAATTAACAAGTAAAGCTATCAATAATATTTTACTTAAGATAGTTTCTAAAGACAAATTTTGAAAAAGTGTTTTTAAATATTGCAAGACAACCCTTTTATAGGTTGGATACACAGATGATGGGTTGTTGAATGGAATCAAGATAACTAACTATGGTGACTGTGGAAGCAATCCAAATGATGGTTCCTTTCCTGCAATGCCTGTGTGGGCTGACAATGGTGAGTTTCCGTAGTAACCAAACCTGGATATGCAGAAAGTAGAGCTTTGTTCCCAGCAATGGAACGTTTCAAGTGTCTCAGTCATAACTTCCATAATTATCATTGACAGGTCTTTGCTATTTTTCCCACAAACCTGTACTTTTAAAAGTGTGTCCCTGAAAACCCTTTAAGTCAAGGTCATATTTTAGGTCACTAGGGGACAAATTTCAATTCCAGTGACCTTTTTTTGTTTAGCTTGTCTATTTTATGAACAAGGAGAGCTATTCCACTCAGCTGAGCTTCAGCCTTGCTGTAATCCTCTAAATAAAGGTATTGTTCAAAAGTGCTACGATGCTTCCAAGTTCTATCTCAGCAACCAGTGCACGGATTAGAATGAAACATGCATTTCTTCCTAGTGATCATACCTACTGATATAATTAAGATTGATAATTTCAGGCTTGAGTTATTTTGTGAAAGATTGCCCTGATTTGACTTAGAACATGAAAACTTTGATGCATATCCATACATGTCAAAGTTTTTGATGTAAGTATTATGTTTATGTAGTAAGGACAAAACTGATTTAAAGGAGATAAATCATTTATCATTGAGTGAGTATCACTTGAGAGAAGTGGTTAGCAAAACTCAACTACAATGCTAAGCCAAGGCTGGTTGATATATGAGAACGAGGGGTTGCCACATGTAAAGGATCAGGACAACATTTCATATTAATCATGACCATCATGACAGAAATATAGGATCTAAACTTTGTGAATCCAAGGTACCACAAGTGAGGTATGAACTCAAGGTTCACATCTTCAGCTGGTATCTCAGTCACTGGCCTAGCATCACTAGGTAGAGATACCTATTGCAGAGTTCAATCATTAGGATTTGTGATTTTGCTACATTTTGGATGGACTCAAATTGAAACTAAGTAATCTAAATGCCACAAACTAGGCATTTTGAATGCTTTTTCATTCTATTTTCTTCATGTCTGATTGTTCCTTATTTTCTTAAAATTGTCAAACAAAAGCATTTAATAAAACAAAAAATACTTAACCATTTCTTTTGAGACAGGAAAATTTAACACAACCACTTCTGTCAGAATTTTCTTTTTTTGTTCTTTTTCTTATATATACATATAAAAACATAATTGAAAAGTCCAATTGTACTCATGTAAATTCTGTAATTTAGTTACCAGTTGTATTGTCAGCATGTATTCCACTTACATTTTGTAGCCAATTTACTTTAAAACATAGTTCATTAAATGGACATTTTAAGTACTAGCTCTGTAAAAATTGGAACCGAGGAAGTTGTCTGGTTCCCTGTTTCAAGTAAAGTCTTAACTTTTTTTGGTAACATTATGATATACAGTCAGCCAACTTAATTTTATTAGAATATTGATATACCAAAAGATACAAAGTATCTGGGTGCTATATTGAAGTCCCATTCTTCAGTTGGTTTGTCTATAGTTCAATCTGAAGACAGGATTTCGTTGGATAAAACTTTACAGGATTGGTAAGTGCCAAGAATAATTGTGCATCTCATTGGAATATCATGACAAATTTGACTATTCATGAATCTTGGCCTTTTGTTGTGTTAACTGTAGCCCTGCAAAGCAGTGTCTGAGTTATTTATCATATTTAATGATAATTCTTGTTTAGCTAATTCAATAGGAACTAATTGAATTTTCTGGTTCCCTGTTTTCAGCCTACTACTGTCCCAACTGGTTCCTGTCCTATATGGCTGTCAAGACAAATAAACCAGCCAACACTGCAGCCAGATCCCCCGGTAAGATAATCTTGTAGCAGCTGGTTATTATTATCTTAACTTAAGTATTTTAAGACCAAAGCCGTTCATCCTAGGCAGAAAAACTTAAAATACTTTTAGAACCTATAGGCTAAGCCGCTTTGTGTATGTTTAGAACCTATAGGCTTTGTGTATGTTTGGAACCTATAGGCTTTGTGTATGTTTGGAACCTATAGGCTTTGCGTATGTTTGGAACCTATAGGCTTTGTGTATGTTTAGAACCTATAGGCTTTGTGTATGTTTGGAACCTATAGGCTTTGTGTATGTTTAGAACCTATAGGCTTTGTGTATGTTTGGAACCTATAGGCTTTGTGTATGTTGGGAACCTCAAGGCTTTGTGTATGTTTGAAACATATAGGCTTTGTGTATGTTTGGAACCTCAAGGCTTTGTGTATGTTTGAAACCTATAGGCTTTGTGTATGTTTGGAACCTATAGGCTCTGTGTATGTTTGGAACCAATAGGCTTTGTGTATGTTTGGAACCTATAGGCTTTGTGTATGTTTGGAACCTATAGGCTCTGTGTATGTTTGGAACCTATAGGCTTTGTATATGTTTGGAACCTATAGGCTCTGTGTATGTTTGGAACCTATGGGCTCTGTGTATGTTTGGAACCTATAGGCTTTGTTTATGTTTGGAACCTATAGGCTCTGTGTATGTTTGGAACCTATAGGCTTTGTGTATGTTTGACACCTATAGGCTTAGTGAATGTTTGTAACGTATAGGCTCTGTGTATGTTTGAAACCTATAGGCTCGGTGTATGTTTGGAACCTATAGGCTTTGTGTATGTTTAGAACCTATAGGCTCTGTGTATGTTTGGAACCTATAGGCTCTGTGTATGTTTGGAACCTATAGGCTTTGTGTATGTTTGAAACCTCAAGGCTTTGTGTATGTTTGGAGCCTATAGCCTTTGTGTATGTTTGGAACCTTTAGGTTTTGTGTATGTTTGGAACCTATAGGCTTTGTATATGTTTGGAACCTTTAGGCTTTGTGTATGTTTGGAACCTATAGGCTCTGTGTATGTTTGGAACCTATAGGCTTTGTGTATGTTTGGAACCTTTTGGCTTTGTGTATGTTTGGAACATATAGGCTCTGTGTATGTTTGGAACCCATAGGCTTTGCGTATGATTGGAACCTCGAGGCTTTGTGTATGTTTGGAACCTATAGGTTTTGTGTATTTTTGGAACCTATAGGCTCTGTGTATGTTTAAAACCTATAGGCTCTGTGTATGTTTGGAACCTATAGGCTTTGTGTATGTTTGGAACCTCAATGCTTTGTGTATGTTTGGAACCTATAGGCTCTGTTTATGTTTGGAACCTATAGGCTTTGTGTATGTTTGGAACATATAGGCTTTGTGTATGTTTGGAACCTATAGGCTTTGTGTATGTTTGGAACCTTAAGGCTTTGTGTATGTTTGAAACGTATAGGCTTTGTGTATGTTTGGAACCTATAGGCTTTGTGTATGTTTGGAACCTATAGGCTCTGTGTATGTTTGGAACCTATAGGCCTTGTGTATGTTTGGAACCTTTTGGCTTTGTGTATGTTTGGAAGAAATAGGCTTTGTGTATGTTTGGATAAATAAAGAAGTAGAAAATTCAATAATTATATATTGTTTTTTGTTAAACAGGGGAAACTGGATTGTTTAGTCTAGCTATGGCATGATCAAAATGAAGAATCACCAAGAGTGGCATGTTAAAGAACAATTGCACTTTTCAGTTTTAAACAATATCTTAACAGTATTTATGTAAACAAGTTTAGAAGTTCTCTAACAAGATTGCACAGTTTATCTATAGAATGATGAAGATGGAATAAACTGATTAATGCCCGATTATTGAGAGAATATGCCATTATAGTAATAAGCTGGAAGATGAATAGAAGAATTTTGCCTGCAGTTTCATCTGCTGAATTACAGGAAAAGGAAGTAGCTCCTTGCTGGTTCCTAGTAGATGCATTCTGGATATATTGCAGGAATCAGCCTTTGGCAATAGGGAAATCGCGAAAGCAATCCAAATGCTTTGAAACGATGTAAAGAAACAGCTTAACTCAAATTTCATGTAAATAAAAACCTTGTCAAATTTAACATAATGAAAATTATTAATGTACCCATTTAACTCAGATTATAGAAAACGTTCCAAATGTGACTGGAACAGTGCAAATATGGTTAAATTCAAAGCAATAATGTTAAATGAGAATGGAACACATAATAAAAACATTTCTGTGTATGTTCATAAATTGTTTATGAGAATATCAATTTAATGCATTATTGTATACATGTCAATGGTATCATCCTGTACTGATATGCCAGGAGTTATTTTATTAAATGAATGAAGCATTTTCCAAGCAGTCACATCATAATGATATTTAAACTTGGTAAATCTCAAGCCCTAAGTTGATGTTTTTTGGATTTATTAATATGTCTAATGGATAATTTTTTCAATGAACATTTCCTAGGATCCTGCCCTGCCATCTTCATCATGGAGTCCATTATAGACCAGGTAGCCTGTAACCTTGGCAAGGATGCCACTGAAGTTAGGTTGCTCAACACATACCAGGATGGACAGGTAACACAGCATAATGGCTTGTTGGTGTCATGTTGCTCAACACATACCAAGATGGACAGGTAACACAGCATAATGACTTGTTGATGTCATGTTGCTCAACACACACCAGGATAGACAGGTAACACAGCATAATGACTTGTTGATGTCATGTTGCTCAACACATACCAGGATGGACAGGTAACACAGCATAATGACTTGTTGGTGTCATGTTGCTCAACACACACCAGGATGGACAGGTAACACAGCATAATGACTTGTTGATGTCATGTTGCTCAACACACACCAGGATGGACAGGTAACACAGCATAATGACTTGTTGATGTCATGTTGCTCAACACACACCAGGATGGACAGGTAACACAGCATAATGACTTGTTGATGCCAGGTTGCTCAACACACACCAGGAAAGACAGGTAACACAGCATAATGACTTGTTGATGTCATGTTGCTCAACACACACCAGGATGGACAGGTAACACAGCATAATGGCTTGTTGATGTCATGTTGCTCAACACATACCAGGATGGACAGGTAACACAGCATAATGACTTGTTGATGTCATGTTGCTCAACACATACCAGGATGGACAGGTAACACAGCATAATGGCTTGTTGGTGTCATGTTGCTCAACACACACCAGGATGGACAGGTAACACAGCATAATGACTTGTTGATGTCATGTTGCTCAACACACACCAGGATGGACAGGTAACACAGCATAATGACTTGTTGGTGTCATGTTGCTCAACACATACCAGGATGGACAGGTAACACAGCATAATGACTTGTTGATGCCAGGTTGCTCAACACACACCAGGAAAGACAGGTAACACAGCATAATGACTTGTTGATGTCATGTTGCTCAACACACACCAGGATGGACAGGTAACACAGCATAATGGCTTGTTGATGTCATGTTGCTCAACACATACCAGGATGGACAGGTAACACAGCATAATGACTTGTTGATGTCATGTTGCTCAACACATACCAGGATGGACAGGTAACACAGCATAATGGCTTGTTGGTGTCATGTTGCTCAACACACACCAGGATGGACAGGTAACACAGCATAATGACTTGTTGATGTCATGTTGCTCAACACACACCAGGATGGACAGGTAACACAGCATAATGACTTGTTGGTGTCATGTTGCTCAACACATACCAGGATGGACAGGTAACACAGCATAATGACTTGTTGATGTCATGTTGCTCAACACATACCAGGATGGACAGGTAACACAGCATAATGACTTGTTGATGTCAGGTTGCTCAACACATACCAGGATGGACAGGTAACACAGCATAATGACTTGTTGATGTCAGGTTGCTCAACACACACCAGGATAGACAGGTAACACAGCATAATGACTTGTTGATGTCATGTTGCTCAACACATACCAGGATGGACAGGTAACACAGCATAATGACTTGTTGATGTCATGTTGCTCAACACACACCAGGATGGACAGGTAACACAGCATAATGGCTTGTTGATGTCATGTTGCTCAACACACACCAGGATGGACAGGTAACACAGCATAATGGCTTGTTGATGTCATGTTGCTCAACACACACCAGGATAGACAGGTAACACAGCATAATGGCTTGTTGGTGTCATGTTGCTCAACACATACCAGGATGGACAGGTAACACAGCATAATGGCTTGTTGATGTCATGTTGCTCAACACATACCAGGATGGACAGGTAACACAGCATAATGGCTTGTTGATGTCATGTTGCTCAACACATACCAGGATGGACAGGTAACACAGCATAATGACTTGTTGATGTCATGTTGCTCAACACACACCAGGATGGACAGGTAACACAGCATAATGGCTTGTTGATGTCATGTTGCTCAACACATACCAGGATGGACAGGTAACACAGCATAATGACTTGTTGGTGTCATGTTGCTCAACACATACCAGGATGGACAGGTAACACAGCATAATGACTTGTTGGTGTCATGTTGCTCAACACATACCAAGATGGACAGGTAACACAGCATAATGACTTGTTGATGCCAGGTTGCTCAACACACACCAAGATGGACAGGTAACACAGCATAATGACTTGTTGATGTCATGTTGCTCAACACACACCAGGATAGACAGGTAACACAGCATAATGACTTGTTGATGTCATGTTGCTCAACACACACCAGGAAAGACAGGTAACACAGCATAATGACTTGTTGATGTCATGTTGCTCAACACACACCAGGATAGACAGGTAACACAGCATAATGACTTGTTGATGTCATGTTGCTCAACACACACCAGGAAAGACAGGTAACACAGCATAATGACTTGTTGATGCCAGGTTGCTCAACACACACCAAGATGGACAGGTAACACAGCATAATGACTTGTTGATGTCATGTTGCTCAACACACACCAGGATAGACAGGTAACACAGCATAATGACTTGTTGATGTCATGTTGCTCAACACACACCAGGATAGACAGGTAACACAGCATAATGACTTGTTGATGTCATGTTGCTCAACACATACCAGGATGGACAGGTAACACAGCATAATGACTTGTTGGTGTCATGTTGCTCAACACACACCAAGATGGACAGGTAACACAGCATAATGACTTGTTGGTGTCATGTTGCTCAACACACACCAGGATGGACAGGTAACACAGCATAATGACTTGTTGGTGTCATGTTGCTCAACACACACCAGGATGGACAGGTAACACAGCATAATGACTTGTTGATGTCATGTTGCTCAACACACACCAAGATGGACAGGTAACACAGCATAATGGCTTGTTGATGTCATGTTGCTCAACACACACCAGGATGGACAGGTAACACAGCATAATGGCTTGTTGGTGTCATGTTGCTCAACACATACCAGGATGGACAGGTAACACAGCATAATGGCTTGTTGATGTCAGGTTGCTCAACACACACCAAGATGGACAGGTAACACAGCATAATGACTTGTTGATGTCATGTTGCTCAACACACACCAGGATGGACAGGTAACACAGCATAATGGCTTGTTGGTGTCATGTTGCTCAACACATACCAGGATGGACAGGTAACACAGCATAATGACTTGTTGATGTCATGTTGCTCAACACATACCAGGATGGACAGGTAACACAGCATAATGGCTTGTTGGTGTCATGTTGCTCAACACACACCAGGATGAACAGGTAACACAGCATAATGGCTTGTTGGTGTCATGTTGCTCAACACATACCAGGATGGACAGGTAACACAGCATAATGACTTGTTGATGTCATGTTGCTCAACACACACCAAGATGGACAGGTAACACAGCATAATGGCTTGTTGATGTCATGTTGCTCAACACATACCAGGATGGACAGGTAACACAGCATAATGACTTGTTGATGTCATGTTGCTCAACACACACCAGGATGGACAGGTAACACAGCATAATGACTTGTTGATGTCATGTTGCTCAACACATACCAGGATGGACAGGTAACACAGCATAATGACTTGTTGATGTCATGTTGCTCAACACATACCAGGATGGACAGGTAACACAGCATAATGACTTGTTGATGTCATGTTGCTCAACACACACCAAGATGGACAGGTAACACAGCATAATGGCTTGTTGATGTCATGTTGCTCAACACACACCAGGATGAACAGGTAACACAGCATAATGACTTGTTGATGTCATGTTGCTCAACACACACCAGGATAGACAGGTAACACAGCATAATGACTTGTTGATGTCAGGTTGCTCAACACACACCAGGATAGACAGGTAACACAGCATAATGACTTGTTGATGTCATGTTGCTCAACACACACCAGGATAGACAGGTAACACAGCATAATGACTTGTTGATGTCATGTTGCTCAACACACACCAGGATAGACAGGTAACACAGCATAATGACTTGTTGATGTCATGTTGCTCAACACACACCAGGATAGACAGGTAACACAGCATAATGACTTGTTGATGTCATGTTGCTCAACACACACCAGGATAGACAGGTAACACAGCATAATGACTTGTTGATGTCATGTTGCTCAACACACACCAGGATGGACAGGTAACACAGCATAATGGCTTGTTGATGTCATGTTGCTCAACACATACCAGGATGAACAGGTAACACAGCATAATGGCTTGTTGGTGTCATGTTGCTCAACACATACCAGGATGGACAGGTAACACAGCATAATGGCTTGTTGATGTCATGTTGCTCAACACATACCAGGATGGACAGGTAACACAGCATAATGACTTGTTGATGTCATGTTGCTCAACACACACCAGGATTGACAGGTAACACAGCATAATGACTTGTTGATGTCATGTTGCTCAACACACACCAAGATGGACAGGTAACACAGCATAATGACTTGTTGATGTCAGGTTGCTCAGCACACACCAGGATGGACAGGTAACATGATGTCATGACTTGTTGATGTCAGGTTGCTCAACACACACCAGGATGGACAGGTAACACAGCATAATGACTTGTTGATGTCAAGCTCCTCAACACACACCAGGATGGACAGGTAACACAATGTAATGACTTGTTGATGTCAAGCTCCTCAACACACACCAAGATGGACAGGTAACACAATGTAATGACTTGTTGATGTCAGGTTGCTCAACACACACCAAGATGGACAGGTAACACAGCATAATGACTTGTTGATGTCAAGCTCCTCAACACACACCAAGATGGACAGGTAACACAATGTAATGACTTGTTGATGTCAAGCTCCTCAACACACACCAAGATGGACAGGTAACACAATGTAATGACTTGTTGATGTCAGGTTGCTCAACACACACCAAGATGGACAGGTAACACAGCATAATGACTTGTTGATGTCAAGCTCCTCAACACACACCAAGATGGACAGGTAACACAATGTAATGACTTGTTGATGTCAGGTTGCTCAACACACACAAGGATGGACAGGTAACATGATGTAATGGCTTGTTGATATCAAGTTATGCAATACATACCAATATGGACAGGTAACACAGTGTAATGGCTTATTGTCATTCTAGAATGACTCCTCTAATTGAAAGAGTATACCACTGTACCTTTTGATCATTTGACCTGAATAGTGTGCTACTGACCTATTAGAATGGCCCTTTGACCAGAAGAGTATAACACTGTAAGATTGGACCATGTGACCTAAATAGTGTGCCATTGACCTTTAAGAATGACACTTTGACCTGGAAAATATAACACTTTACCGTTTGACCAAGTGAATGAATAATGTGTTGTTGACCTTCTAGAATGAGCCTCTGACTGGTAGAATATATCACTGTACCTGTTGACCCTAATGCCAAAACCTTGCCCTTCTAGGGCCTTGAAACACTGTAATGTTTTTATATAACCTCGACCTTGTAGACTGACCCTTTGACCATGATAGTCTTAATATTTAAGACTTTATTGCTATGACCTTGACCTTGCAGACTGACCCTCTTACCAAGATGGCCTTGACTAATTGTCACCTGAGGGAGAACATTGCCAGTCTTTTGGCGGGGGCAGAGTACTCTAGCAGGAAGGAGAAGATTCAGGCCTTCAATCAGGTAGGAATATATGTTCTGTCATTGTCTATCATGATTATATAAAGTGCCACAATATTAACCTGGTCTTGACCTTCACTGTCTCTGCTGTATATAGACTTCTGGCCAAAAACTGCATCTGTGGTCTATCTATATAGAAATCAATGATATGCTATAGAGAAAAGTTTAATATTTTGAGAAGAATTTAATATGTTTTTAAACTTTTGATTTGGTTTTATAATTTTATGAGAAGTGTAAGAAACAATCTTAAAATTTAGAAATACAAATGTAGTACTTTATACATGTACTAATATGGGATCTATCTTAATAACTGATAACTGTTGATTTTATAAAAAGTAACTTGAATGCTCCTCAGGCTAACCGCTGGAAGAAGAAGGGTCTGTCCCTAGTGCCACTGAAATTTGGTATTGACTGGACAGGTGTTCATTATAGCGCCCAGGTGTCCATTTTCTGGGGTGATGGCACGGTAGCTATCTCACATGGTGGAATAGAGGTTGGACAGGGCGTCAACACCAAGGTGCAGTAGTTAATTCTAACTCATTAAAATTACTATCATCCAGACTCACTTATAATTTTAGCTTAAGTGATTAGGGCACTTTACTAAATCTAAAACATTTTGTGTTAAATCAGTGCAAATCCAAGCATATTTATTTGTCTCTGAGACATGGAATGTCAAGAAAATTAGGAGATTTTGGTTGTCTAAAATGGTTGTTTGGTTGTTTGAAATCTGTGCTAGCATGTCACAAACTTTCAACCATACAGAACCCATGTTGACTTGAGTCAATTTCTAATCTTGCTGCCTTAACTATTGTAGCACATTCAAATATTCCAGCACATTCACAATAACAATTGTAACTAGAATTTCTTGAGAACTTGACAGAGAAAGTTTATATTCAGAGTTAACATCTTTTGTTCAGGTGGCCCAGGTGTGTGCAGCCACTCTTGGCATCCCAATGGAGCTGATAAAGGTTCAGGCCTCGAACTCTCTTGTATCTGCCAACAGCATTACTACAGGTGGTAGCATCACCAGTGAAAACTGCTGTGCTGTAAGTATACCTGCTCTAACTTAACCTTGGCTTGTGGATTGGGAGGTTGAGGGTTCAAACCCTGGCCGGGACAAAACAATGATTTTAAAGTTGGTAGTAGTGGCTTCCCTCCTAACGCTCGGGGCTAAGGGGACAGCATTACACCTGACTCGTCGGTGTCAGTATAATGGACTGGCCGGGTTCAGTCCCTGGGCACCTCATAAGTGCCCCTGTGCTATTATGGTAGAAATGTCGCCTCTCCGAGTTTGTCTGAACTTTCCTATGAACAGAAAATGTGATTTCCATATACATGGAACAGTTAATCATAAGCCATTTCTAATAATACTTTGTTCATCATTATTCTTTTTTACATTAAAAGAGGGTTTAGAATAGTCAAAAAAAAAAGGATTCAAAGATCGATTTCTGTGAACTGTTAACATGGGGTATTAGTTATAAAACAAATTTTATAGCTGTATACCTTTCATTTGTGAAGATCATAAGTAAAAAAAGATTGTTCTTCGGTCAAAAAAATGTATTACTAGTAAGAAGGGCTCATGTAGGATTATATATTGTTGATTTTATGAACAGCATTATTTGGGAATATAGGTTTTAGCAAACATACCAATTGTAGGTACATATACTTTTATAATACTTGCTATTTTTTATACAAATTCACATGTTTGATTGTTTATAAATTTTTTGTGCCAACCTATAATAACAAATTATGGTGGTAGAACTACCAAGGTCAATATTTTTTTCTGTTTCTTCAACAAAAGTAAACAATACTATGGATGTGTTTAAAATTTATTACATTACACTTTTCAACATAATTAAAACAATGAAATTGAATAAAAGCTATCTATATGGTCTACCAGTATTTTTAATTGGCATCAGTCAGGAACTTTGCTCAGCAAGACCTCTCAGTAACAAATCTTCTCTGTGCCTCCAACAAATGTTGCTGTAGAAAGGTTTTTACTATGTGTTATGTCATATCACCAGGCTGTGATCCAGTGCTGCAAGATTCTTAATGCCCGGATTGATCCAGTCAGGAAAAAGGTCAAGAACCCCACCTGGGTGAATGTGATCAATGAATGCTATAATGAGGGGGTGGAACTGGCCGCAAGATTCTGGTAGGTGGAAACGGTAACATTTTTTTTTTATATATATATATATATATATAAAAGGGGCACTACTCTTTTCAAGTTACATTGAGTTATTTCCCTTATGGGAAGGCATTTTTAGTCCATGCTCTTAACTGTTGAGAATGCTTCAGAGTGAAAAATGCACATATATTCTTGTGGAATAAGTGTAAGTAAAAATGCTCGAGCTTTATGATGAAAATAAGCAGATAAAAAAATGAGGTGTTTCATTTTACTTCATTTCCAGAAACCCCCAGTTTCTACCAATGAAATCTTTGAAACTTTTAGAATGCCTAATAAAAAATGAAAAGAAGCTGTGAATTTTACTTGTATGAAGTATATAAAAAAGGACCAGCACTGGTGATAATTATTAAAATTCAAATATAGGGAAGAGATACAGTAAGGGGAATAACTCTGATGAGGTCAGTCTATGTAAGCAATATATATCCACTTATTATTGATACTTTTATTGTTGGTAATTATTGCATTGCCTATCTTATCTGTGTTATTTCATATATGATACCATCTTGAAATATATGTGACAAATTAAAATAAAAAATAATCTTATGCTAATAATCATTCCAAGTTGACATTTAATTGTATGGAAGTAATAACACAAAAGACCTTCTTGAGGTGAGTGTGGCCACAATGAGGGTTTTAAAATTGTCAGTTAAATCAATAATGGTAGTGGCAGTGATGTCTTAATATAGCCATTGCATTTATGAAAATCCTTTGAGATCGTTTTCATAATTCTTATTCATTTTTTTTTCTCTCTGATTAATTCTACTGTTCACCTTTTTTTAACTGTTATTTCAATTTCAGGCGCAGTCCCCACCAAACGACACCCTTTGTATACTACTCTTATGGCGCCACGCTGGCTGAAGTGGAGTTAGATGTACTGACAGGAGAGTACACCATTGCTAGGGTAGATGTGCTCTTTGACTGCGGAGAGAGGTTTGTCTTACTACAGAGAAGTTATAATGTTCTGTCAAGTTGGTAACAGCATCAAGTTGGTGTTGTTGTTTTTTGTATAAAAAATGTCTCCGACATAATTTCTAACAAATACTGTTTTGAATCATAAGTCCCTTTAAGAATCTTTTCTTGGCAGTATTTGGATCACTTTGTGAGCTTTATTAAAAGAGATGAAATTGTTCAAATTTTTCTGTTCCATTATACCAGTGCTCTTCAACAATTTTACAAACCTCAAAATAAAAAAAATGCTTGATTATCGATAACTTTTTCAACAATAATTCACATGTTACAATAATTATGCTAACAATATTTCATTATTTTATAGCAACATAATAATCATGCATATAATATTTACTCAGCACAAACCCTGCCCTAGACGTGGGTCAGGTGGAAGGTGCATTTGTAATGGGTCTGGGATACTGGTTGCTGGAGGAATGTAGATATGACCCTCAGACAGGTGCTCTTGTAAACAACACCACATGGGTGAGTAAACAGCTTTCTTAAGTAGAAGAATACTCTTTTGAGCTTATTTTTTACATTTTCTTTATTGTTTATGGCAACATCTTGATACATATGCTTGCCATATGCATGTTCTCAGAAAAGGCTGCCAGTTTAGAACAGGCAGGTACAGGGCATTAGTAATCCAGAAACCTAATAGGGATAATCCTAAGTTGCTTTGGTCTGATTCTGTGGTGAATACAATCCATTTTAATTTTTAATATTTGAACATACATAGATTAAGATGGAACCCAAAGCAACTTAGGATTATCCATTTTAGATTTTATCTCTCTATATATATTCAACTAACACCAGAGTGTTGAGAAGCAGGATAGTAGTTTAAAGTGATATCAGATCAAAATCTACACAAATTGTTGCCAGATTTTTAAAATACATCATGCTGTCTTTGCATTTGATTGTTAACAAATATCAAAGTATTATATTGTAGTTTAATAATAACTGTAACTGAGAAAAGTAACCATTTCTTCATTGTTATTTTATTTCCAGGACTACAAACCTCCATCTTCCAAAGACATTCCTGTGGATTTCAGGGTCAACTTTGTAAAAAAGAACTTCAACCCTGTTGGAGTGCTTGGGGCTAAAGGTTTGTATCAAATGTTAATTGTTTATTATTTCTTTCTTTCTTAGAGTTCAAACAGAAGGCAGTTTGTCACACTTGCTTTTTATAATCACAGTGTTTGCCATTTTGACCATGAGTTTCTAGGCAATTACGATCATTCAATCTAATTACAGGCATTTCCAGATAATAACTGGCATTTACTGGCTATTACAAGACACACGTTTCCATGTTATTTCAAAAATTTCTTGGTAGTAGAAGAACAATGACAGTAAAAACTAAGCACCCAGATACATGTTAGAGGAGTCCATCTCTCCTGGTAACTATTTTCCTTCTCTGAACTCTTAGACATAGTATTTGCTACTTCCGCCGCAATCTGGTAATTCTAATAAGTACCAGCTATATAGGTATGTCTCAAGAATTATGAGATATATAACAATGTCTCAAGAATTATGGGATATATAGCAACAGAAAATCATATTTTCTCCTCTTATGTTTAACTCATTTCATTTCATTAAAAAATAATTAATGCATACTGATGTAAAAGGAAATGCCTCAAACACCCCATATGTAAATCTTTGGATAAGTTTAATGTTACTTCACACTGATACAGCAGATGAAGTTTTACAATGTTTGTTTAATTATTGTGACTAAACATGAGGATGAAGATAAAAATATAATAAATAAAACATCATCCGATAAATGTACGAACCAATTTGTTATTAACATTGTTAACAATCAAAAGATCTACATGGAGAGCATTTGGGGTGTTTCTTTGTTATGTATTTTTATAAACTCTCAGCATAACATCCTTCACTTGGAGGAATATTGTTCTGGATTTATGTTGTATATTTTTTGAAGTTCTTTTATGCGAATATGTAAAACTGGTACCCATATATGGTAATTGCCATTTAGTGTAAAGTGACTGGTGTATTGGGACTAATAGGAAACGACCAGTGCTTGCAAATTATTTTAGGTAGTTATTAAGATAAAATATTGACCACTCAGCAATATACTGCCGCAAACAGATTTCATTCTCTTCCTTACAGCCTGTGGAGAGCCCCCTCTGTGTATGAGTAATGCAGCTCTGTTTGCACTGAAGAGGGCCATTGAGGCTGCACGTCAGGATGCCAAGCAGACCCAGCCAATTGTACTCAGTGAGTAAATGACCTTGACCAGATTTAAGAGTACTCAGTGAGTAAATGACCTTTACCAGGTTTAAGTCTACTCAGTGAGTAAATGACCTTGACCAGGTTCAAGTCTACTCAGTGAGTAAATGACCTTGACCAGGTTTAAGTGTTCTCAGTGAGTAAATGACCTTGACCAGGTTAAGTGTACTCAGTAAGTAAATGACCTTGACCAGGTTAAGTGTACTTAGTAAGTAAATGACCTTGACCAGGTTTAAGTGTACTCAGTGAGTAAATGATGTTGACCTAGGTATAGGTGTACTCAGTGAGTAAATGACCTTGAATTAGTTGTTGGTGAACTCAGTAAGTAAATGACCTTGATCTAGTAAAAATGTACTCAGAGAGTAAATGACTTAGACATTGTTATAGGTGTACTCAGTGAGTAAATGACATGACCTTGTTGCAGATGTACTCAGTGAGTCAATGATGTTAACAAAGTTATAGGTCAACCAGTATGTCATTATTAGTCTCTCCTATTCAAGATTTGCTTGTGACCCAATGTACTTTGACTGAAGAAACGATCTTTCACATTGAAATATGTTCATAATAATTGTCCATTATAGATGAGAAAATCTCAGTTCTATTGCTTGTGAGGAAAATGACTAAAATGTTTATTTTAGTCCCATTTTCCGAAACCAATTCTTAGTAAAATAATTTTAGTGATGGTTTTCAGTAGTAATATCTGTCAGAAGCTCTATAGCTTATGTTGTTAAATGGTGACTGTATACTGACAGAAAATGCAATTTGTATTGTATTGTATTGTAGTAATATAGGTGAAGAGAGGCACTATTCAAATCATTATTCTTTGGTAGTGGAGATTAATAATTTTATAAAACTGTTTAATCTACATGTATTCCCAAGTGTGTTGTTTGTTTTCAGATGCCCCTGCAACAGTGGAAGCATCCCAGCTACTGTGTGCCACAGACCCCTCTCAGTTTGTCATCCTGCAGTAACCATGGGGAAATTTGAAATGCATGGAAACTCCTGTAATTACCTGGAAACACTTATGTTTACATGAAATCTTCTGTAATTACATGGAAACACCTGTAATTACCTGATATCTGTTACTTTCTGAAAAGAACTGCAATTACCTATTACTCTAAGGACTATGTTTTTTCTACATTTATACTAGTATTATGCACCTGTGATAAGAGATGAAACTATATCAAATTTCATTGACACTACCTTCCAAGAAACTTTTGAAATAACATGGACACATTTGTGTCTTGTAATAATCAGTAATTGCCTGTAATTTCCATGATGATCTGAAAACACCTGTAATTACATTGAATGATCAGAATTGCCTAGAGGCTCATGGTCTCAAAATGGCAAACACTGTGATAAATGGATGGACACTGTATTAAAATAAGATGAAAAACAGTAATCCTCATGAAAAACTTTTATTTACTTGGAAATATCAGTATTGAACTAAAAACAACTCAGAACACCTATGGTCTACTGGAAATGGATGTAATGAAAGCACGTGTATTATATGGAAACACCTGAAAACACATGTATTGTATGGAAACATCTAAAAACACAAGTATTATATGGAAACACTTGTTTTATATAGAAACAACTCTTAACACATGTATTATATGGAAACACCTGAAAACACATGTATTATATGGAAACATCTAAAAACACAAGTATTATATGGAAACACTTGTTTTATATAGAAACACCTCTTAACACATGTATTATATGGAAACACCTGAAAACACCTGTATTATATGGAAACATCTGAAAACACATGAATTATATGGAAACACTTGTTTTATTTAGAAACCCCTTTTAACACATGTGTTATATGGAAACACCTGAAAACACATGTATTATATGGAAACATCTGAAAACACATGTATTATATGGAAACACTTGTTTTATATAGAAACACCTCTTAACACATGTATTATATGGAAACACCTGAAAACACATGTATTATATGGAAACATCTGAAAACACATGTATTATATGGAAACACATGAAAACACATGTATTATATGGAAACATCTGAAAACACATGAATTATATGGAAACACTTGTTTTATTTAGAAACCCCTTTTAACACATGTGTTATATGGAAACACCTAAAAACACTTGTTTTATATAGAAACACCTGAAAACACATGTATTATCTGGAAACAACTGAAAACACATGTATGATATGGAAACATCTGAAAACACAAAAATTATATAGAAACACCTGAAAACACATGTATTATATGGAAACAAATGTTTTATATAGAAATACCTGAAAACATGTGTATAATCTGGAAACACCTGAAATCACATGTATTATATGGAAACACCTGATTACATGTATTATAGGGAAACGCATTAGAACACATGCATTTATATAGAAACACATGAAAACACATGGGGTGTATGAAACACCTGAGAAGACATGTCATACAGAAACACATGAAAACACATGAAGTGTATGGAAACACCTGGGAACACATGTGTCATATTCAAACACCTGAAAACACATGTCATACAGAAACACCTGAAAACACATGTGTCATATTCAAACACCTGAAAACACATGTCATACAGAACCACCTGAAAACATAGGTAATGACCTGAAAATACCTGTTATTAACTGGAAGTACTAATTGGAAAGCTTGTACTGCAAATCACTGGTTATACCCTAGAATATAATAGCTATTTGAAAAATCTTCAAGTGAAAATGGTATACTACAAATTACATATTTCTGGGAACGTGATTGTATGCTATAACCTTTGATCATCTTAAATTACATAATGAATGCATTTTGTATCCTGTAAGCAGTGTATTAATTGTGGTTAATTTGGGCACCAAACTGCATGCATATAACAATACTAGTCCACAATTTACATGCAAGAATTGGTACTAGGGAAATATTAACAATATTGAAACATTTTTTATTACATGAACCCCTGATTTTACAATGTTTGGGAAATATTAAATAATTATTGGTAATGTACATTCATTTTTTATTGTAAAGATCAGATAGTTGATAATGATTTAAACTGTTTAGACTTATGTCTTTTACTTAGCCCCTTCACTCATGCATTGGCCATTTACGCCTTTGTGAAGCAATCACAATTGTCAGTCTTATCTTTAGTAGAATCTGCACTACTTAGGGTTTATATGTTGACTGTTTTGACAATGGATTTACTATTAATTGATGAAACATACATGTGTTAGAAATACTTTAAACTGTTTTAATGAAATTTTTAAAAAAATAGGTAAAACTTCAAAATCATATACAAGCACTATAAATGAAAGGGTCATACTTATGGTTGAGGTTGACTAATTAAGGAAACTTATGTATGTATGTATTATACTGTCTGAATTGACTGTACATTTATGTGCACAGACTGAAAAGGAAACGGTACAGATAGTTTTTGTGTGCTTTAGGATAAAAGATGGGCGGATATGACAATAAAATAATTTTGAACAATTTTTTATTAATCATGTTGGTGTGTATATTGTGAAACCCTGCATATCTATGTTAATATATAAATAAAGTCTTGGGTTGGGGCAAAAACTTTAATGTATGGAGGTTTTCCAGCTAACCTGCAGTGTGACACTGGTGGTAACCAGACATAAGTCTGGGGTCTTCCTCCATCAATAATTAGCTGGGTGTTGCCATTATAACCATAATTGTGTCAGTGAAATATAACAAGAAACATAATAAAATATAATATTTAATGTTTATGTTGCATAGTTGCTAGTTCTGCTATAATAATAAAAATATTTCAACATGTATGTATTAATAGAACTATTATTGCACTAAAGGTAATATTTATCAAAGTTATGCTTTAAAACTCGAGTTTATTATCTATTGATTTTGCCTTGTTTCTTAATGTTATACAAATCATATTACAGCAGTAATAATATTATATTATTAATATTGTAGTTGCTGTTGGTAATATATTTTGTATTATTTCTGTTGTTTTCATTATATTTTGATTGTGAGCGGCATGACAAAGTTTTATGTCCATATCCTGTTAAACCAAATAAATTAATGTGATTGTTGTTGTATACAGTAGTGTTGTAGTTGTTGTTATATTCAAATAAGATGCAATACATGATTGTGTTTTGGTTTGTAATCTCTACTACAGATGACATGTTTACAATGTTTTTTTTGTCAAATAAGTAAACTGTAATTCAGATGCAAAAAATAAAAAATGTATAATAAGATATTAAAAGAGTTAAGATTTCATAATTGTTGATTTGCCGAAATAAATATTTATAATAAACATTACATGATTGACCTCTTTAATGACTTGTTAAAAACTTTTTTTACTGAATATTGGTAAGTGTTTGATATTGCAAACATGGAAATACACCTGCATGTGCAACATTGGTGTTTTTTTTTTTAGATTTAATGAACCAAAACAATAATGTTAATATTTGAGACACTTAGCTAGTATTGATAACAAAAGACCCCTAATAAATGTCTTGGTCACTGGCGCTCCGCAGGTCAACTGGAAGACCACCTAATATTAAAGTTTGCACCTCAGTTGTTCTCAATACAAGGTGATCAGGGGTTTAAGGGTTTCTGTTGTGTTTAAGTAGACACCAAGTCTACATAGCTTGCAATGAATACCTGACTTTTGTATATCAATGTCTACTACTGGTAGTAGTATAGCTAGCACCCTTGATAAATCTGTTCTGCGGGTAGTGGTAAAGCTTCCTTGATAAATCTGTACTGCGGGTAGTGGTATAGCTCCCTTCATAAATCTGTACTGTGGGTAGCTTCATAGCTCCCTTGATAAATGTGTACTGCGAGTGTTGGTATAGCTCCCTTGGTAAATCTGTACTGCTTGTAGTGATATAGCTCCCTTGATAAATCTGTACTGTTCATAGTGGTATAGCTCCCTTGATAATTGTGTACTGCTAGTAGTGGCATAGCTCCCTTGATAAATGTGTACTGTGGGTAGTGGTATAGCTCCCTTGATAAATGTGTGTATTACAGGTAGCGGTATAGCTCCCTTGATAAATGTGCATTAGAGGTAGCGCTATATCACCCTTGATAAAATGTGTGTATTACAGGTAGCGGTATAGCTCCCTCGATAAATGTGCATTAGAGGTAGCAGTATATCTTCCTTGATAAATGTGCATTAAAGGTAGTGGTTTATCTCCTTCGATAAATGTGTGTATAACAGGTAGCAGTATAGATTTCTTTATAAATGTATATTACAGGTAGCACTTCATCTTATATAATGTATGTATTACAGGAAGCTGTATATCTCCTTCAAAAAATAAGTGTATTACAGGTAGTGGTATAGCTCCCTTGATAAATGTGCATTAGTCATTAGTTGTAGTGGTATCTCTTTGATAAATGTGTGTATTACAAGTTGTGGTATAGCCCTTGATAAATGTGTATTACAGGTAGAGGTAAAGCTCCCTTGATAAATGTGCATTAGAGGTGGCGGTATAGCTCCCTTGATAAATGTGTATTACAGGTAGCATTATATCTCCTTTGATAAATGTTCATTAGTTGTAGTGGTATCTCCTTCGATAAATGTGTGTATTACAGGTTGTGGTATAGCTCCCTTGATAAAAATGTACCACAATAAGCGGAATATATGATTAACATATTGCGATTTGCAAGCCAGGACACTCTGATCCAGACATATGAGCGTCTAGACCAAAAATGCTTAATTTTATAATTGGGATATTAGAAAACACCAGCACAAGCTTAAATACAATCATTTATTCTTCATCTATCAATAAAAAGAGTAACAACACTGATGTAAGACAATGAATCAAAACAAACAACAGTTTAACACAAACAAGTTTAATGTAAATGTATAACAAAGAAGGAAAATTTATATTTCACTCCATTATTCAAGGTCATTTAACAAAGTTTAATTTATTTTAATAAACTGTACCCAGATGGCTTTAAAATATTTATCTTGAAAAGTAAATGTAGTCAAGAAAATAAGCACTTAAACCAACAATATAATGCTAAGTAAAAACCACAAACATAGTAAAACTACAAACATAGTAACATTTTAACAATATGGCACAGACACCTACTGCTGTATTAAGAAAACAAAATTTATAAAAAAATAAATAAATTTTTTTTAACGAATTTGTAATTCTGTATTCTAACAAACAAAATAAAGATTACACATTAAGAGATTGCTATGACAAGAAAATATCAAAGCGCTCACAACCGCTGTTTGGACGGTGTCAGTTTGACCCTGTACGCGATTACAGCTGTGCAAACAATTGTCCAAATTAGTCCTTAATAAATCAAATGTACATCGCATTGGAAAGCAGGCAAGTCTTCAGCTGCAAATAAACACCTCTTCTAGAATATAGATTATACATTGGGACAAAAGTTACATCAGAGTCACTAACATCCATTGATAGAAACCATCTTTTATTAAACATGCAATACTTTCTATATGATTTTGCACTTTAACTTTAAAGTCTAAAATAAATGCTTATACATGCTACAGGATTTATCAAAATAAACTAAGTTTGAAATTAACTTCTACCTCTTACACTCCTGCTCACTTTGACCCTTTTCTATAGTTGATGAATAATATTCTATGCAATGTTCATTTATAAATCTGCATTTCGTCTTTGTCTACATTACTATATATAATGAACTTCCAGTTTAAACACACAACAATAATAATGTTATATTTGAAGCATGCCTGGACACAAATGATGTGTCTAGTCTCCTAACACATACTGATATACACATTTGTTCCTTACGCATATTACTTCTTCCCATGCATGAGTAACTGACCGCGAGTAGAAAATGTCATGAAGGGACAATGCTTCTGAAATTCTGGTTTCTCCTCACTTTCCCCTTACACTAAATGGTGTTACAAGAACCTGCGTCCAATAATAACTTGGCAAGAAAAAAAAGCTTTTTTTAAAATTGTGTTTTTTTCCATATGTTTTGGATATAATAACACAAATTTAGAATTTCCTAATTATTATTAAAACCAAATATACTGCACAAAAATAATGGTACATTTGAGGTAAGATAAAAAAAAAAACATGTAATGTAAATATCTAAGTGTTAGTTAACAACTGTTGTAAAAATGAAGATATGTAAATAAAAATTGTCAGATTTGTGGATTCTAAACTTCAAATCAACAGCAAAACAATACATTCAATTAAGTACTTCAGCAATAGCAACACAGATTTAGTACCTAAGCCGCAAATTACAACAAAACACCTATGCATACAAATATTCAATAAAACAAAACAAAACAATAAATGATTTAAGCAAAAATAACATATGAAATATGCATATTCCATGGTTCTGTTATATAAACAAACAGGCCAATAGGTTCTTTTATATAAAACAGTAAGAAATAAACAAAATTAAAAAAATATATATAGTTAAATGTAAAACATGAAATTGATGAAAAAAGCATATAAAAAGGCACAACAATGTTTTAAAATCATGTAAAACAAATGTAAGTAAAAAGTAGTGTGTTATTTTGATATTTTTTGTATATCCCAACAAACTTTATGCTCTTTTTAACATTTCTTTATTTTATTGCATATACATTTTCTGATATAAAACTAATTCTGACCAATATAATTCATGATAAATATTTTATCAGAAAAAAATGTGAACCATTTTACTTGGACTAATGTTGCTTCAAAATAAATCATAGAAAATGGTTTTACAAAATACAAACATACATTGTATATACCTATAACAAGTTAGCCATAACATTAAATGTATTCATTAATTTTGGGGGTCCTTTACTTGTTATCCCAATATTTAACATCAGTAAGTGTACTGCATTACAATGGGTTAAATGGTGTTATTCAACACAAGGTTGGGTATTATCATGTTTATATATTGCTTCATAAGATTCATGTTCAAATACGTGTTAACAGATTTTCAATTACACATGTCATCCAACATTTTATCTGTTCAGATGGTTTCAATGGTTTCAAGTCCAACATTCAAAGTTTTCTTTTTTAATTCATTAAATTTGTATGGTTTACAACTATTTCCTGCCTGAGCCTGGGACGGTTACAACTGCAGACCTGAGACCAAACAGGTAACTGTTGAAAAAGAAAAGCCCATATTCAAATGATATTTATAATTAAAAACAGCTCAAGTCAAGGATTGCAAGTTACAATTTCGCCTAAGTAGTTCAAGACAAAAGTTGGAAAAAGTTGCATGGTGCTGCTATTGGACTTCTCTGAGGTGACAATCACACCACAAACACCAAGTGTTGATTTTGATAATATACAAATGGTGACTTGAATTTAAGCCATGACTTTGGACTTAAGAATGATCCAGTACAGACCTAAGGCTAAACAAAATTAAAAATTTGTTAAGCGAGTCATACTTTTCCTTTCTGGTTGCATGAGATTTTTTTCCCCTCTAAAATTCTTTAAAAAAAAGCACAAAACAAAAAACAAAAGATAATATTTAAAGATTGTGGTGCATATTTTTGAAATAGCATAATTTAAAGTTTGATAATTAATTTCAATGCAAAAAATTAAGACAACACAAAAGCATTTTGTCTGATAAAAGAAAACAAAACAAGCAAGTTTTAACCACATCAGATTTTGAGGAAAATGGTTCGGGTGTGCCTGGTTCCGCTTGCTTCGTACAGACACATAGAAAAGCATATATACAACGCAAGGTGCGTGTGAATATAAAGGATTTTTCCATCACAATCCCTCATATATTGTAACAGTTAAATGCGAATATAGTGGTGTGTAAATAAATATGGCCATATAGAAATTCTGATCAATGCAAATGATCCTCAGGTGTAGAGTCATTATACTTTTTCACCAAACACCCTGTAGATTCTAATCATAATCCTTAAAATTCAATAGATTTCTCATTAATAAAGACTAAGCTTCAAGTTAAGGCCATTTTTGTATAAAACAAAGAAGTGGGACTAAATCTTTGATTTTTATTTACCTTATTGAAGCAAAAAAAGTTATCACTTTTTCTGACAAACCTTAGCTTATTGTCCAAATAACAACCTTAAATTCATAGCCAATGCAAATCTTAACCAGGGAATAATTGGTTAAAAATAATGACTGTTTCCTTAAACAACTCTTGATAAAAACAACACCAGCCCAACATTCACTGGCTGTCCAACCATGTGACCAGGTTTTAGTTTAGTCATCATAGTCATGCATGTTGCTCAGGTTATGGATGATTAAGCCGAAATACACGCCAATAATAATGGCGCAGATGACATAGCAGGCGATGCCCACAAACAGACTGATGTTGATCATCCGCTTAGCTTCCTTCGATTTTGTTACGGCTTCATCATAGTCTCTATACATCATGGCCGACTTTGACTGAAACAGTAGAACACACATTTGAACATGTGGGTCCTGATGGCCCTATGACGTCACCTGAGTGTCATAGACATTTAGAAAAAGTGGGAAAGAAATATCAGCAAAGTTTAAACAGACCAGAAAATCATAGAATATAGTTCTGAAACAACATTTTGTTTCAAATTTTTTACTACATAGCAAAACAGGGAAAATGAAAAAACAACTGAAGGTCACATTTTTTTACAGATCAAAATCTTTGACACTTACAGCATTGGCTTTCAGGATGGCCAGTATGCCAGTTGGGAAGAAGCAGCACAGTGTCACCATGATAGCCTGTCCCAGGTAGTCTGGTGGAGCAGGTCCCTGTGGGCTCATTGGCGAAGCTACCATCATTGTCTGAAACAATGAGATGCAACACTCATCAAATTTGGTCATAAGTCAACTTCTAGTGTGTATGGTTAGGTGTCTTTCATCACAACTGGCTGAAACATTAACATGCTACAATCATCATCATAATTATTAGACACATAAAATAGCCTTTTTATTACCAGATATGTTAGACCATGTAATCTTGGCAGGATCTCCCTATTGGTCAATAGGGATACTGGTCACCATCTGACACAACATTGAAACAAGAGATAGTATCCACATCAGTGAAGATCCCTTATCTTGGCAGCCATCTTTGATGGTAACTTCAAGGGATTTTCAGATGAATTGTATAGAAGAGTAAATTTTATTTTCTTGTAATTGCTTCATTAGTTGTCCAAAAATTAAAAGCTATGTACACCATTGGAAAGCTCTTGAAATTCAATACAATATTTTTAAAATAGATAAATGCACAAAGAATTAATACACAGAAATAAATAAAATTATTGGCTCATCCTTAAAAAATTACTTTTTGGTTGTATTTTTTATTTATCAAAATACAGTTTTGATATTGAAAATACTTCATAAAAGCTGTTAAATTTGATATAAAATTCAATTAAATAGACTGAAAAATGAAAACAAAGCAGCAAGTTTAATACAGCACATATTTCCAGATTTCGACCTGCATTAGCTTCTGCCTACAAAGATGGCTGTCTTAAACTGCCTTATCAGTGCCTTTGACATCAGATGGAAACTCTATACACAACTTCTTAGATCAAGAGTATTACTGCCCAGTGTTACATATTTTACCCTGGAACATTATGACTCTTACAGCAATACTGGATAAAGTGGGTTCTCAATCATACACCATCTACACTGATGGCAGTTCAAATGAACTCCTTTTTAATTTCAGCTCCACTTACACACAGGCCCTGTGTTTCATCACCAGGAATGCCCAAACCTGTAAAACTTCTTTTCTTTTCCAATGTCCATTACTGTTTTTTAAGACAATGGTAAGCATTCAAATTAGTAACCACTTGATGATATCTGACATGATCAAAATTATTTTATCACATGTGAGCTAATTATAATATTATAATTAGGAAGTTGTGTATTACATAACTAACATTTGGATTAACAATGTTTTCTTGTGCAAAGACTTATAATTATTTACCACTTTCAGTTCCAAACCTTATTAATATTTATGACAGTAAACTTCAAATGAGCCTAGTCTTTTCCCAGTAATTGGAGAGCAAACAAAGATGGAAGTAGCTATGTTAATTGACGCTAGTAGTGTAGAGTACAGATCATTTATGGAATACTCTGGTATTTATTTTTATATTTACAGTCTATATTGAAAGAATTTGCAGCAAAAATGGTTATCTCTTACCTCAGCAATTTTAATTACCTTGTATTTGAAACTAGCGAAGAATTAGCATGCAATTTTTCATACACCAATCAATAGTACTGTACGAGTTTCCATTGTATATTACCTTTATAGTTTCACTCACTGTCAACTTAAGCCATGCAATAAAAAAACTGTCAAAAAGTGTTACGGCTAAGAAAGTAATTAAATCAAATTGAAGGCTCACTAACAGGTGTGGCAGAATATTAAACAATCTGCTAACTACATCACCATGTCTCAGAAGTGCATGAAAGGATTTTGTAGTATGAAGCAAAATGAAATGTACATGTGGCATGCTCTGATTTAGCATGACCTCTTCGAAGTGGCTGAGTAGAGAAGCAGTCTTGTCTGAATCTAGTTCTTGGACTCAATATTTGAGTCAAATTGAGACATGTGTCTTTCTTAACACCTTCTACTCTAAAATAAAATAAACAACATGTGAAAAGCCATGTATGCACATTGCAAGCACAGAACTTTGGGGAAGATGATGAGAAAATTGGTCATGATCAAAAGTGAGTACTGCTAGCTGCCAAAAATGTGTCATAATGACTTGCTATATGGTGAAAATCGAAGGAAAGTAACTGTACGATAGAATTGTCATTCAGCTCACTCAGTTTATTTGTCTCTAGGATTTGTGATTACCGCTTATAATGTAAAAAAAAAGATTGGTGCTGGTGTATTGAGAATAGTGTGTATAAACAGATGCTTCCCCATTGTGTTTTGAATGGCTCCTAGCTTCTTTTGAAATTAATATGGTATATGTAAATTAAAATAATTAAATAAAGCATTTAACCTAAGATTTGCCTGCTTAGCATGAATTGATCAGGTTTAGGTAAATAGTGTATAGTCCTGATCAGTCAGCTTAAATTGGGAGGTGTCAAATTATGATCTGCAATATTTGATGCAGCAGTAAGGTATACATCTTGTTACCTCTGCATGTTGTGGTTAGCATATAACTATGTTGTTTGTATAGCTTATTTACAAATGAAGCATGAATAAAACAACTTATGTCATGTGCCTACAGGATGAGGCCGATTGTCAGGGGCTCCTGGTGGTGGCGGTGGGGAGATCACATATCCCTGTCCTGGTTTGTAGCCTGGGGGTGGCTGTGCATATCCCTGCTGTGGCTGCCCATAACCCTGCTGTAGGGGTGCATACCCCGGTTGTTGAGGTGGATAGTTGTACTGCTTGTTATATCCAGAATCATTCTGGTTCATTGGGACTTTCTCTGGAATGGAGAAAGAATGATTTGTTGGCTTTTTATAACACCAATAATCTTTCAGACATCTAAAAACAGTGTCCGTTTATTAAATTGAGCATGGGCAAGGAACTATACTACATATAATACCATTTGTTAGCTTTGTTCAGGCTGGAATCACCATTCAGACCATTTACCCATAAACATACCCCACCCTAATGATCTTTCTAGCAAGTGAAGATTTTGTTTCATAAATTTGATATTTACATCACAGCAACCAATTATGACCATTATAGCGATGTCCAGCTATTTGCTGGTGGAAGACCCCAGACATATGTCTGGGTAGAACAACCGATGCACCGCAGGTCAGCTGGAAGACCTTCCCATATTAAGTTCATTTCCCTGAATGGGACTCAAATCCACTTATTGGGAAGGCTAAGCAGTCAGAAGAGTTACAACTTGGCGACTCTACCACTACGCCACAGGCGCCCCAGAAAAGAAGTAAGATTAACTTTTACATAATAGCAAACAAGAGGCCTCCAATATCTTGTGTTTTTAGAGCACTAAAAGCTAGAAGTTAACGCTGTAGCATTTTGCAAAGGAATTACTTAAAAAAAAATTGGATAACAATAACAGTTGGTTTCCAGACGTTTTGTACCTGATCCTGTTTGTACCAGTCGTTCCATACCTACAGCTTTAAATGTTCCGTACCCAAACTTTTTTGTACTACTATTACTGCTACTCTCATACAATTTTTAATTAAGCATTGTACCTCTTTTAAGTGGGCAAATCTTGTTGATTGTTGTGCTCAAGTTTATCCTGTTGTCAGTTACATTTGAGCATTCTTGAGCATACTATTACTACTACTCCAATATATATTTTACTTTACTACTATTACTGCTACTCTTAATATATAGTTTACTTTACTTCTATTACTGCTACTAAAAGTAACAGGTTTATTTAGCTTATTTAATCAGGGTTTTCCCTTCAAATTGTTTTTAGGGGGTCACAGTGTCCCCCTAGGTTTATGATTTGGGGGTCATTGGTAAATTTTGGGGGTCACATCATATAATCACTTTACTAATAGTCTTGCACCTTAAAATCAGAACTAAATTGTTCATTTATGTTTTATACTATTCAAACAAAACAAAAACCACAGGGTCTACTAGTTTTAGTGTTTTTTTTGCGAACTCGGACCGGGCAGAGGTTCATTTTCAGGCTGAGTTGATGATTTACTTTGTTTTGTTTGAAAAAACGTCGTCAGCTTGGACTGAGACATTTTGACAGAATGGTTTACATTTTTAGAATTGTTTATGGTTCACTTTAGGACTTTTGTTGCAAAAACAAAAACCAGTCAAAATTTAGGTATTCGTACTCATATTGGTTCAACCTACATGTCTTTCCTTCATTACGTTAAATTTGACCTTGTAGTGTTTTTTATATATTGCCTTAGACCGTTTGGTTTCTAAAGCCAAACATATATTTGCTTAAAATTAATATGCAATGTATGACTTAACTATGCTCTAAAAGATTAATGCAGATAAAACTCATCCAAACCTTTTAAATGTAGCGTATTCACTGGCCGGTTTTAGCCACGTTCTAAACTTAACGATCATTACTATTGCGACGCTTTAAAGAAATGCTGAACGTGAAACAGCATCTAACTACACAGAATTGCTGGTTCCCAGTCATCTAAACGCAGTACATGTATCGTTTGGGTGGACCGGATAGCAGTATTAAGACAACAAATAATGGACGCTTATTTACAAAATACTTTGTCTAACTGAAGCAAATTGATACTTAAATGCTTTTTACAACAGTTTGACGAGCTGACAAAGATCAATGTCATTGGAGACAATAAATTATGGCTGCGGATTAATTCATTTTGTGCGTCCAGTGTGTCGCAATGTAAGTTCATTTTGCGGGTCATCTGTCGAAAATATGCGCAAAAACGCACAAATTTGTGCGTCAGGAAAAACCCTGTTTAATGTGTTTTGCATAGAGATATCTCCTGGGTACGTCAAAGTTGTAGGTACGGATTGACTGGTATGAATGGAATTCAGTACGGAACATCCGGTAACCTTACAGTTCCCATTGGTATTATGAGCACTTAATAAGCTTTGAATAATTAAAACTAGCCACGTGTTTTACTTGATTGGTGAAACTGAAAGGCAATACAGAGCAAAAGGCTTTGTTTTATTGTTTTAACTGATTGTTGTTTCTGTTTTCCACGAAAAACAAAATGATTTCAAAATCAAATAGCGTGAATGAGCCAGAAAAAACAATCGAAAATGACATTCCATCAAACGTCGAATGTAGGTCACCCCAGGATAATCCGCTTTTTAACTGTGTTTACATTTTAACTGGAAAACTAGTTTGACTAGACCACAAAGCGTAGAGGAAAAATATAAGTTATATGGAAACAAAACTGAATGGTAAAATTAAAAAAAATAACACATTATAAGACGATCTTACCAGACATCTTTCTTCTGGTGTAGGATTTTGTTCTTTGCAAAATGTGGGATAGGTGTTTTATTTACTTCCGGTTTTAGCGGTGTTCGCCGTCTGAAAAGCTTTATCGTAACTTTCCAACACATGGGTCGGAAAATTTCGGCGGCTTCCCCGTGTCTTGCGTATATCAATGATGCATTTGCAGAAGTTACCGCACAATTATTAAAAACACCATCACAAACAATTTTGAAATATGGTGATAAGTGTGTCGGTCTTGAATATTTATGTTGTAATTTAATAGATCTAATTTAGGACAGCCATATTTATATACCAGTTGACTTAGGAATTCGACTGAAAATAGCAGACCAACCTCAAGATCCATTCCAAAAAGGTCATGCAAAAAATGGGCGTATATTTAATTTAAATGTGAAGTGTGCGAAAGAATCATATTTTGAGACCTCTTTCTTGTTCCACCACATACAGTAACATTTTTTAAATTAAAAAAAAAAAAGATGAAGCACTCCATAGAAAATATCTTATTCAAGTGCTGAATTCGTATCATATTTATTACTCATGGGTTCCGTCGTTCTCCCCGGGATTTCAAGTTTTTTCTTCTGGGATGCCGGAGATGCGTACTGACATGTATCTGGACTGGACCAAATCATACAAGTTGTCCATTTTAAAATTAATTTTGTGTAATAAAGATCTAGTTTATTTTAAGTATCGTCCGGGAATTTTATGGGCACCCCACTCAAATCCACAACTCATTTAAGTTTAGTTATAACAAATGTATTGTTGTTTTAACTTGTTTTGTTCACGAAAAGCGTTGAACCTATAGATATACGTCTAATAAATATCAAGTCTGAAAATGAAGAGGTTTCGTTGCTTTATTGTTGTTGGGCGGAAGTCTACATTTAGTTCTTGTACAGCCATCTTCAAATATAATACAGTAGGCATTTGACATGAAAATCTGACAGAAGGGTCTGCGTCACAAGTTCCAAACTTAGTTTTGGCACACCCCATCTTCCTAAGGCTGTTTAAAAATAGGTCAATATATCTATGTGTAATCCATTCGCTCCGAAACTCTGAATTGTATCTTTCTTTTTATATAAATATCGAAAAGAAAACAAGATTTCGGTGAGATAGGAAACACCCAAAGCTGCATACAACAAATAAATTAAAAAAAGCTTATTTTATTTAATGGTGGAAGGAAAGCTCGTAGTATGCGTTATGGCGCGAAGGCAATTGACTCTAAGTAAGATGGCGCCAAAACGAAATAGATACAAATTTGTGACGTCATCACGTTCAAAACACGACATTTCTATAAACTGAATGTGCAAAGCACGTCCGACATAAAATGTATGGATGAGTTGAATCATGTTTCTTGCCTAAAATGGAGCGGTTGACGTTAAATAGGCGCCCTAAACTGGGCGAACGGACAGAATGTCTGCCTGCCGGAGATGGATTGCCAATATGGACAACTATTCCATTGGATGCAAAACTTCCGATGATGCAGAACCCAAAAGGCTCGGTTGTTCTATTTACAACAAAACTAGGAGATCCGGTATGTGAGAATTATTAACAATTATTAAGCATACACTTGCATAATGCCAACGAAAGCGTTCAGCCCATCGCCATGGCAAATACGTTGAACAAAGATAGCAAACAAAATGCGAGACCATCTCAATCGGCCAAATATATAGATTCGATTAAATGCATTGTCCATCTAAATGCATAAAAAACGATATCATTAGTCATAATTAGATCATAATTTTTCGAAAATACAAGGGCCTATAGATATGGCGCTGAGTTTGTTTGAACCAGCGCGGATACATCCTGGTGTGATAATATTTTTTGTTAAAACACTTACACTCAAATTTTCGGCAAATTGCCTTTTTCAAGAGTTAAACACTAACAATTGCTATTTTTATAAATTTGCAATTCAGCATCCACGTAAACGGTTTCAAATATGTAAAGAGATTAGTTGTTCGTTTAAATCTTGAAAATGGTAATTTGCCAAAAATTTTGAGTGAGAGCGTTTTTAGAAAAAAAAATCTACAGTTCCCTAAGGAACAATTTACAACATTGTATCCTGGCATGGTCTACATTTCTCAATTAACAAAATCTAATTTATTAAGCCATTATAATTAATGCTAAACATGATAGAGAAAATTAATTATGTAGACCTTTAGTGATCTTGATGTCTCCCAGTTTTTGTCAGACTCATAGCAATCATGCACAAACCATTTCAGAAACACCGCTGCAAACAAGAATATGACTTTGACCTGCGCGACCCCAATGGCCAGTATATATGCAATGAATATCAGCCTCTTCATGACCCTCACCTGAAGGCCCATTTTAACTCCGTCATGATGAGACGGCATCTAATAAGAAAAGGCTTCATCTCCAATGATGGAAAAATTCTCTGCTCCCTGAAAGAATTCAACCAGTACCGCCAATATCTGAGACACATATTCTTTCTAGAAATAGCACGAGAACGCAAGGATCAGGTAAAATTATTACCAATTTATATCGTTACCATACATGGTCGAGAGAAGCCTCAATTAGTACTACAAATATGGAGAATTTGTTAAGTTCAAAGTCTATATGAAATGAAAGAGTTCCATTTTATTAATAAAACCGGGTCATCTTCATCAATATCATCATCACCACTACCACCACCATCACCGTTATCACCATCATAGTCATCCCCACCACCATTATCATCATCATCGCCATCATTGTCAATGATCATCACAACCATTTCCATCATAATCATTATGGTAGTGTTAATATTGATAAGGATAGTAGGTTTTTTTGAGGCTGTTGCTGATGATGATGATGAAAAATATGGTGGTGGTGATGGTGTTTGTTTCATGATGATAGTGATGGGTTCGAATCAAGGGGATGATGATGATGATTATGAAGATGATGATGATAATCACAAGACTGATGGAAAGTTTTGATTACTTAATAAAACAACATTACATAACTGAAGACTACAGAGTATTAAAGCAACTTGTGCACAGTTAAGCATTTGTACTTGATACGTTGAACCACAGGCTTCATATGTATTTAAATAATTTTGAATTAAACAGGGCACTGTTTATGACAAATGTATTTACGTGTCATATATTTAAACTTTAAAATAAAAATTAGACCAACTGTGAATAAACCACGTTAAACTCTAGTATCCACACTTTAAAATCTATTGTCACAATTTCTGAAACCTTATCAGTTGGAGGAGCAGCATCAGCAGAAGTCTCGTGAGAGGCACAATGAGATGGAGCGTAAACCTTCCCAGGGCACAGTGGTTCGAAGTAGGCTACAGCAGCAACGAGAGGCCCAGCTTGCCAAGTAAGTCTTTTGTTATTCTTCCTGAATGAAAATTGGGGGGAGCATATAGTCACTGCCTTGTCAGTCCATCTGTCCGTCCGTCCGTCCATCCCGCATGCGTGTCAGGCCCATAACTGTTATTTGAAGTCACATTTTAAAATTATTTCACAGAAATGATCATGATATCAAGACAAATTGTTGTGCACGAAATTTGGGTCGCTACCTTAAACGTCACAGTGTGACCTTGAAGCAAAATCATGTCCAGCCAATACATTTTTAGTCTATCAGTCTACCTTATTAAATACAATACACAATGAATTCTATTTCTTGAATTCTTTGCCATTGTTAGTATGACCAGTTCCATTGTTCCCCAATTAACTCAGTGGTTGAAATAGCCATCCCCTTCAACCTTTACAAGGTAAAGGTACAGGTTTGATTATATCTGATTTTGTGTGATTTTATAGCACCACTCCATTTACAAAATTCACCTTCATAGTTATACATCAAACCGCTTTTTTCACAAAATTCCCATTCAGGGAGCATCACCCGTCTTTGACGATCTCTTGTTTAATTTTATTTTTGACAATTTTGTATGATTTGTTTGTTGGTATATACAGTCAAACCTTGTTTACATGATGTAGACCATAATATTACTTTCGTCATATACAGTCCAACCTTGTTTACATGATGTAGACCATAATATTACTTTGATGCACTGTTGGTCTGAGTAAGGAAATGTTCTGGTTTAAAAGTCAGAATTTGATAAATGCATCTTTAAAATTCATATGGATGATACAATGATACAAAAAATAGCACAGGTTTCTACTAAATGTGGCACATGTATTGTGATTTTAAGCTATCTCTCCGTATTTTACACACTTAAAGTTAATGTTTTGTTTAATCTATCAGGGTAGAATTGTAGAGTTGGTACAAACATGTTAAACTATAAGATTAATTTACTATTTAGACTTACAAACCACAGTCAAGATACTCCAGAAAGATAAACAAATAATGACACTTATCATGACTCATATACTATGAAAATGAAATTCAGTCCAATTACTATTGTATGATCAGGAGATACACCTTAAGCAATCTTCAAAGTTAACATCTAATAATTACTTTCCATTCGTGCATTGACATTTGGAGATTCACTGACCCAAAACATGTACATTTTACATGCCGAAAGTTTGGTTTCAAAAACAACAGCAAAAAATAATTTAAGGTTTATGTTTGTTGCTGTACTGTAATTGGAGGCACCATCTGTGCAAAATCCAACCAATTTCTTTCTGAACTCAATTTATAGATCCAGAAAAAAAATCTTGCAGCTCGGATAACAAACTTAATAAAATTCTCATGTCTTAGTCGCCACCGACGATCGGACATATGTTAATTTTGATGACTGCTTTAGGCTTTATTTATATTGGGTACTCTTTATTTTTAACTAATTACTTATATTTTAACTAATTACTTATAAGTAGAAATTAAAGAAGACAAAGATCTACAATCTGTTTGTTCCTAAAATTTACAGACTTAAGAAAGACATTGATATCAAGACAGCGCGGTTGGATCAGAGGTTAAAAGCGATTCGTGCGGAGATGGCTCAGCGTGAACAGAAACAGCGAGAGGAGGCTGAGCGTAGACAGATGGCTGTCTACAAAAACCAGCAAGAGGTACGTAGGTCTTCCTGATTAATAAGAAAGCATTTGAACACACCACTGTGCATTATAGTGCGATATATCATGTAAAAGTGTAATCTGTTTCTACACTGACAAGCTTCATTGACTTTAAAAATATAAAACATTAAAAGGGTTACAAGTTCTGGTATATCAGTTTAGTTTAGTACACTTTGATTTCCTTTGCCTTGTATCCAATAAGTCATCAACCAATAGATGATGTCATTTGTTCTTATAATTATTTTGAATGAAATATGTTAGTTAAGTAACTATCAAATAACTTTAATGAAGAAACTGTAAATAAATATTTATTCTCAATGTCTTGGCATGAAATTAATTTGACTGAAGTTGTATATGACCTCTGCTGCAAAACTGGAGCACAGGTAATCATTTGACCTAAAATGTGGGAAATATTATATTTTTGCCATTAAATTCAATATAGATGGCAAAAACAACCTTTATGGGACTTTTAAATACTCCTGTATTGAACTAGTAACTTGGCAATGAAATACGTACAACACGGTGCAGGTCCAGCCGTAATAGTGATGGAGGTCGAGAAGCTGCCCCCCAAACCGCAGTTCAGCCATGCATTCATAAAGAACCGGAAAATGTGACTGACCAACTAATGTATTTCCAAAGATGACATTGACAGAAATTATACGAGGAGGAGTTTCTTCCCATATACCATAAGGTTGAATAATTATACAGGGCAGCATATTTGTATTGTTTTGTATCCTCATTCTCAGACTGAGCAGCGTAACCTGGTGTTAATGAAACGCTGGAAACAGAGGGAGAGGATGAGATTGCGGCTGTTGCAGGAACGAGAGGATCAGAGCCGTCTTCAGGCAGAAATAAAGGTAAAGTTTGTTTCTCAGTCTGGCAAGGGTGTTTCAAGGACTGGCTCATATTTCTGTGAGCCTCAATTTTTCTACTGAGCCCATAATCATACAGTAATAGAAAAATATGAAAAGGTTCTATGAGAAGTACCACATATTATAAAATTTGAACTACAACTAAACGAAGGAAAACGTTAATGTAATAGAGACAAAGCCACTGAAACACATAACACACATAGAGAAAAACATCAATTACAGCCTTGGAATGGATAGTTAGCAAAAAGTGCTTAAACCTGATGTACAGAGTGCTCCCAACTATCTCTTCTTGAACAGAGAGAGTTAGCCTACCACTGTATCATCTAATGTCTAATGTTAATGAAATGCTGGAAACAGAGGGAGACAAACTCATGTACAGTTCCTAAAGAGGTATCAGTTTGAAATCATAGACAAAAAGTGTAAATAGAAAGTACCTTATCATAGTTAGATAATTAACAGTCATCAGGAGTAAATCATACATGTGAACTTTTTTTGAGGCCAAAGTGGGAGATTTTCACTTGCAAAGTGAGAAATTGGTTATTTTCACAATAGACAAAAAAGGGAAATATCTGTTTACAGATAGGGAGGTTTCTGACAATGTGTAGGGCACCCCTCATTTTCAAACAAATTTGAACCTTAAAAGTGGGAGTCTCCCTCCAAAAGTGAGAGTGTCAACATAATGATTGAATTGCTCTTATAAATTTTATTGTTAAATCCTTCAGTTTTCTTCATTGTGTCAAATTCATGCAGGCACATCTTCAAGAAAAACACTTAATAAAAATCAAGCTCCTACTTTATTTGCATTAAAATCTTAAGCACTGACATTATTTACATAGAAATATTAATTAAATAAATCTTAATATTACATCATTTTTTGTGTGTGCTGTTGTACTGCACAACAATGTTTTCTTCTTTTTTTTTATTAATATTTCTGCCAGTGCCTAGAGAAGTGGAATACCCGTAAGAAGGCTCAGCAGGAGAAATTACAAAGAGACGAGGTATTCTTGAGGCAGGAGGAGGAGGAGAGGATGAAAAACATTTCACGCAGGGAGAAGATCATAGCCAAACAACGACAACTCCTAGAAGGTAGAATAAATCCCAGATAAAGGAAAGACAAAAGGAAGGTCATTTCTCCACAAAACCATACAATATGACACTTTGCATGGGTACATTTATAAAATTTGTTTTATGTCTTGGATATAAGGTAACACTGGATCAGAAATGACTGGAGAAGTTAAGTCCATGTACTCTGGATATCAGGGTACCCTGTCCTACCTCCAGATCTTGCATGAGATGTAAAAGGTGGTATCCATTAGTTTGGACCAAAAATAAACAGCCAAATAGATTATTGTTTCCTGAACGGATCTTGCGAAATGCTATTTATAGATGCCCTACACCTGTTTGAAAAGTAATGACACAATCATCATTACAAAAATGTATTTCCTATCTGAGCCATGCTACACAGTGCTATTTTTAAACTAAAAAAACAATGATTTAGCTCATTCACATCATCCGCTCTGACATTGATGTCTATTTCAAGCATTCTTATTTAAAAAGAATGAATATTTAAAGTGTGATTTAACGAGTTTTACTGCCCTAAAATTGAGAAAGTGTTGAAAATTGTCTAAGCTTATACTAAAGTATGATCTTTCTGCAGAAACTATGCACAAATACCCCAGACAGAGGACAGATATTGATATATGTATATTTGACAGAGGCAAACTGTAGGATACCACCTTTAATAGTGAGGCAAGACTATTACCTGCGCATTGCTACAAGTAGTAATTACTTTAGACTGGACCAACCCTGGAATTGGATAGATGTGAAAGAGTTTGTCTCCCCCCCCCACCCCCACCCCCCAATCAATTGTATGCAAACAGGTTTTACCTTCCAGATCAACTTACTGCCTCTTATTTGGATTTATTTCTATAAACAGTTGGTGGGTCAAATCAAAACTTAAAGTTTGAGGTAGTCTTCCTGGTGACTTGCAATACTAACTGCCAAGATTAATATCCATGACTTTTAAATCTAAACAAATTTAACAAACAATGGGTCTTTCAGAGAAAATTGAAACTCTGAAGCAGAAAACAAGAGATGAAATGCAGCAGAAGAATGAAGCATATGCCAGGCGCTTTGAGAAACTCACCACTGCTGACTTCCGGTCTTGGAGGAAACGTAAAGGTACCACAATGCATCCTTAAGAATAAGAACATAGATGTATGAATCAAACAAAAGGCAGTCATTTTTTTAGTGTTTTTTTGTTGTTGTTGTTTTTTTTAAATCTGAATTATATTTTAAAACAGCATACAAGATGAAGATGATGATGATGATGACTTCATAAATCAACAATGTAAATAACCTATAATATGTGATACTTTTGGTAAAAATAAACATCATTTTCACATAATTTCATAGCATTCAATCTACGTTAAACAGTGACAATCTTATAGGAGTTGTTTGTGCAATCTTGATTTTGTTTCATTTGAATAAATATTTTCTAATTAAGATAATGATACATGATAGGTGAATTTTAATCATTGTGATTTGTTTATTTTATCTATCTTTATCATTTAGACAAAAAAGGCTCAACACACACCAGGAGGTTCAACAGTACTTGGAAGCTGGAAGATGTACTTAAAAGTTTTGAGTTTCCAGAAGTTAAAAGTATGTAACTTTTATTTAATTTATATTATATGATGTAAAATTAATTTATATATGATTTTTTTGCTGTTATTAGGCCATTACTGAAGGGGCATTTTAAAGCTTAGCTAAATATGAACATTTTTGGAAACTTTATCAATAAAAATGTAACTTGAAAATCTGACAAGATACAAAAATTTAAGTCATTAAAATGAAAGTAAATTAATAGTAACTTGACGAGAATAGCAATTGATATTTCCAGTTCATTCATAAGGCATCTTACTTACTTTCACTGTAAGAATTATTAATAATAATTTTCTTAGCATGCCATCACTGGATCACAGTTAAGGTAACACATTATGTCCTTAAAGTAAACATCTGATTGGAAGATGTCATAAGGATGTCAGATGCAACATACGAATCAAATGCACATCTTTCGTTTTTTATTTTTCAGAGGAACCAACCAAGAGTTCAGGAGATGAAATGCCTAGGATCGAAGAGAGCACCAGTGACTTTACAGTGGATGTAAGTTGATTTGTCACTATTGCATTCGTACATTACCCTTAAGGTGATATCCAACATTAAGAATCAGAAATAATGTTGAAGAAATGTGAACAACATATGGTTAATTTGAAAGGTCTTGTTAAAAGCTGCTTGCTGTGGTTTGTGTGGGAGATACCTTAAAACACAACACTCATGATTTCAGTAGGGATTATCTCTACATACACAGCATGGGTAGCTATTTTTTAAATCCAGCCACCAGGAGTTTGATTTGGCAGGGCCGCCAACACATGGATACAGTAACAATATAAGCCAGGTTTTTTCCTATAAGTAACAAATATCAATAAGGAAATATCTATTTAAAAAATTGTGTCGTTGAAAAAGAAGAGATTTGTCATATATAAAAATCTGTATTTTGCAGAAATCACTGAAGCATCTAAAACTAATTTTGACTTAGAAAAGTCAGACAGAGTATTTCATAACTCAGATTATGTTACCATTAATATTGGGATAAAAATCTAATTGAAGTATGACCATAACTGCCATAGTTATTCATTCCAAAATAGCCAAAGGAAATAGTTTACTAACGGGTACTGAAAAAATAAAGTAGCGGTATTAAATTAAATGTGAGACATCACCATTAATACTATAATCATATACAGTAGTACATGTAAAGTAAATGTCCATTGGAATAATAAAGAAAAGTGTGTCAAAGAAAACACTTTCATGTCACTTGAACTCTGTAATCTAGTGCACTTTCTTGTCACTTGAACTCTGTAATCTAGTGCACTTTCTTGTCACTTGAACTCTGTAATCTAGTGCACTTTCTTGTCACTTGAACTCTATAATCTAGTGTTATATCATCTTATGATGAAGAGGAACCACATGTTTAAGTAAAAAATAATATTCTGTTCTGTAATACTAGTAAAAGTGTGTCTTGTTACATGTCTATTTTAACATTGTTGGTATACAAACCTCATTGTGTGTTGGTGGCAGGGAGCCGGGGGAGGTGGTGGGGGGTGGCTATACAGGAATCAGGTTGTCCATCTGTCTGTCCATCTGGTTAAAGTTACAATTTTGTCCCAGGCTGTGCCTACAGTTTTGCATCACTTTTGATGAAACTTCACAATTTCTTGAGAACTATGAAAACCTGTGCTTTTGCTATATCTTTTACCATCAAATTAAAATGTCAGGAATGATTGCCCCTTGTAATTATACTTCAGACATTGATGTAAAAGTAATTTACAAACGAAGAGCCTGTGTGGGTATTCTGTACCCTGTGACTTAAAGTTCTAGTTTATTATTATACTAAAATTTTAAAATTATAATTTCATCAAAGTTGAAAAGCAATTTCATTTGAAAAGAGTTCCACATTGTAAGCTTTGCTTTTGAAAGTTTGATTTTTCTTAATCATTTAACGATAAATACGATTAGTTTTAGCTCAAAATGACCAGTTCACAACTTCAGTACATTAAAAAATGTCAGCATGGGATTGTGTACAGAATATATCCACTCCACACACTAATGAAGGAATTTTCTAAACTTTTTGCTGCAGGAAGAGGTGATGCTGCTGACAAGAGCTAAAGAGATTGTAAACGGGGTCATACAGAGAGTGAAAAGTGTAAGTTGCCTCATTGTAACGTTAATTTTATTAGGTTTAAAAAGTAGTTTCTTTATATTCTTAACAAAAATGAGAGATTTTGCCTGCAATGATATTGTGTACAATAAAGCTTCATATACAATTTACTCTTGTAAGGCATTTTACTTTGTAACAGCTTTGATTCTCTCCTATTAACAGCATGAACTAAAAAACTCATCTGGTTTATATAATCAATGTATCTGCTTAGTGGCTGTGTTGATTATGCCAATAAAATATTACATGCCCATCCAGTCCAGTGCTGTTGAGCTTACTATACATATAGGGTGCATTTCATGATAAATCTTAAGATCGATTGAAAAACGTTCTTAAAGATCAGTCCTACGATCACTCCTAAGTGCTTTTCAGCAAACTCGTAAGTGCGATTGGTAGCAAATCCATCAACAGCATTCTTTTAGATTTAAGAGCGATTTCGCTCTGAGACTGATTTCCGTTATATTAATGAAAGGCTTTTAAACAGGGAAGCCATTCTTAAAAGGAAAAACAATCTTAAGATTTATGATGAAACACAGCCTTAACCTATAAGTTTGTCCTGTTTATTGCAGGAGATCTTGCCAGTCAGCTTTGAGCATTATGAGGAATGTGAAGGTATTCATCTAAGTCTAAGCGTTTCTAATATATTTTACATTTATCACTTCATCAATTCTAAACAATACTGTCAAAAGTTCATATGCAAAGGTCATACATAGGTTGAAGCTTTATTGATGTTTCTGTTAAAATTTTAACATATTCTTGTAGCGTTTGTTTAGCATTTACATGTATTTATTTTTTATAGTTGTTAAAATTCTGAAAAATGTGTTATAAGCAAAAATATTTTACATAGTTTGACAGATAGTTTAAGCATTATAACACTTCATGGTAAATTTATAGCAGTAATCTAAAAGTAATCTTTATCAATCTTGTCTCCATCCAGCCTAATAAAATACATTTCAATATTTAAATTTTATATTGTTTCCATAGCAACCATGAGTCGATCAGTGCGGTTCAGTTCAGAAAAGCAGGAGATCCGAGTGGATTCAAGTAGTGAAAGTGTTGCTGAACAACTACCATATGGTGAAACTCTTCACTTTAGACCTGTTGAAGAACACATCTTGACTCCATGTGCATCTCAGTTGGAGATACAGAGACTAGAGGCAGAGGCTCTAATGGGATCACCTGTAACAGAGGCAACCTCCACTGCTTCATTTGTAGAAAAACTGCTTCTTCGATTGTTGGATGACTTGAATCGTGGCCGTTTGAGCCGGGATGATATAATGAAGCTGGCTGGCTACTCCATGGAAATCATTCAGTCAGCAGAAGCAGAGATAATGAAAGATTCTTTGATTGCCGAAGCTTCAGAGGAAAGTGATGGTGAAGGTCCGTACCTGGCTGCCAGCTCGTCGTCTATTCTTGCCAAGAAGCTTGTGGATTTTACACTGAGCAAAATTCTTGATGAAGTCCAGAGTGGGCACGTTCACCATGATGATCTTGCCTCACTGACTGTCTCGCTTCTTGATTCAGCTGCTGCAAGAGATGCCTCTCCAAGTATTTCAGTCAGTGAGGCAGAACTGGATGCCTACATTGATGACACACTGAGGGCTGCAACATCATCAGCCCTTGACCCAAGGGATGATTCTCCAGTCTGTGATGCCCTGTTGGATGAATTCATGATTAACACACTTAAAAAGCTTATTCAGGATCTGGAAGAGGAAGCACTCACCAAGAACCAGGTAGAAACACTTGCCATGTCTGTCCATGAGGAAACAAGAAGACACATGCAAACTGAAACAGAAGCAAGCCTAGAGTCTTCTAAGGACATACAAAATGTGTTGATTGACATTCTAGCACAAATTCAGACCGGTAGCATTGACATGCAGACCTTGTATCAGATTGTGTTCTCTATTGTCTACTCATACAACATGATCATTGCTCCACCAACATCTTTTTTTGAGAACAAGGTAACGGAGTTGATGCGAGAACTATTTGACACAGTTGAGCAGAGAGCCAGAGAAGAACATGTGGACAGTGTTAATGTGAACATATTGCACGAAGCCAGAAGCAGATTGTCTCACCATACCCTGTCAGTGGAAACAATTGAGAAAATAAGCTCCTGTATCATAAGTGTTGTAAGCCAACCAGAGATAAGTTGTCGCACATCAACATCAGAAATCGCTAGATCCATTGTTGAGGAGGCTCTCCATAAGGCTCAGACATCTCTCAAGGCTGATAGGCTGGATAAAACAATGGCACAAAGTATTCAGAATGTTGCAGAATCAGTCATTACAAACTTGGATGACAGTTCAAGAATGGATGTTTCAGACTCCCCGAGCCTGGGAGAAGTGTTTGTACAGTTCTTGGAATGTCTACAGGCAATGGTCAAAGACACTGGGGACATCGGCGGGTTCTCTGATACTGAGCTTAATGAGCTAATCACACAAATCACCTGCCGAACTCTGCCCATTGACCTGGTAGAAGAGATGGCCACCTCTGTTGTGAGGATTCTCAAGTCTCCAGTGAAGTCGGAATCTTCCCTGACAGCTTCAGTTGTGGTGAAGAATGTCCTTCAAAAGGTGCAGCAAGATCTGGTCAATGGAGCTGTGGAGGACAGTATTATCAGTGAGATGGTAGAGACTCTTAAGACCTGCTTTAGGGCAGCACAATTGAATGACAGCAAGTCTCCTTCTCTGTTATACTCTTTGTCATCTTTCCTTCGTTCGCTCCTCAATCATGTGACCTACAAGGTGGAATGTGGTGAGTTTGATGAGTCTGACATTGCTGAATTGTCTAAAGCTTTGAAAGAAAATGTTGACAAAAGTTCTACATTTGTACGACAGGTGAGCAAAGAAGAATGTCTTGCAAGGGGGAAGTCAGCTGAGGCTAAAGACAAAACCACTAGCACACATGATGGTGAATTCATTGAACATTCTTTAAAGGACACAGCAGAAGAAATAACTTATCTTAAAGATGCAAAAAGTATCTTGGAGCATCTCAATGTTCTGCTCTGTGAGATAGAATCTGAAGCTCTGGATGATGCCACTGCAAAAGACCTTGCCAAGAAATTGATTGATTGTGGGAACCGACTGCTGACTAGCATGGCAGACCACACAGCTGTTATCAAAACACCAGGAACTGATAGCTTAGCAGGAGATGTAGTAGAGGAGGTAATCAGAACACTGCAGCTTGAGATAGATAAAGGTATGTTGTCTAATGACTCATTGAAGGAAGTCACTAAAGTTCTTATGTCAACAAAGTCAGATTCTGACATTGCTAGTGAGCTGGTAGGCTACACTTTAAAAGGAATCCACAGAGATGTACAACGGGGCTATGATCTCAGGCAAATTCCCTCCATCCCTACTCTATCCCAGTCTCCATCAGCATCTACAATTGCCTCCCATATTGTTGGACAGACTCTGGAAATGATAAACAAAGAAATACAGGCAAAGGGCATCAACAAAGATATGCTTAGCTCTATAGCTTCATCAGTCATCTCATTAATATCAGATGACAGTGATCTTCATGGAGATTTTGGAAAGGTTAGAAAGACTGTTAAGAAAGTAATTGAGTGTTTAAAGGATGATAGGATCAGTCAGCGAGAAGCTGAGAAGATATTTCAGATAATCCTGGACAAATACAAGATGTATGTAATTGGATCAGGTCATGATGTCACAGCTTCCATGTCACAGGAGCATCTTGCTACTGAAGACAGTGACCTGGTGGATACATTGATTAAGGAGACACTAAAGAACATTGAAAGAAGTGTTGCCAAGGGAAGGATGGCTGGGAAACAGTTCTCAATTCCATCACTACCACACTCTGATGACAGTTCTGTCATAGCAGAGAGGTTGATAGAGGCATGTTTTGATGGCATGAAACATGACGTTGCTCTCGAATCAACCATGCCTACCTGGCCAACTCCGGACATTGTGGACTTCATTCTTGAGATTCTGACAAAGATGAAGGAGGAACTTCTGGCTGGCAATGTAACTGACCTCTCCATGGCACATTTCTTCCAGGCCATCTCACAGGAACCATCCAATCTAAAAGAGTTGGAGTCAAAGGCCACAGAGAATCTCATGAAAGTAATCATGCATGTGCAACAGCATAGGGCGAACTCTGTTTATGTACATCGGATACTTGAGACCTATCTGTCAGCTGATCACACACAAGACTGTCTCTACAGTGACCCTATCAAGGCAATCGAGTCAATCCTGGTGTCTGTCAGTTCTGACATTCTGACTAAGTTTGTGAAGGCTACCATACAGAATATCCTAATGGAGATTAGGGATGGTAGCCCATCAGTTGTCCAGAAACCAACATCTGTGTATGTCTTGCGATCTGCTACTTCAGTTATTGCAGAGAACGTTATCAAGGAAGTGATATCCAGGATTAAAGCTGACATGGCAGCCTCTGTTCATCACCTACATGGAAATGTTAGTACGCAGGAGCTTGAGAGAGCTGCAAGTCGACTCCTGAGTGAGTCTCCTAAAGATGATAGAGCAGAGGAACAAGAGAGACCACACACTCAGTCAAAGCTCAGTTTGTCTTCAATTATGTCAAAGGAAGTAGAAGACTTAGTTCTGGAAACACTTCATAACATTGTGTCTAATCTCCGTCTTGAACAATCAATGCAAGCACACAAAGACCACAGTGGACCAGCTAAAGACGATGAGTCAGACATGTCACAAGAAATCCAGGACTTTGTCTTGCAGATGCTGCAAAACATTGTCACAGAGCAGCAGGATCGACGTTCCCATGCTGATTTAGAGCCTGTAAAACATGCCAAACTTCACTTCGCTTCATCGGCCGAATTGCTATCTGCAGAGTCCAGGGAAGCCACCAACTATGTCAATGAAGTCCTTCAAACTGTGATTCGTGACATGAAGTTAGAGCTGGCAAACAAGACAGTTACTGATAATTCCAATGAAGCAGACCTGACAGATGACTTTAACCTAGAAGCAATTATCATGGGCAATCTACAAAATGCTATCTCTGGTTGCACTCTGCCACTTTGTGAGTATAGTCTTGAAAACACACAGAAAGATGAAGTTAAAAGGATTCTCATCAGCAGTATCACCGGTACCATCTCAAACATTCAGCAAGGAAAGTTTGACCAAGATAATCTTCTGTCATTATATAATGCTCTTGTAAGATTCATTGACAAGGAGGACACTGCAAGCCAAACTGTGGAAAAAGTATCAGAAGATGATGTTATTGACCTGATGGAAAATGTGCTTATTATAGTTGAAACAATGGGAATGGATAATGAAACACTTAACAAAATTGCAGCTCATCTTGCAACACTTGGAATGGAGTCTGACAGGAAGACACCAAGCACCCATGACAGCATTACATCAGTGTCCTCATCACAGATAAGTGATCTGGTCAGAGATGTTCTGGTTAAAGTCTCCAGGCAATTGGCAGAGGAGAAACAAGAGCAAGAAAGTGTGAAGAGTTCTGTAAAGAACAAGAACTTCAATCGACGACTGTCATCTTCATCCCTTGCTACTACTTCTTCTGATACCTCTGCACTTGATGCCAAAGATGGGTCACTGTTGGAAAGACCAGCAACAATTGGAAAGAAAAAGCCTCAGTCAGGCAAGTCTCCAGACAAATGTACCACAAAATCTGAAGGTAAATTTAACAAGTCAAAGTCTCCACGAGGTAAGAAGTCCCACAGATCAATAGAGTCCAGATCATCAGCAGACAAATGCACCACAAAATCAGAAGAGAAGTTTTGTAAGCAATTGTCCACTCAAGACAAAAAATTGTCCGGGATAACAGAGACAGGATCATCTCCGGTCAAACATACCACAAAATCTGAAGAGAAGTTTTACAAGCCAAAGTCCTCTCAACACAAAACGTTGTCCGGGTTGACAGAGTCCGAATCATCTCCAGACAAACATACCACTAAATCTGAAGAGAAGTTTTCCAAGTCAAAATCTAAACAAGGTAAGACATCATTCAGGTTAACAAAGTCAGGATTAGACCCTCAAGGGAAGAAGTCAAACAGGTCAACAGAGCAGCAGCCAGTAAAAAACTCTACAAGCAAATCTCCATGTTCGCAAACCAGTAGAGTGAAACAGAAAGATACCAATGAGAAAACTACTGAAGGATCACAGTTTGGGCAGCCTTCTTTTATGGTAAACTCTGATAACAATAGACGAAAGAAACCTGTCAATTCTCCAGCCACAATCAAGAAAACTAGTACCCCAAAGAGTGCTATCATTGTTAAAAGTAGCAATTCTGAAAGACAAGCATTGCAGCCACACACAGATCAAGATGAGACAAAGAGTTCCCCAATCCATGTTAGATGTTCTTCGTCAATTCCAAAAGCTTCGACAATACAGAAATCTTCGACTTCAACTCAAAAGCAAAGGCAAATATCTGGGAAGGAAGAGGACAGAAGCAAGACACCAATGTCATCTGGAGTGTCCCCCAAACCTCCAGAAGTAGCCCCAAACTACACAGAGAGTCCTCTCGAGTTGAAGTCTCTTTGTGGTGTCCACAAAACAAAGATCCACCTGAGAGGTGTGGTTTCAACTCCTGAGAACAATGATTACTCAAGAGAGACAACAGAATCCAGTGGATCAGACCCTCTCTTCTGATGGGTGTGTATTTATTACTGTCTTAGCTAACTGGGATTTAGATTCATCTCATCGAAACATCTCCAAATTCAAATTATGACTTGAATATATCATTTAGTAAGTTAAGATACTTTGATAGCAGTAAGCCTAAAATTAAGTGTTGTTTTTGGTCAAATTTGAAGTACATTGACTTTGATGGCCATGGCTTAGCCTTAGTTGCTACTATAGCCAATTTAATTGCCATTTGGCTTGACATTGATCAAAGGACAAAAGATTGGTGTATTAACTTTTGAGAGATGTGGCCAGTTAAAAGACATTGTTTCTTCTTTACCTTATCTTCCATGGTTTAATATTTGACATTTAAACTATTTCATGCTTTTATTTTCAGGAAATGTTTAACATTGGAAGCATTTTGAGTGGATCAAAAGAACAAATTGAAATGTTTTGTATATATATTGTTTTAATTTGATAAAAGTGTAATAAATAAAATTGTTTTATTCATTTTTTAAATTTTTCATTCTGTTAAATAATATGCAGAAATTACATTTCTAGCTTTTTAAGCAAAATTTAGGAAACAGATTTTGGTTTTGATGTATGGCAGAATAGTGCAAGGTGTTGCCAACTGAAACAAGGTAATCTTATCATACAGTCTGATTGCCTAAGCTATTTTTAGAAAGCATTTTGTTCAAAACACTTTGCAGTATAATTTGATTTTACAAGCACTTTCAATTTGAGTACAAAATATGGTCATTATAGAACATTCGTCTTTTTGGTGGCTGAAGACCAAAGGCAAATGCCTAGGTAGAACCACCAGCATATCGTAGATCAGCTAGAAGACCTTCCCACATTAAGTCCTTTGACCTAAAAGATACTCTTGAGGCTAAACAGTCATTTCCATTAATATGTTACCTCAACAATTTAAGAGAATTAGATTATAACAGGGGTAAAATGTTGGCTTATTTCATCACCAATTGGAACTCCTGGGTAATTCTGTCCTCGGGACAATCATCCCTCGGATGTATCTGGTGCAATGATACTTACAGAAATCACAACAGTTTTGTTCACCGGAAGTCGGAAGAATTTGCCTAGAATGTAGTTCGCACAAAACATAAACAATTGCCTTGTGTGACAGCTGTTTTGTTTGCTGCGCTAGGTAAATTAAACTTGGATGATTTAAATTTGAAGCAGCCACAAATTGAAGTTTTACAGGCATAGTAGTATAATGAGCTCTCATCCAAGCTGCCATCTTTCTTTTATCGTCTGTCACAAAAGATGTCCCATTTAGGGAAATGGCAGAGGTGATCCTACTACCTACATACATCCAAGATATATTCATTAATTAACCGAGGTGTTCCGATTGTTTCATCACATATTTGATTTACCTCCCTTGAGTTAATATTGTCATCATACAAAAGATTTTTATTAAATATGAGAAAGGTAACTACTTAATACCTGTTCAGGAAGAAACAACTACAACTGTCTTAAAGGTGGTATCTAACAGTTTGGACCACATTTTCACCAAAATTACCAAATACATCATTTTAACCTGGAAAGGTCCTGCAAAATGCTGTTCATTGATGCCATAGATCTATATAAAGAGAGCAGTATAAATGTCAATTTGAACAGGAATTTCCTATCTGAGCCTTGCTGCAGAGAAAGCTATTTTTAAACTTAGAAAATCAATTAACTTACTTTTGAGATTGCATTACATCATTGTCCAGGCTGACATTAGCAGAGATCACTATTGCGTTTATTTAATCACTATTGCAATTATTTATACATTTACAGTAATCCTTTCGCAATGTGTACTGTTTTTAAATATACGTAGTTTATGCAGAAATTATGCCAAAATTCCTAGAAACTATGGAAAAATATTGTTAACATGCATTTGATATAGGTCAGCTGTTAGATCCCACTTTTTAATGTTATGAAACATTTGACCAGAATTGCATTACAACAAAACTAAATCATGGTTGATAATTTTACTTGAAAAAGTTGATGATTGGATTTATCCTACACAAACTATAGTGAAAGGTAATGCACAATACAATCCTTTTATTTTTACATAGAACACATCATTTACTGTTTTTGATTGATACTTCTAGAGTTTGGTGTGTTATAAATAAGGGGTGTAAATATCCAAGAAAGAATGAAGTGTGTAAAAAATGTTTAATTATCGTAAAAATAATACTAAACATGAAAAGAATTTACGACAAAGAAAACAGTTATATACTGTCATATCTGGTACTGTCACTTACTGGTAAAGTTTTAATGTTTTAAGAAATTTCTCTAAGAGCAGCTTGGTCACTTTTTAGCACATGTACCTGGCACAGAGAAACACACAATCAGCACTTCATATTCAAATTATTGCATCAATTTCTATCTAATCTGTGTACTATTTATAACTTGCATATACACATGTCATATTCTTGCATGCAAATATATAGACTCGTTTAAAATGTAATAGGTAATGAATAGTACATTTTTTCCAATCACGAACTTGCCCAATCTGATTTTCCTTTCTTTTTCCCCGCAATTAAGTGTTGTGTTGTTCAAAAAACTACCATAGCAGCCAACTGTATGAACAATGGGTAAAATGTACCCATGGTTTAGCATAACCTGGGTAAATATGATGGTCAGGTTACCACTCTGGTTAAATTGTATAAACACAGTGTGGGCACCAGCCATAGTAAATTTTAACCCAGCATAAATTAAGTAAACAAATCCCACAGTACAATGCGACTGTTTCATCAATCCCCTGCCCTTCCTGAATAAACAGATTGGAAGTACCATAGTGTCCATGCGTACCACAGTTTGGGCCTTTAAGGCAAAAGAAAATCTGCCGGGATTTTGGCACAGGTCACAGTGGTTGTAAATGCCATCAGGAACGGTCAAAGGTCTTATTGCCAAAGTTCTCGAAAAAAGGAGGAATATGGTATAGAGACTATTGCACTTTGGCAGGCACTAGTAATTTGTGGCATAGATCAAAAATAGAGGTCATTGAGAGGACCCTCAGACGTACATAAATCAGTTAAAAATAGAATTGTGAAACTTGATGGCTCTGTCCTTTAACTAAAAAAGCGTTCACTCACATCTCTTACTGTTCAGGAAACTGTCTGGGCCAAAAGTGACATCGACGTGTTAAAAATTTGTTATAACATATTGCAATCAGTTGACCAGTCTTGTTAAGCAGTCGACACTGATTGAAGAGAATCTGTACTGTTGTCTCAGTTCTTCATCATTGAAATCAGTTGTTGGTCGATACAGTGGAAGTTACCCTAGTAACTTGTAACTCGCAAGTATATTTGTATACAATCAACTTACACAGGGTAACATTAAATTTACCACCTATGGCATAATTTACCCATGGCTGCAGAAGTACTGAGTATGATTCTTACATTAAACGGTAGTTTAACAAAAAAAGAACTGATGCAACTTTCTAACTCTAAATTGATATTTAGCACTGCTATTACCCTACTATAATATTAAAAGACAATGAATACACTGTTTTTCTAAATACAATATTATACAAATTAAGACTTGTGTTGAAGACGGTCTGTAGTTTTAAGGACAAAAGTATTCATTAGTTTACAATGGATGCTTTCCAGAACACTATTACAATAAGCATCGGGGTAAGCTAAATACTTAACCAAACATAAGTCTTAACATGCTTATATACCCAACAAATTTACATGAAAGTGACAATAAATATGTAATATTAGCATTTGTTCACCTTCATTAAATGTGTTACCGAAATGTTTATCTTTCATTATGTCATTACTTAATGGAGAAAATACTACGTTAAATAGTGATATTTACAATATAAATACATATTAAATCTTAAAACAAAACATATACTGAACACAACATTGCAAATACAACACTGATTGTTTCTGTAATGTTTTTTTCTTTTAAATGATATAAAGCATATGTAGATTTTTTTATTATTTTGAAATTTGGTTTGTGCAGTGTGCATGATAAAGTTCTCGGGTCAATATCACTTTGTCGTCGTCAATATGGCTCGACATATCACTAAAATATCCCTTAGTGATCAGCAATTGACTAATCAAAATGGAATTCAAAGGGTCATGCAACTATAAAAAGGAATACTTTACATATTATGCTCTCTGAATGATGTATCAGTATTTACAGTTAGATGAATATTAAATACAAAAAAAAACAGTTTACATGTTGCCATTAATAATTTAGCAATTAACTTCCTACAGCCATCAAAACTAATTTCATTCTGAAGTTGTTCTGAACAACTACACGTTAACCAAACTGAGAAGGGCCATGCAAAAAGATGCCTTTATGATGTTGGTAGTTCTGATAGGAAAGGTATGTTGGAAATGACATCATATTTTTCAGCAACTTGACAATGTCTGTACATGAAGTTTTATACCTTTTGAATACAAGTTACCATAAGCCACAAGGAATTTTATAAGAGTTCAGTTCTTGAGATCTGCATTGTTTTATTAACAACAGTACTTGTTAACTCTGCTCATATTAATGTGCGCAAAATAAATAGGTGCGCATCATATATAACCTTTTACGGTATTTCTATGCTTAAAACAACAATTGGTATGGGAGAATCATCAAATGTTGTGGTTTAATGGTGAAATTATCCACGCAAGTGTGACTATAATCAAACAGATGAATACAAATCTAGTTTTGTTATTACATGCTTTAACAATTATCACTACTACAACAGCAAAAGTACAAGTCACTTTTATCTGTACACAACTGTTTACAATATATTATGAGGCTTTACAATTAGCAATCTATCTGCCAATTTATATGGGCAAGTTGAGATTTAAGAGAGGCCAGAACATACTAGAGGCTGACACAGAGGTGAACTTTTTGCTGCTGTGCTTCTACCTACATGCATTACTCAAACTGCAGGCATTTTTATAAATAAAAATAAAGGAGGTCTTATTTTGAAGAATGTGAGAGTTTATATCTCATATGCAATCAGAAGTAACTTGTTCCTAATTTTTTTAATTGGTTTTTACAAGTTACAACACTCATTATAGCAATGTGAATTGAAAGTTTCAATATACAAGTTTAGCACAATCTTCCATTGAAATCTAAAAACAACTGGATCTTTTTCTTTTTAAATTATTACCATTAGGTTTTGACTAGAGATTTGTTTCTATTTCATTGATGACTATCAATAAACAGAGGATCTGACATGAGTTGTCATTTAATACAAACATTTATTAAACAAGTTCAGGAAAAATAATAGTGAGCCTATGGCAAATGTTCGTATTAAATGATAATGAGTGTCCAATTATTGTATTACATGCTTTTCCGCCAAAATATAATTTTATGAAGTTTTAACAACAATACTTGGTGAAATAGTGGTATGAGACAGTGTGCATTATGATAACGTCGACAACATCAATGAAAAAGCCGTATTACACTCTAATATAAGAAAATATGCAATAGGTGTATTGAATGTAAAATCAAGGGGAATCATAGGATAAATAGGCATTATCACTATGAAAACATTGTCACTGTCACAATTTTTTTGTTTTGAAAAACGCATCAGATTACTTATTTTACCAATTAAAACTCACAAAAATAAGTTGGGTTTTTTTTGAATGCTAAACAAAGATAAAAGGAAGCTTCATCAATGCACATAAGTTTGAACTTAAATGTGTTTAGAAAATCTTTCCAAAATCATTTAGTTATTAACATTTAAGTTTTACTACTGCAAGATGTAAGAAAGGTGTTAATTTCTATATTGGTATATTTCTCAGTCAAAATACCACTCGATGTGGCAAAGTAAAGTGATTTAGTAGACACAGATATGCTATAGTCAGTTATCCCTGAGGTAAAAAGACAAGGTTCTGTTAATAGTTGGGCATTGACTTATTTGGCTATGCAACTTTATTTTTTTTGTTCAATACACTAAAATGAAAAATAGACATGGGGGGGGGGGGGGGGGAAATTATTTGAGATGAGTAAATGTTTTTTTAAATGTTATTCATTTTTATCAAAATCTATTAAATATTTATTTATTTTGTCCATAAAATCTTGGTGGATTTTTGCTTTAAATTAATGGGTTAAATCACCTGATAAATGTTTAAACAAAGCAGTTAACCTATTATTTTGTATTTTGTAATCAGGTATGTGTTGATGTGTTGTTGTTTTGTATTTCAGTCAGATTCCCATGCCTGTCTGCAGAAACATTACCAAAGTAAATTTTCTCAAATCATACTTATACACATTTGTTACCTACTAAAAGTAACTAAAAATCATTTTACAAATGTAGTGCAATACCATTAACGATAGAACTAATAAAAATGATATAAAATTATTTTCCAGCTTTATCCCATAATGAAAATTATTTAATAATTGCAGAATGTTGACATCTAATTATGATTTAACCTGTCACTAATTAATAAGTCAATGGCTGAGAGGTCAGAGATGACACCTTAGCACCCTAAGTCAGATACACCACATGGGACAAGTATCATTCCAATCATGGCAACTTTTCAGCAAGACTGCTGTGTTTCACTTTTTTTTCAGTCCAATGTTTGGGAACTTACTCAGCTAGGAGCTGGTAGTCATGAAATGAACATAGCTTTTATGAAGACAGACACCATTCTTGTTTTTTTTTCGACAAAAATTCAACCAAAAAAACAACAAAACTGTAGTGTAAACTTTAGTCAGTATTTTAATAAGTATCTAGATAATGTGAAAATATTTACTTTCATATGACCCTAGTATGCCGAATCAAACTATGGTTCCATAGCTTCTAGCTTTGAAATACTTGACTAATTATAAAATTTAAACAAATTTTTTTTGGTATATATAGTCTTTCAATGTAGCTGTGTTTTCCATAAATGTAATGATCGACTGCTCTAAAAAAAAATCATAAAAGGTTAAGCTATCCATACAAAGATTATATAAGCTTTAAATAAATGTTAACTAACAGGTAATCATTTAGAACATACAGCTAGAGAGTGTTTTATGTATGTGGTCAGGGTGATAGCATCTGAACACAGTTTGGTCGTAGATGTGACTCCCAGCTGAGAGGTTCAGCCCAGAGTTCCCTGCTGTTTGAGACTTAGCCTTGCCATTTCAAGTACTCCCTCGTACAACTCATTCCCTCCTATAAAACCATTGGCATGCACAAAGATGCACCCAGGGATGGCAGATTTCTCAGAAAGTTCCTTGTCTCTGATGCCCCACCAGTCTTTGTGGATTGGAAGTCTGTAACAGAGAATGCAATCTTTTGTAAAATTTTACTTTAGTCTATGATGGTTTATTTTTTATGTGTTACATAAATAAATGGCGCACCAGCATAGGTACTGTTTTTGCAACTTTCACAAATACCTAGTGTAGAATAAACAAGAATATCTGTAGAAACACAGATAAAAGAAGATCAGCTAATCAAAAACGGTTATTGTTAAAATGGGACTCAAACCCTGGTTTAAGGGGCTAGGTAGTGGCAAATCTATAAGTAACAACAAGGTAGTGGCAAATCTTTAAGTTTCACCTAGGTAGTGGCAAATCTTTAAGTTACAACTTTGCCAAAAGGATTTTCTTCAAGACTTTCTAGGTATCAACTCAGACATGTCTGAATAAGATTAACTCTGCCAAATTTAAATTGAAGGTTTTTTTTTCTTTTTAAAACTACAACAAACTACAATGAATATGCCAGATTCAAATTTAAAAGATAAAATTTAGCATATTTAAAAAATGAAGAAATCATAACAAATACAAACTTATTTTGTGTAAGTATATCAAGTAATAATTCTTGACTATAGCACATTTTCTGAAGAAGGGATTGGTATAATGAAGATAATGATTTTTCACACCTGATTTGAAGCCCTAGGTCTGGGTGAACAGAATCCTCAGTTCTATAAAGCCTTGTTTATCACATGATTCCCCTTGTTTTCCATTCAATACACCCATTACATAATTTCTTAAAATCAGACTAGTCTAATAAAACTTTGATTGATTGACGTCATCAATAATGAAGATCAACTCATACCACTTTTTCACTAGATGTTAAATTTTTGTAAAATTCGATATTGGCGACTAAAATCGTTATTAAAATTAGTCCAGGAAAAATGATAGTAACTCACCATAGGCTATATACTATCTCTTACAATGATAATAAGTTTGTATTAAATGACAACTCAAGTCAGAACCTTTATATAGTATATGACTTACTGTCAAAATAATCTCACCTGTTCTGAAAGCTGTTGATGGATGCAGGTACACACTGTATCCTCCATTTATTAGAAGTGTCTTGGTACAGCACATACTTAATGCTGGGGGTGATACCAAGCTCTTCCTCCAACTGGAACAGATGATCCTTCCAGGGACATCCTCCCTTCTCCAGGTATATCACCTCCCCACTGGCATCCACCTGGAGATACAGGCAGACATAAATATACAGGTTGACATTCATACAAAGATCAGTAAACAGTGATAAAGGCCGGTAAAAACCTGTTAAGAGACAGGTGCAATTTACAATGACTGCCTACCTTCTCCAGCCACAGACCTTCTAAAACAATAGTTACACTCAAGACCATTGTCAAGATTATGGGTCAGAATTAGATAAAACTTCTAATAACCAATCAGATGCAGACAAATGGTTACAGACTTTAGTTCTCTCTTTAACAGCCTTGTGCCCACAAAAAGCTGTTGAAGATGGACCCTACCTCGTATCTTTTTTGAATGCCCGTTTCCACCACTGCCCGAGCAGGCAGCCATGAATTCTTGTAGTGCAAAACCTTTCTCAGGAAGAAACCTCCAACCAAATCCATTGCCTTATTAAACTGCTCCTGAAGAAAAATAGTAATTCAAGATTTATTAATATTTTAAGCGTTTTTTATTAAGGCATATATATCATTTTAGTTTTATAATTCTTCACACATATTAATATATCTTTTTAGACTTATAATATTTTATTTTTGTTCTAGTTTAGGTATATAAAGTGTTATATCTAGAGTGTGACCTTGCAATAATGGTGCCTAAAATTTGTTTGGGGCACATCTCAAAGCAACGTTTAGGCCCGTCGCGGCGCCTGCATCAAAAAGCTATTGTTATTTCATTCTGCTTTTTTTTATCCCATTCCATTGCATAGTTAGACTGTGTACTCATTCTATTAATTCTGACATCGTTTCACTCATGGAATACTGTTGAACCATTCATTATAATATTGCATGATTTCTATTCACATGGTTCTGATGCCAGGAATATATGAAGTGCATCTCAGATCTAATTGCACCGCAATTGGCATAAAATCCTTGCAAAATGCAAGTGAATAACATATGATTCCAGAGCTAGCGATGTCCTCAAACCTCTAGCCAGATTCTTTACAGAAGCAGTGATAATTTCAATGAAAATAGTTGACGGATGAGTAGTACGAACACTGGTTACTGTTTCACAATCAAAAACTTGCTGTGATATGTAAAACATATATTTCAAAGCAATAGGATCAACTCCTTTGCACAGATCAAACATTTTTTCACTGGCAGATCATGTTTACTCAATGACTGATAAACTGGAACAATCTAACGAGAGAAAACGGTTGTGCAGTCAGTTTTTTTACACAAACTAAACAGCAATTATTGCTATGCATCTGTATATTAAGTGTGTAAGGAGAAGATTGAAACACTGTAGCTGCAGAAATGTCATTATATAGCTTCATTATATTCTGGTGACAATGCCACATATCAGTCAGGGAGGGCTGCTGAGGAAATGCAGAATGTAATTTGTGATGCAATTAATAACGATTTGAAGCAGAAATTTGCTTCTGCTAGTGCTGATCTCCCATGTGTGATAGCAGGGTGGTCTTAAGCAAGAGCAGCAAGTGTAATTTTTAGATTTAAAAAAAAACATGTATGACGTATGACACCAACAAACTTAACACTAAGGTAAGCATTTATTATTTTGCTTTTGCGGTTATGGCTCCTCTTTTTTCTGCAGTGCCTCCCTTTTTAGAGTTGATGGGCCTTAAGGGCCCCTGTCTGAAGCAAAACTAGATTGAATGCTGTATATACATTGTTTTCGTTGTTTATATGCGGAAGTCAGCTGTCTCGTGTGACATACATGTTGCTTATTTATATTCCTCTGTTAATAACAGGGAACAGCAAGATTAAATTTATGCAAATTCCAATTTACTGTTAAAAATAGTATAACAAGTCAAACATAAGCTAAGATTAACAAGAAATAAAGAGTGTTTTGTTTGTCTGTAGCATGACACAACTTTACTGGTGTTTTTAATTTCATGAGATTTTTAAAATTATGAAGCTGAAAATAGTTATTATATGTGTGTGTTTGTGTGTGTGTGCGTGCCTGCCTGACTGCCTGTCTGTCTGTATATGTGCCTTTTATTTTTGAAACGAAGAATTAACAGCATATGTTGACTGCACATACCTGTTCATCCAGCCCAGTCTCATTCCAGGCAGGATTTAAAGTCGACACCTGGCTACTGAGGTTGGTTGTGATTTTATACCTATGAACATAAAGTATACAAAGATAGTGTTATTGCTGTTGTTGATAAATCATACAAAACAATGATTATCATGGCAAATTAAAACTAAATACAGACAAATGTTCTTAAGCATAATATCATTCTTTTTTAATTTGATACTTTGTTTATTGGGTGTGTTCCACCAACAGTATTTCAGCTATCTGGAGTTGGTGTCCACTTAAAACAATTATAGTGCTACCTTCACTGCGCATATCATGCCGTAAACACCTGGCATGATACCACACCCAGTCACATTATCCTGGCACTAGGCCAACCAGTCATGGAGTTACCCTTACATTTGTTCTAGTGTTAGCAAGGGTGCTATACTACTATCATGTTTTACGACCTTGGTATGTCGCAGCCCTGTATCGAACCCAGGGCCTCCTGTTGTTGGAGCGGACCAGTTATAATCATTATAGCAATGTCCAACTATTTTGGTGGAGGAAGCCCCTAAACAGATGTCTTGGTATAACCTCCAGTGCTCCGCAGGTCTGCTAAACGACCTTTCCACATTAAGTTTTTTGCCCGGAACAGGACTCGAACCCATGCGTTGAGAGGCTAAGCAGTCAGAGGAGTTAAATGTCTGTGACTCTACCACTATGCCACGCCACCCCCACACAGCAAGTTATGGATACAGCTTTATAACAAAACAATTACACTGACCTAGGCTCTCCATCATATTGGTCTATTCCATTGTCAATCCCATCAATCTCTTCAATGAAGTTTTCATACACCTTGTCATAGACAATGTCAGTGATGGGATCGTCTAGTTTCAGCTCCAGGATCCGAGCCAAGATGCTATGTCCGAAGTGTAAATACACCAGCCCAGCACTGCTCAGCTTTGTCACCCACTTCTTATTAGGGCAAAGTGTAGACATTGAGTGGGTAAAACTCCTTTGGAAAACAAGAAAGAAGACAATAAAAACACAATGTATGAAAGTACTTTTAAAATCATTGTGCAATGTTGATTAGCAATGTGAAATAAACATTTAACTATTTCACGGAATACAACTATAATGAAATTTCTTTTCTACTTTGATTTGAATTTAGCAACAAGAGAAAGTGCAAAACACAAAAAAAAAAGAGAAAAACTTAATCAGAACTTCACTTAGACTTATTGTAATAGTTTTAACAAAGACTACATGTAATTATAAGGTATTCTTTTAAAATAAGTAAATATGAAAAATGCAAGCTGTAAGCCGGTAGTTTTTCTTATCAGTTTAATTTGAACTATATCGATTTAGGGATTTTATATTTGCAGAAGGAAAATGTTAGTTAAAAGTCTAAGTTCTGCTAGAATGAAGATTAAATATATTCACCTCTGATGATGATCATATCGATGTCTAGTAGGTTCGTACACTCCCCCAACGTCCAACACAATATCACATGTCTCTAATACTGCAGGGTCCCTGGTTCTGCAAAAAAATATTAATCTTGTTTTTTTCCCATATGTATCATTGCAGAAGCAGAATAATGGCTTTTCGCTTGTGACTATATGTCATATGGAAGGTTTGTTGTCCATGTGTACAAAAAACATGGTAGGTTTTTATTGTCCGGGAGGTTTTTTGTCCAGATACCACATCGAAGAGCTGTTGTTCAACCAGAGCATGCCACCCATATCTAGTGTCTTTTGCTAAAGATTATCAATGGAAAGTTTGGAATGCGTCCTGCTACAGGCTCAAAATAGAGTTTGAGCTTTATTAAATCATGTTATACAGGAGCTCTAGTGTGTGTTCAGAAGCCAATAAAGTCTATGTTAACCTCCACCCCCATAAATAATGTAAAAAATCATGTGCCATTTTACCACAGAATATGACAGACTGCTTCACAAAGCTCAGATAAATTAATATCTTATAGTAGTTGAATTTATCAGTGGTTGCCAGTTAGCAGTACATTGTGAACAAATCTAAATGTCAATGTGATGACATCAGATTCCATCTGGAATTTCAGATAATTGGTAAATTCAATTAACAATATTTTAAATAAATAAACAGACAAAAAAATAACCTTCAGAATTGAAATAAACACACTGATTAGCTTCATTTAATTATGTGAACCCAGCAACTTAGTCAAAAAGCCTTTATTAAATTACTTATATACAGTAATACTTTGTGAAAACAATAAAACGTACATTGTATGTATTTACCATGCAATTTACATGAATAAAAAGAAAGGGAAATAAAAACAATGAATACATGCATTATCACAATGCACATGAAAGTGACATTATTATACAAAAACACAATAAATGCTTGAAAAACAAGTAAGTTCTGTTCAATAAGTACATAAATTTTGAATAAAATTTATCTCTCTTTTGCAAAGAACTAATTTACTGGAGTGGAAGCAGGTTTTACAAATATCTTGAAACTCAACCAATAAATGGTATTGCCTAACTGTCTAATATAGTTTTCTCAAACATACATTAACTATAAAACTGATGACTTTTGTTTACCTGACTGGCAACATTACTCAGGAAAACAGGTACAACGTGCTGCCATTGTTTGTGGACTGTTTGTCGAATCATTTAGAGTATGGTTTGCCATTTTGTTGGCTATTCACACCTTTGGGGGTATGCATCTTATCCAATCACACAGTTACCTTAATTGGCTTATGCTACCTTCGAGATTTGTCCAGGCTAATTGTCAAATGAATGGTAATTTAGATGAAGTATTCCAGAATATTTAATAAGAAATGATGAAATAATGACATAGCAATAGCAAACAAAAATTACATTAAATATACTGGGAGTTAAAGTTAGAATTGTGAGTTTGCCTTCTCATATCCAGAGAAATTTATCTAGCACTGGTTGTGATAATGAATTTTAAATCTGTGTACGAGGGTTGTCCTTGAAATTTGTAGACTTTGTCTCTCATTTCTTTTTACCCAAACTTAGATTTATGTTGTAGCCAGGTTCTCATGGGACTACTAGTTAATCAAATTAAGCAAATTTTCAGCAATATATACATTAGGACATGAAAGCCCTCAGGTGATAATAGATCATTACAATAACAGACAATTTTATTTATGTTTTTCTTCTGAACTATGTAAAATATTCTTCAAATTGTACTTTGATGTAAAAGGGACGCCTAGTGAAAAAATGTTGTCAGTTGCATGTAAGAGTTTAGGACAAACAATGCTGATGTGACAGTGGTTGATTTGATTACAACATCAAAATGGAAAGGGAAGACCACATAGAAATGAGGAGAAATTTCAAATTGTGTGTAGATGATGAACTCCAACGAAAACACTTAAATTGATGAAACAAGCAAAAGGAAATACTAGTGTGAGCTGAGCTTAGTCTTCAAATGGCACATAATGTTTATTGCGAGCTGTATGTCACACGTGGCCGTTCTTCAGTGACAAGAATGGCAATCATGACGTCAGTTAAAGATACCTTGGAGAAAGACCGACTGTTTGGGAACTGACCGATATCGCTAATGTGGGGCACAAGACCATCCACCATATTCTAACCAAAGATCTTAACATGAGATTGGTAAACCAACTCCTTAATGAATAACAAAATATATAATAAGGTTGCCATATATAATTTTTAAGGGGTATGAAATGATAAGAAACCATTTCTTTAATATGGCCTCATTGAACTCGATGAAAACACAAACTAAGTTCAAACTAATACTAAATAAGTAATAAATTGACAGATGTAATAAAAAAGAAAAGATGTAATAAAAAAGAAAAGATGTAACAGGAATTATCACCTGGTGTCTGAAATAGTTTTATTTTGATCATTTCAGGTCCATGCAAGATGAGTACTGCACATTCTACAATGTCACCAGATTGAGAGACGCATTTCAGAGTTAGTGAAATTTCTTCACAGAGTGAAAAAGCAAGGCATTGAGTTTCCCACTAACAGTATTACAATAGATGAACCCTTGTAATATCTCCACTATCCGGAGACACATAATCACTTTGGTGCTTACTTCGAGAAAAAATTACAAGTATACATGAGTTGTGCTTTTTTTCTTGTTGTCAGCATCATGTTGTTTGCATGTTGATATGGGGCTATAAAGGAAACATTGTCTGTTTGTAAAGAGTGCCATTTTGTTACCATTGGCTGTTTTTGTGTAATATTCTACCACTGTGTCTGTTAATAATCATATTTGATGTCATTGTTTTTACATGTGGAGTGTAAAATAAACAAGTTTATGAACAAAGTCTTCAAATTTCTGGGACACCTTCGTATTATAATAATAAACACTTGATCTTATGACAATTTTGTACTTGACTTTGAGCACAAAAACCAGTCAAAAACAAAGACATCAATCAACTATATTAAAGCAATGAGTAGAACATTTGACAACTGACCTGACGATTTCAGCACCTCTGTACTGTGGCAGTTGCTTCAGCATGAAACATGCCAATACTTCATCACAGTGGAATGTGCCACTGTGTGTCCCGATTCGCTGGCATGTGTCTCCAGACATGGTGCTGAACAATCTGTATAGTGTATGTGTATCCGACAATAGACTGCTTTTCAAGCTTATCAATGTCCTAAAAAGAAACAAATGAATTATTTATGGAATTAAAACTGGCTGTCCTTGACATACCTTACAGCATCGGGATCAAGACATCTTAAATAAAAAAAATCTTATTGTAAGACATTGCCTGCACTTTCAGATGATAGCAAGATCCTGCACTTGCAGATGAAAGCAAGTGCTTGCACCTTCAGATAATGACAAGAGCCTGCACTCACAGTTATTGTCAAGTGACTGCTCTTTCAAATGAAACCAAGTGTCTGCACTTGAATATGATGTTAAGTGCTTGCTGTTTCAGATGATTGCAAGTGCTGGCACTATTAGTTGATGTCAAGTGCTTACAATTTTTGATAATAGCAAGTGCCTACAATTTCAATGCCAAGTGCCAGCACTTTCAGTTGATGACAAATTCCTGCACTTTCAATGTCAGTTGCCTGCACTTTCAAATGATGTCAAGTGCCTGTCAGACTGGACTTGGTAGGGTTAAAATGAGAAGGGGAGCACATGATACTGGCCAGAAATCCCAGTTTTAAGAGGAGTGAGAAATACTTTATTCAGTGCTGGATAGTAGAATGAAAATTCTAAATTGAAAATGGTTCACAAGTCTGCCATATAAATTTAAAGGTTACCAAGGAGTTCCACTTTTGCAACTGTAAGTATTTCAAGTTGTAAGTTATTATCTTTTTGAGAAATGGAACTAAACACAAATGTTAATCAAAATCGATACTGACAAAAGGGTTACGACAATAACTTTATTTTTTCTTCCAAATATGAAGCGAAAAGTGGTACAAATTCACAAGAAAAATAAATACCAACTTGTGTATTGCAATGAGATAATGGTGTGGGGAGCAGATGAAAATGAGCAAAAAGTATGAGACAATGATTTTTATGTTTACAATAATTTTAAATTTATTTTTTCCGCAAATACACTTTCCATTTTTTTTTCAACACAACATATTTTACACATCTTAATTACATGAATGTCTAAGTAAACCATGACTCGAACCCTAGGAGTGAGCGACAAAGGAGTACAATTTGGCAACTTTAACCACTCGGCAGCATGTGCCACTGTAGAAGGTTAACCCCGGCAACTAACTTTTTTAGCAGTGTTTGGGTCCATGGGGATGCGAACAAGAGTTTTTAACTATTTTTTTAACAGTAACAGCAAGGAGCGTGTTAGGAGACAAAGTAAATAATTTTAAACATCATCTAAATGAGGTGCAGACAGGACCTGGTAGCGCAATCAGTAGAGCATCAGTTCCAGGAGGTACGGGTGGCCTCGGGGTTCGATCCTGAGCCACTAAAAATGGTAGTGGCATAGCTCCCTTGCTAACGCTCAAGAAAATATAAGGGTAGTTCCATGACTGGTTGGCCCGATGTCATTATAATGTGACTGTGGTATCATACCAGGTGTTCACGGCATGCTATACATAGTGAAGACAGCACTATATGTGCTTCAAGTCTCCAGCTGAAATACTGTTGGTGGGACGATAAACCCAATAAACAATGGAACTAAACAAGGTTTCTATCAACAAAAAAATGAAACTGCAACAATTTTATCCACATGTAGTCACGTAATTTCGGTGGGGTCAATCTAGTCTTTTAGAAGTTGAAGCCTTGTAGGTTCTCATGCAAAATGACATTTTACTATTTGAAATGTGTCATCATTTTTCATTTGAGTTTATACAAGTTTATTCCATCTCACAAAGTACATGTCATATGAGTATGTGGGACAAAGAAGGCACTTGACTAAGGTGCCTGAGAGCTTAAATACCTAGCATTACTTAATAGAAGTGCAGATTTATCCATTAATTATGGCAATAGTGGCTTAAGTAAATCAAGGGAAAAGTGAGCGCCCGGTGTGGCATTCCAACCCACGACCCCAGATCACCGTTCAGGAGCTCTAGATACTGAGCTTGCCAGGCCGCCTGTGGGCCTCTCCAACACACTGGCACTACACTCCTCCCCCTCTTTTCTTTCTGGGCCAAAGCCCAACTCAGGACAGCAACACCAGGCTTCCATTTGTTTCTGATACCAGTAACATAAATCAAGGGAAAAGTGAGCGCCTAATGTGGTGACCGAACCCATGACCGCTGGAACACCGTTCTGGAGCTCTACCTACTGAGCTAACCGGGCCACATGTGGGCCTCTCCACAACACCGGGACTACATTGCCATTTAAACAAAGCACCTCATTAGCTGCTAAGCAACAGTCTAACATATCAGATTGTCTACTTCACAGTGACCAACTGATTTTAAACCAATGTTTAATGAAAATTTTATGGACCATTACGGTTCATCTTTATTAATTATTGTTAGAGTAACTATTAAAATAATTTATTTCTTCTGATGCAACTATTTATTAAATAATCAATTTGTCTGAAAAAAAGGTATGGAGACTTCATAAAATAAACATAATTGTACAAGACAAAAAAAATGTTAGTCTGCCGATTGGAATTAAGTTGCAAGATAGGTGCATGTCTAAAACCCGGTATTGCGGGAAAAACGGCATTCGCGAAAACATATTACAACAGGGAAAACGAGAGCTTTACAAAGCTTTTTAATATGTGAGAGGATAAGATTTGCTAATTAAGCAAGCGGACTTGTTATTTTGGTAAATTCAACAGATTTGTCAATGCATTTACAGAACAACATCATACATATTTACCTACTTTTTATATATTTTATTTATGCATAGGCGCAGCATGAGAATCGCAAAGTTGTGAAATTTGTATTAACTCGTGCGAAATACATCAGCGTCAGAATTATCAGCCGGGGTACAAAACACTACGGGGTGTTGTCCAGTCATAAATATTGCTATTTCTCTTGTTTCCAGAACTTCAAGATGCCTTCTTCAGTTTGGGTAATATATCTTAAAAAATCTTACATGTGTATACATGACTTTTCTTGTGACAACTTGCTATTAGTCTGAATTTTCCTCCTGCGGAAAAGGGTTTTCCGGAATGTTGGGTCCGAATATTGCGTTTTTTTTTCTTTTTCTTTTTCTTTTTTGTTGCTTGAATAAATATTTACGTTGAAGGGCTCTTAACCACCAGTTCGTATGATCACTTACTGATAAATATAATGTTCCGCATTACAAGAGCTGTCTTTATTTCATATTTTTGAGCTAAAGTCATCTAGATTTATTTAGCGGGTGAAAGGTGAAGGACATTACCAGCAGATCAGGGGATTACCTGACGTGCCCCAATGACTGATGTATACTGTTGACATGAAACCCGCTGACTAATACACTTTATTACCATTATCATGCTACAATCATTTTTAGGTGATACAGAGTCTTAGTTTATTGCTATTATTAACATGCCAAGATAACACAAAAAATATTGTAGAGGGTGCAGTTCCTGATACAGCATTCCTGGTCCACACTATCTGCCTTAAACTGACCAATTAGGGCGGAACAGGTTAAGAGTGAAGTAAGGGGAGGGAGACAACATTAATACTGCCAGTAGTTTTGATTAACAGATGTTTACATTTAGTTTACATTACCTTAACGTCATGCAAATCAGCCTTTATTAAAAATAGTTATAGAAGGATTGAATTAGAAGTGTTAGTTGAACTGATTTGCTGGTACATTGATAACCTGAGCAATGACATCAGTGAAGATCCCTTATCTTGGCAGCCATCTTTGATGGCAACTTCAAGGGATTTTCAGATGAATTGTATAGAAGCGTACATTTTATTTTCTAGTAAATTCTTCATTTGTTGTCCAAAAATTAAAAGCTGTACACCGTTGGAAAGCTCTTGAAATTCAAATTTTTAGAATGAAATTTTAATATGATAATGCACAAAGAATTTATACACATAAATAAATATATTTATTGGCTCATCCTTAAACAAAATGAGCAGTGTTACTTTTTTGGTTGAATTTTGTTTACCTTTTTAACAAACAAAATATAGTTTTGATAGTTACTATGCTTTATAAAAGCTTTTAAAATTGATATAAAATTCAGTAAGATAGACTGAAAAAACACACACTGTGGTAAGTTAAATACAGCACATATTTCCAGGTTTCGGCCTGCATTAGCTTCTGCCTTCAAAGATGGCTGCCTAAAACTGTCTGATCAGTGCCTGACATCACATGGAAACTATCTATTGACCATACCTGATATAATCAAGTTAGGTTGCCCCAGTTGGAATTTGAGAAATATTGCCCGGGCTGAACTTCGAAAATGTTGGTGTATACACATACAGATTAATGTTGAATGAATGCAACTTGCAAGTATTATTAAACTTTTATCATGCTGTTGAGCAGATAGTCTAAACAGTTCTTGTTTAATGGTCTACTTATTAGTTTTATGTACAACTGAATTTAATCATTGCTTTTAAAATTGCCCTCAACATGACATTCTAATATTAATAATATAATTTATAAACATCAGGCCATACCTGTGGTCATAGGTGCAGCCGTGGTTGGTGTGACAGCAGTGCTGGCCAAGGTGTTCCTGTTTGATAACAAGAAGAAGAAGAGCCCAGTGACACTGCAGGACCCCAATGTCAAGTATCCTCTCAAACTAATTGATAAAGTGGTAAGTTTGTTAATTAGGATGATTAATTACTAATTGGTTAATTATATAGTCTGATCTTTCTGAGGTTAAAACCCAACCAACATTATGTCAGTCATTCAGAGAACAAGTTCACCTTATATAGTGCTGCTTTCACTAAAGTAGCAAAGCTGGAACATTTGAAATGAAAACATGAAGAAATATTACTCTGACATTATAGTTCTTGCTCTAGAAGTGTTCACGTGGGAAGGGCAGGAGACAAATTGACATAAAACTTGAGCAACATAATTTAATCTTTTATGATTGGTTTGAACTTCTTTGCAAATACTTGCATACTTCCCTTCAAGTTGCTTATGGATGTTAATTCCATATATAGTATGGATAACTTCTATAAATAGATTAGCTTCTGGCAATTTTAATTCATATTCTCAAATATTATTAGACCATGGTTCAGGTTCATCAAATGCCTTATAGAAATAACTTAATAACCATCTTAAAGGTGGTATCCGGCAGTTTGGACCAAATAAACATCTTAATAAACAATTGTTTCCTGATCAGATCTTGCAAAATGTTTTTTAAATGAAAAGTGAACCATTACGCCACAATCGTCATTACAAACTTGTATTTCTGAGCCACACTGCACAGTTAGCTATTTTTAAACTAAGGAAACCACATGACCACTTACGTTTAAGCTCATCCACGTCAACCGCTGTGATGTCGATGTCTATTTTTAGCAGGAATCCTAGTTGTTCTTATTTGTGGATTTGAAAAGAATGAACATTTTAAGTGTTGATTAATGCATTTGACTGCCTTAAAATTGAGATACTGAAAATCATCAAAGCTTAGACTGAAGTATTTTTTTTTCTGAAGAAATTATGCGCAAATACCCCAAACAGAGGTCACATTTTGTACACATATAAGATATAAGCAAACTGTCGGATACCACCTTTGAGGCAGTTAGACACTTGGATCTCACATTATACATGCTTTTGAGGCTTGCTTACATTTAAGAACTTTAATTTTGTCTTTTTTCATTTTGATGGGAAACTTTTATTTGAACTCTATGTCTCTGAGACAAACCTTAAAGTTAATTTGAAATAATTTTAGTTTTAGCATTTTTCACATGTTTAAAAAAGGTAAAAAAATATTTTTAAAAACTTTCAGTTTTTATTAACATATAATAACACACTTAAGTCTAACTAAATTACCTGCCCCTGATTTTGACATGTATCTTGATCCACTTGCTACGTGCGCGACTTATGTACACCTGTCACAAGCCAAGTCAGCCATATAAGACAAAACCGTATAAATTTAGTGCAGTAAAATTAAGAGATTGTTTCAATTTGTAAAGATTTTCCTTGATGAATCGGACCTTAATGAGACCGAAGAAATGACTTGCCTGCCATGTAATGAAGAACTGGCAATAATGACAGCCCAATACATTAATGGAACTTAAGAAAGAGTGCTGGTTAATCTGGCCACAAATAAATCTTTCATTTGCCCTTAGTTTCCCAAATGTGCATAGTGAACAATGATTTTGTTGATTTTTGTAATAAGTTATTTGTAATAATTTACTGATGAAAATTTATATCCTGTCCTTTTATGATATCTGTAATTATTGTGTATTTTTCAATGTCTTCAAGTTTGTAAAAATAAGAATGTAGAAAATAAAGATATATTATTGTAATGATAGACCTATGTAGTCTGAAAATCATTTCTAAAGTCAGGTTTCACCATTTCCTTTTTGATGCATGTTAATTAGTATTAAGTCACTATTTGTAATGCAAACAAATATATTTTTAATGATTCTTAATCACTCTTTAATTAACACCCTGTCTGTCATGAGTAATAAACATCTCTGTGCTGTACATAGGGGCAGGAAGTGAGAGGCCAGAAGAGAGCTGGCCTAGATGGCAGATTTATGAACCTGTTATAATAGTTACCCTACTGGATCAGCCAGACAAGTTTATAATAAATAAGTTCCTAATATTTGTGACACTCAAAATACATATATCCATTGTAGCATACCAGAATAGCACAATTCAGTTGATCTTATTAATGTTTAAAATTGGCTTATGTATAACATGGTAGCAATTGTTTGGGATAGTTTTGTTACATTTCCTTACAAACCACAGAAACTTATGGTTTTATTTTCAGGTAGTCTCCTTAATGGCCTTCGTGTAATCGTGAAACATTTTCAGACTATTTTAGTATTATTAAGTAATATACATCTACTGGACCTTTAGACTCAGAGTAAAAGGTATCGCCAAACTTATTACATATAAGAATTATGTATTTAAGAATAAAGGGTTTTATGTTGATTTAATTTTTTAAAAAAGGTCTTATTCAGTGATGGATTATAAACACTGGTGATTAGATTGAATTAAAAAAATGTGGTCAATGCACTTACGTGCCATTGTTTATATATTGCTATATATTATTTATGTATTGTTTACACATGATCAGTCTATCTATCAAGATAAATGTACGGAAATATAACTATCCCACAGTTTTTGTCGACTGAATCCTGAGTTACACCCGAATGCTGCACACAATGAACTGTTTCGCACCCTTACACTGCCTATTAGTGCCGTGACAAACTGACAAGCATCCCTCTCAGGTCACGTGGGCTATTGATCCAAATTTACATCATCACAAGGGAAATAAGTATACACAGATTTATGTGGACCTGTAAAATCACTCACTTATAACCTCCAAAATAAACGCAGAACTTGGGATTACCAAAGTAAGCATTAGTATACTGCATTGTTATTCATATTACTTCATTGATAAAAAAGGGGGATTTCAGCTAAAGTGGCATTTTCATTTTGTATGACATTAAATGAAGTGCAAGATTGGAACTCCATAAACTGATTAAAGCTTGGCAATCATCATTTTGCTAACTAAGCATTCAAAGGCATTACGGTTTTTTAGCTCACCTGAACTCTGTGCTTATGGTGAGCTTTTCTGATGCCCCTTCATGCATTATGCGTCATCAACAGTTTGCTTTTGAACACTTTAGAGGCTACAGTTTTTGTCCAATCGTCACCAAACTTGTTCAGTATGTTTGTTTGCAACGAATCTTGGATGAGTTCATAACTGGACACGTAGAACTGAAAAGTAGGTCACTTGTTGAAAGTTAAGAAAAATCTCGTGAACATGCTAGAGGTCACATTTATGGTCCAATCTTCACTAGACTTGGCCCAAAGGTTTGCCTGCATGAAATCTTAAATGACTTCATAACTGTTTCACGTATGGTCAGAAAGTAGGTCAATAGATCAAATTTTAGAAAGACCTTGTGACATTTGGCCCAGTCTTCACCAAAGTAAATAACTCGTAATCACTTGATGCCAAGCACGAGGCTGCTAGAAACCCATGTTTTCAAGTGAGAAATTATGGCCCATCATGGCCCTCTTGTTGCCTTGTTGTGTAATATCTTGTTTCCATTTTTTTTGTCACTTTTACATCAAACCTAAATTTTTATACCTAGGTATACTGACAGTTTAAACTTTGATACAAGTTTTTTTTGTATTCGAAAAACAACATGGAGGTTTTTGCTCTGGTAAACTATTAAAACCTCCTAATTTATGTTTACTTCCAGGAAATAAGTCATGACACTCGACGGTTTAGATTTGCCCTGCCATCCATGGACCACATCTTGGGTCTACCAGTTGGTAAGTTCTTACAACCATTAGGATACCATTGTGATACTAGGAAGTCTGTAAGCCCTACAATGATTGTCTTTCTACTTGACATTGTTCTGTTTTGCTGGTCATTTCTTCAAAATCAATTTTAAATCTGATCTTGCTCATTTAAACAATCTGCTCTCGAATTAGAAATAATAACTAGTGTTTTTTAAAAAAGCTTATAACGTGAAGAGAAGTATGAATAGCAAACATAAAAAAGAAGGTACAGTTCTTAAATGAAGTACATTTTTAGCTCAACTTTTCAAGAAGAAAATGTTAGCTGTTGTCATGGACCTCTTGTTTGCATCTGTGTTGGTTAACCTTTTGTGTAGGTTTGTTATTAAAAAATGTCAAAGATATTTACTTACACACTTGAAATACTTATTCACTTTTACAAGAAGTACCTATTTAAAAAGGTAGGTAACCCTACAATAAATCTTGGGTAGAGTTATGTCCCATTTTTCATTATACTATCCAGCATTTAGAAAAGGGGAGCTCACTATGGACAGCTTTCATTAAAATTGTTGTTAGGTAACACTTGATAAGAAACATACTGATATCAGTTTGACAGGTAACACTTGATAAGAAACATACTTGGAATGGTTTGGTAACACTTGATGAAAAATATACTAGGAATGGTTTGACAGGTAATACTTAATAAGAAATGTACTTGGAATGGTTTGACAGGTAACATTTGATAAGAAATATACTGGGAAAGGTTTGACAGGTAATACCTAATAAGAACTGTACTGGGAATGGTTTGAAAGGTAACACTTAAGAAACAAAATGGTAGCGGTTTGACAGGTAACACTTAAAAAGAAACATACTGGGAATGGTTTGACAGGTAATACTTAATAAGAAATGAACTGTTATCAGTTTGACAGGTAACACTTAATAAGAAACATACTGGGAATAGTTTGACAGGTAATACATAATAAGAAACATACTGGAAATGGTTTGACATTTGATAAGAAACATACTGGGATAACACTTGATAAGAAACATACTGGCATCTGCTTGACAGGTAACACAAGATAAGAAAGTTACTGGTATCGGCTTGACAGGTAACACTTGATAAGAAACTTGCTGGTATCGGCTTGACAGGTAACACTTGATAAGAAACTTACTGGTATCAGCTTGACAGATAACACTTGATAAGAAACTTACTGGTATCGGCTTGACAGGTAACACTTGATAAGAAACTTACTGGTATCGGCTTGACAGGTAACACTTGATAAGAAACTTACTGGTATCGGCTTGACAGGTAACACTTGATAAGAAACTTGCTGGTATCGGCTTGACAGGTAACACTTGATAAGAAACTTACTGGTATCAGCTTGACAGGTAACACTTGATAAGAAACTTCCTGGTATCGGCTTGACAGATAACACTTGATAAGAAACTTACTGGTATCGGCTTGACAGGTAACACTTGATAAGAAACTTGCTGGTATCGGCTTGACAGGTAACACTTGATAAGAAACTTGCTGGTATCGGCTTGACAGGTAACACTTGATAAGAAACTTACTGGTATCGGCTTGACAGGTAACACTTGATAAGAAACTTACTGGTATCGGCTTGACAGGTTACGCTTGATAAGAAACTTACTGGTATCGGCTCGACAGGTAACACTTGATAAGAAACTTACTGGTATCGGCTTGACAGGTAACACTTGATAAGAAACTTACTGGTATCGGCTTGACAGGTAACACTTGATAAGAAACTTGCTGGTATCGGCTTGACAGGTAACACTTGATAAGAAACTAACTGGTATCGGCTTGACAGGTAACACTTGATAAAGAAACATACTGGGAATGCTTGCCTATTTTTATAGATTTACTTTTTTATTGACATGACTATCTCTGATCTTTAATCTTTCAGGTCAGCACATCTACCTATCTGCACGCATCGACGGTCAGTTGGTCATCCGTCCCTACACACCTGTGTCAAGTGATGATGACAAGGGCTACATGGACCTTGTTATCAAGGTAACCTTTATTTTCTAGATTGGGTAAAAGAAACAGTGAATTCTTACAAAAGATTTAGTGATAGCTTCACTGAGGTAATATGCCATGATATGCTTCAGGTGATGCCACTTTATCCTGACCACTGGCCAACAAATCCAGGCCAAAACCTCTTAGTCTGAGCATAAGAAAGGAAAATAACTCAATACCATACTTGTATGAACTTATATATATATTTTGTCCAAGAATGAGACCTTGGCCTACCATATCTGGTCTCTAGTTCAGGGATATGTTTTGGTCAGTTTTATAGCCATATTTCCATCATATTCTCACTGGAAAAAGAATATGCATATTGCATTAACAGTTCTTCCAAAACATTCCTAATTGGAACAAAATACCATTGTGGAGTTCCAATCTAAACCAAAAAATGTATTCCGAAGTCAGTTATGTAGGGATGCGAAAATTACCCCAACATTTTCTCCTAAATTAGTGGTGTATTTAATTCCACCTCAATCAGTGGTGTAGGCATGGAGTGGGGGATTGCAAAATTCCCACTTAACAATGGTGTAGGTGTGGAGTGAAGGATTATGAAAATTCTTCCTTATCAGTGCCGGGTGTGAAAATTCCCCTTTATCACTGGTGTAGGTATGGTGTGGGGTGGTGGTGAAAAATCTCCCTTGTCAGTGGTGTAGGGGTAGAGTGTGTGTGTGTGAAATTTCTTCTTTATCAGTGGTGTAGGTTTGGAGTGGGAGGGGATGAAAAAAAACCTCAATCAGTGGTGTAGGTGTGGAGGGTGGGGTGAAAATTCTTCCTTATCAGTGGTGTAGGTGTGGATAGGGGTGTGTGGAAATCCCCCTTTATGAGTGGTGTAGGTGTGGATAGGGGTGTGTGGAAATCCCCCTTTATAAGTGGTGTAGGTGTGGATAGGGGTGTTTGGAAATTCCCCTTTATCAGTGGTGTAGGTGTGGAGTGGGATGTGTGGAAATCCCCCTTTATCAGTGGTGTAGGTGTGGAGTGGGTTGTTTGGAAATTCCTCCCTTATCAGTGGTGTAGGTGTGGAGTGGGTGGTTTGGAAATTCCACCTATATCAGTGGTGTAGGTGTGGAGTGGGCTGTTTGGAAATTCCACCTTTATCAGTGGTGTTTGTGTGTACGGAGGGTGAAAATTCTTCCTTATCAGTGGTGTAGGTGTTGAGTGGGGAAGGGGTAGTGAACTCTCCAAAATGAGTGGTGTAAGTGCATTTGTGGGAGAAGAATTCATCAAAATCAGTAGTGTAGGTGTGTTTGTGAAGGAGAGAGCAGAATTCCTATTAGATAGTCCTTTAATACACTGCAGTATTGTATGGTTCATGGAGTTGTGACTGCTTTCCGGTGTTGCCGTAGATAGTGTTGTACATAAATTATATCAAGACAATTTCAGTAATGCCTAGACAATAGACATGTATGAAATGTGTTTTATTTATTTACATATTGACAGCCTTTCTGCACTCTGAATCTCATTATTGCATAAAATAATGCTTGTATTGTCATTTTTGTCCAGGTGTATTTCAAAAACCAGAACCCTAAGTTTCCAGAAGGAGGCAAGATGTCCCAACATCTGAACAACATGGACATTGGTGACTACATTGACGTCCGTGGACCAAGTGGACTTCTGCAATACACTGGCAGAGGTTGGTTGTCTCTTGCTTTGCTTCTGTTTTTGTTGCTGATGTTTGGTTGTGAGTTTGGGTTAAAATGTTGGGTTAAAATGTTGCAGCCATCATTTTTAAGTCAATATTTTTAAACAAACTATGTGCTAAAATAATTCCTCTTATTTGTTACCATTTACAGTAATGCTTGCTCATTATCTATTGTTCCATAAGTTTTGACAACTTCAGAAAATAGTATATTTATTTAGATCAATATTTAAGGCACTCAAGAAAAGTGCTATTTAAGAATATAGGCATAAATTAGAATATCTTCTTTAATGCTTCATCCAAATTGAACATTAAGGACATTCAAGGGGCATATTGAAAGTTCTGGGCTTAAGATTATAAAACTTTGAGATTGAGCCCGTGGCAAATCACGAGCATCTGATTAGTCAGATTTCAAATTTTTATTTAATTTCCAACCAATCAGATGATTGAGTATTAACTTAGTCCCAAACTCAGGAGTTTTATCATCTGTTAGCGCAATCAGTAGAGCGTTGGGACACCCTGGGTTCGATCCAGTCTGCGACATACCAAAGACCTAAAATACGGTAGTGGTATAGTTCCCTTGCTAATGCTGAAGCAAATATAGTTCAACGACTGGTTGGCCCAGTGTCAGGATAATATGACTTGGTGTGGTATTATGCCAGGTGGTCATGGCATGCTATACACAGTGAAGGCAGCACTATATCTGCTTCAAGTGGACACCTTGTCCAAATGACTGAAATACTGTTGGTGGGGCGATAAACCCAATCAACAAACATAGTTGTATTGTATTCATTCACACCCATTACATTTTTTTTTTTATATTACACAAATGGAATTCAACTTTTCTTGCAATTTGATTGGCTAGCCCTGTTGCGTGAGCATTTGATATTCATCCACTGTGTTTGTAAATAAAATGGATTACAGCTATAGGGTCAACATCACAATGGATGGCAGAGGAAAGAGAAAGATAGTACAGAGAAACAATTTGAATGAAGATGCATACAAATTTACTAGGAGTATGTCGAGGAAAGGCCAAGTGACTTCAGTTCACCGAATTACCCATTCTATATAGCCACACACACTGAACAATAAAGTGGTTTAGAAAACAAGCTAATAGACAAACGTACCACTATCATGAAGCTAATGGCTCAAGCTGCTGGGCACTTGACTTACCACAGTGCACAGTGCCTGGAAACACTTGATAGAGAAATTATCCTAAAACAACAACCCCGCAAATCTAATAATTTAGATAACTGGACACCGCAATATTCAATCTATCAATAACTACTCGCACATAAGCGATGCTCAACACATATTAATATCAAACATCCTCACAACATCTAACAGTCCTTAACAGGTCCTGAAGTAAACTGTCAGTCCATAGCACAATGTTAACATCAATGGGTCCGCCACACAGAACTCCAACCTAATGGTCCACGATGGTTTCAACAACATGTTTGCTGGAAACATATTTGCTGGAACTTTCCGCATTAACTATCAATCAAGAATTAATACTACTGCAGAGTGTTCAAGCCCTTTACACAAAAAGCGCTGGAGAATAATATCCATTATCGACAGCAATGAAAACTAGAATTTAAATGGCGACCTTTACCCTTACCACTTTATAAAAAAAATCTGGGTCACAAGTTCTCAGGTGTTTAGCGTTGTAAGTTTAAGTACAAGTTGATTTTGCACATGCAACTGATTTTGATATTTTCAATTTTCATAAGTGAACAATAAATGTTAAGACTAAGTACTTTTTTTACCACACGTATAAAATGAAGCTATTTTGCACTAAAAATTGTCATGATGCAATTTTTGGTTGAATGACGTCATTCAGCCAAATTTTGAACCGGCATTTTTGTTCATAATAAAAAAGGACAAAAATCATGTGATAAAAAGAATCTGACTTACAAACATTTATCAAACTTGTTCAGGAAAATGATAGGAAGCTCGCCAGAGGCTCGCTATCATTTTTAGTGAACTCGTTTAAAAAATGTTTGTATTAAATGACAACTCGTTTCACATCCTCTATTTATTTCACATTGCCCCTTTTAACTCACTGTTCTTCCAGGGGAATTTAAGATTAGGGCTGACAAGAAGTCTGACCCTGTGACTGTGGCAGCCAAGAAGCTGGGTCTTATTGCGGGGGGTACCGGGATCACGCCCATGTTACAGCTGATCAGAGACATCCTTAAGGACAACCAGGACAAGACTGAAATGTGGCTGCTCTTTGCCAACCAGGTAGGCTTAAGGTGATAATAATGTGACGTCTGGTAATTTATTACATTCTTTTTGCTTACCAGGTAAGTAGTACTTACTTACTGGCGTTCGCAATTACACGACTACGACCAGGTAAGTAGTGATAGTTGGGTAATTGGTCAGCACCTAGTATTACAATATGTACAGTGGCACCAAAATTCTCTTTTAAGTTAAAACCAACTCTGTACAACGGAATATTCTTTTACATTAAACCTTTATACTGGACCTGGTAGCGCAATCGGTAGAGTGTCGGCTCCAGGTAGGGAGGCCCCGGGTTCGATCCCAGGCCGTGACATACCAAAGTTATTAAAAATAGTAGTGCTATAGCCCCCTTGCTAAAGCTCAAGCAAATATAAGGGTAGTTCTACAACTGGTTGGCCCAGTGTCAGGATAATGTGACTTGGTGTGGTATTGTGTTAAATGTTTATGGCATGCTATACACAGTGAAGGCAGCACTATATCTGCTTCAAGGGGACACCGTCTCCAGATAACTGGAATACTGTTGGTGGGACGATAAACCCAATGAACAAACAAACCTTTACTTTCTGGAAACACTATTCACACCATATAACATATCCCACATATAACATATCCCACATATAACATATCCCACATATAACATATCCCACATATAACATATCCCACATATAACATATCCCACCATAATGGCGTCTGCAGCAAGCAAAGGATTAAACTTAAGCAGAAACATTGGTCCTCTTCAAAATCTATTTCACGATAGGATATGGTTGTTTGTAATCTACTCACTTCCACATATATTTCTGTTGTATAATTATACAGGGTGTTGTGTTTGTTTATTATCATGGCCAACTCATGAACATGTTTCATCATGTTACTTGATCAATGGCTAGCAGAGTTCGCAGTCTTAAAAAGTGCTTAAATTGGAGCCCCTTTCTTTAAAAGTGCTTAAAAACGAAAAAAAGTCCTTAAAAGTCCTTGATTTTAATTACTCTCTTAAAAAATGCTTAAAAAGTGCTTAATTTTCTCTGAAAATGTGCTTAAAAATGAATAAATTACTAAGATCATGGTAAAAAGTCGAAAGTTTTAAACAGACAATCGAATTTAGTATCAAAATAGATAAATTGTTTGCGAAACGTAATAGTAAGGGGACGAATTTTAAGCGGTTCGAACTAGTTTGGGTACGAATACGTCGGAGTTGCGCCCCTTTGTAAACAACAAATTAGCGTCGGGGGAAAAAAGAAACGTGCTTAAAAAATGGGATAACGTGCTAAAAAAGTGCTTGAATTTTGGCATAAGATGGCTGTATGAACCCTGGCTAGATGTAGGCATGGGGTTATTGGTTCATGTTTTATATGTAGACTGAGGAGGACATCCTGCTGAGGCCAGAACTGGAGGACATTGAGAGTGAGTTCCCCGACAGATTCAAGCTCTGGTACACAGTGGACAAACCACCAGCATCTGGTGAGTATGACTAACAAAATGGTTTCTATTTTATAATATTAGAACATAATTTTACAATAACTAGTGCAAAGATTCAGGGTTCGATACTAACATTTCCACCATTGTGGTCAACAGGAACAGAAGGTTGTAAAAGTTATTTGTTCTTCAACCTTTTTACTAGTCCTTGACAATCATGAAGATACAATGGTAATATAATATCATATACTTCATAAAAAAATAATCTTTGTTTTGCATAGAATTGATGAGATAATTAGAGCTAGGAGTTCCTAAGTGAAAAACGTGAAGATACGGTGGGCATTTAATCATGGGGTTAGAGACCAGACATAGTAGCACAGTCGGTAGAGTGTTAACTCCAGGTACAGGAGGCCCAGGTTCGAGTCGTGATATACCAAAGTTGGTAAAAATGGTAGTGGTATAGCTCCCTAGCTAATGCAAATATAAGGGTAGTTCCATGACTGCTTGGCACAATGTCAGGATAATATGACGAGGTATGATAGCAAGCCAGGTGATGCTCTACAAAGTGCAGGCAGCACTGTATCTACTTCGGGTGGATACCGTCTCACCATAACTGAAATACTGTTGGCTGAATGATAAACTCTATAATTTTAAAGCATAATGAAAGCAAGAGTCCTCAATTGAATGCAAGACATTATTTTTCTCTTGCTTAATATATCTGGACTGTGACCTGTATCAGGAATATTGGTTATACATGGCTATTTAGTTGTCTTGGACTTCATTGCTTATTTGACGTGTTCAAAATGCCCAAATTGTTAAATCCTATAGTCTTAGCACTGTCTGCCAGATATTACTTTATCTAAGGTATATACAAAGTCAAATTGCTAAAAGCTTAGTCTATTTGCACAGGATGGAAGTACAGTTCTGGGTTTGTGACAGACACCATGATGAAGGATCACTTGCCCCCAGCTGAGGAGGGTACCCTGGTACTGATGTGTGGACCACCAGCCATGATCAACTTCGCTTGTCTCCCCAACCTGGAGAAGCTAGGATATAACTCTGACATGAGGTTCGCCTTCTAAATGGGAGAGCTGTGGGAGGGGAGTGGTGGAAGAAAAGAAAGGAAAGTAAAGAAACACGATAAATGACACTTTCAGAATGGTTTTAAGCATATGTTAGAAAGACAAATATCAGTTGGCACTTTGAAATGTGTGTTTTCCAAGACTATAAGATTGAAGTTGAAACTTCAGAAATTATTATTTTTACTGAAAATATCATATAGGTTTATTAGAAAGATAGTAGACACTTTAAAATGTTACTTTATATTAGAAATTTAAAATATGTACATACAAAAAAAAGCAAGTTGACTTTAAGAAATTGTTATTTGATCTAATTGTTTATTAACATGTCTACACATGGAGGTAGTAAAACAAATAAATATCGGCTTCTTATGCCATTATACAATAATAGTAGAAGACACTGAGGAAGAAAAAGAGTAGTTGTTGGTAATGAAAACCTAAAGTTAATGGCAATAAGGTAAAACAACAATAATGGTAACTATGATTGAATGCTCGGAATATAAAGCTTTTCAACAAAATATTCTGACTTACTGGGATAGAGCCAAATAGTTACAAATAATGATAGATAACTTTTTATTCTGAAACTGAGTTTGAGGTAGAACAAATTCTCAACTGAAAAACTTTTTGCAATATGGACCAGACTGCTTGTGAAAGTACAAATATAGTTACCCTCTTAAGATGGTTGGCTCATGATAGCCTGACGGAATCTTTTATTGAAAGTATTGCTTTTAAACATTTACTCACAAATGCCTGGTTAGGAAGTGCTATTTGTATTGTATATTATCTTTGATTTGAATATTGACATGTAGTTAGCATGCTGTAAATGACGTATGTCAGCAATATTTATTTCTATTTACCTGTTAGTTTTATTTACCTGTTTCAATGGAATGTGTATCAGGAGATTGAGTTTTGCTTTTTGGACACATTTAAATTATTTATTCTAACACAATCACCTAAAATCACTATATCAACAAGGGATTGAACCATGTGTTATTTCCCAAAATATGCACGGTTTTGCTGCTGAATAATTTTTCGGCTTTTGAAATTAACCACAAACACACACAAGTGTAAGTGTAATTTCATCCGCTCTCCATTTATTTGATTTATTTACTTATTGTATGAAAACCAAAACATATGCTATGATATATTTGTTCTTTTTTTGAAAGGTAATTTTTAAATAAACTGTTTTTATCCAAAGCAGCATGAAAAGTTAATGGAACAGCCAAAAATTATAGCGCAAAGCATGTGCACGTTGTTAAGGGAAGTAAATTGAACAATGGCCCACAAAATAAATCTATGCATTGTGTCCCTTTCAATACTTCAAAGCCAAGTTAACGTGTAAGAATGGAAATAGATTTTGTTTTTGTGTGATATATGTCAGAATAATGCACTGTGTTTTGTTCTGATGCTTTGTAATAAATCACTCAGGCCTACTGCCTCCATGTTTAGATTACTGCACATCTGAACACAACACGATGCATTATTCTGCAATATAACATGCAAAACCATAATCTAAGTGATTACTTTTAATTTGGTAATGCAACAGCAACATAAAGCATGTACATGTGCTTTAGAATTTTATAGGAAATTTATTGAGTGCAACAATAACTATTTTCTCCTAGAAAGATTTTTACAAAACTTGAAATAATTGGATTAAATCTCACAATTAATTTTTCACTTGCATTTTGAATGAAGTGGTAAAATCGAGCCTTGTATGGAAGCTTTTAATGATTTATTGAGAGAAATATTCATTGTTAGTTATGCCTTATGTTATGTAGTTCTTGTAATTTTCTACTGTCTTCTTTAGTGTTTTTTTATTAACTTGTTCTTGTTATAGCTTTGTTATATGTGTATAGGTTACTGTTATATATATACTTTGGCAAATTAAAAGAACTGCTCTTCTATGGACAAAAGTTTTATTAATTTGTTTAAATATTGGTGATATCTATAAATAACAGTTTTCAAATCAACTGGAGTTTACAAATCAAATAACCGTAGATCTACATTTATTTTTCACATGCAAGATACATTCATTCTGCTTAATTTAAAAAATAAATTAATTACAGAATTCAGATCATAGTCTAAAGCAGTTAATTAAAGTAAATAAATTGTCATTGTTCCTCACTGTTATGTAGGTATATGAATGTTCGTCCATTTTCTACTGTTTTTACAAACTGTATTCTTATAACCTACTTTTTTTATCTTATGATCTTTTGTTTTCAATGGGAATTCCATGGATTGGATTTTGGTGGTTTCATTTGACATTTTTATGACATTTAAACATAATTGTATTAATTTTGACTTTTTTCAAATTCTGTAATTTTTTTATGTTTTTTTTTTTCATTATTGTGTACGGTATCATTGGGCCAATGATTTTTCTTGTGATTAATTTTTCTTCTCTGTCAATGGCTGGTTTGACGTTAAACTGTTCTACATAGCACTTGCACAAAATATATCAAGCTTGAACATCATGTGTTTGTTGTGATTTAAGTGAGAAAGTGTCTTTTCTTAAATCCCGGTAACCTGTGTCAATTTTAATTTTAGATTTGATCAAAATTGCTATATAAAAAATATATTGATACCCGCTATATACATGAATATAATATTGCCGCTGTGCACAGTGGTTCTACCCAGATGTTTGTCTAGGTTCGCCCTCCACAAATATTAGCAGGACCTCACTTTCGTGACCATAATCGTTTTGCTGCTGTCTATTTAAAAAAATAAATAAATAAATGAAAACGTCTCTTAAAAGATGTTGGTTTAGCTTTGGTTTTACTCTTTGCTACATTTATGTTCACCTATTTGAATTTTAACCAGATTATACCCTATTTATGTTAAACTAGTAGGCGCTATATGACCTGTTAATTGTTGGTTTGCAGTAAAACACAAAACACAAATACATTTATGTGGAATACCACCTGTGTCCCCATTATCTGTTGGATATGAATTAAACCAAAATACTCAAGATTTGAGGAAGTGTAAGATTTATTAGCAGTAGTGTAAATATATTTACAACATTAATGCTGATAAAGTAATACTTTTCTTCCGAGCAATGTTTTATCAATAATATGTTGTAAACAAAGATAAAAATAAATGTCATGTTAAAACAATATTTGGCAGAATACAGTACAGTATAGTCTGGTTTCTACACCTCCCAAGTTCGAACATTAATGACTCAATAGGGAATTTACACATTTGTAAATTTTTTCAACAGTATAAGATTTATTTGCGACTGTAGTGAAACCAGAGACAACAGTATAAGACTGTAAAATAATTGAGTAAAATTTTAAAGAACAAGTGCTGGTAGCTTAAGCGTCTGCAAATATTCCAATGACTGAGGGATATCTATAAATTTTTGGAATAGCCTATAAAAATATAACTAGTCTTACTTAAGGCTTTGTCTGTTTAAAAGAGCTGTTAAGTAGTTGTATATCTAGAAAAATACTAAATTATATTTCCAACATAAGCATTTTGATAAGTATTTAAAATAAAATTAAAATGGTAGACAACAAATAAATAAAAAAACAATGATCCTTTACCTCATCAAGATATGTTAAAACAACTGGAAAAAAAAAATGTCTACAAGATAAAATACAGTTTCATAAATATTTGTTGTTTTCTACCGTTATGTAGACATCATTTTTACAAATAAGTAGTAGTTTGCCATTTTACCAGTAAATCTTAAATCTAAAAAGATATATGGGACGTAAACAATATTGACAGCAATCTACTTAATTACTAAACAAGACATGGGTAGCCATATTATAACAGCGGTAGACAAATGGTGTACAAATAATATATAAAGGGATATAACATTTAGTGAACACTTTCAGCAATCTATCATCTAATATATAAAATAAAAGAATATACATAACAACCTACAAGTTGTACATACATGTGAACTCTCACTTTTGGAGGGAGACTCCAATTAAGGTTCAAAATTATTTTAAAATGAGGGGTGTTTTACATATTTTCAGAAATCTCCTAACATTGAAAGTGATAACTTCCTTCTTTGTTTATATGAAAATAAAAAATCTCCCACTCTGGCTTCAGAAAAGGTTCACATGTACATTTGTATAATACAGTTTTTTGATCAATTGAAACATATTTAAAACAATAAAGAACACTTTCAACATACAAGCATGAATAAAAAATAAAATGTTAGTATAGACTAGAATGTGCAAATGATTTTTTATAAAAGTGCCTGTGTTAGAAAAGGGGAAATATTTAATTAAAAACTAACTAATACTAACTAAAAATAAAAGAATATTAAAAAAAGACAACTATGCAAGTTGAAAAATAAAAGTGGAATGTGATTACAGTGCACGTGAATACCTAACACAATTAGTTATACTTGGAAGCTGTATGTACAAATAAAGTTTGCTAAAAAAAAAATCAAATCCCAATCCATAAGTACGTTAGCATGCAATTAGTATCCAATGATGACAATATCATAGTTAAATTCTACTTATGTGTAATAATGTGTTCTATGTATACATAAATAATTACTATGTAATTAACAAAAATACCCTCATAAAAATTCTTTTATTGGCACAACTGCAAAATGTCTCAGCTATTTAAGTTTGGCAATGTTTGCAAATATCACAGATGAATTAAATCATTTGACACTTTCATTCACACCTCATCTATAATCCTGAAAATTCACCTGACTTTTTTTTTTTTTTTTTTTTAAAGAGATAAAATTATTGTAATAAATGTATGTTCAGCTTGTAATAATAGATTTAGGGCTGAACCAGTCCACACATAAACATTTAAGTCATTCAGATTTTGTTCATGATTGTGAATAGTTTGTAAAGGCGTAAAATGGCATATACATGCAGCAAAGGGTTAAAGTAGAGACTCCCTAAGCTTAATATTACATGGTCATTATTTTGGCAATTTTTATCTCATTTCTGAACTCTTAGGTGTTTATGTTTATTATTGAGACTTAAAGATTGTCAGTACTGTGTGTTGTTTTGTGTCAATTGTATAAAAAACCTGCTATAATAATTGACTTAAAAGGGCTATGATTGTAAATGAATTAAAAATATATATAAATTAAAGTAGCACAGTATTGTAATCACATTGACACACTACATTTATCTACAATAAAATATCAAATTAAAATCAACAATACTTCACACACTTTTAAGATATATTCAAATATGTGATAAAACTAAGATAGAACAAACAAATATAAAAATGTTTTACATAACAAAACTGGTTTTGATTTGGCATTTTCTATTAAAAAAAATACTGTTTAATTTTGAATAGTAAGAGATATACTATATAAAACAAAAACATAAAATAAAATATATCTTTGGATAAAACTATGAGAAAAAATTAATAAATATTAAAAAAAATCAACATAATATTTACAAAACAATAATTTAATATGTGTAACAAAGAGTTTATTTGTTTTGTTTCCCATAAACAGATGACACTTACTGGATCTGTAACTATAGTACTGTACATAAATTTACATAACTATCCTCAGTTAATAGAACATACAGAAGTTTACACAGTTATGCTCAGTTAATAAAACAAACTGATATAAATTTATACAGTTACCAGCTATGTTCAGTTAATAGAACAAACTGACAAAAAATTTATACAGCTATGCTCAAATAATAGAACAAACTGATATAAATTTATACAGCTATGCTCAAATAATAGAACAAACTGATATAAATTTACACAGCTACAGAAGTAAATTTTCACAGCTATGCTCAGTTTATAATGAGACATAAAAAATAAATTTACACAGCTATGCTCAGTTTATAATAAGACATAAAAAATAAATTTACACAGCTATGCTCAGTTTATAATAAGACATAAAAAATAAATTTACACAGCTATGCTCAGTTTATAATAAGACATAAAAAATAAATTTACACAGCTATGCTCAGTTTATAATAAGACATAAAAAATAAATTTACACAGCTATGCTCAGTTTATAATAAGACATAAAAAATAAATTTACACAGCTATGCTCAGTTTATAATAAGACATAAAAAATAAATTTACACAGCTATGCTCAGTTTATAATAAGACATAAAAAATAAATTTACACAGCTATGCTCAGTTTATAATAAGACATAAAAAATAAATTTACACAGCTATGCTCAGTTTATAATAAGACATAAAAAATAAATTTACACAGCTATGCTCTTAAACTTGCAGAATATAACAGATGTTCATTTACCCAGATTTGCACAATTAGTTATAGCTAACACTTTTTACAAATTTGTGCCCATTTATCAATAATGTCATTTAGACAGCTATACTTCATTACTGGAATACAAAGATGTTAGTTCACATAACTTTTCTCAGTTAATAGTAGAACTGAACATAGTGATGTTTATTTACACAATTATTGTGAAGCACTACTACAAAGTCATGAAACCAAAATACAAACTACCCATGTGTATATCATTTTTTTTTGTCTGAGAATTACACTGGCACTATGATACGGATTATCAAGTTTGATTTTGTGCATTTTCTTTCTACAGAATAATAACAAAGCTCAATAATGGTGAAACACAGTGACCGTGTATTTACACTGTCATGGGTGTGTAATGAAACACATCAATGATTTATATATATATATATATATATATATATATGCCTAATAATACCTACAACTACACACTAATCTAAAGACTGAAAGCCACAGCACATTTATACATCAGCTAATAGCAAATTGGCAAAATGACTTCTACAAGCAAGCCCTATCTAATTCCAATCTACATTAAATATCAAATCCTTCTATAATGAAGGATATTAAGTTAAAATAGCAAAAAAAAATGTTTTATAAAGAATAAGTTCATATTTAAACATTTAATTTGTGTAAGCCATAAAATTACATGTTATTAGGCAGTAGAAACAGTGAAACCTAAATACTAGACTTCCGTGTTCTAGTCAGTTGCTATACATTGTTTAGATAAGTTGATTTGTCCAATTTGAATACAGTTTTGAAATCTGCCCAATCAAAAGAGATGGCATGGAGTAGTTTATATTCTTGCTTTAGAATCTCAACGAAAACTTTTGGGAAAAGTGACATGAACTTCTGTTCTGTATTGTTTCTAACATATAACACCACCCTACTTTCTTTACTGTTTGATATATAATTTACAATTCTCAAAATATCCACAAAGATTTAACTCATTTAACACAGTTTCAAAAAATATTAAAGTTCTAACTTGTTTCCAAAAAGAAAATGACACGATTGTAGCAGTTTTTATTATTAATATATTTTCTATTAGACACAACAGGTGTGTGCAGCTAATATATAAGTGCATTTACTAGATCTTCACCTTGCTATAATCACTAGTAATCAAAATCTAACAAAGTTCTTTGCTAGAGATCTTAACACTGCCATCCATACTGGTTCCAAACAAGATACATAAGTTCCTACACCTATTTTTATTAAACATCTGTTACCCCCAGATACAGAAACCTGCAATAAAAACTGTTATAACAAATCATCACTCTGAATAGACCACAGTTCCCTGCATATTACATCATGAGAGTTTTTTGGGCGCCATGCCCTGTATTGATGGCAGGCAGCAACTTCTGATGCCCGGCTGACCTTGGTATCCTGTACTGGGGCCCAATGCCAGGAGACTGCAAGGCATAGGTACTCCTCAACATGTCTGGGCGCATCAGCATCTGACCTGGCTTCACACGCTTCGAGATGGCTCTGATTAGGTCCCTGGCATGCTTCAGGTTGAAGGCTGAATAAGACATGTGGAACTTTACCTTTAAATAATTGAGTATACTAAAACAGTGTTATAAGTTTCTTTAAAAAATATTATTACAACTCTAATCAGAATCATCAATATTAATAATAACAGTTGTAGTTATCTTTGTTACCATCATGGTCATCAATATTGTTATTGACACCATCATTAATGAAAACATCAACCTCATCAACATCATCATCAACATTGTTACAATCATGTATCTTTATTGCTTCTTTCAAATTTCCAATTCATTCATCAACTGATTCCTAATGTGTCTTTTATGGAGGAACTGTATCAAAAGCAATTCAAACATTTTTTTTATTCCCAAAAAGTAAGAAATATCCACAGTTCTCACCTTTAAGTCTAGCTTTTACTTCCTCATTGAAGTATCCACACTCAATCCATTCTTCGAAGTCAATAATGTAGTCAAAACCAGTCAAGCCTACAGGAAAAGGAAACAAAACAAGTGAAATTGTACAATTTTTTTAATGTCATAGTTTTTTTACTTGTTGTTGAGGATTGTGTTGTTTATTCTTTAGTGGGAGATTTGAAGCAGATGCAATGCTGCCTGTTTATTTGTTTATTTGGGTTTTACGGCACACCGACACTTTATATAGGTCATACGGTGCCGAATACAGTTAAGTTTAATGTGAACTGAATATAATCAGGTTAAAATCTAAATATGTAAATAGAAATATGAAAATCTATAAGGTTAAAATAATGTGAAATATAATTGTAAACAGGTTAATATATTAAACAGTTAAATGTATAACGCAATGCTGCCTGTAAAGCGACAGCATGACATGATACCGCATCCACTCACATTATCCAGCCAACATGTCACGGAAATATCCTCATAAGCTGAGCATATGCAAGAGAGTTATTTAACTTCCACTAGTTACTACTTAGATATGTGGTGGCCAAGGATCAAACTTGGGACTCCCAAGACCTCTAGGCCAATACCATACCTACTGCAGCTGGGTTACCAATAATTATTTAGTTATAAAGATATAGTGTGCAATGGAAGCTGCCTTTGCTGTAAAAGAAAAGTGGATACCCTAGGTATGACAAAACAGGTCACAATATCCAAACACCATATCAATCACTCCATAATAGAAAAATTATGATTAAAAAAAACTTTTAGTAGAATTTGAAGCTGGCAGTAAATCGCAAAATGGCACTGCTTCACCCAAAATATGTTCATTTTTATTTCCTCTATCAGTAACTTGAATTACTCATTTAACATATTACAAATTACAAAACTACATTACTTTCATTGACTTGATATATTTTTATCTTAATCAGTGCTAGCTTCAGCTTAAAGAACCAACCTTGAGAGTTTTTCTGCCGGATGTTGGCTCCCTGCTCAAGCAACACACAGGCTGCAAATTTATTGTTTGACTGAGTGGCGAAAAACAGAGGAGTGCTTCCGTCATCATTGATGGCGTCAATGTTGGCACTATATGCCACCAGTAGTTCCAGAACATCTGAGGGACCGGATAAACCAGCAGCATAGTGCAAGGCTCTAAATAAGGGATAACAGAAATAGTTTCAATTACTTGATACTGGTCTAGTCATATTTGGTAAACTATCAGTACAATGTAAGGCTCCAGCAATGGATGGCAGAAATTTCAAGCAAACTTAATGAAAAAGAAATAATGTCAATTGTCACCTGATAAAATCTCAAGTAATTTTATTGTGCATACATTGTACTCCTTAAGGTATAATGTTTACCTTTGTTACACCTGCTGTGGGACTATGTTGCAACTGTTTTTTCGATCAGTTATCACTCCTGATTGGATGTCACTTTGCAAAGTTTGCATGAAGGTCTTATAATGGTTGCAATGGTTGTAGAGCAGTACCATGTGTCAAAAATGGCAGCTGCACATGCAGCAAATTATTTCAATGCGATTAAAGAGAGGTTGCAGCAAGGAAGCAGGATAGCATGTAACTAGTCTACTATTAGTTACCGATCATGACATTCACCCCTAATTGCAGACTAGTTGCAGACTGGTTACAGACTAGATGCAGACTGGTGGCTGTCTGTTGTCCATTTACCACTCTTCTAAAACTCTAAGACTTATAACAAAAGACGCTAAGCTGTTACATGCATTTTTTTCCTCAGGCAGTAGCCAAACAGTTGCATCACAGGTATGACCAACGTAGTAGTGACTGCAAGAGCTTCTGAAGCTAGGACAACAATATGGGTGTCTCCAGGAATTAATTGGTAGAACAAAAACTTTCATTGTTTGATGTTTTTTATTATTGTTTATTTGTTATGTCACACTGACACAAATATTGTAATACTGGCGACATTCAGCTAATTATTGGTAGAGGAAGACCTATCAAGGCAAACATTTTGTCTTACATTATGGACCTATAAAAGGTAAAGGACATTGTAATCATACATACGTGTTGTTGCCAGGGTAACGAGGATTGGGATCTGCTCCATTATCTAAAAGGATTTTGACAGCTTCCTTCCTTTTGGTCCTGTTTACAAATTGAGTTGGAAATAGTAATAAACAAGGAGAATAATAAATCTGTTGACATCTCATACTATTTACTTGCTAGCAACCATGGATAATTAAACCTTATACTTTAGCCTGATCAATGTGCCCTCCATCCCCAGCACAATTTGATTTCTTCATTGAAAACATTTATATTTAGAGAATAAATATTATGCTCACAACAGTTGAATCGGTCCTTTTTAAACAAATAATAACTTAAAAAATATGAATAATATTTGACTAAATTTTTATCTACTACACTGTTCAATCATTTTTTAGAGGGATTGAGGGGTTGTCTTTAATCCTTGAAATATGTCATGGATATTTATAAGTGTGCATTTTTTTTCTTGTCATTCAAACTTGTTGCTATAAAAATATCGATGACATCCAGGTATAATTTGTGGTGGAAGAACACAGACTAAGGTCCGTATTCACAAACCATTCTTAAGCCTAAGTGATGACGTAAGTCCAATTCATATTTTCATTCCAGCAAAAATAAGCTCATTTATGAAGTTTCAATGTGATTTTAAGCTCAAAGAAGCAGAGTTAAAGTGTCATTAAAAATACAGACATGTAGCTAAATACATAAGGAAGATATTGTGCATTGAAATCCATGGCTTGAACAATGTTTGCTTAAGAATAGTTGGTGAATACTGGCCTAGGTCTTTAGGGTCTTTAAGACTTGAGTACATACAGTTTGACTTGCTCTGTAAGAATCCTTCGCAACAACAAGTCTTGTTCTTGATCCTTGAAGCAGAAGTGATTGTCCAACAACCTGTTTGAACACAAAAAGGCATTGTCATTATTTTGTTAGGTATTTGAGCTTATAGTAATGAATTGGACAAGAAATATTCCAGTACCAGATTACAAAGCTCCCCTCCATCCCCCCAAATATAAAAATGATACCACTGTTTTGTAAAAAAAGTAAAAAGTGCATAATAGAAGCAGTACTAGCAATTTATATAATTTCTTTATGCTTTCCTATTTTAAAAAAGTTACAGTCAGGTGTTTCTTAAGAATACAACTTCAAGGCAGCTTAATGTAGCACAATTGACAGATAATGTGTATGCAACCTGCTCAAATGTACTTTAGTTCGAAAAGTATTTGATTCCTAAGCAGCAGGTCCCAATTTTTTAAACCTTTACTGGCTGCATATTTTTCTTCCTTTGTTACAAAAGCAGATTAAATGACACACCATTGGGCACAGTCTGGGAAGTCGTTGGCTAGGGCAAGATTAAGCAGACTGGGTGGTTTCTTGGAGTCCTCCTTGCTAAGTGCAGTGGCGATGGTGTTGTTCACATCATGTTTCAACATCAGCTGCATCACATCAATACGTCCCTGCATCACACAGCAGTGTATTGGCAGGAGTCCCTGCAAAAATGAAAAAAAAAGGTAATACTATGAAACAGAGCTAAAATACCTTTTGTAGTTATTTACAGTTACGAAAAATTCTTACATGTATGCTTATTATTTCTTTCTTTATTTGTTATTGGTTATATATATATGGTACAGACGCTTATCTGGCAAACAGAGCGGTTTTAAGCATGTCGAGACATACCTTGCACTTACGATGTGCTGATCATTTTATGACTTCTTGCTGTAAAAGCTATGCTTAGTGTTCAAAGACAGTTACTGCTTATAACAGACAGACATCAACCATGGAGCATCAGTTGTTTCATTTCATACTGGCTACACCCTTAAGATAGTAGGACAGTAGAGGTATCAGCTACTACTCTGTCCTTGATGACATTCTATACAACAAGGAGCTATGAGAAGCTGGTGATACTGCCTAAATAGATGTTGGACACAGACATATAAACCAACAAAATACTGAGTTATGATTCATGCTTTTGCACTGCATTTCTACTCACCACCAAGTACCTATACACCAAGTATGAAGTGAATACATTGAGCAGTTGTTATGTTATAATCTGGTAAAGAAAAATAAACAAAGGGAGATAAAACATTAAAGTAGATTGACTTTTGCTATGAAATCTTCGGATCAATATTTATCCTATCATCACATTTGAAGTCAAGAGGCATAGTGGTTTCCGAGATATGCTCTCAACAAAATTATGACAGATAGACAGATGGATGGAGAGACAGACAAATCAGCAACTCCAGTACTGGTAGCATAAATAATATACTATAATAAATAATATTTCCATTCTAGAATAAATGTCCTTAGAAGCGATATCCTACCCTGCTGTTCCTGATGATGAGACTGGCATTTTTACTCAGCAGTAGCTCAATACATTCAATCTCCGAGGGACTGTTGGTTTCTCCATAACATTTGACATGCAATGGGGTGTTGCTCTCAGCATCCTCAGCATTTACTGATGCTCCTGCATCCAGCAATAGCTGTACAGGCAAGGGAAAAGAAAACAAAACAATAAAATTCTACTATAACAATTATCTCAAATATATAATTGCAAAAATTTATTGATTTGATTTTTTACATGTATGTAACACTGACTCAGTTATGGCCATTATAGCATTTGCAGGTAGTGTTGCTGAAGTAAATATATCAGACAGATGTCTTGGTAAAACCACCGATGCACTGAAAGTCAGATTGAAGAACTTCTCAAATAAATACCTTTGCTCTGAAAAGAACATGAAAACTGAGCTGAGGGATTATGTGTAGGTAACTCAATCTGCTTAATCACAGATGTCTTCAGCCCTTCTACTAAGATCAAAAATAATTTTTCACACAACATTAACAATTCCACTTCATTTGCCTACTGATTTATGTCATGCAAAACACCACAAACAATTATTTGATAAAAAAACAAACAACCGATGAACAAAATTAGAAAACTGCACCTCCATAACATCTGGACTTTTGGCTCGATGAAGAGGTGTTGCCCCCTTGTAGTCACGGATATTGACATCCACCCGTAGCGACAGTAACTCCTTGATCCCCTCCAGGTGTCCATAGTAACAGGCTGTGTGCAGCAAGGTGCTGCCGTTAATACACCTGCAATAGTCATCAGTGTATGTTTTTACAGTACTTCTATATGTTCCATATGGCTGATAAAGTACAGAGGTTTTGCTACAAGTCATTGTCAGAACTGCCGTTCGATAATACTGCTAAGCTTCATGGTAGCCGTGGGATATCTGGCTGTTAAAAGTTCATTTTCATGAATATTCGTAGAAACCAGTGGTCCAATGAAAATGCAAGTTATATCAAAGTTATTCTTCAACTGAAGTAAAAAAAAGACGCAACTATCTGCCAATGTCAAGATGGCTGCATAAAACTGTGATGCCTGTTGTTTACAAATTGTAATAATTTCATTTGCTGATTTTCTATGATTTGGACAAGGGGCCAATCAAATGCTTCATGCAAATATTCATGAAAACAAAGTTTTTCTGGCCAAGTAATCCACTTTATATGTATGTTGTGATAACAGAATATTTACTGTAGGTTCCAATGGCTACAAGTAGCCACATTATTCCAATACTAGACCAACCAGTCCTAGTACAAGCCTTTTAGCTGGATGTATGTGGTCTAGTGGTCACGAAGATGAACTTTTGGTTTCAAGGGTCCAGTAATATTAACCACAAGCCAACCACAAGAAGACTGTCCTTGGGCAAGACAATTCACCGCACATTAAACTAGGTAGTTATTTTCTTAGTAATGGCTTTACACAGGAAGGGACAAGTACATGTTGAAAAAAAATGCTGTTTCCCAATTAACTATTAACAATGGGTTTCAACTGTAAGCTGAGCATATGTTAGATGGTATACTTGAAACATTTTGTAAGTATTTGGTTGGATTTGGGGAGACAAGTGAATGTGTGAATTTTAGCACTTGAAGCTTATACTTATTATATTCTGCAATCATAAGAGATTTGGAGAAATGCAACCTACCAAACTATGGCCTGAGATGGTGGTTGCAAGATACTGACCTTGACCTTAGACAACAGAACTGGTTCACACCGGCAATGTGGTCTGCCAACACACGGTCGAGCAGCTCCATATCACCACCCATGATCTTAGGAACAATGTCGGAGTAATGCTCATACAGGCCTGTATGCATTCATGAAAAAAAAAAAGTAGTACAGTTAAAGGTATAGCAAATCACTTCCTAGGTTATAATAGGTACTGTTACACATGTACATCAATATTGGTTTAAATGCAAAAATTCCAACTTGATTTAAATGTAATAAAATCAAAACTTGTTTATTTCTTAAAATTCAAGCATTACAAAACCTTTATTGTTAAAATTAAACTATACTGTAATTAACATTTTTAAATTACATCAAAAGCATAATTATCTCATTCAAATCTTGTCAGAATTTATGTCCATTTTTTTCTGTGGTGGCAGAGGTTACTGTGTTTTGAATGTGGAGATAGAAACTGATATAGTGAATCATCAGAATGACTTGACATGACCATTCATTACCTTAGGAACAGTTTAGAAGCAGTAAAAGCATTTGTAAAACATTATACAGGGATTTTTTAATAATTGTTCACAAAATACAGCTTTTCATGTTTCACAAAAGATAGGTAAAGATATTAAGAATTAATAATAAATATTTATGACAAAAATTAATAATAAAATAACTACCTTATTTACGATGTCTACAATAAAATTTCATTAATGTAAAGAAGTTATAATAAAGGCTTCATCACTCTCTGACCACATAGTTTATATCAATCAAATCTGAGTTTGTACAGTGTTCTTTGCCAAACAAGCAACCAAAAAAAAATGGCCACCTTACCCACAAGGAACCGTTTAAAATCATCATTCTTGATAGTCTCCAGCACAGTGAGTCCTTTCACATTCTTGATGTGCACATCACAGCCCCATTCTATAAGTAACTGTCAAGGAAAGCAGGAAAATATCAGAATAATAAATTACTGTTTATTCTTATAAATGTACTGTTTTATATGGTTACTTGTAAAACTTCAAGAGGAGCAAAGTTCAGAAGCTGTTTTGAGTTGACAAGAAAACAAAGAACAATATTTACTTAAATATAATAAAAAAGGGTAAAATTTGTCAGATGATATAAGACTTTTTTTAATTTAACAACTCTTGTCAAAAATAAATCTAAGGTAGGTCACTCACATGGCATATCCTTCTTTGTAGGGCCTCTGCAGCTAGGTTGATGGGTACACACCGATAGAAGTTTTTCAGATCTATCTTGGCTCCATTTTCAAGGAGAAGTCGTACAACATCCTGTGAAGAATCAGTGATACAAAACAATTTGAAGAAGTAATGGGGCAAATGCCAACAAAAACAAGAACTAATATGTATAATATTGATTTCATAACAAACCTACAAAAACAGACAACTTACAAAATGGCCAAACTTGCATGCCCAATGGAGTGCTGTGTTGCCTGACTTGGGTTCCCTGCAGTTGACAAACGTAGACTCCTCCTTAAAGAACATGATCATCTTGTCGATGGTTTCTATATCCCCATCCTTGGAACAGCGTATAAACAATCGCTGCCATGTGGCAGTGTTACCAGGAAAAACTTGATACAGGAAGAAACTCCCTGTGCGCAGTTGCTTGTTTCTGCTCATGGCTTCAAAGTAAAACTACAACAGACAATTACAGAAGATGATAACATTTGCATGGGGTTAGGAAAACATTTAATGTAAAATGCGGATGCAACAACTTCATATAGTTCTTTTTAAAAGTTGTAACTGTCATAATTATTGATAGGTAAACATGTCTTGTCATTGCTACTTGTGTTAGGTGGATGAAATTATTATACATGCACCAAATATCAATGCTTTATCTACTGTACCATTGGGACCTTTCATCCATGTCAATTCAACTTCAAATTATGTTAAGAATATGAAAAAAAGCAACCTTTGTCGAATGACCCAACAAAAAAGTGCAGACCCTGCTCACCAAGCTTTTACTATCTGTTATATAAGAAATCTGCAGCTGTTGTTGCCAAGGCGCTAGCAATAGGCCTAGTTTTCTTATGTGGTTGCTAGCAGCTATAAATTCTTATGGATTTGAACAAATGCAGCATGTCAAATGTCACTATTATCATTTCAAAATTAGAAATTAATAAAAGCATATTCAAAAGGGTTAAAGGTCAACTAAGCCTCACCTCATACTCTGGGTAGTCCTCTGGGTTGAGTTCTGTCACTTGTCCTACATGCAGTTGTTCTTGCAGCTTCAGTGCTTCCTTGATCGTCACTACAGACATGGTAAAGGTAGTTGATATAAATTAAATGTGAAAATACAAGGTGCTTATATTAAAATATCTGTCACCATTCTTAATTTTATAACTAGATATCTGGCAATAATAGAGTAAAAATATATAAAGCTTTCTATTTTTTCATAATACATGTTCATACTTTCAATATCATTAATGTTATAACACATTATTCTTATTTTTAATAATTACTAAAGATGACTCATCACCATACAACAACAGCTCTACAGATGAATTACACCTAACCCTATATTGTGTGCACTTATTAGGTTAGTCCCAATGTACACAAAAATATAAGTAAACACAATATACAATTAGGATGAGAATTATAGGATATACTGCAGCAAAATATCATATCTCCCTTTATTATCTGGAGCTAGGCAAATACATAAGCTAAAATGACTTACATTTTGACTTGTTAGTGAAGTCCTCTATGAAATCCCCTGTTTCTTTGTGTCTCAGTACAAGTCTTCGACCTTCTCCCAAAATCTCTCGAGCTGTTGACAGGTAAAACCCACTGCCATTTGTAAGACTCTAGAATAGAGATAAAAAAACTTATTACTTAGGAAAGTCTTCAAAATACAGAGCTATATCCTAGGACTTTTCTAAAACTTATTTATATACTACTGATCATTGAATAACTTATCAATTTTGACTTTAATCTATCAAAAGTTTTTCTTGTTTGTTTGTCGGGTTTATTATCCCACCATCAGTATCTCAGTTATTTGGAGACAGTATATAATGCTGCCTTCACTGTGTATATAGCATGCTGTGATCACCTAGCATGATAACATACCAAGTCACATTATCCTGACACTGAGCTAACCAGTTTCGGAACTACCCTTTTTATTTGCTAGAGCAATAGAAAAGTAGCTATACCACTACTATTATTATCAACTTAAGTATGTTACGGCCTGAAATCGAACCCAGGGACTCCTGTTCCTGGAACCAGTACTCTACAGGTTGTGCTTCCAGGTCTGGTCAGTTTGTCACTGAGAAGGAATTGTTCCAGTATTCATTTTTAGATTATATATTCATACAATGCTGCTTTCATTGTAGTAACATATGCTGAGCCCAAACATTGGAAGCAATTTTTATATTTTCTTTTTAAACTGTTATGCCGGCTTTGGGTTAAATATAGAACCTTTAATTATCAGAGCTTTACATACAAAGCAATTATACCTAAGAAGCATAACATACAAAGCAATTATACCTAAGAAGCATTATTTACATTTGTGGCCCAAATCAGATCAAACATACTCTCAAGTCTTATCAGTGCCTATGCTAGCTGCCATTTTCTCAGTAATATATTCATTACATAAATAAAACAATCTGAGTTATGTATTTTATCAGCTAATTGACAATGAAATTTAGTTATTTACACAGCATAAAACTCCCAAATCATACATTTTTAGAAAAGAAATCACAAAAACAGTTTGTCAAGAAAAAATGTCCTACCAAGTTAATGACAGCAGCGAGACAAAAGTCATTGATAGAAATGGTCCTGGGCACTTCAACAATCTCAAACCTGGACCTCATCTTGTCCTTGATGGTTCTCCTAAGCTGAAATATTTTTAAAATGGAAGAGTATGTTACTAAATCAACTGTCCCCAGTTTTGTGGTAAGCAAGTAAAGAATAGCCCTTTTTGCAAAAAAGCATTTTAAATCATATTAATTACAGCTGACATATCTACATATACATGTTTATGACTCTGGCTCTAAACATCGGGAATATTTCAATATTAAAATTAAAATAGCATTAATCTTTTGGTCTTTATACGAGGAATAGTGTTTATAAAGGGCAACTGAATACCATTTGAAATTATAACATAAACATACCTCTATCTGGACATGTTCCACATGCTGCACCCACTTTCGGGCAAAGTCCACATCATACTTCTTTTGGAGGTTCTCGAGAGCTGAATTTGGAACAAAAGGTTTTATCACATGACATGCTTTTATTATAAAACACCTATTGGGATTTTTCTATAACTCACTAGTTAGTCATTGAGTCGCTGATGTGGCATTGTTTCCCGCCATGTTTCCACGCCGCTTCCTGTACTGATATTCCTGTACCGTATATTTTAATTCAAAGCTTTAGTTTGAAAAAAACAACTGATTTATTTGATATGTAATAAATAGAATCCAACATTCATGTTCATTGAATACTCTGCAGAGCCTTTCAACCATCTTGGCATGTGGTGTACAGTCAAATATTTACTGTCAGTTCCCAGGTTGACAACTCGCATTAAATTAACTCGTGCCAGGTAAAAGTCACCCCAATATTGGCATCTCGTCCCATATGTACACTATACATAATGCTTCAAGGTATTTGTATGAAGGGGTGTTAATTGCTCTTTGCCATGTGTAATTATGTTTCTTTTGTATCTTTTGTTTTCTGTTTTTCAGGAAAGACAGGACAAAGGTAGCAAGAGAACAGTTGGTTTGAACATATGTATTATGTAATATATTTTATGTTAACATAGCACCTCTAGCTTTCATTTTCATCACAAAGAATTATAAAAACCTGTAACATATGAAACATAATACACGAAATTTATAAGAAATAAAAAACAAATAAGAAAGTGAATATGATTACATAGATTATATAAATCGTGATCTTAAATCATGGTCAGATTACAATTAACACCTACAATCAAGGTGCGAACATCAAACTTTCAATGCTTGTGCTTATACAGAGTATTCTTGGAGCATCCAATATTGGGCGACTTTTACCTGGCGAGAGTTGGTTTGGGGCGAGTTGTCTCGCATTTGTCCCAAGACTTAGAGGTCATAAGTATGTTTTATGGCAGAGATAATCTAAACTTAACTCCTAGCCTGCTTATGTGCATTCATAAGGTATTAGTATTCTGATCAGGATCTTCACTGTTTGCTGTTTAGTCCCTATTATAAAGTTTTACATGCAATAAATATATATAACCAAATAACTAAGTATTTAGCCTGTTTATTTTTAACAAAAAGCAGCAATGATAAAGGCTAAATCTCAGCTTACTTTGTTTGCACTCTGCATATATAGCATATATAAGGTGTTCTAGGACTGGTTGGCCTTGTGTTTGAATGCTGTTATTGTTTAAATAGATAATTGACTGGTTTTATGTCACAAGCCTTTGACATGCTATCCCAGTGAGAGAGCCAATACAAATCCTTCAAAAGAAAACTTCTGAATTGCATGACTGAGGATGCAATGATAAAGCCAACAAATAAAACAAATTTTTACAGGAACATGCTGTAATTCACATACATGTACCAACAGTTTACAAGCACAATGACAACAACACTACCTCTGCTTAAGGGACAACTGTCTTGTTTAACTGATAGTCTTTTTCACAGAAGGTTAAACAAAACAAAAACAATTAAAATATAATTAGTTCTGGCTCAATAATTCTGTGTCTAAATAAAAACTGGTAGGATGGATAATCTACATAAACCAAATACAACTAAACATCTGCAAGCTCACCAATTCTGTGCTGATCTAGCTGATGTTTGATATCCTTGCGCCGCTGAAGTTCCGTCATGTTGGAGATGATATTGGGAAACTTCTCCAGTTCATGGTTACACTCACGGATCAACATGTGGATAAAGTCCTGACAATATACACATGAAGGATAATGTTGAATATGCATATAATAATTCTACTAGGCATAGAGCTGTTGTTTGGTGTTTAGCAGCCGCAACCCCCATTCATTTTTTTTTATCCCAAAAGTGAATTATAAATATGAAAACAGAACAGTCAAGTCACATTAGTACTAATCTCTATCAAACTGGACAAATAATAAGTAAAATCATAGAATTCGTAAAACTGTTCCTAACATGACAGGCATAGCCTAATACGTGTATCTCCTATCATCAATGCATCTTTCATTTTTAATAATTATTAACAATGCTTCAGTGATTACATCTATTTTCAATGCTTTTAATTTTATGGCAAAGCTTCTAGATTTATACACCTGGTTGGTGTGGAACAAAGTAAGGTTTTATATCTTCTACAAAGAATTAGCATTTAGTTCTTGCTTTGTCAAAGACACAAATGCACACTTCAAGCAACTTTCTTTTCTTTTTTTTTTCTATTTTTTTTTTGTTACATTGCATGGACACAATTATGGTAATATTGGTGATCTTCAGCTAATTATTGATGGAGGAAGACCCCAGACTTACATCTGGGTAGATCCACTGGCCCACTGCAGGTTAACTGGAAAATCTCCCCACATGAATGTTCTCACCCTGACTGGGACTCGAAACCCATGCGGTGAGGGGCTGAGGATTTTCAAGTCAGAGTCACTAATGCTTGGTCACAGGCACCCCTTACTTCAAGCAAATCCAAATAATCAGCCAAGCGTGCCTTGCTTAGATCTCAAATCATGTACATACCACTCTGTTAATAACAGCAGTCGTTTGTCTGTATTTGTAGGCCACCATCAGAAAGAAGGCAAAATATGCACACACAGCACTGGGTTCTGCCTGAAATACAGATGCATTTTGTTTTCCACAAAATCTTAAATAAAAAAGGTTTGTTACCTTAGAAATAAATGAAGTCCACAGGAACGGGAATAATATGGTGCTTTTTGTTTTAAACAGTTTCTTTTGTTGTTATTTTCTACACAATGCTTATTGTCCATGCATACTTTTATAGTAGCATTAAACCATATTCCAAAATATTTACAGACTATTTCTTGTCTTAATCTTATAAAAAGGTGGTATTCAACAGTTTGGATCAATTTCTTTTCTCTCATGCAACCAAATAAATTGGTGTTACCTGAAGAGATAAAAAAGATGCTGTTTAGTGGTGAAAGCTAAAGCGGAACACACCACTTGTGATCAGAAAATGTATTTCTATCCTAGCCAGGCTGCAGTTATTTTTCAAGAAAACCATGTGATCACTTACTTTTAAGATCATACTGAATGATCATCCGGGTAATCAGTTCGGACACTGATATCTATTTTTAGCTGAAATCCCCATGAAGCTTATTTATAGATTTTGAAATAATGAACATCTATAGTGAGATATTTTATTATTTTATACTGTTAAACAATTAAAGTTATGTTATAAACAGCCTTTACTTACACTCAATTATAAGTTTATACAGCAATTTTGTATAAATTCTCCCCGTAAGGGGCCTACATGTGAACTCTCTCGCTTTTGAAGGGAGGCTCCCTCTATTAAAGTTCAAAATTATTTGAAAATGAGGGGTGTTATGAATATATTATCAGAAATCTTCCTACTTGGAAACAGATAACTTTCTTCTTTGTTTATATGAAAATAACAAATCTCCCACTTAGCATGTGAAAATCTACCACTTTGGCCTCAGAAAAAAGTTCAAATGTATACAGGGGTAAGATGTTGTTACAGGCAAACTGTTGGATACCACCTCAAAGTAATGTAAGGGCTAGAACCATCACCCTACAGTACACTGTTACATATTCACCTATAAAATCAGAGGCAAATGTTTAAATAGACAGTAGGTAGTTTCCACATTTGTGAAGATCCATTATCTTGGCAGCCGTCTTTGATGGCAACTTCAAGGTTTTCAGATGAATTATATAGAAGCGTTAATTTAATTTTCTTCATTTGTGGTCCAAAAATTAAAAGCGATGCACCATTGGAAAGCACTTACAATTCATATCTTTAGAATACAATATTTTTCTAAAATTGATAAATGCACAAAGAATTAATACACAGAAATCAATAAAATTATTGGCTCATCCTTAAACAAAATTAACAGTGTATTCTCTTTGGTTGTATTTTTTCTACCTTTTAAACTATCAAATTATACTTTTGATATGTAAAATACCTCATAGATGCTTTTAAATTTGTTAAAAAATTCAGTAAAATAGACTGAAAAATAAAAACACAGTCTTGAGTTTAATACAGCAGATATTTCAAGAATTTGGCCTGCATTAGCCTCTGCCTTCAAAGATGCTTGACTTAAACAGTCTTATCAATGCCTATGACATCACATTGAAACAATCTATACAAATCACATATTACTGTCATCAATATAAGAAGGAAAGGGTAAGACAAAATTTTACTTGTGATTTAGTCTCTATGGTCAATCATAATTGAACATCTGTTCAGAAGTTATCATAAAAAGTACTGGAAAAATCCTACTGCTGTTAATACAGAATATATTTGAATGGACGTTTGCTACTGGACAACTCATTGAACTGTACCGATGGGTACTTAGCACATCGTTGTTTAGTAGTCACAGCTGTATCAGGCATTATCATTTTGAGAAATTTACATGTAAAACCAGGCACAGGATAATTTGAACACGTTCATAACTGTAAATAACTGAACAGTTTCTCCCCCAACTCCGCAAAAATAAAACCATGCTGTGAGATTACAGCTGTACCACTTGATTTAATTTATTAAAGACAGATATGTCATAGGGGAAGAAGTTGTCAAACAATAAATCACACTTGATGTACACAGGCTTACTGAGCTGCCATTAGTCAGTAACACTTCAGAAGGGTGTCCAGTCGGCTAGATACACACACCCTAACTTCCTTCCCCAACCCATTACCTCCCACTGTGATCACAGTGTGAAGCCAGATAACCCACTGTGATCACAGTGTGAAGCCAGATAACCCACTGTGAGCATAGTGTGAAGCCACATAACCCACTGTGATCATAGTGTGAAGCCAGATAACCCACTGTAATCATAGAGTGAAACCAGATAACCCACTGTGATGACAGTGTGAAGCCAGATAACTCACTGTGATCATAGTGTGAAGCCAGATAACCCACTGTGAGCATAGTGTGAAGCCAGATAACCCACTGTGATCAGTGTAAAGCCAGATAACCCACTGTGATCATAGTGTGAAGCCAGATAACCCACTGTGATCATAGAGTGAAGACAGATAACCCACTATGATCATAGAGTGGAGCCAGATAACCTACTGTGATCATAGTTTGAAGCCAGATAACCCGCTGTGATCACAGTGTGAAGCCAGATAACCTACTGTGATCATAGTGTGAAGCCAGATAACCCACTGTGATCACAGTGTGAAGCCAGATAACCCACTGTGATCATAGTTTGAAGCCAGATAACCCGCTGTGATCACAGTGTGAAGCCAGATAACCCACTGTGAGCATAGTGTGAAGCCAGATAACCCACTGTAATCATAGAGTGAAACCAGATAACCCACTGTGATGACAGTGTGAAGCCAGATAACTCACTGTGATCATAGTGTGAAGCCAGATAACCCACTGTGAGCATAGTGTGAAGCCAAATAACCCACTGTGATTACAGTGGATTACAGTGTGAAGCCAGATAACCCTCTGTGATCACAGTGTGAAGCCAGATAACCCACTGTGATCACAGTGTGAAGCCAGATAACCCATTGTGATCACAGTGTGAAGCCAGATTACCCAATGTGATCATAAAGTGAAGCCAGATAACCCTCTGTGATCATAAAGTGAAGCCAGATAACCCACTGTGAGCACAATGTGAAGCCAGATAAGGCAACATTCCAACTGTCAATGCATTTAACACCTTCTAAAAAGCTGCCATTGGTAAGTAACACTCCCGAAGGGTGTCCATTCGGTTAGTTCCATCCACCCCTACTTCCTTCCCCAACCAAATACCTTCCACTATGATCACAGTGGGAAGCCAGATAAGGCAACATTCCAATTGTTAATGCATTTAACCCCTTCTACAAACATGTTAGCACCAAAAGGTTCTTACCTCAACTAGATCTTCAGCATCGAATGGAGTTTCAGCATAAAACATTTTCTCTGCTGTCTTCAAAGCAAGGTTCACTGTCCATCTACACAATATATTACAAGCCATACAATCATCTAACCCTCAAAGAAAATTCTCAGTAGAATATTTATATGTCAAGACAGCAATGATTATAATTTACAAAAGATTTAACTTATGAATTACAAACATCCACTACAGAAGGTTACTTCAGTAACTTCAAGGTCATTTAGTGGGCGCCCATTCAGCTGCTTAAGCATTTTGTAACCCAATTAAAACAAGGATAGACATTAGCAAAATGAAACAGTTCAGGCACTTCTGTTGATGAGAAACACTGGTGTGATTGAGGAAATTTTAATTGTTACAAGTGCAGGTAAAAAATGATTGTGTTCCCATTGAACTAAATAACAATTATACCTCCATTGCAAAAGACAACAGTGTGGGAAGTAATTTTTTCCAATCTCTAATGTTTACTGTTTGATTCGTAGGTTTAAACAACAAAACATCTAAATGGTTCCAATCATATAAATGCAAACACTGCTATGAAAGATAAGACAAGAATATATTCTAACAAATGTTAAAGATTGTTTCCTATTAAACTGTTGGCTTCATGGAAAAAAAACAGTACTAATGTAATTGTAGCATCTTGAGCAAAGAGGTTAGTGTTGTGTTTTCTCTATGTTATGTCTTGTCTCAGCATTTTTTGTTAATTTTACAAGTTGTACATCTGTCAATGCTGCTTCAAGTTAAATACACTGGACTTCTCATACAAGTTGTACCTCTGTCAATTGCTACTTCAAATTAAATAGATTTGATTTCTCATACAAGGTGTACAGTTGTCAACTGCAACTTTAAGTTAAATACATTGGATTTCTCATACAAGTTGTACCTCTTTCTAGTGCAACTTCAAGTTAAATATATTGAACTTTTCATACAAGTTGCATCTCTGTCAAGTGCTACTTCAAGTTAAAACATTGGACTTCTCATACAAGTTGTACCTCTGTCAAGTGCTACTTCAAATTAAATAAATTTGAATTCTCATACAAGTTGTACCTCTGTCAAGTGCAACTTCACGTTAAATACATTGGACTCATATGACCTTGTCATGTTTTGTATTCTCTTCTTCATTCATATATTTATGTCTGCTGTATCAGTCTTTGGTTACAGTATTTTAAACATCCAATAAAGCTCAATTTAGGAGTCAAAGTGATATGCATTTCTACATCATGTTAGTTCTTTTTCAAATCTCAATTCATGCATGTCTATAAAGCAAGATAGTGTAGAAAGTATGATTAAGACACAGCAATATATACTTATTAAAGGAAATGACATTATTTAGTTATTCAATATTGCAAAATATTGCAATATTGCAAAATGCCCTCAAAGGTCATCACATATTTTGGAGGTGTAAAACAGAACAAAACAGACAATGTAATTGTGTTTTCCAAATAGTACATAGCAAAAGACATGTACGTATATGTCAGCATCAACTTGTTAATTGGTCAATGAAGTAGAATTAACTTAAACTTTCTTTCAGAATTCAGTCATTCCTGTCTGTTTTACTAATATTTGGCCTTCTGCAATTTCTGTTTGCATGTGAATGATGTTAGGTAATTGCCATATTGGGACTGGACTGTACTTTAGTTGAAAAACATGTGCATTTTGTACCCACAATGTCAGATAGGAGAAAATTCTAAAATAAATTAAAATTCATGTAAATCAACTTAATTCTTGCTTATAATGGAAAAAAATTCCAGTGAAATGGTAGAAAGATGTGCCATGTGAATCCAATGACTCCTTGCTTATAGTAGAGAATGTGACAAATAAATGCCATAAATCCTTACTTATGGTAGAGAACATGACAAATAAATGCCATAAATCACTGCTTATGGTAAAGAATGTGCCAAATAAATGCCATAATCACTGGTTATAGTAAAGAATGTGACAAATTAATGCCACACACCCTTGCTTATGGTAGAGAACGTGACAAATAAATGCCATAAATCCTTGCTTATGGTAGAGAATGTGACAAATAAATGCCATAAATCCTTGCTTATGGTAGAGAATGTGACAAATAAATGCCATACATGTAAATCCTTGCTTATGGTAGAGAATGTGACAAATAAATGCCATAAATCCTTGCTTATGGTAGAGAATGTGACAAAAAATGTCATAAATCCTTGCTTATGGTAGAGAATGTGAAAAAAAAATGCCATAAATCCTTGCTTATGGTAGAGAATGTGATAAATAAATGCCATAAATCCTTGCTTATGGTAGAGAATGTGATAAATGCTATAAATCCTTGCTTATGGTAGAGAATGTGACAAATAAATGCCATAAATCCTTGCTTATGGTAGAGAATGTGACAAACAAAATCCCATAAATCCTTGCTTATGGTAGAGAACATGACAAATAAATGCCATACATGTAAATCCTTGCTTATGGTAGAGAATTGACTAATAAATGCCATACATGTGAATCCTTGCTTATGGTAGAGAACGTGACAAATAAATGCCATAAATCCTTGCTTATGGTAGAGAATGTGACAAATAAATGCCATAAATCCTTGCTTATGGTAGAGAATGTGACAAATAAATGCTATAAATCCTTGCTTATGGTAGAGAATGTGACAAACAAAATCCCATAAATCCTTGCTTATGGTAGAGAACATGACAAATAAATGCCATACATGTAAATCCTTGCTTATGGTAGAGAATGTGACAAATAAATGCCATACATGTAAATCCTTGCTTATGGTAGAGAACGTGACAAATAAATGCCATAAATCCTTGCTTATGGTAGAGAATGTGACAAATAAATGCTATAAATCCTTGCTTATGGTAGAGAATGTGACAAACAAAATCCCATAAATCCTTGCTTATGGTAGAGAACATGACAAATAAATGCCATACATGTAAATCCTTGCTTATGGTAGAGAATGTGACAAATAAATGCCATACATGTAAATCCTTGCTTATGGTAGAGAACGTGACAAATAAATGCCATAAATCCTTGCTTATGGTAGAGAATGTGACAAATAAATGCCATAAATCACTGCTAATGGTAGAGAACATGACAAATAAATGCCATACATGTAAATCCTTGCTTATGGTAGAGAATGTGACAAATAAATGCCATACATGTAAATCCTTGCTTATGGTAGAGAACGTGACAAATAAATGCCATAAATCCTTGCTTATGGTAGAGACTGTGACAAATAAATGCCATAAATCCTTGCTTATGGTAGAGACTGTGACAAATAAATGCCATAAATCCTTGCTTATGGTAGAGAATGTGACAAATAAATGCCATAAATCCTTGCTTATGGTAGAGAATGTGACAAATAAATGCCATAAATCCTTGCTTATGGTAGAGACTGTGACAAATAAATGCCATAAATCCTTGCTTATGGTAGAGACTGTGACAAATAAATGCCATAAATCCTTGCTTATGGTAGAGAATGTGACAAATAAATGCCATAAATCACTGCTAATGGTAGAGAATGTGACAAATGATAAATTGAAAACACATTAATTAATTATTATTTATTAAAATTTCAAATACTGACATACCTTAGATATAATCAGAATTATGGGAGTGCATCTTATTAGGAAAGGTTTTTTCAATACTTATTCAATATAATACACTACCTGTCATTGAGCAGAAGATCTGCCGTGAAAGTGTTGGGAACAAATGAATTGACGAGGGCGCATAACACTCGACTGTCTGCAAAATCATCTATTGTCTACCAAACAGAATATATACAGTTGTTAGTAACAAAACAATAAATTAAAACAAAGAATAGGCAGGTTCACAGTCTTCAAAAGGAACTTTTTCCTCAAGATATTTAACAAGGTGATTATTAATTCAGCTTTGATTAGTATTTAAATAGTTACCATTTTGCTATTTTATGAAACATCTGTAATTTTAAAAGCTAGTTATCAATGTTTATTCAACAATTATCAAACAAGAAAGAATTCTTTCTTGCATAATAAATGCTGAAAACATATTTTTAAAAATTAACTTTCTTTTCTTTGTTTTACTTACAAGGTAAGTTCCTTTGCTGATAGTAACTTACATGTGAACTCTCCTACTTTTGGAGGGAGACTCCCACTTTTAAGGTTGAAAATAATTTGAAAATATGGGCTGTTTTATACATTTTCAGCAATCTCCCTACAAGGACACTGGTAACTTCCTTCTTTGTTTATATGAAAATAACAAATCTCCCACTTCAGAACAAGTGCACATGTATGTAGTAGACATGCATAGTATAACTTAACAATCTTAATAACAAGGTCAGCTATATTTCTTATCTATTTACATGCATTTCTACAAATTAGCATATTAGCATGCACCGTATTTTATGAAATAGTTTGTTGTTAATAATTCTAACTATAATTAGAAAAAACTATTTTGACACAGTGGCTCCCAAAAGGACTACTGGTATAACTCAGGACTGAATATTTAGTGGATTGTGTCTTAATTCAAAGATGACTTGAAAATTGATATTATATACTTACATGACAAATATGAATTAAATCTGTTGAGTATGTCAAAAATATTTTTATATGTATTTGGAACAAAACAAAATCTTGGATGGATGTGCACACATATGGAGAGGACTAACTCTTACTGATCTTTCACCTTTTTGGAATGGTGGGGCAATCAATATGGAAAACTGAATTTCTGTTACAGTGTCTTCATATAGAATAGAAAGTAGAAGTTATAATATAACATCAAAATGATTCTTAAATCTCGTACTTACATAACAAAATATACCCTTTCCATCTCCTGTGTTCTGCAAGTAAAAACAACAACAAACTATTACCACTTTACAAGAAATACAATTAAAATCAAGGCTTATGTAATATTATGGATTGTAATACTATGGATACTTAAAATAATTGAGAAATCTTCAGACAACAATTTATTTTTAAGGCAGTCATTGATTCTCTGCTTTGCAAATCATTTATATTGGTTTATCAATAATAAATGTTGACAATTTATCAATGTTTTGAAATTATTTCACTATAATATAACAAGTTTTTCTACGAAAAGCTTTATTCAAGTACAAGTTAGGTGATAATACACTTTTTTCTTCTGAATGACACATTAAAATAAGTGTCTTCACTACATAACTCTACAAAAACAATCCAATCTGGAGAGTGACAATTTTTACAGTTTGTAGAAGTTGTTTTTTTAGTTCATGCAATCTTAAGTCTCCATTCCTTGTAAAAGTTGTCAATATTGAACACACACAAAAAGTTTTCCCAAAGGACAAGAATGAGATCAAAAACCTTGTCATTAATACTGTGTGATGCTCATGAATATTCATAAAAAAAGATTCTCTTTCATAAGTTGTGGTCTTTTGTTTTGATTTTAAATACTACTGAACAGATCTATAAATAATTATCAATGTTGAAATTAAAATGTATGCTTTTATCAATAATTATACATGTATCATGTAAGTTTCTTTTGCTTTGGTTAACACTTAAAGTAAAATTGGGTGTTTTAATGAGTTATTTATTATTTATAAATATATATCGCAGCAACACAAAGATGTCATTTAAGCTATGTCGAGTATTTTTGTGGAGGAAAACATGAGACAAATTTATATCTGGCTAGAATTTATATCTGGCTAGAACCACTGGAAAACAAGAGATCAGCCAAAAGACATCCTCACACAAAGTCCTTTGCATCGACAGGGAATCAAACCATGAGATGAGAGGCAGAGGAATCAGTGTAAAAATGAGTAAGTATTTGTTAAACACAATGATACAGTAAATTTACTATACCCAGAGAAAAAGGGTGTTTATAAATTTTAATAAGTGCAACAGATCGTGAAAAGTGTGAAATGCAGCCTTTTCCAATGTTTCTACTATGAAGGTGTAGCCACCAGAAAAGGAGACATAAACATAACACATATGCTGAACACTCTCTACACATTCCTTCACCAAATCATGTATCTATTACAAAACAAACATGTGTAAAATAGTATTTGTGTAAAATAAAGAGTAAAAAAAATAACAATAACTAATACATTAAATAATGTTGTATTTCAACAGTATTTTTTTTATTGAAATATTGAAATACAGGAATGAAAGGATAAACATATTGAAAACCAAAACAATGATGTCAATGAACCAGATGTTGTTTTGCCATATAGCAGAGGGTAAAGGACAAAGTCGGATTTATACATTTATGGCTTAATTTAGAGCTTTAAATTTACTAATTCCAAATCTCTAGTATTTCTGGCAATCATACTTGCAATTAAAAAATATTTGATGATACAATCTGATGTCCCCACAAACTGGGGGTCACCTGCAAAATCAATTGAATGACATCTTTACCTCAACAGATTTCTTTTATATTTGTTTAACTATTATGATCTATGTGAACTTGCGTGGTATAAATCCTTACCATTCACATGCAACTCTTACAGTACAAGTACAGGCAGGGGTGCAAAATATAAGAAAATCGTACTTGTCCACGGACTACCAAACCTATAATTCTACTTGTCCATACACACACTATTTATGCACCACTGATATACTCTGGTCATACACGGACAAGTGAAAATGAAAATTCCAATCGTCCAGATCACCAAATGGACGATACGGACAACTCGGATGGCTGATTTCACCACCCCTGTGAAACAGGTAAAGTCAATGTTTGCAAAATATGTCTCTAATATGCTTCTGTACATAGCAAGTGGTCTTGAATTGAGACACATCTAAACAACCTCATGTGTTTTGTTTGTTTTGGCTGTCCATTACCGTGTCCAGCATATGCAAAGTATGCCTGGTCATGTTGAAAAACTGTTTATGTGATGAAATATTTCACATTTATGAAGTGCTTCAGAAGATATGTATATTGTTGATATGTAAAAACAATTTAAGAAAAAGTAAAAAATAAACAAATTTCTTTCATAAAAGTATGATTATGAACCTGAAATTGGGAACCAACACCAAAAATTAAACATTTTTTCCATGAAACCCTGATCACTATGACATCAAGCTTACCGAGTTCGGATGGCTTGTTTCTTTGAAATGTTTCTGCATTTGGAATGGATAGAAAAAGTGAATAAACAATGTTGGAAATACTTCTGTACATACCATAACTGAAAATTTATCTCTATGTTTACTGGACCTGGCAATCGGTAGACTGCATTATTTGTTAGGATTTGAGACTGTGTTTGAATTGGGAACCATGAAGAATGATAAATAAATGGAAAATGTATCATAGGGAAAACAATATGTAGCCAGTCTGAGGCATGAATGCAGGACCTGTTGCTAACAGATAGATGCTTTCCTGTCTGGGGAGACCAGGCAGTGAAGACATTCTCTACATTATCACTAAACAACATACATGTACACCCTGGCAACTTGAAATTCCTTTTTGAATGTCCATAAATATAAAGCAGGCTTCAAGCACCCCTCTACTATGTGTACTCTAATAACTGTGGGTCATTAACAACTGAACCCAATGTTGTACTCTAATAACTGTGGGTCATTAACAATTGAACCCAATGTTGTACTATAACAACTGTGAGTCATTAACAATGGAACCCAATGTTGTACTATAATAACTGTGGGTCATTAACAATGGTTCCCAATGCTGTACTATAATAACTGTGAATCATTAACAATGGTTCCTAATGTTGTACTATAATAACTGTGGGTCATTAACAATGGTTCCCAATGCTGTACTATAATAACTGTGAATCATTAACAATGGTTCCCAATGGTGTACTATAATAACTGTGGATCATTAACAATGGATCCTAATGTAACAAAGGGAGACAAAATTGTAGCTATATGAAATATAGACCTACCTTCAGTTGGTAGTTGACTATTTCAAGGATACATGACTCGGGACTGGGGTAATTGTCAGGTGAAAGCTTCTTCTTCTTAAATCCCCGCATGTAGTCTGAGTTAGGGAACATGTCCCATTTCTCATCATCGTCCTAGAGGGAAAAAATACAAATTGAACTCATAGCCTGCTAAACATATATTGCCCAGACATAGGCAAATAGTGTAGATCTAGATCAGCCAGTCCCTGCTGGGAGCTGTCTGATCAAAAGACTCTATATGCTGCTGAGTCTATAGTTGTATGTCTAGGCACCTGTGCATGTAGATGTAAACAGCTGACTAAGAATTGTTATGGTTTAAGAGAAAAAAAGTATTATGAAAAGAGTTGTTATCAGTAACTTTTATATATGTGGGCGTTAACATTATTGTTGTTGTCTTAGTATAAATTCTGTTTTGAATTATCAACAATATTTTAGTCACAGGAAGATGGCTCCACTTTAAGAGAATAATTGTTGAATGACCAAGTACCCTGTAATTTGTTTTTATCTTTACTTCATCAAATAAACACAAATATTGATTTTTGCACAAGCATGGTGCTCAGTTGTCTGATGATGAATACAAATTTAAAGCAATTTAAGGTTGTTGGCACATGTATTCTGCTATTACTTATTTAAAATCTTTATTTAGCAAAGTTGAAATAATTCTAATTTGTTTAAAAGCTTTGTTTAACACTGTCGACACAGTTATTTATTGGTAACAGTAGGTAACTTCTTCTATAATTTTGAAAAACACATATCTAGCAGGTGGAAAAGCACATATATGGCAAGTGGAAATAAATTCCAACTGTAGGTAATTTAAGCTAAAATGACATTTAGTATTCAACTTTATAATAAGTAATGTGAATATTAATTTGATAAATTCAACAAAACCACAGATGGAATTTTTATAATTTTAACATCTCTAAACATAACCTATCACATATGTTGTTGTTTTTTCAAAATATTAAATTTAAAATAAAAAGTAAATTTTGTATTTATTATGCACTATCATTTGTTAAATATATAGCATGTATAGTAACAAGAAATAATAATCTAAAATATATGTCTCTTGTTTTAAACACAGCCATCACCCAAAACACCTTTATCCAAACACACACAAACATATAGGTAAAAACCACATTCATCCAAACACACACTAATACATAGTTAGAAAACACATTCATGTATGTGAATTTGATTACTCTATGTTTTTAAAAATTGCCACTTCTATAACATCTTCTACTTAAATTAAGGTTTAATTGATTTGATGATAATCTTATTAATTCATTACCTTTTGGTGTTGCTTTTTTAACTTCCAATTGCCTTCTATATAAACATCAACAACACTGTTAGCAATGAGTTTAAATCCTCTTTAACATTTTCAGTGCTGTTAGTGACTTGCGTTGACATGAACAGCGAATGTCATAGCTAACTTATGACAATAAATAGTTTTTATTAATTTATTTATTTTATCGTATTTAGTTATTGTTATTATTTATTATTATCTGTTGTTTATTATATCATTATCATTTTGTTAGTACTACAGTTGATTCCAGTAAATCAAATAACAGTTATACACATATTCCATTTTTTTAAATAAAATATTTATTCCATTTTATTAAATAAAATATTTATTCCATTTTATCAAATAAAATATTCAAACACCAAACCTTTTCTTCTTAACCTTTGTTAAAAATTAATGGCTATATGCATAATGTTTGTATGAGTATTGTTTTCATAGAATTTCTGACATATTGATGCTGCGCTGTATTTAACAAGAAATAATTGGCACCAATAGGATTAAAAGTGGATTTTGACTAATTTTGGATTTTTATAAATTCTTTTATTCCATAATTATAACAATAGCTAATATCACAAAGATCTTGTGAGGACGCAAAAACCTTCCCAATGTTGTTAAAAGAAAAAAGGAAATGAAAAGAAAATAAATATGATAAACTATATCAGCTATTTTATACAACAATTGAACTATTTTTAAATAATACATGTAACAATTCCAGTGTTAGTGTCTTCAGTATTCTGAAAAACAACAACACAATCTCTAAAAAGACCCAAAAAAAAGCTGAATAACAATACTATCGATAAAAAAGACAAAGTTTTTAAAATTAAACAAATTTTCACTCTTACATGCAACTTCTAAAGACCAAATATTTTTAAAGCAGTTAGTAATTATACCATCTTGTGATTAATGGCTACATTTTAAAGTTTACAAATTTAACATATTCACCATTAATATTTTATGTCTAAAAAGATAAAACTCTTCTCTATATCTTTCATTTATAAACCTTACCTGTTTTCTTCCATCACTCATCAGTAACACCATATTTAAAGGTGAAAAAAAACACTACCAAATACTGCTTCTACGAGCTTTACTTTTATTTCAAAGATATGCCCTTAATAATATATAAAATACTAAAATACCAAAATATACTAAGAAATTGTTAGAATATTTATTAATAACACCAGTATAAAACCCCCACAAAATTCTGCTCCTTCTTTCACTACTTTCAATTAAAAGTTATACTTGCTTCAAGTGCACCATCAACATTTTCCCATGGAGATGCTGGTAAAGGTCCACAGTAACAACAAGGATACCCATGTCTGTGCCCCAGCAAATTGAGTACATCTTGTCCAGAAATCTTCCCCTTTAACCCCCTATTGTCATCTTCAGGTTTCTCTAGTTCATCTTGTTTTCCAGAAAGGTTGTGGACATCCATATTAGTTTTAGCTGTTTTGAAGATCTCACTCTCAGATTTGCTCCTTGGCTCGTATCCCAGGTTCTCAACCCTCGGATGAATCAAAATCTCATAATGAGACTTAATTCTCTCCAATGGTAACTTGTCTACAGTGACAGGGTCCTGTGTCAGCTCATTGTTTTCAGGTCCAAAATGCTCTACCATCATCTCATCAAAATCTGTGTTTCTGTTGTCAGTATATATTTTACTGTTCAGAGGTCTTCTTGCTATATTTGGGATGGTTTCATCATATTGCATGAGCTGTTTAAGCTCTTCATCTAAATTATCATCTGATTTAGCATCATCACCATCCATGTCATCCTCCAGGCCTTGTGTTGGAATAGATTCATCAGGTTCCTTTAGTGGTACAATGTATATACTAACCATGGGAGGCTTACAAGCTTCTTCTTCAATCTCTTCTTCATAAACATTTGGTTGTACATCAGCATCAGCATCAGCAGATTCAGAATCCATTATTTCAACAGTTAATTCTTCAGTGATGCCATTAGGCTTGTCTGTATTTCTAGCATAAGTTTCAGCAGATATGTCAACAATGTCATTAAAATTGTGTTCTTCATAATCATAACTGCTGTCATTTTGAATGACTTCAACTTTTCTGAAGTTTATATCAGGGGTATTTGTGTTTCTACCTTCTTCTGTTTTTTTAGCAAAACCAACATAGTTCCCATGTTTCCTTTCAGAAGATTTTTTACAATCAAGTCCATGCTTCCATAAATACCCTTTCTCAGCATTCTCCAGATGTTTTTCTCTGTTCAAGAAATCAGTGGCACCTCTTTCTTTGTACGGAAACTCTTTGGCATCTGTACCCATATTCATCAGATTCTTTGAAAAACTGAACTCTTTTTCCGGCTCAGATGACCTTGACCTGACAACATTACTTTGACCATCAGCAAAGTTTGACCGTGACTTTGGCAACAAAACAGACTGTGACCTTGATAGTGCTCTAATACAAGGCCTTGTGTCAAGATCCAAATAATCTGATATCTTGGTGATGTTATTACTTTCTAAGTCTAAAGTATTTGACATTGACCTGTTTGAAGCCTCATGGCTTTCTGCTCTTGTTTTAACATCTGCCAATAGTGCTCCTGAGGACTTTGTGTCAATCTGAGGATATGTCTGAGAGCGTACTTGTTCTTTCTTGTTCAAGGGCAATGAAAACACCTGTCCAAATGACAGGTCAGCCTCTTGGCTTTGTTGTTGATATGGCGGACCAAACAGCAGTGGATGTTTTTGATACTGTTGATGTGTGTAAACTTGCCTTTGTTGATGCTTCTGATTTTGCTGTTGGTGAAGTTTAAGGTCTTGCTGTTGCTGACACTTCTGATTTTGCTGTTGTTGACGCTTCTGACCTTGCTGCTTATAAGATTTCTGCTTTAAAGTCTCTGGTTCATCTGATTGAACTTTGTGACAATTCAGATGTCTGTCTTTCAAATCTTTCTTTTGTGACCATCTTTTATCATAATGAGACATAACCTTTCTTGCAACTGACTGGTGCTTCATCTTTGTTTCTCCCATTATGACACTTTCTTGGCATTGATTCTGTGATTCAGCTAGTTGTTTTCTCTCATCTGGAGTTTTGGGCAATCTCCTCCGAACCTTGCCTAATGTGGTTTCATGTATATGCTCCATACGTGAATGTGACAAGGTTGATAAACTGGCAGGTTTTTCCTTGTCTCTGATGGTCAGAATTTGACTTCTATTCACACTGCTACAATCTAGGGTCTGAAAACAGTAACTTACTACAATGAATACATACTTTTAAACATTAAAATATTCATTTTCAAGTTTGAGCTAACTCAACACAATGAAATCCGAGTATCAAAGCAGAAAATATCTCCATCCTCATTTCAGTATTTCTGTTACACTTATAAGCAATATATATGTTCATCAAACAATTATAATTTACTGATTAGAATATTAAGACAATGGATTAACTGTCTAGTCTACAGATAACTATTTGAATAAGTGTCTCAAAATATTCACCTTGAAAGTAAATTTTCCATGATCCCAGTTTCTGTTTCTACATTATTGTTTTACATCTACTGTTTTCACATTATTTGTACACGTTTCAAATCCTTTATTTATATGGTTTAATGAAAAAGAGAAAAAAAACAACGAAAATTTACATTTCTTGAATCTTGAATTGAAATTTCTCATAATCTCACCAATTTGGGATTAAACATATGATTAAATCTGCTTAAGATCATCTGAAGTGTCCAAGAGACAATATGCATGTACCTGGAAACAGGAGAGAAGATAAAGTTGCATAGCAATATAAATAATTGCAAGATTTTGACTTTTTTTAAAGAAGAAAACAGTTATGCCTTCAAGGCAATTGCTAAACTATCAATAAGAGCTGACAGAAATGATTCCTAATGAGTGAGGTGTACAATAAATGAAGTTCTATGAAAACAAAATGAAATCACATCAATAAGTGTACCTACAGTTCATCATCCCGAAAAATAAACACACACATACACACAAATCTAAAATTGTGAATAGATCATAACCTCAACAAGTGTTGTGAAGTTGACTAACTTGTTAGTTAGAATATTGAAGCTTCCATGTCATAGTTTCGTGGATTTCAAAGTTTTTCTCTGGAAGCTAAGATGATTGTGCAACTACACATACTTCTAAAATGTTGATGGAAATTATAAAAACTGTTGCTCTAATAGATATAAGTCGATTATTAAACTCATTATATAAACAATCCCTAAAAAGTAGTCTACATGGCAGTATGACAATAAATCATAATAACAAACAGTGCTGAGATGTAAAAAACTGGCAAATCGAAAAAAAAAAATTTCAGCATATTGTATCCAGTATCATGCATGTCTGGTTATTAAATAACATTTCTTTTTTAACTTCATCAAAGCAAGCATGTTCATCTCTGATAAAAGATTTAACAAACAGCACACTTGAATACAGTCATGCAAAACATACATCAAACACGAGACAAAAATCCATCATGGTAAAAATTTAAAATTCAAAAACATTGACAAGAAACTGCAAATTTGTATCTGATGTTTTTTATGGCATATTTATCCCAGTCTAAAAGATAACAAGGAGCTCCAAGGTTATGATAATACAGTCCAATCATGATACTTCGAAACACAATCGAACAAATGTACTAAGAACACATTTGCTGGTCCTGTCAGTATTTCTTTATGCCATATGTATACAATGATACTTCGGTTCACAATACTTCGGAATACTATGCGAGATGGGACTATTGTCGCAGTCCCTTGAACCAACTATGCTTTAATTAAGTCACAGGTTTATTAATGCCGAAACCCTCTGCCATGTTTTCCCACCTACCTGATAGAAAGCAGTCCCATTTGCTTGCGGACATCGGCTTCACTAATTGGCACGATTGCGACAATCAATAAGCACGTTGTTCACTGTTTGGTGTTAACAGGGTATTGAGTAAATTCAGTAATGGTATAAATTCTTTATTTTTGATAGACAAAATAGTTGCATGCAATACACCGAAAGGTGAAAGGTGAAAGGTGAAAGGCAAGGGTAACTAAAGCCATTCGGTCAGCAAATCAGTATCTGTCTACCATGCTTTACACACTTTTACCATACGAGCACCTAAGCACTACCATCATTTTATGCTGTAGGAAGTCACCTGTTACTTGCCATGTTACTTGTTGTTTACCACAATGAGGAGTTACGTCTATCTTATAATAAATAATGATGATTACATGCAATTTTATTAATTAATATATAATAAACAATAACCTTGCTTTTAATTTTATTCCAGTATTACGATGACGAAAATGACAATAACTACAACCATTATGTCTAGTAGAATGTGGTTTACGCTAACACCAATGGCCAACAGCCATAATCAACAATGTCACTAACATAAGTTACAATACTTTGGATTCTACGATCAAACTAATAATTTGGCCAGTCTAATGGACATTCATAGTATCATGATTTGACTGTATAAGATCAAGTCTTAAATTATTTGCAAGGATTTAGTTAGATAAAAATAACTGTTGACTCAATTCTGACCAATCAGTTGCTTAAGAATAAGAATATATTTGTGACTTATGGCACATATGTAACAATGCTTATATTATAAAATCTTCGAATACTACTATAAGCATACATCCCAAAACAGGCCATTACTTTGCCCTTAAGTCTACAAGCTATTCAGTACTGAAACACATGGTGGATTTTTGGTCAAACCATCAGCAAAGATTTTTCCTTTCCAAATATCAAAAGGAGTGTAACCATACTCTGAGTGTAAGCCAGTTCAACAGTGCACTCGTCTTACCCAATCTTCCCAAATATCAAAACTTTTTGAGCTGTGACTCTTCATAAAAAGTATACAAAAACTGCTAAAAATATCAGTATGAACATACTATGTGTATGATTATGTTTGCGTATTAAGCTTATCAGGAATTTAAAGTTATTTTCTAAAGAAAAAAGTGCATCTTAAGATTTGTCATATATTAAGTCCATAATGACTGCCCATGATAATGCACTACATCAACAAGTCTGGTGTTGATTTATTTGTTCAAAGGATTGCTAAAAAACATACTCAAAGTTAGTATTATCTTTTTTTAAATAAATCATGTTATTAAATGACATTTTTCATTTGTTATTAGCAAATATTTTAAATAATAATAATAATAATAATGATAATAATTATAATAATAATAATAACAACAACAAAAACAAAACAACAAAAATGATAATAACAATAACAAAAATAATAATAATAAAAATAGTGATAATAAATAAAACACTCAACAACAAAAAAGTACAAAATTAATGTTAGGCTGCAAAAACTTTAAAGAAGCAAACATAAGATTAATATAGCATTAAAATTCAACATTTTACACCCACAGATAAAGACTGGAAACTCCTCAACATATTAATCTCTTATCTCATAGTTCTGTCTTTCCTTTTGTAAGCAGTGTATTTGGTAAAAATATATAAGTAGTTGGGTTTTCCTTTTTGCTTATGTTGCCTGTTTTATGCATTACACATGTTTGCATTTGGCAGACCTTTGGTGCATATTTAGTAGGAGTTTGTCAGCATTTGTCGAAATAGTTTAGTGACAATCAAATATTGTTACAGGTTTCTGATATTGATACAACATATATTTATTATAATATCTAACTTCTTGTCTGGTTTAAGCAATGTCTGAGAGGTAAGTATCAGTATTTGATTGTACTTCTCAACTTATGCAAGAAAGTCTCCAATTTTCATATAACCTTGTCATAAAAGGACACAACACTGCCCAGCAACACAATCATTACCACAAACAATACCTCATTATCCTCATCATCAACAGAGGTTGCATTTAATTCATCATCCTCACTACTATATTCATCACTATCACGGTCATCATTCATTTTATCTGTGGAATCTGACAGGACCCTTTCACAAAAGTGACACATGCCACAGTGACATGGAGGATTGCCCTTAAACAGCAAAAAAAACAACTTACTAACTACCAAATACTTTTATTTGTTTCTTTATTTGGCATATTGTACCACCAAAATCTTCCAATTTATCCAGTAACACTTGAAGCAGATACACATAAAGTTCCTCCTTCTTTTACCTGACAGTGATCTCTTGTTATCATTATATAATGTTGCCATCACTGTCACAGCATGATAGTATGATACCACTCCAGGTTGCATTATCTTAACTTGGCGCTAGAAGATGTAGAACTACCTAAATAAGCTGAGTATAACACATAAAAATCTTTACCACTTTCAGTTCCATGACTTTGGTATGTTACTTGCTGGAATTAAATCTAAAACCTGGTCAGGGTGAGAACTTTCATTTGGGGAGGTTTTCCAGCTAACCTGCGGTGCTCTGGTGGTTCTACCTAGATATATGTCTGAAGTCTTCCTTCACCAATAATTAGCTGGATGTTGTCAATATTGTGTTGGTGCAATGTAACAAAAAAAAGAAGAAAATCCAGGACCTTCAGTAATTGGAGCTTATGCTTTATGTTCTGTGCTACTACTAGTAGATATATGATAGGCGGCGCAGAAGTATTATCTAGACATGAATAATGGATGGGGTGTGTCACAAAAAATGGGGTCTAATTACAGTTTATTGATAGTGTTAATTTTAGCTTATCTCTTGCAAGGACATATACATGAATTGATTTGTGTGGGGAATGGGGAAGTTGTAATGTATGTTAGTAGATGGGAGCATCGAACAAGGATGCCAGAAGTTTAGTTCTAAAAGTCTTTTCAAATCTATAAATAAGCATAATGTAATTTTCTTTTTAAAAGGTAACAACATCAGAGCAGATTGCACATATGCTGATCTTGAAAGTAAGATGTCACATGATTTCATAGTTTAAAAATAGCTTACTGTGCTGCATAGCTCAGATAGGAAGTATTTGTTTGTAATGACAAGTGGGGTGTAGTGCTTCCTTTTGTCAAATATGATGGACATCAATAAACAGCATTTTACAGTCTCAATTCAGAAAACAATATTTTATTTAGCTGTTTGAGAAAAAAATGCTCTAAGCTATCAGATACCACCTTTAGGATTGTCAATCTTATTAACATCTTGATTTTTTCTATCAGGTGATATGAGACTACGGGCCTATCATGATAAACTGGGCAAGTACAATAGTAAAGAAGTTAAGATATTCATTCAGGTAATACAGCCCACCAGCAATACAATGCAAGAGGAATGAGTTTCATAATACTTTATTTTTATAAAACTCAATAAAAACTTGTATTTTGGAAATTTGAAAGACAATAAATAAGATTACTGCCCACATTTGTCACTTGGGGCATACCTTCAAAAGAATGGTTAATAGATTAAGTCATGCATGTAACCCCCTCAAGCTATGATTAGCTTCACTCAGCTTAGGAAGTGTATAACAGGTGGTGACTGAAGGTATGGACGAACACTTACATCATCCGTTTTCTCATCGGGACTGGCTGAGGTACCAAAACCTGACAGAAGAGACTTTTTGGCTTGTTTTCTAGATTTCTTCCTCTTTGGTGGTGGATCTGGGGTCCACTTAAAACAACAATATAAAAAACAGTATATAAATGATAAAACATGAACTATGAACTCACAGCAACAGTTTTTCTGGTCTTACAATAAAACCTTAAACCCCCAAATATTTTTACAGACTTTTAAAAGCTTTTTACCAATCCCGGCTTAAAACACCTAAATAATGTCCCAGTCTTACGACTTGAAATTAATTCTTACTTTAATAAAAGTAGAGAATTATGACGCTGCATGATATACTGAAAAAATGGTTATGACGCTGTATATGCAATGCATATTTTGTCAACAAAACTTTATTTCAAACAAATTATATACATTTGTATATGCAAACATAGACCAACTGATGATTTAGCTGCAGGTACTGGAGGCCCTGGGTTCAATCCCCTGCCATGACATACCAAAGTCATTAAAAATGGTAGTGGTATAGCTCCCTTGCTATTACTCAAGCAAATATAAGGGTAGTTCCATGACTGGTTTGCCCGGTGTCAGAATAATATGACTGGGTGTGGTATCAGGCCAGGTGTTCATGGCATGCTATACACAGTGAAGGCAGCACTATATCTCCTTCAAGCGGACACCTTCTCCAGATAACTGAAATACTATTGATGGGACGATAAACCATGATCAAGGTCACATTAATAACAAAAAAATTGTTTTTTGTTTCACAATAAATACTTTGAAATTTTATCATTATTTAAAAGACAACAAAGCAACATTAATTTTAACTTATTTCTGGTACTATGTGGTCTCAGTTACCTCATTTAACGTATCTGTAGCTGCAATTCTTTTTCATAAAACAATCGGTCAAATTTTCGTGGATTGTACCGTACACCATTTAAAATGAGACACTACTTAAATTGTTGATAAAATGGGCCTGGAAATAAATGGTAGGAGGAAATAAATGGTTGCAATTAAAAAGTTGTCCACAATTGATACACTTCTTTAAGTAAAGACATTTGCTGTGTTTTATTGATATATTTATTTACCGTGGCAAATAATATTAAATTTTCACAAAGACTTGGGAGGAGAAACTAATTGTTTAAATACCACTTTTATGTTCATGTAAGGGTGTATTTTTGTTTTAATTGGCTTCTATCTGTAAACATTAGTATAACTACACAGTACTGTTTGCCTAACTTAGTCTTGGCTCACCTTGAAAGGCACTTGTGTCAGGATGTCAAGATCTATCACCTGTAGATACTCTGCTCTCTCCCAAACAAACCAGATATCATGGCTTATCAGACGCCACAGCAGATCAAAAACCTGCACAATTGAGAAAAAGATCATATCAAAAATTCAATTTGTTTAAGGTTAAAATACTGTCATTCTGTCAAATTCCTTGAAGGCAATTCAAAAATTAGGCAACTGAAGTCCAACCTTGATACCTAGATAAAATAAATATACATTCATAACTTCTGAGTGTATTAATCTACCAGAGCAAGAATAGTACAAGTTTAATTAATTTTACAGCCAATTTACAGTCAAATAGATAAAATGGTAATATAATGCTAATCTAAGATCTTTAACTGACTTACAAAAACATGCTTAAACATATATATGATAAAATTAAAAACAATGAAAAAAACAACAGTAAGAATAGTACCTGGTCTGCACTCCTCATGGCAAAAAGACGGCTGTCAATCTTGACATCACTAGGTATGAGATCATGCTTCTTGAGTTCATCGACAACCCAATCCACCCGAGTCATCTTCTGCTGATCTGTCAGTCTGAAAATTGTTAACATTTAAACTAACTGTATTTCTCCAGACACAAGACTACCTTGTTTATATGTTGACACAGCTTTTTCAGGTTTAAATCTAGTCATAAGTCAAGTAGGTACTTCAAGTACAAAATTGTGCTTGCCTATCGCTGTCACTTTTTCATTTTGCCAGGTAACGTACCTGGTAAGCAGTTCTTCATTGGCCATGTTATAAGCAGTCACTTCTGTAGCTAGCGGTTAGCTTGATTGGTCTACTATTTCATTAATTAATTACAAATAAGCAGTCACCGAGACAGTGTCTACCCTCACTAGCAATCACCTTGTGATCAGGAAGTTGATAATAATCAAACAGTGATTATGTGACTTGTTTAAATTTTTCTTTGTTCTGCAGGACATATGACCAAATTATCTATTGGTAAACATCTAAACAAACTTTTAACTTCAGTCTGCCAGAAACACCAAGCTGTAATTTACTTGGTGTTTCTGTGTATGCTTGCCTCATTATGTGTCAACTCGACCAATCTTCAAACCTCTGGGATAAGTTGTTGTCAAGGTTATATCTATAGAAGCAGTTGACAGTGAGGGTGTGAGCAATGTATTTTTTAAGCAGCTGCCAATTACATTTCTTATTGATTGGCTGCATGTACTCAAAGACAGTACAAGGTTCTGTTCAAGATTTAGGGGCACGTTAAATCTCCAGTAAACTTGTGTTTTACATTGTAGATTTTTGTTAAGCCTCTCATAAGTTGATCTGACTTTTTAAGACAATTTTTGGACATCTTTTTTATCAACTTATGGGCTAGTAAATACAGTAGTTATAAGCCTTAAGTATGATGTTATAATTACCCTTCAGGCTTGAAAACTGTAGATTTCTTTCTGAATAACATTATCATTTAATGTTAAGAAGACCTCAAAGAGAAAGGTTTTAACTACAATTATTTGTTAACATTTTTGTATTAGATAACTAATAATCTTATCAAGCATATAATCAAAGTCCCTCTTAAGATAAAAATTCTGATTTTTTTCCCTATTCTGTACTCTGGAGCATTGTCACACGCTGGTATTTTATGGCAAAGTTACAAGTGTAACAATGAAACTATATCTTAACACACAAAACCTACCCATCCATATTTCCAAGGTTCTTCATCCCTTTTCCAGTAAAACTCTCCACAAAATACTTCATATTGGTTCCAGTCAACAAATCCATGAGGACGTTGTTCAGAAGCTGGTTATATGGCATCAACCGGAGGTTGATCCAGGCTGTATAGCCATTAATCTTTGTCCTCAGTGACATCCTGATAGATCAGTGGCAGATTGCTAAAAAAGATAATAAAAGTCATACAAAGTTTACAAACACTGCTAACAAGATGCCTGCTTAGTTGATTTTAATGAGTACGATCCACAAACAGGAAAATTGTTTTGCAAAGGAAACAACTTTATTTTAACTGACAGCACTCAAATGTCTTTTTAAACTCCTATACATCTCTTGTGTGCTTTTTTTATTGAACAAAAAGTTTGTTTTAAATTTTAAAGTAGTTTTAATTTCACAGATGGTTTTGTCATAATTTTATAGGTTGTTTTCTTTCCACAACCAAAAGAAAAATCTTCAGGAATGAAAATGTAAGAGTTTGAAAATGTCTGAAAGAATTTTTGCTATTAAAAAAGGTTTTGAAAAAGATATTTTTTGAACTTGAAAATATCAGGTGTGAAGGCTATTGTTACACTGTTAACACTTATTAAAATGGCAGGAAGATCAATTTTTTGCACAGGAATTGTCCACTTCAGTGCTGTTGTGAACTAAGGTGCAATAACAGTCTGAACTACAAGTGCCCTCGCTGCAATAGACTTAAGAGGCTTCGACACATTGATAGAGCCATGATAAGATAGATATGTCTTGTCAAACCAGAAGACGATGTACCCAGAGTCTTGTCTCTCTCAGCTAGTTCTCTCTCAGCTAGACATCAAAGATATCTCATAAATTCTCCAGACGAGCAGGTTGAGAAGGTTCAGTGCAAGATAGATATCAAAGACCCGTACTCTAAATGTCGCTTGTCTCCTGGCCTCGAGTGGACCTAAACAGATCTGGCATGACCTAGTGAAACGGGACTGTACATCCCAAAGAATGGGTGATACTCATAATTTGGATCACCAAACGGAGAGGGAGACTTCGTGGACAGCTAGGCCTCACCCTTGGATAAGAATTAATCAAAGGCCTGGAAAATCTTAATAGGACAATGATGATGATGGGGTTTGGACACATAACCTCCTGCTCCAAAGTGCTATACCAACTGGATAACCTAGGTTGACAGCTCTGAGGAGAGCATATTCACAACACTTCATCACTTATGACCTTTATGGAGCCTGACATCAACTGGATAGAGCCACCAGATGCTAGCTTGTTAACATTACCGCCCAGTGGCCAACCCACACACTTAATTATTGTCACCTTTATCGTGACACCAAAGTGCTATAACCATTTACTCAGGACAAGGCATGAACCCACTATCTCCTGCTAGTCAGATGCTCTACCAGCTCAGCTACCTGGCCAAACAGCTCTGGGGAGAGCATATTTACAACAGTACAGTTGCGGAGCACTTGGTCAACAATTATGAATATCACAACATGTTACCGAGCCACTATAATAAAACAATAGCAGCATAGCTAGTATACTCGAACTCTGTATTATCGACGCATCTTTATTACCGACGTATTCCGAATATTTCCACATGCATATCAACACAGAATGGCTTTGACCTAGATTTCTAAAAATTAGTTGATTTTATGGTAAATTTTTGGTTTAGAGGTTAGTTGTCCTTTACAAATTCAATGTTTATAAGTTGATATTGTAATGCATACATTTTAAAGATAAGTCAAACAAGTACGGCGATAATACAGTGGTCCATCCTATATAGAATGTTCACTTTCAGATCTAGAGGCCACGGGTTCAAACCTCTGGCCAGGTCACCTCAAAGGTTGTAATCGCTTCCCTCCCTGACGAACTGGAGATAATGGTTAGCATTAGACTGCTTTGCCGATGTCAGGATAATGTAGTTCAGTCCCTGGTTTTTCTAATATGTGACCCTTTCAGTAATACTCTTATAAGAGGTGTTGAAAGAATACGTAGAAGTAGTACACCAGTCTATCCAAACGCTGGCAATAAATTGGGTGTATTCATATGTTCTCATTTCACTGGTATATCGTAAAAGTTCAATTGTCGTCTAAAAGTATAATCGCACTCATCTGAATAGTTCCAAAAGTTGACAATAAAACACAGACAGTGACTTACATTTACATTTTAAAATGTCTCATGCTCCCGTTTCTATGCTAGCGACTTATCTGTCGGTCGCCATTTGTAAACAAACTTATGCAAATTACCAAGGGGAATTACTCTAATCGCAGCCACGATAAAGCGTACCCGGCAAAAGTTGGTGCCCGGCAGTCATCATTCCGGCCAATGTGTTTCTGAGCATAAGCCGGATGAAAGAAAAAATACCAGCCAATGAAAACGTTTGTTGCAAGTCACACCGTCTATGACGTATCCCACATGTTAGTAGTAGAAATCCACGTTGATGCCACATTTTCCCGAAACTTTAATGTTTTATGCTGTCCAAGCTGCAATGTCTGTGAAATTGTGAATCGCTTTTATTGTAGAAAGTAAATGTACAAGGGAAAAAATGCTGTCAGACGCTGCATTTACTAGGTAAGTTTAATAATTGCACGTGTTTTGTGTGATTACCGCCCAACTAAAGAAACTTGACTACTCACTTATATCTTGAAGAGAAATAAATAAGTATTCATTATAAAGTTCATTTGTTTCTGTTTTACTGACGAACAGGTGTAAAAACTGCAGTGATGACGAACGCTCATTTTCAGCCCATGAGCTGACCAAAAAAGATTAATATTTTCTGTAAACACTTCAACATTTTCATAAAGCCACTAACATATTTACCATTGCTGCCTGCCCATATATTTCTGCGAAGTTGTTGGCTAGACAATAATAAGTTGGCTTTTTTAGATATGCATGAGGTAGAGGTCAAATGCTTTTCAACTGCCTGCAAAATTATGTGAAACACATGTGGCATTCTCTACCAAAGCATGGTGGTATACAAACATATACCGTTTTCCTTAACATTATGTTTTACTGTTACAGAAATTTCATTCAGGCATTAGAAATATTGCAGATATTTGTCATTTACTGCTAAAATTTAAGATGGACCTACAAATGTGCCATTTTCCATATGCAAGTAGGGTCGTTTCATTGGTAGTTTGTTCACAGAGCCCCAATAGCAACTTGCTACTATTGGTAATGTGTGGATCACGTTTTCTGCTTCACTTACAATACACTTGATTTGTAGATTTGTAAGTTTGTGTCATTGCATAAGTTTTGACGTTATCTTACAACATGTCATGTTCTTCCAAAGCAAGGGATAAACATGCCTGGAGTGTTACTTAAGTCCATCAGCAACAATTCTATACCCACCAAAAAGGTGATATTTGCCTAAAAAAGCAGCAAAATCTGTTGTAAATATAATTGTTGACCTGATTGATTTTTCCATACATCATGTTTTAAACTAAACATACCACACAGTGTAAATGTAAATTCGCTGAGTCAGAGAGTCATTTCCTAAAAAACACTGCATTAATATTTTTTACATTTATCATTTTGACCCATAAGTAGATCATATCACTCCCTGTTCTGTACCATGTAGCACTTAGCATCCTGATTCAGCACATTGTTTGAGCAGCAATATTTCACTTATAGGTTAATGTTATGTCTACTGAATGGTTTGTACAGGTAAATAAAACATTTACCAGCAATACTATGAACATGAAAGTCCATCACTTACGTTAATGTATCTAAATACATTTACTTGACACCGACCACATTAGCTCAGTTGGTAGAGTGTCTGCTTGCGGATCGGGAGGTCATGGGTTCAAACCCCGGTCGATCAAACCAAAGACTTTAAAGTTGGTAGTAGTGGCTTCCCTCCTAACACTCGGGGCTAAGGGGAAAGCATTACGCCTGACTTGTCGGTGTCTGTATAATGGACCGACCGGTTTCAGTCCCTGGGCACCTCATAAGTGTGCTATGATAAAAATGTCGCTGCACAGTACCGGCAAAAAATGCAGGCAGATCCATCCCATCCCCATTTACTTGACCAACTGAACATTTGACCATTGTAACATTGTGCATTTTTCATGCAGTTTCGTGTCAGAAAAACAATCAATAAATGTTATTCTTTAGACCTTAGTAAAGCTCTGCGTTAATTAGATTTATGATTGAGATATATGGTGTTAATACTTGTCCATAAGGGTCATAGATTGTCGGGCAAATAGAAATCCTATCCACGATTCAGGACTGATGATTCACTGATCAAACTACAAATCATTGGTTGAAATGAGTACCGAGTCTTATGACAAACGGAACTATAATGTTTAGAAATTAAGGCAAATTCAATTAAAGAAAAATAGAGAATTCTAGAAGAAACTTGTCATAACGGTGGATGTCCAGGTTTAACCATACTGGAAAATTGACAAGATAATCATGTGATGAATGGAGAGTAACGTAATAGGTCAACCGTGGGTATCCGACGATGAGGGATACTATACAAATTAGTAGCATTAATCATAATTGAAATCATTAATAAGGTTATGTGCATTTCAGTATTTAGCATCAAGGATCATTATTTTTAATTAACATTATGAGACAATAAGCTTATTATTTTAGACACAAATTTTGCTAACTTCCATGTTAGCATCTTATGCCTGGTGTTACCCTTTTCCCTTCAGATCTTATAATCCCTCCTAAATGTTTCAGAGCAAACAAATCCCTCCAATAAGTTAATAAAACAGTGAGAACCAAATAAAAGCTGTTGAATATGTGGTGGAATTTACATCATCCTTTGTAATGGACAGGTACAAACAGTATCAGGGCTTTTTTTCACCATTTTGGGAATATGATCCATACCCCTGGAATTGGGAATTTTCGCGTTGTTTTGCCAGAAATTGGGAATTTTTTACACCTTTGGGGAATAAAAAGCTGTACTGTTGTATGTTGTTTTTTATCATGTTTGCTACATACAGCGTTTTTTTTTTTGCCTCATTGGGAATGGGTCCAGTACCATCAAATTGGGAATTTTTCGAATCGTGAAAAGTGCCAAATTGGGAATTTTTGTGTCGTAAAATTAGGCTAATTGGGAATTTCATGTACAAGGTGAATATATTGCAATATTTGCATAAATGTGAATGGTTAGCATTCTTTGTATGTAAGTTTATTGACTTGAGAGGAATAAAGTGAAAAAAAAGTCTTAAAATATTTTTATCAGCATGTTTATTTGAAACATGATAAAATAATCACTTTGATGTAGAAAAAGTTAAAAAAAAAAAAAAGATCGGTTTTTAGTCATTTGCGGTAGTATTTGCTGTTGTGGCTCACCCTGGGGCTGCCTTTTATTTATTCTGTAGATATAAAAACAAGTATAATAATTTACTGATGAAAGAATGTGTACACATAAAAGATATTTAATGTTAACCACTGTTATAAAAACTGTCTAGATAAACTTGTCTAAACAAGCAACTTAATTTATAATTATGAAATGTTATGCACTAATGAATAGTATACATCATCATTCCCCACCCACTTAAAAATACAGTAAATGACAATTTTCAGTTTTGTTTCAGACAGTTGTGACCAGTGTTGTTATTAATATAACCATCTAAACTGAAGTCTTTCTGTTTATAACATTAAAAATATTGATTACTCACTTAGAAAAACAATTCTCAATCGGACAAAAACAGCAACAGAAAAAAAACAACATGGGATCAAAATTCGAGACAATGTGCCATTTAAAGGTTTTAGACATCTTAACGTGCATGATTTAACTCAAAATCTACTGGGTTTTTTGAAAAACAATGCTTGTATTTAAAAGTTATGCATTGCTATTTCATAATATGCTTTTAGTGAAGCATTACCTGCATAAATTCTGAATAATTTGGACGATTGTCATTTTAAAATTTCGTAGCAGCCATGCCTTTTTTTTACGTCAACAGAAAATGCGATTTACGGTAAAGGAATTTCTCGCTGTTAGCCAATCAGCGTATCCCAAACTGGGGAAATACCATCGCGTCATTGTTTTTGCCATCGGCGTCACATATTCTGTGAATCGACTGGTTTATGTTTCTATTTTCATACCTTGTGGTTTGCCGTTAGATATTGCAAACTAGTCGAACATTTTGTTCATACCTATAACTTTTCGATCCTAGCGGCGTAAGTGAAAATGAGTAAGAATTGAACGGAATTTTGTTTGTTTTTGATATTTTTCGTCTTTTTTTTGTGGGTTGTTTTTGATGAAATTGGAAAAATTGTTCTTCGGCGTCATTGGGAAGGGTCTGTTCCCAGAATTGGGATGGGTCCGGTCGCGAAATTGGGAAAGACCGGTACGGATTGGGAACGGGTCCGTTTACCAGACTCGGCTAAAGAAGGAAAAAAAACGCTGACTACATATATTTAAAATTATCAATAAAGAACTGATGCCTGATTAGCTATATTTAATATTATCAATAAACAACTGATGCCTGATTATCTAGCCTAACTAGCAATAAATTTTATTAAATGACTGCTATAGTACAACCATGTATATATATTTTTTATTTTTTTTATTGGGAATTTTTCTTCTCTGATTGGGAAAAAAGTATATGTTTTGCCATTGAGAACATGACCGAATATCTGCTATAAAATCGGCCGAAAAAAAGCCTTGAGCATTATTTCAAGCTATTGGATGTTCTCTTTTCAGCCCTTGGTCCTCAGAGGTGTTCATCACTGGTGGTAGCCTGATGCCAATGTTTGATGACGATAATGCAGATTTGGATTTGTCAGAGTTTTCTTTCAAGTGAGTGATTTTCCTTCATATTTTGATTCAGTTGCAAATAAGTAAAATCTTGTGAACATGTTAGATGCGACATTAATGCCCTAATCGTCACCAAACTTGCCTGCTGAAATTCTTGGATGAGTTTGTAACTGGGTCACGTAGGATCAAAAAGTAGGCCAGTAGATCAAATCTAAGAAAAAGCTTGTGAACATTCTGGAGGCCACATTTATGGCCTAATTGTCACCAAACTTAGCCGGAATGTTTGCCTGTATACTTAGACAAGTTCGTAATTGGGTCATGTGTCAAAAAGTATGTCACTAGGTTAAATCCTACAAATGTTGGGATCACCCCAGAGGCATCCTTATGGTCCATTCTGCACCAAAGGTAAATAATTCTAAATAACTTGATGCAAGATATGAGCCCACCAAAACCCCGCCTACTCAGGCAAGCTGTTAAAGGGCCATAATGGCCCTCTTGTTTGGACTATACTAACCATTTGACTTCCATTATTATTTTATTACAAAGTTAAAGGCTTATATTCTTGTGAGCTATTTGGATAACATGATTCTGCACAGCTGTTAACATTTTCAAACACCATTTCCTCTGTTCACTGGCCTAAATTTAACCAAACTTCATAGGGAGTTTCAGCATGGGTAACGATTCTGAACGAAAATGTGTATTAGTCAATCATTAAACATGGCTGTCGGTGTCATCAACATTTTCCGTACATAGCTCTAAAGTGAAAATTTAAAAAAATGTTTTTGTCAAAAAAATACAAAACCTATAGCCTTGGTATTTTAAAGCTCCTAGATCAAATTGAATCCTTGCCCATATGTATCACTTGACCTTCATTTTTAATAATGTTAAAATCACTTTGGTCTGTTATTTCTCTATGCTTATGGCAGTCATATGAGCCTTCATAGCCTGCTTGTTCAAGTTTTAAACCAGTGACCTGTATTAACTGTTTCTTCCTCTATTTTCAGGGAGTCTGATAGCAGAGACACCTTAAGCAGTTTGTCCTATATCACAACAGGGTCTGAGTGTAGCAACGATGACCTGTTTGTGGATGGAGAAGATGACCTATTTCTACGGCAACCGGCTATCATTGATGCAATGGAGACTAGCATTGAATCAGACCTTAGCATCAGTATAGGTACATGTACAAATAACTTACTGAAAAGAAGCCTCAAAATTATATATAATTGATACAAAATCTTAAGTAATAACAACATAGGTTCAAAATATTCTTAGAAGAATTATGTTCTTTGTTAATGGATATTTCTCAATAAAAATGTTATATAAAAACATCTGGATCTACACTATCTGCTTAAGCCTGATCTCATTCACCAGGCAGGGAGATCAAATATCACATGATGTTCTTATTTATTTATTTATTTTCATTCTTCATAAAAATAAAATGAAATATTTATCCTCCCTGTACTCTTTGGGTTATAAAAGAATTTTAACAGCTGTTTACATGTTATTTCTCCTGCAACTGAAGTAGACAGAAGATCAGGGTTTGGTTGGCCTTCTGTTTGTACAGTTGCTACATTAATTTTGGCTTACATTAATCCTGCATCATAAATGTAAATGTCTGCAGATAGTGATTTGCCATACAGTTGTTAATTTCAACACTTTTGTAGGGCGCCTGTGGCGTAGTGGTTAAGTCACCAATTTGTAACTCCTGACTGCCTCCCTCTGCATAGGTTCAAGTCTTGTTCAGGATGAAGGTCTTCCAGCTGACCTGCGGTGTGAAAGTGGTTCTACCCAGACATTAATCTGGGGTCTTCCTCCACCAAAACAGCTGGACATCGTTATTATGATCATAATTGGTCGCTGCACTGTATCTCAACAACAAAACCTTGGGAGCAGGATTTATGCTTGATGCCCTACAGAGGCATACCTAAGTCTGACTTGCAACTGTGACCAAGTATGAAGTGTCATTTACATGGTACTCTTCTGACTCCCTTGCCCATATATGCCAGGGTTTGAGTCTTTTTTGAGTTATGAACTTTCATGTTGGGAAATTTTCAAGCTTACTTACAATGAGTTTGCGATTCTACCCAGTTATTTTTCCTAAGTCTCCCTTCACCAAAAAATGCTTTGTTGGAATTCAAGAACCAGTCTTTAAAAAAGTTCTACTACAGTATCATACCTTACAACAGTTAAATTTGCTAATCACCAAGGTAATTATAAGTCTTTATCTAATTCTGGTTGATCTAAGTCCAAAGTTATCAAACTCAGAGACTAAGACCAGTCTCAAGAATCTGATTGGTCAGATTTAGAGCTATATTTAAATATAACCAATCAGAAGCCTAAGACTGACCAGGCTCAATACTCAAAGTTTTATAACCTTGGACCAGGTGTTCGGTAATCTGCAACTGAAGTAGACAGAAGATCAGGGTTTGGTTGATCTTCTGTTTGTACAGTTGCTACATCAATGATGGCCTAGAAAATACTGCATCATTCACTTGATGGCTGTAGATATGTCTTGGCCATACATTCTATAAAACTCAACCTAGTGGCTAAGTTTGTAAAACATTGTCTTGGGGAGTGAGACATAGTTTTGTTCAGTGCTGTACTTGGAGTCTGGCCACTGTGGGAATTCTTCAATTATTATATGTAAAGCACCCATGTCAAGCAGTTAAGATTCACTGATTTGTAACTCCTCAGCTCCTTACCATGTGGGTTTGAGTCCCGTTAGTGGCAAGAACTTTCATGTGCGAAGGTTGTTTTTATTTTACAAAATGTCATCTTTATTCAAAGACACATTGCAACTTTCAGATAGGTGATGTTTATTATTATTTATACTATATTGCTAGATGGCCTTCATTGTACAGATGAACTGTCCAAATATTTAAATCAACAAATCTCAATCTTACCTACAGATAATGCAGACCTTGTAGACAACTGGGCATGTTCAGACTTTCTCCCTGGGCCCATCATTAACACAGCAGTCTCTGTATCTAGAGTGGATGACATCCCCATTCCGAATATCCCTGAGGCATCAACCCAAGCATTCACCTGTACAACTATTTCTGCCTCACACAGCTCGCAGAGTCAGCGATTGAATCATCTAACCAACAAACGATGGTAGGTTATCAGTCTGTAAACAGCTTGCCAACAGGTAATGGTAGGTAATAAGTCTAGAAATCTGACAAAAGATAGTTGCATATTAGACTAGAAATCTGACAGACAAAAGATGTTGGTTTATTTGTCTATAAATCTAACCAACAAACGGTTGGTTATTTGTCTATCTGACCAACAATCGATGGTAGGTTATTTGTCTATAAATCTGACCAACAAACGGTTGGTTATTTGTCTATCTGACCAGCAAACGGTGGTAGGTTATTTGTACATAAATCTGACCAACAAAAGATGTTAAGTTATTTGTAGGTTATTTGATTATAAATCTGACCAGCAAAAGATTGTAGATTATTTGTCTATAAATCTGACCAACAAAAGCTAGTAGGTTATTTCTCTATAAGTCTGACCAACAAAAGCTAGTAGGTTGTTTGTCTATAAATCTGACCAACAAAAGCTAGTAGGTTATTTGTCTATAGATCTGACCAACAAAAGATAGTAGGTTATTTGTCTATAAATCTGACCAACAAAAGGTAGTAGGTTATTTGTCTATAAATCTGACCAACAAAAGGTAGTAGGTTATTTGTCTATAGATCTGACCAACAAAAGCTAGTAGGTTATTTGTCTTTAAATCTGACTAACAAAAGCTAGTAGGTTATTTGTCTAAAAGTCTGACCAACAAAAGGTACGTTATTTGTCTATAAGTCTGACCATGCTAATACTGTTGCAGGAGTCAGTTGAGTCGTCAGGAGAAGTTAAAGCTAGTTGAAGAGCTGTCGGCAACAATCAGCTGTGACCTAGGCCTGAGAGAACAACTGGATGTGATCAAGATAATAAACCCATTAACCAACATCAACAACATCGATAAGGAGTTTGTGATAGGTAACTAATGCTATTGAAAGTAAATAACCTGTAAAATATTTTCATTTCACGCATCATAAAAAGCAATAGGCTGAAGGCTTTTTGATAGTTAATTTGATTTTTTGATAGAAGTTTCTTACAAAAAAAATAGTTGCTTGAAGATTTTTCATTTTATCACTGCGTTAAAATATATTAACTCATTAGGTCCAAGTGGCGCGTTAAAGCAGTGCTAAAAACAGCCTCCTCATGCTGGGAGACGCCTTATCTCGTCGCATTTTACCTGTGTCTGGCATTAAGGCGACCCTGAAAATGTCTGCTACTGCTTTAACGTGCGCATCATAAATGCTGGTTTAAACTCGTGTTTTCAAACACTTTCGAGTCTCAGCCAACAAAGTACCGGTACATCACAGTATCGTTAATGCAAATGTCATCTAAATCGATCGGTGTAAATCTTTTTTTGTTTTTCATATATTGTAGCAAGACAGTAGAAAAATCGGCGACATTTTTTTCTAATTCACATCTAAGTTGAAACATTTCTTGGCTGAAATACGATCATATAAGCAGTTTTAAAACGATTAATTAGTACTTTGAATTTCAGCCAATCAGAAACATCATGTATTGGAATTTCATGTAAGCCGGATGTAAACACAATGAATTAAGTATGTTGAGACAAAAAAAAACGGCAAAGTACCTTACTGTTAGCTGTAAGATTTCTACTTATACACATATGTATCGGCGGATATGTGGAATTACCTTCATCAGATCCAATAATTATATGGTAATTGCAGATATCAATAGATAACAGATAAAATCTAACTCTTGGAAATCGCCAAAGTTTTTCAATCAAAAACGAAGTTTAAAAGCGTTTTTTTTCTCAAACAACCGGTAAATTGCAACTTGAAATCAAAGACGGCCGACTGTTTTAAAGTTATTTATTATATAATATATTATATAAAGCAGTGTTATGAACTTTAAATAAAAACTTGATGAGAATAATTTTTTTTTAATTTTATTCCTTTGAAATGTGTTAATTTTGATATTATTAATCTTACTTGTTCTTCAGATTTCAGTTATTTTCACTCTTTTCTGAAGTATTTATTTTCATACAATGTTAAAAATTACATGGTTGTGTAAAGCACTTTCTGTGCTACAAGTATGTGAAAATAATCCTTTTAGAGTATATCCAAAATGACATGTTTATTGTGTTGTGTATACAACCATCCCCAATATCTTCCACTGACCGGTAATCCACACCATGTGTCTAGGCATGAGGGGCAGATAAGACCCCCACCAGGTGTAGCAGATGACTGGGGAAATGCCTCTAGGGGATGACTGGTTAGTTGGCTGTAGGACTCGATGAGTTAATAAAGAAATTCAGGTTTCTGTAAAAATTCCAATTTCATATGCTGTAATAATTTTGTCTTAATGCTTCATTCTAAAAAACATTTTTTGCTTTTGGTATATACCTATGTACACTTATTTAAAATTCAAAATTGAAATTACTACAAAGAATTGTACAATCATTTCCTGTATTTATATCACATGAGTAATCACAATGTTAGTAATTCCAATCATTTCTACTCCCCACACAATGTGGATTTATGTCCCAAGTCTAGAAAAAAATAATGTAGCAAGGTCTGCCAGCTGACCTGTTATTCTTCTATTGTTCTACCTCGATAGTTTGTTTTTCTCCGTCAATAAACGGCTTGATTTCCCCAAAATAACTAAATGTTTGAAAGTATGTTTGATTGTTACCACTGTTTTTGCAATCCTGATGTTGCACTTCCAGACCTGGAATCCATCACGGACGTTAAGTTACAGCAGATTCAGAATATAGTCCACCTACACTGTCAACAGCATGCCGATGACTCGGATCCTGGGCGGGGAACACATCCAAGAGATAAAAAGTTCTCCAAGGTATATTAACATGATCCATTATTTGTACAGTGATGTTGTAAATGTTACACATGCTTTCATGTTTTTTTGGTGGGGGGTTTTGCAATAATTTTTGTGGCTCTATTATTAAAAGCATATTTTGTGCATTCTTGTTTTAAACTATTTATGCATAATCTTCAGCATTTAGACTTGACGTGAATATATCAACATAATAATAATTTCATTACAAGTATCGTCAATGCACAGATTTGCCTTTGAGTGTGGAAGTATAACCGATATAACAATTGCAAATCAGTCAAAACTGACCATATGACCACACTTTATGTGGTTTCACCACCTGTAAAAAAACAAAAGCTTAAAGCCATTTTTGCACAATTTTAAAATGAATGTCTGTCTATTACTATGTCTAGGCTTCCACATAAAAGGCTATTTTATATTTATTGTGTAGAAAAACAAAAGCCAGGATAGACGACCCTCGGGAAAGGTACCACGTCAACGTGTCCAGAAAGATATACGCCAGCGGTTGAAAGAACGACGGAGTGGATTGTTTGTTAAGGAAGAACGACTGGCAGTGTCCACAGTTAATATAGAGGAAGAAATAGACGTTCTAGGCTAGCACAAGAGGACAGTCTCATAGTGTCTTGAAAAGCTGTCATTTCAATTCTTCCTCAAGTAGTACATATTTTTGTTCTATTTTTTTGTTCCCTGTAAGTGTCTCATGGTTTCCCCTCTAGAAAACTGAATACAGTTGCAATTGTCAGTTTATGATTCTATTTATTGTACCAAGATTTCTTTATTACTTACTCTTAGCCTGCTTAGCAAGAAATTGACCAGACCTTGACAAAACGTGTAGTTTCAGAGCCAGCTCTTGGTGGGAGCAGTTTGATCAGGATCCCACAATTGCTGTTTTATCAGTTTACCTATTAGTCTTGTCACAAGAGCATGTAAAACTTCAGAAAATGTCTCAATCTAGCCTTGGATATGAATACAGCAGTCTGTGATTACATCTATAACAATGGTTCATATAATGCAATAGGCTCACAAAGAACTTATTGACTGCATTTTATGATGTTGCAAAAAGACTGTCTACAGCTTAATAAAATGCTAAGCAATAGAATTAAATATTGGGTATATATGGGGTATTTTTCTCTTTAAGTATTATTGCAGACAATTATTTTAAGTTAAACATGTTTCAATTTATAATGATTTTATTATACATAATACAATTAAATTCCATGACTATTATTGGTTTATGTAAAATTGCAAAGCCACATTATTGGGTACATTCATGCCTAATTTAAGAATCTTCTAAAAAACTGGAAAGCATTGGTGTTGAGTTTGAACACAAATTTGAAAATGCCTTTATGTATTCATTTTTATTAATATAATTTTTAGTTTGGTTAAGTTTTTCAGTATTCTTTCAATGTATGTTATAAGTATGTTAATTTTTTGTTTCAACTTTAGTATTTTTGCAGATTAAGCAGTTGTAAAACAGTTTTACCCTTATAAAATAATTTTCAATTTTGTTTTACAAAATTTATTTTCATAATAATGGTCTTGTCTCTATGTGTGCTGTATTTATACAACTTACACTTGATGAATTTATAAATTATACATTTCAGACAAAATAAAATTTACCATGACATTAGATTCTTGTTATATTTGATTCACATTTATCGTTTCATTCTTGGCAATTCCTGATCATTTGCATTGCATTATGTTCAAGCTTTTGCTAATACTTTATGATGGGTCAATAGAAGATTATTCGCAGGGGTGCCCATAGCGTTGAGGTAAAGTCCAATGACTGCTTAGCCTTTCACTGCGTTCAGTCCCAGTTGGGGCGACAGACTTAAATGTGGGATGGTCTTCCAGCTGACACGCGATGTGCCAGTAGTTCTACCACGACATTTGATTAATGTCTTCCACCACCAAATAGCTGGACATTGCTATATTGATCATAATGGGTCAAAATGTATTTAAAATATGAAAATGATTTGTTGTAATAAGTTTTTCATCTTTTTACAAGTGAAGATAAAAACTGATTCTTTTTAGTGAAGTGAAGAACAATTTTGTCTTTTGTGTTTATTAGGAAGCAATTGAAAATTAAGCAGGAAGATAAATTTGTATTCCATTTCTTTCTAGATAAAATAGTTTTGATAGAGTATAGCATAATTTTTCAAATGGAAAAGTATTCTTTATTTAAAGTTTGAATTGTTAAATGTGTCAAAATCCAACTTAACAGCAACTGTAGTTGTGTGATACTATAGACCACTGCTCTATTGACCATACTATTTGGTGTCAGATTTATACTTTTTGTTGGCATTTGTCATAAATGGAGTTAAATAAACAATTAAGCTAAGTTTTATCACAGTAAATAGAATGGTTAAAAAATATCAAGAAAGAAAACTGAAAAAAACTGAGACTTGCTGCCCTTTTGAAAAGCAGTAACTTTTGAAAAGCAGTAACAAAAAAATGTGTCCATTGCCTCATGCACCCCAAAAACATACCAAAACTGCAAATACTGATTAAAAATAAAACAATACGTCTTGTATACAAAGAAATGTTTAACCATGAATATGACAATGAAGAGATAGCAGCTGAATTAGTGCAGCCCTTTAATATGAAAATAAGAATTTGAAAATTGAATTACTTAATTTTGTCGTTCTGTTTATTTTTAACTATTACGTAGTAGTATTTTAGAAAAGATAAAAGAAGCAGACCCTTTAATATCAATGTGTTCTTTTACTGCTGAAACAGCTAGACAATTACCATCTCCAAGGTATGACATATCCAAAACACTAAATTAACCCTTTGCCTGCTTATGCCAGCTTAATCTGGCATTGGCAAATAGTTTAGATCTAGTTCAGCCAGCTCCTCCTGGCACCGTTAAATATTAAATGCTTAGATTAAATGTCTGCAAATTTGTTGGGTTTATCATCCGACCAACAGTATTTCAGTTATCTGGAGCGAGCGTCCACTTGAAGCAACTTATAGGGCTGCCTTCACTGTGTATAGCATGCTCTGAACACCTGGCATGATACCACACCCAGTCATAACCTGACACTGGGCCAACAAGTCGTGGAACTACTCTTACTACTTTGGTATGTCGCGGCTTGGGTTAAAATCCAGGTCCTCTCGTACCGCTCTATTGATTTCACTACCAAATCTTGTGTCTGCAAATTTATTAGATATAAATGAAAACAACTGTCACAAATTTGTTTCCTTCACACATCACAACCTATTGCTATAAATTAAAACACTTATTTAAAAATATAAACTATTGTGATAAATTTTGGAAGCTTTTAGACTACAAAAAACATTGCAGTGAGAATTCTTTTTTTTTCTGTCTCCACAGATATCTCAAGCAAATAAAACTTGAATTTCTTTTGACATAGCTTGATTCAGCTCCTTAAATATTTCCCATAATTAATAAAATATTTATCACATACAGTCAAAAGTTTCATATGAAACTGGAAGCTTCAAGGTCGTTTTTTGTGAATTAACTTCAAATAAATGAACATAGGATGAAATATATAGCAAACAAAATTTGTAATAATTTAACATTTATTATTTACTAATTATCCTTGACCATTTTTTTAAACAGAACAAAATGTATACAAATATTTCTTTTAAATCTCACAGGTTCTGGTCCCTATATAGTAGATATAGTATAGTTTAAATAAAAACACCTTCAGTTCTCTGACTGTATCACACATTTTATTTCAATCATATCACTCTGAGCTGGGCTTACATTTCAAATCCAGCACAACATGATCTACATGGGGTGCATAGGATTTCACATGCTCAATATGCAGGATTTCTGTTGTCCAACTTCCTCCATGCTCCTTTTCAAGCAAAGTTTTAATTTCTATGGATACCTCAATTGCCCATGGCAACCATTTTGAAAACTGGGATTTCTTATTTTCATTTAAATTTGCCTTCCAGTCTATTGGTCCACTAGCAACTGTTAATGATGGTTTTGTGTCAATTTCATTACTGGTCTGTGGGGAAGTGGAGCCTTGGCTTGTCTGGATACAATGCTGATAGTTGGAATGGTAATGTGTGCTGGTAAGATTTTCTAGACTTTGAGCAGACAGTAAGTCAAATTCATATAAATTCTCAAATTCACCATACATAGTTGTGTAAGAATGAACATCATTACTGCTAGAAGTACGATTTTCATGATCACAATTTTCGGAACTAATTTTGGTAAAAGATGCATCATTCCTGGCATTATTTGCCATGTCATTATTGTCAACTGTCATACTGGTCCCATCTGAGTTATTTCTTCTTTCTCTGCATCTAGCAGGCAAAGCATCCTCCTCCAATCTACTTTGCTCTTTCTCATTTGAATCACCCACCAGTTCCACACTTTTCACACTGCCATCTTTGAATGAAACACTCTTCTTCCAACCATCTCCATGACAACAGGTCTGTATTCTTGCTTCCTGTCTAAACAACTCTTCAGGAAGTGATGTCACAGTCTGCTTTCCTGGTTTAGTGTTGACATTATAGTGTATGTGCAGGGTACCACCAGACTGAGGCTTCAGAGCAGCACAGGCAGTAGCCCAGCCTTCTCGCGAACTGGGAATCAATCCAAGGTTCACTCGGTCTGCAATAGCTCTCGGACAGATCTGTGACAAAATAAATTACTTCAAATTTCTAATTCTAACATTTATTGATAACAGTTTTTTGGAATTATTGCATAATTATATAAATTTTTAATAAGGCACCAACATCATGCTGATTCAGGTCTACCATCAGTAAAATATGCAACTAAAAGTTAAATAAGATACCTTTGATTTCACTTCTTAAATTCATGTGAACATTACTACAAAAGACAGTTCTAAATTAATATATTTCATAGGGAATGCATTCCTGCAAAAAGGTGAGAATCAGATTACTGTTGTTTTTATAGAAAATTTTATTCTTTCGGATTGTTTTCAATAAAACAATATTTTATATTTTACAGTCATTTCACTAACACTTAATTCAGATCATCCAGACTGCAGACTACATGTACATGGGTACCTTTCAACATTTTATCAAGTTTACCATGTGATTATCAAATAATGATCATAAATAATTAAATATTTAATTAGACATCAGCTAACTGTCTGTTGTCCCCACAATGCACTGTGCACCTGTCTGCAACGTAGTTGAGGTCAAGATTTTATGATCATAATTATTAAACATCTAATAAGACATCAGCTACCTGTCTGTTGTCCCCACAATGCACTGTGCACCTGTCTGCAACGTGGTTGAGGTCAAGATTTCTCTGTAAAGCCTCCACAGCATCAGGATTCCACTCACAGGCATGCAGATGCTTGGCCCCAGTGTATACCAAATATGGTAGAGTGAAGTAACCTATACCTGTAATGATATTATAATAATCATGTTTAGTATCAGTCCATTACAAACACAAAACAATTATGTTTAAAGGATACACCAGCATGTTTTCACAAATAAGGTCAAGATACAACAGTGCAACCTAAAAAAATATGATAAAGGATAAACCAGTAAATTCACTCATACTGAAATGCTACCACCCAGTGACAATTGACTTCAAATAACCTTGGCAGAGTTTGAACATGACACATACAATGATATGATCTGTACTAAATCTTTGTAAGAGCTTATATAATCTTAATTATTGCCTCTATCGAGCCAACCACTGAATTGTTTTATGAGTGACGTCTTGGAAGTAAAGGGACTTTTTACACACAGCGTCAGCATTTTAGATTATGCATTTCTAAAATGCTCTTTATGTACTGACAAATTTTAATTCACAGTTATATGACAAGTCCATCCTATAACAATTACCTGAGCAAAAGCAAGTACAGCTATATCAGTAAATCTTTTAAAGACCTTTTATAGTCTTAGCTGCAGACTGAAATCCATGACTTTAACACCTTGGTGTTCAATCAACTGTGCTCCTATGGCCAGTTTTAATGGTGGTATACAACAGTTTCGCCTATATCAAACACATGTAATAATATCTGACCCTTCAGAGGTCAAAAAATTTTGTTATTAGTACTCATACTGCGGGACGAGTGACTTATGAAAGTTACTCGCCCTGCAATAATATTACTTGTCCTTAAATTTATTTGGTATAAATATTACAGTAATATTATAATAATAACATGAGTCAAAATTGTTTTTTTTTATAAAATGGCCTAACACAAACAGTAAACATTATCATGCAAAGAACACTTTACCATTACTCAGTCTAGGAATCTCCACTGCTTTTTAGAAATTTTCGTACATCCATTTGCTTTGATACATGTAGCAAAATGAAAAAACAGACGAAATGATGATAAATTAGGCGCTTCAGACTGGTTTAGGTAACTTTTAATAGATAGTGGACACGGAATCAACCTGATAATTTTTTATACACAGACAACCAGGGTTTAGTGTGCAACGGTATTCACCTGTGCCTAAACATGGTTTTATTTTTGGTTTCTTTTTGCCGGGCAGTATCAAAGTGAAACAGAATAAAGTTTATTAATTTGACAAACATTTAATCTTAATGACTGACCGTATCACTAGAGTAATACTTTTATATTTTCATCATCGATTTAATTTATTTTTAATTGATAGAAATATGTACGATTTTTATATCTAGACAACTTTTTAAAGATATGTCTAGTATTTAGTTTAAATCAGTTTGTTTTAAATTTAAAATGCCTTGGATATTTCCATTTTGTTAAAAACTTAACAACAACAAGTGCCATGCAATTCATCCTTGAACATTAAATGATCCTAGTTTAGTGGTACCGGACTTTGGATTGCGGGATATTCTGATATAACGCTGTGTTTTAGCTGATCGGTTGCATTTCCTGTTTTGATTTACACTGAACTCAACGGTAAATTAAACACACTTTCCATCATGGACAAACTGCAATGTGATAGAAAAGTTTTCCAATTTCCCCCTGAAAAATCTACTTGTCCTGCAGGACAACCTACGGTAATTGGAAAACTTACTCGCCCAGCCAAATATCTGGTAATAAATACGAGCGGACAAGTGGAATTTTTTTACTTCTGCCCTTGTTAGGGGTATTTGTACATAACTTCTGCATGAACTAATTTTCTCGACTCAGCAAGGATGATTTTGAACACTACCATAATTATTATAAAGTAAAAAAATAATTAAAATCACACTGAATGTTCATTGTTACTAAACTGATAAATGAGCATGGTTAGGATTTCTGCAAAAAATACACATTAACATCAGTTTGAATTACCTGGATGATGTTATACTGTGAAAGCATTTTATTTCGTGGGGCATTTAATTTCATGGAATTCGTGGGCAAGTCAATCCACGAATTTAAGTACCAACGATATAAAATCCGCTCGGTTAGACTTTCGAATGCTAGATTTACTTGTAAATCATGTCAACATATTTTTACTAAACAGGACATAAAGCTTAAAAAAACAGACGATTTCACCACACTTTATTTACATTGTATTGACATAGAACGATAAAACATGTTTACGAACATAAGCTATTTAATCATAAAAAACGATCTATGTTAAGTAATTTTAAACTGTAATATATACACAAGCACTATAAACTTTATAGGTGTAGGGTGTTTACTCAAGGGTCTGTTTTGTGTCAGTTTGCATAGTACGCTAATTGGCGTTAATTGACAGTCAATGATTATGGCTTCGTTAAATTAAACGCTTAAAAGAATCCGCGCCCCTAACATCTTTATGAATATAATCCCTTAAATGACACGCTAAATGACAGGTGTCATAAAAGTTGTCTGATGAGACTCGGCTGTGAAAACACTGACCGGCTGCCGTGGATCAATATCACCAGGCGTGACGTAAGACAATAGCCAGAGTCACTCGCTAATTCGTAGTTTCGCAATTGACCCTGTTTCAGTGTTAGGCCTCAGTTTCGCATCTGTCAAAAATCGAAGGTATTTTTTTTTTATTTTCGTGGGTAGGGCAATCCACGAAATCACGAAATCCACGAATATGCCCGTCCTCTTCAAACAACGAAATTTCTGCCCCACGAAATAAAATGCTTTCACAGTAATGTGATCGCCAAAGTAAGAGGTCAAGTGGTTTTATTTCTTTCTTTTTTTTTTTCAAGTTGTCAAGTTTAAAATAACTAACTGTCCAGCATGGCTATGATACGAATTGCTGTTTGTAATGAAAAGTGGGGTTTATGCTTTACTTTGCACAAAGATGTAGGACACCAAGAACAGCATGTTGTGAGAACAGGTAACAATAATTTATTTGGCTGTTTAAGGAGAATAATTTTGGTCCAAACTGTCAGATACCACCTTTTATGATATACAGAAAAGAAGGAACATTAAATTATTTGTATTTGATGCTCAATCTTCTGAGTCAGGTGGACAAATATTGGGAGACACAAATACAAGAAAGATAAAATGACTTTACCTGCATACATGTCTACCACAACCTCATTTTCACACTGGAATGTTGCCACCCTGAGCTTCTCCGAGATATTTCCTGAACTGAACATACATTTGGTGACATCGTACGTGTAGGTGATACCATTATCAACTTGTCGCACCCACCCATCATTGCCATACAACAGTGAAACCTAAAAAAGAATGATATAGAAATAGACCAGTAAATTCACTCATACTGAAATTCTACCACCCAGTGACGGTTGACTTCAAATGACCTTGGCAGAGTAATTATGGCTATTATTGGTTGAGGAAGATCACAGAGGTTTTTGTAGAACCATTGGTTAGCTAAGACAACCTCACAGGGCCCCAACAAGGACTAAAGACCTCCTCATCAATATAACATCAATCAGGGACCGACAAATCCTTTGCCCGGTGCCCGCGGGCAACCACCTTTGATCTGCCGGGCAAGCAATTTTTTTTAGAGCTAGTCTGCGACACCACCATAAAACTCTGTTAGTAATTGCCCGGGGTGGTGGTAATTATATCAAGATGCCAAATAAACAAAGCCAGGTCACAGTGCACTTGACGTACTGTGTATTGTAATTTTGGCCCATATGCATTGTTTATCACCATATGCATGTTTTCATTGAGCCTCGATCAATAATAACCCAGAGCAGCTAACATGATTGGGCTCGCTACATGACGTCCAGTGAAGACATACACCTGCAAGGTTACCATGATATTTCCCGCCAACTATCAAAACTCCGCCTACCTGATAACCATTCGCATAATTTTGCGGGTATCATTAAACGGCTTTGATGATCAATGTTCAAATTGATGTACAAAATACTATTTAAACTTCATAAATGAAAATTTACCATATTGATTCTATGTATAGGGACATACTCAATTTTGGGACACCTTTTTTTCAGAAAAATAATTATTTTTCATACATTTAAGTTCTGAGACACTCAGCAGAACGAACTGTTTGGTATAGGATATTTTTTTCAACAAAATTTTAACAGCATAATAAGGCTTTTTTTTGTATTTCGTTTTGGTAAAAACATATAAACAATTAATCTGTGGGTAGTTAAAGGGCCTCTTGTTTCTTAATTTTTTTCTTTCAGTCACATTTATTCTTAGTAAATTATTAATTAAATGCCAACATTGGTAATTTCATAACAGATAAATTGAGTTCAAGTGGTAAATAAAATTAATGGATACCATTACAGCATTTTTTTTAAACATGTGCAGCAAGTGGCACTTACTCAACTATATACTGAATTTGAATTTTGGGTTTTACAGAACATAGACACTTAATTGGTCATAAGGCACCGAATACAATAAAGTTTAATATGAAAAGAGTATAATGAGGTTAAAAATTAAAATATGTGAGTAGAAATATAAAAATCTATCCAGTTGAAATATTATGAATTATAATTGAAAACAGGTTAGCATATTAAACAGTTTAAAAATACTACATATTAATATCTTCATGGAATTTTTTTTGCAATTTTAAACAAGTTTTGTTCTCATTTTTTCTGATAAGATGTGACAAATAACAGATCATTACCAACTGAGGAGTGTGACAATTAAGCATTTGAATGCTTTTTCCAAATTCTTTCATATAAGTTTTGGGACAATATAAATACTTATTTTATAAGCATCTCAATACATGTTTTTATTTCTAAAAATGCTTAAACTCAAATTTATGGCAAATTGCCTTTTTATAAGACGTAAACACAAACAGCTGCTCTACGATATATTTGCAAACATTCATGGGCATTGCAATATTTTTCAAAACATAATTTGAACATATGATAAATAAATAAGATAATTTAATATTAGCTACTTTAAACTAATTAGGTGCACTCACCTGAGGTGTCCTATATCCATTAGTGGACACTGTATCTTTACGAGCAAGTCTCTGACAACCGAGGCTTTGAACAACACAAGACCATACACAGTCACCTAGAAATAGAACTTTCTTATAAGATATCTATATTTTGTTCGTTGGTTCATTGGATTCTAAAATCACATTGAAACAGTATGGTCTGAACTTTAATTTGATATTCATAATAAGAAAGTAGAATTGAATTTTCTGCTCAATTAAAAAAATTCTCATTACACTTATTAAAAGAAGATACCAGCTTTAGTTATAGCATGAAATGAAGAATGGATGTTATTACAAAAGACATTTAAAAAATTCCTTAATGAAGATTCGAAACCTAATTAACACTATCTCATATGATTTTCTATTAATGAAACTTTATTACTGGACCTGGTAGCGCAATTGGTAGAGCGTCGGCTCCAGGTATGGGAGACCCCGGGTTTGATCCCGGGATGCTACATACCAGTCCTTAAAAATGGTAGTAGTACAGCCCCCTTGCTAATGCTCAAGCAAATATAAGGGTAGTGTCATGACTGGTTGGCCCAGTGTCAGGATAATGTGACTGGGTGTGGTATCATGCCAGGTGTTCACAGCATGCTATACACAGTGAAGACAGCACCTTATCTGCTTCAAGTGAACACCATCTCTAGATAACTAAAATACTGTTGGTGAGACGATAAACAAACGAAACTTTATTGAGTTTTTAAAGTTAGGACCCTTTTGGGTAGTTCAAATTCAAAACAATAATATGTAAGATAAAGAAATTGTTTTTCCATAAAAGATGTATCGGCTTTAATCACGGTGAAATAAATGTTCAATTAAAATTGTTACCTAGATTTTGCCACAACAGGTTGCTGAATGCTGATGAAGGGACCAGAATCAAGTCTCCATGTCTCTCCCAGGAAGTTGGCAAATCTTTTTCCATGATGTCTGTCCATTTTATTCCTTTAGTACAGCAAGTAAAATATTTATATAAAATCAGTTAAATCATGATGAATAAAACTGCAAGCCTATAGACATTAAAACACACACAACAGAACCATGATTTTTACAGAAAATGTAGTAAAATCAATTTGTATACTTTGGTTTATAGTCTTTTTGGTATCTGTGTTGTCAAAAAAAATATAATAAAAGCAATTTATATATCTCTACCCATTTTTTTTTTTACTGATAAGACAGGAAAGGATATAAAATTAATAAAGTATGCACCATTTCATGTTATCATAAAATTCACCCTGGAGTGAAGTACTCATTTATTTTCTATTTCTAACCTTTTTCAGATAATAATTTCGTAAGATTTTCTTTCAATACTTTCTCTGGCTTCTTGACAGTCAGCTTCTTTGCTTGTGGAAGGGTCCGCCTCTGTATCAAAAGTTGATCTTTAGAGACACAGATTTGTAGTTCTGGGCATGAGCTTAACATTTCCATTAACTGCCTCTCATCCATACAGTCAGGCAGTCTGACAGGTACAGCCACAGTGCTGACATCCTTAAGTAGGAGCCGGGATGGATCCTGAAGATGGTGCTTCCTGAGGAATTCCCTAGGGAAAGATGACAACAAAATATATATCAAACAGAGACCATAGCTATAACAGCAAGACACTTAAGAACAAAACATGAATTTGACTTTTGACAGATGGCATTGTAAAATAGAGAGAGAGAGAATACAGGTAATTCTTCATTTTTGTGCCCATGTCATGTCGCCTGCATTAAAACAACTAATTTAACTGCTGAATAAGCATGTATCAAAAAAAGGATCAATACAAATATTATAGCTTCTCATCGTTTAACCTTCTATACAGTCTTTATTTCATACTTATGGATATTCTATAATAAATTATATTGACATGGTAAGTCAAGTGTGTTAAGAACTCAGTAACTCGGGCAGTTTGCTTTCAAATGGACTTGCAGGTTCTTTTATTAAGAAAAACATAACATTAACAAGAGCAATAAAAATAAATGAATAATTGTTATGAATTCTATTCCTAAAAATTATACCTAAAGCAAAATGTTGGTACAGGTGTTTGGTCATTTGTCACAAACTGGGTATTTATGAATGTAAACAATCTTTTGCTTTCTTTTCTGTTCTGAACTTTCTAGGTCTTGATTATTTTAATAATAAAAATACATATATATTTATCAACTAAATTAAATCATGTATGTTATTCATCTGGATATTAAAAAAAAATGAACATTATTAATATCTATTCTATTTTGATCTCATTCTGCAAATTTGCATACCTTTTCACACACAAAATACAATGCAATAAATTTGGAAAAATAGTGGGGGGTTTTGTGTGTTTTGTGTGTGTTCTTTTCTTTTGTCATTTTCAAAAATATTGCAAATGATTTATGTAACATGCACTTTAAAAAATAAATAACTTTTTTTCTTGAAAAAACTGTTGCAAATTATAACTTAAATATACCGTACTGATCAGAACAAAGAACTCATGGTCTTATTAGGCAAACAGTCGCGGCGGTTTATAAATATGCCGGCAATATAGCGACTTCCACAAATCTTGGATTAAAACCTGCTGAAAATTTCACCCCGTCTTATAAAAGGGTCAACACAGAAAATGTCAGATATGGGAGGCAAACTAGGGGGCCATCTTATAAGTGGGTCGCCTTACAGTCGCATATATATGGTATTTTAAGTTAAAAGTTTTAGAGAATCTTAACTAACGTGAAGTAGAACGCTATACAGTATATTGGAAAGAATGGATTTCTTCCTAATATGTACACAACCTAATAAAACTTTGGATGTAAAATTTATTATTTATACAAACTAAAATTATTTTTTTTTATTTGCATTGTTTGCTTTTTCCAGTTAGTGGACACCTTTGAGCCGGGTAGTGTCAGATTTAGAGGCTGGAGAAAATAAACTACAGAAAGGTGAATGCTCTCTTAATCAGACATGCATTTGCTGTATCATTTAGAATACAGATGAAACAATGACATTTTTCTACTTGCAATTATTAGCCAGTTTAAATGCAAGTTTGCTCCTACATCTCATCTAGATTTTACATGCCGGTAAACATTAATTTAAACACATTAATATTCTTACCACTATTACATTTATCACTTAATAAGACAATAAAATTACTCCAATTAAAAACTTTTTTATCCATTTTTCATGGAGGCGTAGCTATCGTAAGGCTTCGTCAAAATTAATAATACAATTTCTTCATTTGCGGTCCAAAAATTAAAAGCTATAGACCATTGGAAAGCTCCCAAAATTCGTACTTTTAAAATACAATATTTTTTAATCGATGCACAAAGAATTACTAAAGTAATACATAGAAATAAATAAAATTATTGGGTCATCCTTAAACAAAATGAACAGTGCATCTTTTTTGGTTATATATTTTTTCACCTTTTAAACCTTCAAAATATAGTTTTGATATTTAAAAAAACTTCAAAAAAGCTGTTAAATTTGATATAATTCAGTAAAAAGACTGGAAAATAAAAAACACAGTGGTGAATTTAATACAGCACACATTTCCTGATTTCAGCCTGCATTAGTTTCTGCCTTCAAAGATGTCTTATCACTGCCAATGATATCACATTGAAACTATCTATAACCACACTAGGTATGTTCTATACATATACACATAATAAGTGATATATCTTTCAGCCTAGAGGTAGGTAGTACCTAAGTTAATATTATAAAAATTAGACAGAGAAAAAGTTGATGGGTTTGATAATCCTATAAATAAGACCTAGTGAATCATAAAATGCCATTAAAGGTGGCTTCCGAGAGTTTGCCTACATTAAATACATGTACCCATATCTAACCACCACTTTGGGGAATTTGGTCATATTTTTTACATAAACCCATACGTTAGTATAAAGACAATTTTGAATACTTACATTATTGTAAGACAGTACTATTCATGAAAAAATTACTCAAAATGATTAGTCTTTTCAACTCTATAAAAAGCATGATTGTGGTCTCTGCTAAATAAATATATCGACGTCTGAGCGGATTATCCGGATGACTAATAAAAAAGTAAGTGGTCATGTGTTTTAAGTTACAAAATTGCTATCTCTGCACTGCGGCTTGGATTGGAAACACCTGTTTGCAATGATTAGTGGAGATTTATCCTTGACTGTTCACAATGATCTGGGGCATCAATGAACAGCATTTTGCAGGACTTATTTGGTTATTTGAGAAAAATGGACCAAACTGTCGGATACCACCTTTAACAATTATTATTTTATACCTTTCACATTTAATTGTGACCGATATGCATAACCGATAAAAAGTTAAACAAAATGTAGTGCATATAGGCACTTCCAACAGCCTTGCTGTTGGGTTAACCCTTTAGTGATGTGGTTGAGTGCCTGGACTACCGATCTGGCGGACCGGGTTCGAATCCCCATTAGGGCCAGGATTATTGTTTCCTCTGAGAATTACTTTAATGGTGTCAGAAGTAAACAGATGCCTAGTGTGGCTGTCCTGAGATGGGCTTGGGCCCAGAAAAAGTAAAGGGGGAGGAGTGTAGTGCATATAGGCACTTCCAACAGCCTTGCTGTTGGGTTAACCCTTTAGTGACGTGGTTGAGTGCCTGGACTACTGATCTGGCAGACCGGGTTCGAATCCCCGTTAGGGCCAGGATTATTGTCTCCTTTGAGATTTACTTTAAAAATTATCAGCATATAAATTGTACAACTAATCGGTTTGTTAGCACGAAATCACCCTTAGAAAGCCCGTTCAACGTCCAGGTATGAACTAAATACTTATTAAATGCAACCAAGCAATGTTTGTTATAATATATACCTGAATTTGCTTGTAAAACTAGACGGAACAATGATACACAAATCATTATTTCTGGACGCAGACATTTTTTGACTGGTTTGTGATTACATAATTTTATGGTAACTTTTGGTATGTATTTTACGTAGAACCAGTCATTTTTTTGTTCAGGAAGCAAAATAGTAAACATTTGTCACCGTCATATTACAAAAAGCAGGTTTAAAAGTAACTTTATCTTGTTGTTATTATTATTATTATTATTGTAATTTAGGTGAATTATCAAATGAAATATACGTTTATGCGGTGAAATTATACCGCAATTTTATTGGCACGTCATACATTTGCTTGTTAATCAGTTTTCGCGATTGTGTTCTGTCAGTTCTTTTTCTTTGATTTGCTTCTTTCTGTTTTGTATAATTTGCCTCTATATATTTAATAATCTGCCTTTGTTTTCTTTGTTTCAGTTAAAGAAAGGCCGCACAATGACTCTTATGGAATTTTTTGGCTGTACTTTTATAGCATTTGGCCCTCCATTTGGTTTGTTTGTGTTTACCATAGCCAAGGATCCATTGAGGGTAATCGTACTGATAACAAGGTATGGTAGACTGGTTGCTTGATTGACACTTCAAAGACCTGTACAATATTGGGGTACCGGTCACTTCGGTAAATTACCATTTCGGTAAATTGATCTTATATAGGGATTAGTCTGGTCGTTTCGGTAAATATGTAAACATATAGTATAATGCCTGATTGAGGCAAAGAATTGGGTATGTCTATGTGTGCAATGATTTTCACACCTTAGCCCGAGACAGATAATTTAATCATTTATTTATGTATGATCAATTGTCACTGTAATGCCTAAAATGGTGGTGTTTGTTTGTTTATTGGGTTTATCGTCCCACCAACAGTTATGGTGGTGTATAATTATGTATTATATAATACAGTGGGGCACATGCTGCTGTCGACACAGGTACATGATGGACATTACTCAGAAAATGTACATCCTGTTCTGCTATTTAAAGATTATATATGTTCATAGTTGAAAGCTAATTAATTAATCTTTACTTATCTGTCTTGGTAAATCATTTCACACGTGGACATACCCAATTTTCCGTCTTAATCAGGCATAATACTATATGTTTACCTATTTACCGAAACCACCAGACTAATTCCTATATAAGATTAATTTACCGAACTGGTCATTTACCGAAGTGACCGTAAATCCAATATTACACCCCCCCCCCCTTCCCCGCACCAACAAAAAAACAGCATAAAGAAACCACATGAAGAGCGCCTGCTGTGTTACATAAATCATTTTAGCAGAGTTGTGTCCACTTCTGTTACATCAGTATAATTATAAATTCCTCAACCCTTTTAAGTGTTATAAATAATTTTTAAATCAGTGAATGTATAAATTTATTATTTGTGTGTCCTGACTACTAGATAATTAATGTAAAAAGTACATTATGATACATTTCTATTGCTGAAGTTCATATGTACAATATTTGGCCTTTTCTTTATTTTCAGTGCATTTTTCTGGCTGCTATCTCTACTGTTATCATCATTATTATGGTATGCCGTGGTGCCACTTAGAGACAAGTTGGCATTTGGGCTTGTTTTCTCTGTACTTTTCCAAGAGATTTTCAGATACCTCTTCTACAGGCTACTCAGGTTAGAATTTAAATGATTTAAATGTATATATTAGCAATGTCCTCATTTTCAACAGGTGGCAAAACAACCAAAAAAACAATGGGATTGTCATTTGCAGGTTTGAAAAATGTCAATATGTGCATCATTTTCAAGTTATCACTATGTCAGACAACTTTTCCTTTGAAGTGATTCATGTTAGAAATGTAAGCTATAGTGAAAAACAAGTCTGAGTTTTTTGTGTATTGGCAGGTATTATTTTATAATATTTTCCTGTTGTTTGTAGTATATATAACTGAAACTATGTCTTGTTAGCTTCTTTAGCTAATAAAAATTTGGATAATGGTAAAGTAGCTGATTTGTAACTCCTTTGACTGCTAAGCCTCTCACCAAGTCCTTAAGGACATAATGTGGGAATGTCTTCTGGCTGACTTAGGGTACCCTGGTAGTTCTGCCCAGGCATTAGTCTGGGGTCTTCCTCCACCAAATAAGTGGACATTGCTATAATGATCATTTAGGGTTGCTGCAATGTATTTAAAAATAAATAAATGGATTTGCTCTAATTTGACATTATAGGAAAGCAGATAAAGGATTGGAGAAAGTCAGTCAGCAAGGACAGGATCAGAATGTTCAACCAAAAGACATCACCAACAAACACATCATGGCTTATGGTAACTTTGTGCTCTCTGACAAATCAGTAGACTTCTACTTAACCCTTAGTTTCATTTGTTAATAAGCCAAGCTAAATCATAAGTTGTTTACATCTTGAGACATAAGGAGACTACACAGCAAACAATGTACATCCTGATCAGACTGCTGACAGCTTAAGCCTTACCAATCTGTACTTAGCAGGCTAAAAGTTATTTAACTTTAGACAACTAAAAGTTCTAAAATTCTCATCTGTGTAGTAATTTATGAAATCCTGGTTGTTGCTGTTGTTATAACTTATCATTTCAAATGTCGAACGAGAGAACAGTCTTAAAAGTGAAAAAGGCACAAAAGTTAATTGTACTATATTGGTCAGTGTATATATTGTCTTTTCATTTTTAGTTAGATAAATGGAAATGGTACAAAATGTTCTGTTTTTTGTTTTTATATATTGAATTTAAAAACATACATACAGAAATATATGTATTCCAATCCACTTTCCTAACGTGAACATGTAGAATAAAAAAAGAGAATTCTAACCATTTACTGTTTCACAAAATAAAAAAAGAGTGGCACTGCCATCGCTCGGCACGGCAAGGGAAGTAACTAAGCGAGACAAGATACACAAGTTTCAATGGCGACCAGAAATAAAAGTGAGGTCATTCATCTTTACTGGCATTGATATTACTTGGTATTGTTTCTTGACCTACATTGCATGCTTAGATTGAATAGTTCCAAAGGGGCTGTTTTGAAGTAGTTATAATGTTAATAAAAGGTTCGGTTATTAAAAAGATTATTAGTAAGAGGCTGACATATAAAAGTCAGTCTTTACCAGTATGCAGTGTTTCATAAAAAGACATATATTTTTTTTTTGTATGGAAACAAATATCAAAAGACATTAAACAGTCGCTAATTTTTGAACTTTTTCTTAAAAATTGCAGAAACATCTTACTGCTGCTTTTGTTACAGTCTCACTGCAAGTTATGCAAGCTTCATCACTGAGCTAAGATTTCCATGTATTTATTCCTTATAAATGCACCATACAAAAACAGATGAAGGAGCATTCATTAAGACATCTTTATCCATATACCAACATCTATCCTATTTTCAAGTTTTTTTTTGGTAATCGCACAGTCGAATGATAATTTACCAGACCAGGTAGCACAATCAGTAGAGCATCTGCTCCAGGTACCGGAGGCCCCAGTTCGAACCATGGCCACAACATACCAAAGTCATAAAAAAATGGAAGTGGTATAGCTCCCTTGTTAATGCTCAAGCAAATATAAGGATAGTTTCATGACTGGTTGGCCCAGTGTCAGGACAATGTGACTGGGTGTGGTATCATGCCAGGTGTTCACAGCATACTATTAAAGTGAAGGCAGCACTATATCTGCTTCAAGTATACACCATCTCCAGATAACTGAAATACTGTTGGTGGGTCGGTAAACCCAATGGTATAGTGTTTTACATTGACCTTTGATCTTTAGTATGCATGTCATTATGTATTTGTAATTTGATGATGAGTTAAATTGCTGCTAAAAAGACTCAACCTGGGACACTTTTTACCATCAGGTTTATTTCTAATGCTGTGTGTTTATGCTTGTTTCTAGTGTCAGGTCTGGGGTTTGGTGTGATCAGTGGGGCCTTCTCACTGATTAACATGCTAGCTGACATGGTGGGCCCAGGTACCATAGGCATCAATGGTGATTCGAGGTACTTCTTCATCACTTCAGGTAGGTGGTTAGTTTAAATTTAATTGCTTAATAATAGTGTTGGACTCTGGCTTTGAAATCTGGCCAATCAGGTGCTTAAAAATTGTGCCAATGGATTATGTTATCTTTGGCTAGACAATTATTATCTTCTTTCTTGTAAGTAATCAATATAAAAGTTTAGACAATCCACAATATGTCCATTTCCCTGTAATTTTCAGAAGAAAAAAATGTTCATTTTTATAAGCACATGACCCATGTTACCTTAGGTTTTGAATTGCATCAAAATAATTATATGCATGTATGCTGAGGATGTTGATGGTACAAGCAGTACAGAACTGTATTCTGCTCACTTACTGTCCGGGAAACCGGTGACATTTGGGAAAGACCAGATGACAACCAAGAATAGAATGGTGACGCCTGGAGAGACAGGTGACCTCCAGGAAAGCCTGGGCCGGGGCACAACGGGCTAGCAACCCAGAGTGCAGTTCTCGTGAGAGGACATCCCACATACAACAGCTACAGACTCGAATAATGAACAATACCCTCAGAGTCTTCCGAGAGGGAGGGCGGAAGAAAGACTCGTTCAGACGGATTTAACGGCAACGACACAGCTAGTTCAAACGACACTGACTGGAACACCGACAGTTGTTAGATGTAAGTGTGGTAAAGTTTGCAAAAACCTCAGGGGACTGCGCATCCACCAAGCCAGAACTGTGTGTGGTCGGAGAACTGAGCAGCAACAGCGCACAGGTACGATTCCTGGTGAGACGCAGGAGGATCCTAGTCAGGACACAACCCATAGTACTGGGGACCTCTCCGCTGCTGAACAGTCAACTGCCCCAACACAGAGTGATTCATCACAACCTGGCGTGACGGATGAGGATACAGACCCCCTTCTGAAACTATTGAAGTCCCAAGAAGAACCTGAGCCATCGCAAGACGTACCACAGCCCGAAACAGAAGAGGCACCAAGTGAACTGCTGTTACCGATTGATTGGCCGAAACCCACCAACAAACGTGCCTGGAATGACTTTGACAGAGAGCTTGATCTCATATTGACCTATACCATGCAAGGGCCAGCAGACAGGAAGCTAAAGGGCATGACAACTCTAGTCTACACGGTGGGAAGGGAAAGGTTCGGCCCAGTGATAACACGCCGACAAAAACCCCAACCTACACCAAACAGGAGACAGAGTCGAATGAAGCAGATAAGAGGAGAGCTCAGGAGTCTCACGAAAGCATTCAGGAAGGCAAGTCAAGAAGAGAGAATGGGCCTCCAACAACTACGAGACATCCTCAGGAGAGAGCTACACACAATAAGGAAGGCTGAGAACGCAAGAACTGCAAGAAGAAGGAAGGCGAGAAAGAGAGCAGAATTTGTATCCAATCCATACAAATTTTCCAAGCAACTTTTTGACAAGGAAAGGTCGGGCCAACTAGAAACCAGTATGGCAGACATCGAAGAGCATCTCAGACAGGTCCACTCTGATCCAGAGAGGGATATACCATTAGGTGCTTGCCCACGACTAGACGCTGTGGCACCTCCAACATCCCCACTGGATTGTAAAGAGCCTACGTTCCTAGAGGTGAAAGAAGTTGTGAGGAAGGCAAGAACGGGATCAGCCCCAGGACCTAACAAGATACCATACAAGGTCTACAAGATGTGTCCTCTACTGCTGCGTAGACTGTGGAACCTACTTAAGGTGATCTGGAGGAAGGGGAAGATACCGGATGAGTGGCAACATGCAGAAGGTATATTTATTCCCAAGGAGAAGGACTCCAAACATGTCAGCCAGTTCAGGACAATATCTCTGCTCAACGTAGAAGGCAAGATATTTTTCGCCATACTAGCCAGAAGACTGACAACCTATCTCACCACAAATGGCTACGTAGATACGTCAGTTCAGAAGGGTGGAGTTCCTGGATTCTCGGGATGTGTGGAGCATACCAGTGCAATCAGCCAACTTATCAGGGAAGCGAAAGTCAACAATGGGGATCTTACTGTGGTTTGGCTTGACCTTGCAAACGCTTACGGGTCAATTCCCCACAGGCTCATAGAAACAGCTCTCGAGTACTACAACGTCCCTGAGTACATTCAAGGGATGATCAATGAGTACTTCAGTGGAATGAAACTGCGCTTCATGGTCAATGACAAGATGACAGCCTGGCAGAGACTGGAAAAGGGCATAGTGACTGGATGTACCATCTCAGTTGTCCTGTTTGTGATGGGCATGAACCTTATAATTAACCCTGCGAACGCAGAAACGCGAGGGCCAAAGACATCTACGGGATTACATCTGCCGACAAATAGGGGTTTTATGGACGACCTGACAGTGACAACACAGACACACATACAAGCAAGATGGGTACTGAAAGCATTAGAAGAAGCAGCCACTTGGGCTAGAATGAAGTTCAAACCCAAGAAGTCCAGAAGCCTGATCATCAAACGTGGGTCGGTCACAAGACGATTCAACCTCCAGGTTCAAGGCGAAGACATACCATCCATCATGGACAGTCCCATTAAGTGCCTAGCAAGTGGTTTGATGCCAGCCTCAGTGACAAAGCCAACATAGAGCGCATCAGATCACAACTACAAGAAGGGTTGAAACAGATAGAGAGATCCGGCCTACCAGGGAAGTACAAAGCGTGGCTTTTCCAGAACGGCCTCCTCCCCAGATTGATGTGGCCCCTGATGCTATATGAAATCACTACAACTGCAGTGGAATGCCTGGAGCGAACGATCAGCAGACATCTGCGTCGATGGCTTGGAGTACCACCAAGCTTTACCAGCATCGGGTTGTACGGGCGAACCAACCAGCTTCAACTCCCCCTATCATCTTTAGTTGAGGAGTTCAAAGTTGCCAAGACACGGCTGGTGATGACGCTCAAGCAGTCGCAAGATGGTTCAATCCGCAACGCTGGAATTGAAACCAGGACAGGAAGAAAATGGTCCGCAAGCCAAGCAGTCGAACAAGCTGAGAGAAGACTCCAGCACAAAGACATAGTCGGCATCACGGCAGTTGGTAGACAGGGGCTGGGCAACTCCACAACCACCTTGTGGGGCTCTGCCGGGAATACAGAAAGGAGGAGTATGGTGCAAGAAGAAATCAGAGCAGCAGAAGAAGAAGATAGAAGAGCGAAAGCTGTTTCCATGGGTGCCCAAGGCGCATGGACAAAGTGGACAACAACGAGCAGAAAACTGACCTGGGCAGATCTTTGGAGATACGAACCACTGAGGATCGCATTCTTGCTCAGGTCAGTTTATGACCTGCTCCCGTCACCCTACAACCTTCACAGATGGGGTCTACAAGACAACCCCAAGTGCCATTTGTGTGACAAAACGGGAAGCATGGAACACATCCTGTCTTCGTGTACTATTGCCCTCACCCAAGGACGCTACCGGTGGAGACACGACTGTGTTCTTCAAGAACTTGCGGACAAGTTGGAACGAGAGAGGACCAAGAAGAGGACCAGACAGAAGCCTCGTTTGATCCAGTTTGTTAAGGAGGGTCAGAAGGCGCCCAAACAATTGCAGGCTACACATTCAATCCTGGATGAATCAGACAAGTGGGAAATGTCTGTGGACCTGAAACAAAAACTTGTGTTCCCGAACATTATCCAGACAACACTTAGACCTGACATTGTAATCTGGTCAAACAAAAACAAGTGTCTGATTATGGTTGAACTGACCGTTCCTTGGGAATCTCGTTGTGATGAGGCCTATGAAAGGAAGCAGGCCAAGTATTCTGAACTACAAGAACAGTGCAAACAGAAGGGATGGCGAGTGTGGCTCTTTCCGGTGGAAATCGGCGCCAGAGGGTTCCCAGCACAGTCGCTGTGGAAAATGTTCAGTGCCTTGGGAAACAAGGGAGCAGACAGAAAGCGTGCAGTGGGCGCACTAAGTCAGACAGCTGAACGGGCATCCAGTTGGTTGTGGATGAAGAGAGAGGAGAGGAGCTGGAAGCCTACCATCAACACGTAGTGGCTGATCACCACTGCGGGCCCGCCGCCTGGAGAGTGTCCTGAGATTGAAGGGCCGAAACACTTGTTGATAGGCGGTTCTCAGCTGAGGATGTTGATGGTACAAGCAGTACAGAACTGTATTCTGCTCACATATGATACCATGCCTATGAATAAACATTTACAATTGTGTACAGTTTGTACTTATGCTGTTGAAAAGAACAAACAAGTTTCCACCACAAACGAACATTCAGTTTCATATGACTTATAACTTCTTTAATTTTAGTCCATTTAGGTAATTCATTTTTGTCTGAATTCAAAAAGAAAATTTTTCAACTTTTTAGTCAGACATTTGATAAATTACAGAAAGTGGCATGGCGTTCAAAAGTGTGAGATGGTTGTATCAAAGTGAATGTCCTGCATGTTTGATTTTTTTAAAACTTAGTCATGTGCCTAAAAGCAATAAGCAAAAATTGTGTCTCAACCAATAATATAAATGTAAATTTAAGGATTTAAGCTCATTTGACTGACTTTCAAGCTTCCTTATGTAAGCGTTCGTGGTCTAGTGGTTAAAACGTTGGACTTCGGATAGGTGGGTCCCAGGTTCGAACCCCGAAACTGACCACGTGATGTTAGTCCTTGAGCAAGACTATTTACTGCACATTGCTTCAGGTATTCAGTACCTGAGTGGACAGTCGAGAGGGACTAATATAAGTTAAAAGAACTTGTTTCCTAATTGACTATAAATAAATAGGTTTAAACTGAACTAAGCTTCCTTAATTCATTTCTCAGGATGAGCTAACTTGTCTGTGTTTGATAGGGCATGAATATCAGCACAATGAGACTCAATCCTTAATTGTTCATATGTAGACAAACCCAAGAAACACCGTCTAGGGTAAATCGGACATATTTTTGGCCACTTGGAAGGAAAACTCATACAACTTAATGTTGTCTTAATCAGGATCCAAGTCCAAAAAAGATGGCATCACCTATCTTTTTCACATTTACCTATTATTTAGTTCATGTAAAAACATGGTTTATTTTCTTTACAGCTGTGCTGACTCTGTGTATTGTCCTGCTCCACACATTCTGGGGTGTGATATTTTTCAATGCTTGGGACCGACGTCAATACATCTTTGTGGGTCTTGTAGTCCTATCTCACATGCTGGTTTCATGCTTGGTAGGTAGTGTTGACTCATTTGATTAAAATTTATTGATTAAGATCAATTTTAAAGGATTTTTCTTAAAAATAGGAGAATTAACATATATAACAATGATGATAGTGTTACTAATTCACTAATAAATACCTACCCATTTCTTCAGTAGCTTTAAGCTTATAACTACATGCAAAGGTAAAAATATCTCGCTTTACACTTTGCCGCAAATAGAATTCAGAATTTTATTTGTAAGTACATGTACAGGCAGCCAGCCCCCAAAAAATAATATAAAAAATGTGTACATATGAGTTGTGTCTCCACCATTATAATGAGAAACCATCATTACCATAATGTGTTAAAAAAGTGCAGGGGCTGATCAGGACCTACCACTTGACTTGTTATATAGACCAGATTATTTTGTATTAAGCAGGTTAATCATTTCGTTATCTGCATAGGTGTACCGATCTAGTATACAACTGTTGCAGCTACAACTGTTGATATACGCATAACTTCTGTGCTCCTTTGTTTATAACCAATACCTAGAAATTGCACTGAGGAGATGACTGTGTAGCTCAGTTTTGGCTCTTCAATCTGTCAGCCTGTGTTTCATCTCGTTCATCATTTGTTTTTCTACATTTCGTTATGTCTACAAGTTGTAAGAAAATGAATGTTTGTAGTTATTTCTTTCTCAGAGTCTAATGAACCAGAGGAATGGGGACAGTATTCCTAACTACTATGCTAGCATCATTCCATCGTACATCGTCATGCTGGTTATGGGTGTCCTGGCTTTTATCACAGCAGGTGGCTCCTTCGCCAGTCTCAAAGCAGTGGTCATGTGTTCCCGTGGATCACGTTACAATCTTGACTGAACAAAAGAAATGAAGATAAAAATTTGATTGTGCTTTTTTTTCATATAAGACATGACTGTGTTATTGATGGGAAAAAATGAGATTTTGTGGTTCATCATTATTGTAGGCCGTTGTCCAAAATAAAATCATTTACATCAAGGCCCATAACGCAGAGGATTAAGGCATAGTAAGGAACTTTCCCTCTTATTAACACTGCATCAGTTAATCTACAATTCTAGCTATGACTTGTCGTCCAACTTCGGCTTTTAGAAAGTATTCAAATTCCCGTAGCTTGGTACTGAAAACATGAAAATGCAAATGCTTAAAGCCTGCCTTCTACTTTGATTAGTAATGAGGTATCTGTTTTATTACTGGTTGAAACTTTATAATTTTTTTAACTGCTGCTGCTTGTAGCGGCCAGATCCCATATGCAGCAATCATTGAAAGGGCACCTACTCCAGATAAACCTGGCTAATGGACAACAATGATAATCATGGCTGAGAAAAAACAGCCACAACATGTTATGTGTAAATATCTTTTGGCTTCTTTATGGTTTAAATGTCAAGTATTGTCTCATAAAATTGACTCTTATTGTAGCAATCGTTCATTTCATTTTGCCTTTGATTAAATGTACATGTATGTAGATGTTAAAATGCGAAATGTTGTTTTACAACTTGCATTTTTTATGTACTAGAAGTCTTTGTTACAGAATATTGTTAAAAGAAATTTTGTGGTCATATTTTTATTCTAATTTTCAAAACTTCCTCCATGTTTTTGGCATTCTTATTTTTTTATGTTTTTTTTTTTATTTGCAATAAATTACCTGGTCATTAACTGTCATGGTTTCAATATTAAATGATGAAACATACATGTGTAAGAAATACTTTAAACTGTTCAAAAAATGGGTAAAATTTCAAAATCATATACAAGTTCCATGAATGAAAGGGTTATCCACAAAAAGTATGGACCGATTTATTTCCTCTTGCATACATTATATGTGAATATACTGACCAAAAAAAAATTGTGTTTAATTTGGGACAACTATTTTTTAGTTGTTATAGCAACAACTTAGTATATACAAGCACTGTGCATAAGTCATGCTTATACGTCGGTCAAAAACAATAACCAAATGGCTTGATAGTGAGGACCCGCCCCGCCCCCCTCCCCCCCCCCAAAAAAAAAGAACAAACAACAAATTTTTTAAATTTCATATTCTCAATTAAATTTTCTTTTGTAATTCCATTGATGTTCTTATGAAATGATTTAAAACATGTTTTAATCTTAGCTTCAACTTTGTTATATTGGTCAACAATTATTTGTAAATATAGCTGTATTTATATATAATTTGTGATAATGTAAATATATGTATTTCAGTGATGCTAATAAAAGCTTAATCAAAATGCTGTGTTTATTATTGTCTGACTAAATTATAGTGTTTACTGTTATATCAAATGGATTCAAGTTCAAGTCATTAAATGATGTTTCGCCTTTCTGTGTTTTCTATAGCGGCGCTCGTGAACGTTTGCAAATATGTAAAGAGAGCAATTGATTGTGTTTAATGGGGCAATTTGCCAAAAATTTGAGTGTTTTGGGGAAAAAATATAATGCTACAAAAGCCTTATGAAAACCATACCGACCACATTTATCGCCCAGACTTCACCAAACAGTCAAAATGTCGGTCTGCATACACCATTTGTGAGTTCGTAACACATGTTCAAGAGTAAAACGTTCAATGGCCGAAAATACCCAGGCCCCTAGTAACAAAGGTTACTATACAAAAATCCACACTGCGGAACCCATAGCCTGTGTACAGAAATATATGTATGTACATAGATATGTCCCCCGCTCCCAAATAACCTCTCTAATGTGAACGTTTAAAAGCCAGAGACTTTCACACTCATTATGGAAATGATGGTTTAGTTGGCAGAACCCGGAAGCATGATTTCAAATGATGGGCAACAACTTTATTTTAATGCAAAAAGTAAACAATATTGAGGATGTGGAATTCACACGCATTATAAAACAGTAAAAACACACTTTACAGGGACATGACAAATTAGAACCATTTAACAAACTCATTAAATAGGTAGCCCACTTTCGAAACTTTGGCACAACTGTCTTTAATAATAAGAATATATGACAAAGTCCTTTGAGTATTGCAACATATACCAAACTCCGAAAAGGCACAGAACAAAGGTATTTCACATGCAAGCCAAGCGAAAAGTAAGAAAAAATTTGTGATGAGTCATTTAAGGAAAAGAGCAAACCCGACAGTTACCGCCTTGGAACGGTCAGTCGGCAATATGGACCGACTGGGGTGCTTAAACCGGTTTTACAGAGCTCTAACCTTGCACTTCCTGACGAGTTTCTCAAATGCGAGCAACGAAAAGAAAAACGATCTATTTGAAAACAAAATGTCCATGCGCGATTGTACAACGTGACGGGGTCACGATAAAATCCAAATGGATGTGCTGACACTTACATAAACTAGTTCTAATTAAGTAACTGACTCAAGTTGATTTAAAAAGTGGTAGACTTGGTAAAATCAATTAATAACCCTAAAACAGATATGGCTATTTTTATATCTATGTAATTCATGCTTGTCACATATTAAAAAAATATACAAAGAACACTGTTGACTTTTATTTCCATATAAGCTTACCCATGTCTTCCATATCAAAATTTCCGTGCATTTCGATCCTAGCCCCATTTGTAACTGCCCGTCAGCACGACCAATTCCAATCGGAACGACCAAGTTTTTAACGGAATTTGCCGAGTAACGAAGGGAAACAACTCTAACAGGCCTAAAAAGATAAACACCAAAATGGTAGGTGGATATTTTTATATTGTCCTCTTGAAATGTCAGTTATCAACAAAGGTTACTATTATCTGATAATGTAAGTAAACACTTTTAACTTTGTAAGCAAATATTAAGATTTGTCTTAGAAAAATATATATTGTCATTGGGGTTTAATAAATAAAATTGCCATTTTGTTGAAAAATTGAATAAACAAAAGTTAAGAAATTACAGTTGTTGGTTTGTGAGCACCAGACTATAACAAAGTTTTTCCTTTCAATATGCAAGTTTATCATAACCAACATAATTGATCCAACATCCTGCCAGATCTCCCTCCAGGAGAATTTGTCCCAGGGGACACAGCCTGTCCTTATCCCCAAACTTGTCCTTGAAATGGACAAGATCCCACTGTTGTTCAGCTGTGTTTAAATAGGACATCAAGGTATGGTCACATGTTCCAATGTGACAAACCTTTAGTGGACACTGGCACTAGTTTTTCACTTTATAATTTTTTAAAAAAAATGGTTAACTACTATTAAAAGACACTTATTATTAATGCTGTACCAAGTTTGAGGTCTATATATTTTGGGATGACTCAGACATCACCAGATACATTCCTCTCATTTAATTTTTCTCAGATTCTAATACACTTGAGCTTGGGCTCCTCACTAAAATCCATAGTGGAAATCAAAAACTGTGAAAGAGAATCTTGAAATGGAATGATTAGAATGATTTCTAACTAGGGTTGGATCTATGATTTTATCTTAGTGGGTGGAGTATGCGAATTTTCTTTAAATATTTTGTATGATTTTTGTAAGCATATTCAAAGGGTCTCACTATATAATCATTGCATTTTAACTAATAATTATGCCCTTTTTTATATATTAGGCCTATATATAATTATAGTGGAAATCTGAAATAAGGGATTCTCAAAGGAGGTTTATTCACATTTGTATGTATTCTGGGGCTCATGATGTATGCAGCTAATGAATGCCAGACATGTATTTCAATGTGTATCTGGGACAGTCTTTATACACCTTTTTCAAGCTTAATTAAAATTGATTTTTTAGGTATTTTGGTTTCTTTAATAATAAATAAATACATGTGAACTCTTCCACTTTTGGAGGGAGAATCCCCCTTTTAAGTTTCAAAATTATTTGAAAATGATGAGAATTTTGCACAGTTTCAGAAATCTATCTGCTTGGCAACAGATAAATTCCCTCTTTGTTTATATAATATTAACAAATCTCACACTTTGAAAATGAAAATCTCCCACTTTGGCCACAGAAAAAGTTTACAGGTATGTAAGTATGCTCTGGAAATTTTCAGAGGGGTGCTTCCCATTTCTACCTCACACAAAACCCGTAACTGGTTTCAAATTGATACACAGAAAATGTAACTATTTAGGAGATCATGCTTGTTAATTGAATTAAAGTCATTATAAAAGAGTTCTTAATGTTTTTAATTTTATAAAATCAAATCATTTTGTTAACACATTTACCTCAGAACTTATTAGTAAAATGAAAATATAATTAACATAAACGATCCTCTGATAAGCACAAGATCCGTGTATATAGTGGACAATTTACAATCACTTACCTTCAAGTGACCAGTCTGTTCCATATAGCATCTGTTAAACTAAATTAATAAAATAAATAAAATTCTTCTAAAGACCTTTTGTTCTGCTAATCAAATTGCTTTGTTCACACAAGTTAATTTCAGGTTACTTAAAACTTTATTTATGATTTGTTTCAAGTAAGTAAAGATTTATTGCAAAAGACCATTTGATACTTGCTGTGACCATCTGAGTGACAGTTAGACAGTATTACGTCATGGGAACTCTGTGACCCTATGTCTCTGACAATTTATGTCATCAGGACTTCAGGACCTAGCTGGGACAGACATTATTTTATAAGCATTACAAACTTTATTTACTCATTTTCAGTCTTTGGTTTATGTTACTGTTGCCAACGTTTCCTGTGTACTTGAAATTAAAACCATAGCTGTTTAGGCAACAAGTATCTAAAACAGTACCCAGTGTTTTACGGGGGAAGCTGACTAGTCATCTAATGTGAACTTTGACCTGCAAAAAGATGCCGAACCAAGACAAACCAGGATGAATATCAAAGACTATCAAGCATCCCGAATTTGCAGGAATTGCCTATTGCAACAATATACGCATCATCAATTCATTGTACCTTTTAAGCAATGACTTATACACACACTGAGCTGCTACCACATTAGGCTGTATTACATGTATAGTACAATAGAAGCAATTCGAACTCCTCGGCAATGGCTGCTCATACTCTGAAAACTTAGTTGCATCATGCTTGATTGGAATTAAAATTTGGTGGTTTATAAGAAGTATACACCTAGTTTGTTGTAGAGTTGACATGTTTCTTTTAGAATTTATTAATTGATTAAGCATATGCATTTTACAAAGACATTTAACTACTTAACTACTAAGTCTATGACAACAATTAGTTAAACAAGTGCGAGGTATTGGCAAACTTGATTTTGTGGTTTATTTATTTACAATTGCATTTTAAGATTTGCAAAAGTCAGTGCTTTATTAACTGAATATGCAAGCCATACATTTATACAGTCCAACCCATTTCTGGTGTCATAAAACGTATAATCTTTTGAGGCATAGTAAAAATCACTGATCAGTTAATTGTTTAATTAAAATTTTGTTAATTATATGTCACAGTAACTCTGTAGATGTTTAAATGCATCACCATTACTGTGTATCATTTTTAAAGATATTTCTTTTTGCTCTTGTTGTTGTTATGCATCATTGAGATAAATGTGGACAGAATGGTACCAAGGTGGCATTTAATTTGTGGAGATAGAACATAAACAAATGTCTGAGTAGAACAGTATGCTGAAATAACTACCCAGATTTACATTGCTTATATGCTTGTAATGAAATGACTAGGGAGATGTTTGTCCGTGGATTACATGTTGTTCAACTGACTGGCAAATCTTTGCGTGCAATGAGCTTTGTTGATACTAATTGCTCAACCATTCTCAACCATCCTGTAAACCTTTTTCAAGCTTGATTCAAACTTTACATGCAGTACTATGTACTAGACACACTTCAAGATAAAAAATTTTTTTTGCAACACTTCTATCTTGATTATTATTTTACTAGTATTCATTCAAAAGATGATTTAGTACTGTATTTTGTACTACTTTGCTAAACAAATATTGATAAATAATTGTTGTGAAGATATCTAATAAACTGACGCAATAACAGGTGAAGCAAAATCAAATTCTTATCCTGGTAACTCAATAATATTCTTAACTCAGATTAATATATTTGTTTGTCTGTTTATTTCAGCGTTTTAGATTTTGTGGGGACCTCGACTGCCCAGACTGGGTACTGGCAGAGATCAGCACCTTGTCAAAGATTGTAAGTCACTGCAAGTTAGCAAGTTTAAAAAAAAGAAGAAATAAATGTACAACTGATTAATTAGATGAATATATAGTATGCATGTTTTAGGGCTGACTATGTAAAATTGATGATGAAGGTATTTAGGACAAAAATGCTGATCAGGTGACAGTGATGAGTGTAATGAGATTAATATTATGTGTCTTTTAATATTGAATATTTAATAATTGATGATTATCTTTCTTCTTTTTTTTGTAACATTAAACTGACACAGCCCAGACTTATGTCTGGGTATAAACATTAGTACACCACAGGCTAGGTAGAAAACTTTGCCAAATAAAATTTCTCGCCCCAGCTCGGACCCGAACCAATGTGGTGATCAGCTGAGCAGTTACAAGTTGATGATTAACTGCTTACCGCTTCCATGGTTAAAATAGTAAAACAGGATGAGGATTATGATGATAATTATGATGATCATGGTGTTGATGATCAACAAATATCGGGATTCAGTTTATAATGATTCAAATCATTAATACTTTTTTTGATAAACATATTCTAAACATTGAAAATTAATGCTTTAGAAATTTATGGTTATTTTCTTTTTTTATTTCAGACTTCAGTAAAGATGAAGCTGCTATGTCTTCAAGTGATCAAAGATATGCTGGGACAAGACCTGGATGTAAGATCCTTATGTTTGTGTTTCTTTGCCCCAGTACCAAGACCATTTATCTGACCTGGTTGCAGAGTCATTAAAGCATTATCACCAAGTACGGGAAACTCCTGGGTCAAACCCGGAGCCGTGACATACCAACATCGTACAGAATGGTAGTGCTGTAGCTGCCTTGTCAACTCTCAAGCAAATATAAGGATAGCTCCGTTTTCATGATAATGTGACGGGTGTGGTATCATGCCAGGTGTTCATGGTATTCAGACGCAGTAAAGGCAGCACAATATCTGCGTCAAGTGTCTGGATAACTGGATAACTGAAAAATTGTTGGTGGGACAATAAATGTAATAAAAAACAACAAGAGATTTTGTGCTTATGTGCCCTTAGCTTAGCTTATATCTGTCTTGACTTATCATTCCAAATGTTTGTCATCAGCAAAGCAGCAAAATTAGTGGTCTAAATTAGTCAATTTAGGTCAAAATGGCAACTGTAAACAAAGAAAAGTGAAATGACAAATCCTTTTTTTCAGATCAGTAACACTGTAAACATTGGAAAATAAATTTTAGAACAAATGAGCATTTATTAGAACTATCAGAGGTCTGTCATCTATATTTGATTTATATTTTATTTTATTATGATCTTTAAAACTTTTACTTTAATTTTCAGTATGATAAGGTGTACAAGATCACATCAGATGCCAAATTTGGTAAGATATCCTTTTATCCAGTCTTAAGTTGTTAATAATGTAAGGAAAAACCCAGGCATTTGATTGATTTCCAATCATTCATAGTAAATTACCATTGGATAAATTATAACTTCATCTTTACATGTTAAATGTATAATAAGAGAAAAGTCACATTTCTTGGCATTGTATGTAAAAAAGATGTGTCATTCTTTTTTCATATTAATGATATTTTTTAACTTGTTACACAAGTCTAATGTCAACTTTTTGATAAGATTACACCATATATGATTGTAAGATCGTTGATCATTCTTAAACTATGCAATGATTGGCATGAAAGTGCAGCTTTAGTTAATCTGAGTCAATGTACATATGAAAAGCAGATCAAGTGGTTCTATGTATCGTTTACCTACTCTGGACTGTGACGCTTAAAAACTCACATCATAAAAACAAACATTTCGACTGTTTCTCCAGAGGAGGGGGATGTCAAGGCCAGTATAGCAGGCCTCCATTTCATCATTGCCAGTGCAGCCAAGTATAATGTAGATGGGGACTCATTGTCAAATGAACTGCAGCAACTTGGCTTACCTAAAGGTACTTGATTGCAATGTCTCTTTCTTTAGATTGTGACTTCACTGTTTGTCTAATCCTGAGTTTAGTTTTCTGAAGCAGTTGTCCCAGGTTCTCAGAGTAGCCAGCTTCCAGAGTTTCTAACACATGCTCTCCATACAGTTCTGTTCAGCCGGGTGCCCGTGGTGTAGTGGTATAGTCGCTGATTTGTAACTCCTCTGACTGCTTAGCCTCTTACCATTGGGTTCAACTCCCATTGTGAGAAGGTCTTCCAGCTGACTTGCGGTGTGCTGGTGGTTCTACCTGGACATGTGTCTAGGGTCTTCCTCCACCAAAAATCTGGACGTTGCTATAATGATCATAAATGGTCGCTGTAATGTATTTCAAAAACAACAACAACAAAAAAAAAAACGTTCTAAAAAACGTTCTGTTCAGTGGGTTTGTGCTGGCCACATAGCATGCTTTCTGGTTGGTTTAAATGCATTGTGACCATGTTTTCCTTGGTCTTTCACACCCTCTAAAGCTGGAATTTGACAGGTTTGTGACTGTGATAGTATACAAAGTGGCACTTTCATCTCAGTCTCAGTGTGCATAGGACCCTTATGACCGCATGAACCCCAATCATCTCATGCACTATAGCAGAAGAGAATTAATCTTGAGGTTTGACACCACAGATCCCTAGTACCATAAATATGTCATTTTGGCAAAGCCTTTATAGGTCTGGAGCCATAGGTGCCCATGTTTCAATACCATGCAGCATTAAACACTCTCCCTCGGGTCATGAGAGATATTTGATTGGATGTTGGGACTGGCCAGAGCTTCTTGAATTGCCACAAGTAGAATGACACTTTTTATGCACCCATATTTGCACTGGGAGCACTCAAATTTATTATGATTTCTTTTCTATTGTATTTTAATTTCAACCTGTTACAGTCAGTTAATTTAACATCTTTCTAAGACTGAAGATGATGAGAGTTAACTTTATATAAATATAATAAAAGTACTTTAATTAATTAACATACCTGTAACATACCTGGAAATGTTAATTCTGAAACAAAATATCTCCCTGTATATAAGTGTATATGTCTCTATTTTCAGAGCACACTACCTCTCTTACCAAATCATACAGTGACAATCTGCAGAATCTACAACAGCAGCTGAGAAAGGACAGCCTAAGATGTCAGTCTGAAATTTTAAAGTTAAATAATCATTTATCACACCAGTAATTAACCCCTCTTAATGTGGGAAAGTCTTCCAGCTTACCTGCCATGCGTCAGTGGTTTTACCCTGACATTTGTTTGGGGTCTTCCTCCACCAAATAGCTGGATGTCGCTATAATCATCATAATTGGTATAATTGTATTCAAAATAGGAATGGGAACGATTACTAAAATTGTAGTCAATTAATCATTAAAGTAAATGGTCGATTAACTATTATTTTAATTGTAATTTTTGGCAGAGTATTTACTAGTTGTTTATGTTGTCTGCCATATCAGATTAGACACTATTGACGTCACTGCCGTGTTCGTCCTTGCTTATTTTCATACTAAAAAATTATGTTTTTTGAGGGGGTGGGGTGGGGAAGGAAATAATGTAACCAAGTCGAAGTTTTTAATTGTTAATACACAAAATAAACTTGGTAATGAATGCAAAAATACCTGTGATATATAAACTTATTATACGTCACATGTATTTGCTTTATAAAATTGCCATACACATGCCATTCAACAGGTCCTAATGTGGCATTATTCCATGTGTCTGAAAATAGAATACTGGCATTTCACGAGCAAGTAACATAATCAAGATAGCAAACATTCCTATCCCATGGTGGCAGGAATCATGGTTATTTCAATAAAATGTCACATATGCAAAATTGTACTGTGCATTTTTTATTTTCATGGACAATTTGAACTGTTTACAAGAAGCTGGATTTTAGAGTTCATACATTAGATTTGACAGTCTTTATGAAATGTACTAAATGTACAAAATATTTCTAACCTGCAGTGTGCCAGTGGTTCTACCCAGATGTAAGTCTGGACTCTTCTTCCACCAATAATTAGCAGGACGTTGCCAGTATGAACATAATTGTATCAGTGCAATGCAACAAAAAACAAACACAATGTTTTTTCTTTAAAGGTTTTGCTGATCTGTTGTTGTAACCTAATTTTGTTTTTTCTTACCATTGCATAAAATAACTGGTTGATTTGATTGTAATGATCGGTATAATAAAATAAATATCACATCCAACAGAGGGTGATAGAAAGGAATGTTCACCCTTGTCAAGTTAATGTCAACCTCGGCTGATGCTATTGATGACATTATTTGTCTTAGATGAACACTCCATTCTGTCATTCTCATTGGGGTTTATAATGTCTTGGGTAGCTTCAGAGGTGCTTTAGTCGGCATATGTAAAGTAGCGACATAAACCTTAACGTGCCCCTAGTGACCTGTTGACACAACACAGCATACGATCATAGGGAGAAGGTGAAGGTGTGAGAATGTGTGGTCAACATGTGTACAGTACACCCAGTCACACATTCTCCCTCCTTCACCTTCAACCAATGATCGCATGATGTGTCAACAGGTCACTATGGGCACATTAAGGTTTAAATCTTTGTGTGACACAGTATACTGTACAAATGCTGATAACACATTTAACATGTGGAGAGTGAAAAACAGTCTGGTTAAATTCTTCAAATGATCTAATCGGAACATCGTTTTCAGTTAACATCATCAATTAATCAACATTTTGTTGATTAAACGCTCCTATCTCTAATTTAAAAACAACAAATCTGTACCATTTTTTCTCATTTAAATGACACATAAATGATTTATGACTCTCGTTTGCATTGGATTTCTTATTTTAACAAAGCATTTTTAAATCACAAGGAGTAATAGTTGTAAATGTTTTATATGCACACATGTTGCCTTTCAAAGTCTGTTTTGTATAAATTTGTAAAATCTATGAAGTATTTAATTGGATTTTATATTAATTTAACCATTAGAAACTTAATTTATCTTATCAATGTAAATCTTTAAATTATGCTTGCACAGAACAGTATTTATAATACAGATAAACTGCTATTATCGGAATCATCAATTATAGGTTATATATTTACAGTGTCCAGACTAGAAGGTGTGGAATGGAGAGTAGACTATATCATCAGCTCTAGTGCTTTAAAGGTGAGGCTTTATTAGGGTTTAAAGAGAGCTTTACAGCACTAGTGCTTTGAAGGTAAAGCTTTATTAGGGTGTAAAGAGAGCTTAACGCCTCTAGTGCTTTGAAGGTGAGGCTTTCTTAGGGGGTAAAGAGAGTGTTACAGCTCTAGTGCTTGAATGTGAGGCTTTCTTAGGGTGTAAAGAGAGTGTTACAGCTCTAGTGCTTTGAAGGTAAAGCTTTATCAGGGTGTAAAGAGAGTGTTACAGCTCTAGTGCTTTGAAGGTAAAGCTTTCTAGGGTGTAAAGAGAGTGTTACAGCTCTAGTGCTTTGAAGGTAAAGCTTTCTAGGGTGTAAAGAGAGTGTTACAGCTCTAGTGCTTTGAAGGTAAAGCTTTCTAGGGTGTAAAGAGAGTGTTACAGCTCTAGTGCTTTGAAGGTAAAGCTTTCTAGGGTGTAAAGAGAGTGTTACAGCTCTAGTGCTTTGAAGGTAAAGCGTTCTAGGGTGTAAAGAGAGTGTTACAGCTCTAGTGCTTTGAAGGTAAAGCGTTCTAGGGTGTAAAGAGAGTGTTACAGCTCTAGTGCTTTGAAGGTAAAGCTTTATTAGGGTGTAAAGAGAGTGTTACAGCTATAGTGCTTTGAAGGTGAGGCTTTATTGGGGTGTAAAGAGAGTGTTACAGCTCTAGTGCTTAGAAGTTAAGGACTTATTGGGGTTAGAAAGAGCTTTACAGCCCTAGTGATTGAAAAGTAAGGTTCATTTTAATGTGCAGTGATGTTGATTTTACTGGCATCTCATTTGGTGATTAGATATGTTATATGGCTTCAAAGGGTGGCATATAGAATTCACACTGTCTTCCCCATAGCCACAATTTTCTTATAAACATACACTTGAAGATGTGTCACATATAATATTTACAAGTGCAACCATCAAAGTCCAGGTCATATTTAAGGTCATTGCATCCTCGGTTACTGTACATTTCTTGTTCATTTAAGTGAGTGTGACATTGAAATATTTTGACATTAATTAAACCTAGAATATTTGATAAGGTTAAATACCAGAAAATATGTATCTTGTATTTGCTGCTGTTTTGAAGACATCTTTAGTAGGCTGTAGATTTTGGTCAAACCATAACCTATAATTATCACACTGTGTTTTGGTTCTTTTTTTGACCTAAAGTCTTGCTGAACCAATAGGGAACCTTACAACAGTCTTTCGGTGCATTGCTGGTTCTACTTGAACTTTATCTGTTTATTCGTCCACCATACTAGCTGGACATCACTGTAATGACCATTATTGTAGTGATGCAGGTGTAATGAAAAAATGCCACTTTATTGTAACCCGTTTCTATTACTATATTACTTTAAATGTCAACTATTTTATACATTTTGCATCCAGATAGACTCCTCATCTAGCATTACAAGCTAATTAAGAGTGTATTACTTTTCAAGAACATTGCTGTAATAAAGGTTAATTTTTTGTAACAACTATTGTAGGACATCAATGAGCCCTGTGTGCAGCTCAAGTTGAAGGTAAAACCTGCTGAGGGGGGGAAAACCCAACCTGTGTCCTTTACTGTGGCATCAGACAAGTTCCGGCTGCTGCTAAATGGTCAGTGAACCAACTGTTAATTTTGTTGAGAAATATATATTTATGCAGAAATATTGTCTTACTTTAAATATTTCAAATGTTTAACGCAGTCCTCTTCAGCTAGCTGATGTTCCTTCATAAGGCGTCACTTGAACAAACTAAGTTACTTGACAAAAGGTGATTTTTGTACCCTGGAGGTAAATCCCATTCGTCCCATTTTTTTTCATTTTCTGTATCGTCTAATTAGAAAATATTTTTTTTCTACATATAATTTGTATTAGCTGCAAGGCTTCTTAACTCGGGATCTGTGTTGTTGTTTCTTATCTCAGTAATCTGATAGGATAACCTTATTGCTGTTATAAGGGTAATCTTATTTATTAAGACTGGTCTCAGTGGAAATGATTTAGTGAAATCTGAGGTGAGGTGTGAGGTTGTTTACTTATTTTTTAGGCGTGCCCGTGGCGTAGTGGTAAACTCGCCTACTGTAACTCCTCTGACTGCTTCGCCTCTCACCGCATGGGTTTGTGTCCTATCCAGGGCAAGGGACGTAATGTGGGAAGGTCTTCCAGCTGACTTGCGGGGTGCTGGTGGTTCTACCCAGACATTTTTCTAAGGTCTTCCTCCACCAAATAGCTGGACATTGCTATAATGATCATAAATGGTCTCGGGGATGTAATAAAAAACACAAAAAAACAACAACATATTTTCTGATTTGAATGTCTCCATAGGTTTTAATAATGTGTTGTATTTAATTATAATTTATTTAAATAATTTAGTAATGTGATATCTGAAGAGTGTGGTTTTGGCAATATATTCATACCAAGGTTGTTATGCATTGGTTAATATTTACTATGCATACATCAGTCATAATTAGAACAAGCCAAAAAAGTTATCAAAGTGAGGCATATTTTTAAAAATAAAAATATCCACACCAAGAGTATAATCATAAAAACCAAGAGTTCCAATTTAGACCTACTTACATTCAGGGAGTACTTTGGGGAGGTTTTGTACTATAGTCCCCTATAAGCACATGTCTCAAACATTTATTGTTTTTATTTGCAGAACTAAAGCAAGCCAGTGCAGCCATGGACTCCATTGCTGTTACCTGATGATAGGGTGGCATGTAATATTTTTGGGGATATGCAACCAGGGGCCATATCTGTAGACATGCATTCATTGACTTGTGACTGGTTCATCCACTTCGATCGTAGTGATTTATTTTTCTAGCCAAACCTTTACTTGATACTTTGACTCATGTAGACCACTATTGTTTGTGGTTTTGGTGGGGCCACAACCATTTGCAGGAAGTACATGTATGTTACGATTTTCAGATTGGGTCCTAAGTTACAAAACCTTTTATTGTTTTACTATATACATACCGGTATATGTAAACTACTTCATATAACATTGTGTGCAGTTAAGTTTTGCTCTACTGTTTCCAGTGAGTTACTATTGTAATTTGAGAGCTAAATAATCTTAATCCTAAATTTCTTGCCTTTAGTAGAATAAATTACAAATTGTAATTATAATGGTTCCAAGTTTTGTTGACAACTTCGTAGACTTCTCTATTGTGGAAATACAAATAAAATACCTAACATAAATATAAATATAAAAAATATAATAATATAGAGTCTCATTAATGGTTTAAATAATATTGATCACAAACCAAGTTTTATATTATTATGTTTTAATTGAACAAATTGTACCCCTTACTGGGAGTAACTAGATGTATGTGAAAGATGACCCATTGTTTACATTTTTGCTTAAAATTTCTTTACCAGGCCAAAGTTAGAGAAGCTAAGTGTAAATATGTGATGTCATAATGTTAATTATGTTTAACAAAACATTTTGCCTAAAAAGAAATTATGTGCAATAAATTATATATATATATTGATAACTGAACTTTTTGGTTTGTTTATCTCTACAATGAAAGCATAAGGTAGTGGCTCGTACAGGATGCCCTACCAGCAGATAAAAAATACCTAAATTCCGAGTTTGTAAACACAAACTATTTTCAATATACACATGGCTCTGGTGCCTAAACCTTGCTACCGTTCAAATACAGGCATGCTGGATTTGGCATTTACTTAACTATTTCTTTCATTGTCTACAGATAACAGGGTTAAATATTTTAGTAATGTGTGTTGTTTTCTATCTTTTTTAATCTGCCAATTTAAGTGCCAGATTCATCCATATTACCTGTGCATGATTACTGAATTTCAGACAGCCTGTTTTCGATTATTAAAGGCTTAAAGGGCTTAAAGAAGGTGACTGCAAACTGAATGACCTTGTTTCAATAATCAAAACAATAAATTTATGTGTAGATTTTGTGTTTGTTTTCTTAAAATGAAAAAAAGGCAAAGCTACAAGTCATGAAAAAAAACCCACACAAATGCTATGAAACTGATTTAATCAACTTTATTTATGGTAATATCAAAAGTTAGGTTTTTAATATCATACAACATATTCGTAACCGTTAAACACACATGAAATAAAGAGGATTGTCGTAGATGAAATGAATTGTTTTTAGCAGACAAAATATTTCAACGTGTATAACTGTTTGTTTTTTTTCTCCACAACACTGTCACACTACAGTAACATCAACAAACAGGACACTAACACCATCACAATTATACCCGGTTTTAAAAAGCTTCCATCATTTTCCACCATATTAAAGTAGTTTATACCATTTTTCCCTGTTCTGTGATGCAGACGAAAATCTATTGGCGTGGTGGTTGGAGTTGTTGTTCTTGGTCCAATGTCACGTGGTGTTGTTTCTTCCGGCGCAAAGGAAATAATGGCATCGTGGACAGCAGTAAGTAGCGGAAACCTGCCGGCGTTGCAGTACGTGCCTTTGAAGTCGTCAAGGTCCAATGACCAGAACATAACACCCGCCAGTTTCTTTTCGTATGCGAATTTAACCTTGAACAGACAAAGGCAAGTATGAAGAAATTATTGAATTTTTTATAATTACACACTGATCACGAGTACAGATCAAATGCAGGCTATCTGCCACTTAATTATGGTGTTTCATTCAATTTCCAGTGACGTATGGGGACATCTAGAACTAAAGATAAGGTTAATGATTTTTATATTTGATAATTTATGAGCCAAAACCTTTTAGGTGTTCTTAATAGAATATTTGTTCTTGAAGTGATTTAACAGCCGTGTAATTATGGACATCGAGTCAAATGTAATAGCAATATTCACTACCGCGAGCCCCATTATGATGGTGTGCATGCAATTTACTGAACACCGGTTTGTATTCTCGACCGGAGCTCCGCATATAGACAGCACCACTTCAAAACTAGTTAACTAGGTTACCTTTTCCGTCATACTTCTGGGCTCGCCATATCCGACCCAGGTGGTTTTTTGCACGCAGTAGGACATTTTCTGCTCATCATCCCATCGGAACACTGCCCCTTCTTGGATCAGCTCGCACACCTGCAAGAAAATTACCAACAAACAATACGTAAAAGAGTCTTGTTTGTAATGGCTAGGAACCCTTCTTTCAAGGTGAATGCATGCACAGGAGCTATACCACCACAGTTGATTTTCGTTTGTCATGTCCAGGAAATTTACCGCGAGTTAGCCATTATGCTTCGTCGTATACATTACGTAAATATATATAATTATAAATTGATTGATAGTTTTTTATGTCTGATCGCTGAAACTTTCTTACAAGCACAGTGTATCAATAAAGCTCTTCCATCAATATATTGGCATTGATTTTTTATCTAAGGGTACAAAAATGATACTTATCAGCTATGCAAAGAAGACATACATGTACTAGTATTAAGTGCAACCTGTCACGCACATCCGGACGGACTATATCAACTAAGTGTCATTTAAAGACTTTGGTATGCTTCGATTAAGCCCGAGTAAAACAACTTGTAGTTGTGCACGGTACACTGTACTTCCACTTCCAGTATTTGCCAAGTAGTTAAGAATATGGTATATAGCTGAAAGAAAACAGTTGCAAACTATTTTTACATACTGAGTGCACGTGACTCGACTGTTTTAAAAGTATGGTCCAAGAACTGCCAAGCCGAGAATTTGTCTCCAACCAAGTAGTTGTTAACTCACTATGCAGTTGTGCAGAGAACATTTTATTACGGATGTGTCCGTATTTTACCGTACATTTGCGAATGTTCACACTGTAATAGGGCATATGATCCATCTGATGAATGTAATGTCCAGGAACTGCCGAACCGAGAACTGGGACTCCATCCGTGTAAACGACTCCATTCGTGTAATCACGATTATAAAATTACAGTGTAGTTATGAACGAAACACTTCATTCCGTCCAAACTTTCTGAATAGCTACTAATGTACACTCACCCGATAGTAAGGCACGTGGCCGAGCTGCTGGATAAATGTTCCAGGTCCTCCCGGTCCGAGGACCGGGGCTCCGACCCCGGCGTTGGATAGGTTAGAAAGTTCGAAAGTGTTGGCCGTAGCGGTCAAACCCATGACCAGCTTGTCGGCTGGGGCACCTCCATCCAGCCATCGCTGCACAGCCCAAGCCTAAAAATACACGGGTTGAAAAAAAAGGTGTTGTAAGAGATTTTCTATTGTAAAGGAATTGTCATGTATATTAGAACAGAATTTAGTGGACGGAAACACACACAATCGCACGCACGCACACATACCAACTATTTTAGTTTTAAATTTCAATTAAAATATATAATTTTTAGAACATAGTGTTGTAAAATACACAGAATGCCCTTAAACAAAAATGTTTCCTTATTTCAGAATTACACAATTAATGAAGGCATTTGGCTGGCCATGTTATTTCATCTTGTTGTATTAAATTAAGTTAAAAGTATATAGTCGCAAAGACCTATACACTCAAACACTATTTTATCTTTGGTGGTCGAAAATAGGTAGATGTTCAAGGTTGCGACCAAGATGGCTGCCAATTTCATGCGTTAAAAACAGTATACATTCTTTTTTATTTAACTCACTTGGCTTAGTTCCTGATTAAATTGAGGATCCGATTTTCGTGAAAAAAGTGGAGCCGAGAATCCGGTCACGTGACTCCAACTGCCATGAAAGTCGTACGCCATTATGTTGATGTAATCCACGTGCCTACAATGTCAAGTTACAGCATCTGTTAAAAAATGACGTACAATGACAGCTTTCTAGGTGGTATCCGACAGTTTGCCTATGCCAAATTAATGTAACAATACCTTATTACCACTTTTGGTGATTAGGGCATAATTTCTGCAAAAACTCATTCTTTATTCTTTAGTATAAATAAAGATTGTTGTGAATACTGTCTGCATTGTTAGACAATACAAATCGCGATAGAGACACGCTAATAGTTCTATCATTCCAAACCTATAAATAAACATGATAGTCAACTTTGCTAAACTAGATACAGACGTCAGAGCGGTGTACCCGGATGACGCTATAACGTAATTTCCAAAAAGAGTTGTCACTTGGTTTTCCTAGTTAAAAATAGCTTTCTCTACATCGTGGCTTAGATAGGAAATACCTGTTTGCAATGAGGAACTGGGATTTATGTTTCACTCCTCACACAGATCTATGGCAGCAATATCAATGAGCAGCATTTTGCGAGACCTGTTTAGATAACAATGATTTATTTCGCTATTTGAGAAAACATATTTTGGTCCAAACTGTCGGATACCTCCTTAAAGAACATACAGTACCTTTTCCGTTTTTCCTACTAGAAAAACAAAATGAAAAAGACGGTATATACACGGTACCTCTTTAACTCACGCTTTTTAAAAACCTTCGCATACATCGAACATAGTGTTGGGATGGGATGGGATAAACCGGCATTTTTGCCGATATTGTGCAGCGACATTTCTATCATTATAGCACATGGGCACTTGTAAGGTGCCCAGGGACTGAACCCGGCCGGTCCATTATACTGACACCGACGAGTCAGGCGTAACGCTGTCCCCTTAGCCCCAAGCGTAAGGAGGGAAGCCACTACTACCAACTTTCAAGTCTTTGGTTTGACCCGGCCGGGGTTTGAACCCACGACCTCCCGATCCGCAAGCCGACGCTCTACCACCTGAGCTATAGCAGCCGGTAAAAATAGTGTTGTTGTTAAGAAAATGTTAGCTTAATTTTAAATATTGCTCATTGCTGTAAATGTACCTCTTAGCGAAAATGCCGGCAAATCCCATCCCCCACTTAGCGAAAGATATATGGGGAAGACAGCAGATATTATATGAATGTTGTTTAGTTTATTTTTCGTCTTCATTGTTTGCTTGGAAACATCATTATCCTTAACATAGTATATATGAAACAAAGTTTGCATATAGTCATGAATATAAATACTGTTTAAACTCCGACTTACTCGGATATTTCCGGAATTTCGTACGACCCGTTTACAGTTTCTGATCCAACCGCTACAGCGATTGTTAACAACAGGCGTGGCTTTTCCGTCCGAATAGCCTCCTCATCAAACTCTTTTCTTAAATACTGAAACAAATGACGCCAAATGGTAAAGCCGAGTTGTCTGTTAGTTTTTTATGTTTTATTATAATACTGCTATAGTTAGCAGCTGTCAAATTAATAAGTTTTAACATCTTTCAGCTGACTTGCGGTGCGCCGGTGGTTCTATCCAGACATTTGTTCGGGGTCCTTCTCCACCAGAAAGTTGGACTTTGCTATAATGATCATTGTTGGTCGCTGCCATGTATTTCAAACAAACACAACCATTCATACCAAATGATATGCAGGATAGTGACTTATGAGTTAAACTTTGACTCGTATCAAAATCCGTAAATATGAATTAATTGTACGTCGGTTAATTGATTGCGTGTGTGTTATAAATGCCGCACGTTACCAGTTAATATAATTCAAACGCCTCAAACTTTGACGTCTTCAATATGTTTAATATTTCAATAAGTCGTTTCCGGTTTCTTGGGTAAAATTACGAAATATTTGAGATGAATGAGTATTTGCATTGTATGAATTGTATTTGTAAGCGTCGTTTTGTTAAATCACATCGGCCTAAGTTCCGCAGCCAACTTTGAACATCATTTCAGGCTTTGTCATTTTCGTATTTTTTGAACAAAACCAATGATTATTGTTTTCATCGTAGAATTATCTTTTTAGTGTAAAATCTGCATTTACATAAATATCTTTATGTACCTTGACCAAACTCGTGAACTTTGTCCTGTATATATCTGTCGGCCACTCCCAATCGACGTCAATGCCGTCAAAGGACCTGTCGCGAAGGTATATGGCGACGTTACGCGAGAATCGACGCATGCTCTCCATTGACAAGACAATCTGCGTGAACGCCCCGCTACTTGATGCATCCGCGCCACCTAGAGTATGATACGGCGACAGTTATAAAAGAACGCAAGCATAGTAATTACTAATAAGGAATGCATTTAAAATTATATGCGTCGTACACGTCAATTGAAGCAAAAGGGAATTCATAAAAAGGACGCACACATAGTAACTTGGCTTTTTTTTCGCCAAAAATATGAGCTGTACATGTTGATTAGAGCAACTAGTTGTTGAAAAACAGAACTTACAAAGTAACTAGGAATTTTCTTAAAAAAGATAAGAGGCGTAAGTAAGTTCTAAAGCAACTTATGAATATGTTGCGCAAATAGTAAACAAAACTATATTTTAAAAGACATATTGCACCGACTGGACATAACGAGAGAATTTTCTTGATGATCTTGCACACAAATATTTAATATAGATCTCAGACTTTCAAAACATATAAAGACATTTAATATAGCCTCGAAATATATGGTTCTATGTGAAGCAAACCACGTGTAATAAACAATATACAGAATTGGAAAATTGGCACAAACGAAGCATTGTATATCCATATATGCCCAATTTTGACAAAATTAACCATATAGTTTAGAAATATATATATTTTTCATATATAAAATTCAAGCGTGAAAATATCTTCTTTAAAGAAAGAAGAACTCCAAATATGCTGAGATTCTACTTTTTTGTTTGTTCTAATAGTGAATTGCTTGGTTGGTTTGACGTAAAACTCTCGGAAAAAATGTCATACATTTTTTACATACCCGCCCCAATTAAAAGTCTGATTTTTAGACTATTCTATAAGCTTGTATTAAATGTCACCGAGCACTAGATAGACATGCGATTTATTTCAAAATTGACCTACATTTGCTTTATGATATTTTTGATGATCAAAATTAAATGGCGACAGGGTCTTAAATATTTTGGACCTTGAATTTTCTAGGTTCCATTTTTTTAATCAAATTAAGCACAGTTTATCAAATCAAATGTTTACATAAAAAATAATAGAAATAAATCGTTCTTCATAAATCAGTTATGCATGGTACAGAAATAATTGGTTAAAGCGAAAAATGTGTACCATACGCGCCTATACGGGGTTTTGAACCCACAACCCCAGGTTCAAGCAGTTAAGACCTTTAAAAATCGTCAACAGGTTTTGCTGCAAATTACCTGTTTTGCCTTAAAAATCTACACATAACAACCCAAAGCACCCGCAACCTTTATTCTAACCTCAACCCAACCACTAACACCAGACGGAATAACAGAAGCGCAAACAGGTTGCAGACAGATAAGCAGAGGATAATTCAAACATGAAGGCTGGAAGACAAATGGCCAGTCAAGCAAGCATAAAGACGGACAGAATACCTTAAAATGAAAAAGTAAATGAATTACCTATCGATAACAATGTCTTAAGATCTGGTTTCTCTTCCTTTAGAGCGGCGAAATCAAAATAACGACCATGTTTGTTTACTATCAGGCCGTTATCATCATCATCATAGGCCTTGACCAGCCTCAAGTTGACGGTATCCACCTTGGCGAAGGCGTAGATAAGATGGCTACACAGAGTCACGTTGATGTTGGATATCTCAAACCGTGCCTCCAACGACATCAATTTGTTGGACCAATTGGTGAAATAGCAGAAACTTTTCATTCTCGAAGCTGAATGTAAAATAAAAAACAAAGGCTCTCTTTGATGTTAATGCATTACACATTTTAACTAAAGGTAGAGCAAGTGTAATAGACAATGTACAGAATTTGAAAATTAACACAAATAAAGTGTTGTATACTTTAATGTTGACGTGTAAGGCAAATTTTAAGAAATTGTTTGAATGTATGGATATTTTTCTTCTAAAATTGATGTTCAATGTGTCCCCTTTTAAGAAGTAAGAAAACTCCAAATATAATGTTATATATCCTGTTTATGAGAAGTGTTTTGCTACTGAGTTAAGTTTAGAAACCAATTATAGCATTATACAAACCAACAAAACTTGTTACTTAATTGGTTTGTCTCAAACTATCCCAAATAGGTAATTAATTGGTTACAAACTCAACACGTTTAAAACTGATTTTCCCATTTTTCTGCTGACCGTGCTTCATTAAAAAAATCACCAGAGTTGTCCAAAATGTTCTGTAAAGTAGTTTGGTTGATGCTGCAAAATATAAAATAATTTTACCACATGGTTTTGATTTTTAGACTTTGAAAATATCAGGTATCGAATTTAGCACAAATTATAAAATGAAAATTAGGAATTACACATGTTTGTATTGCATATGATAGAGTGATGCAGAAAAAAATGTCAAAGTGAAAAAAAGGATGAAAATATGTTGCTCATTCGTGCCCGTATCGGGATTCAAACACTCAGCCCCAGTTATAAGCATTTTAACCGTAATTGTGATACTCTTCAATTAGAGATGCATCATTACATCTGCTCTACCTTAACATAATCGTTTATTTGCATTTAATGAGATGGCTTCAGAGAGTCACGTTGATGTCAGAAATATCGAACTAATGGACAACCAACAATAACTGTTGGTATTTGCCAGTTGGTGAAATAGCAGAAACGGCCAGATAAAAAATCTTTTGTTAAACAAACAACAACTGCGCAATAAAACAAAAGTTATCCTGCAATCAGTTTCACATTAGATGTGCATGTGTAACGACAGCAGAGGCAGAAGTATAAGCGCTTCAAACCAGCCTCGCTGCTGGGTTAACTCTTCAGCGACGCGGTTTAAGCGGCTTCCAGATGTGCGCGGTTAAGCAATGATCACCGTGGCCGGTGTACGGATGAGTGAGAGTTAGGGAGCGCCGACCTGCGTTACATTGGTGGCAGCGGTGGGATAGTCTGGATGGAGTTGCGTGCCCATGGATCTTCCCAGGCCAAGTCTCGGGACGAGACTTCTCGGAGGGGATAAGTAATGTAACGACGGCAGAGATAGATGTAAAAGCGATTCAAACCAGCCTCGCTGCTGGGTTAACCCTTTAGAGAGTAAAGCGGCTTCCGGATTTGCGCGGTTAAAGCAACGATTACCGTGACCGGTGTACGGATGGGTGACCGTTGGGGAGCGCCGGCCTGCCTTACACATGTGTGACTAGGTGTACAGTTTTTTTTTTATAGATTTTAGCATAGTCTTAGTAATTAAATAGTTAATCCCTATGTGCTTGAGTAGGTGATTAGTGTTTACGTTTCGGTGAGCTTTTCCTAGAAAGAAGCTATTTTTAGATTAGTTGCTCAATGTATCACATGAGTGTCATGTGACATCAAGTTTGATTCTGATTGGCTTAGTAAGCGGACATGTGTCGCATTCGAGGTTATTATATCTTTGGCGGGAAGAAAAAATATCGTGGGTTCTAGTAGACTTTAGATGTTGCATGGTTTAGGACGTTGAAATTTAAATCAGGTCTGTTGGGTCTCTTTTAATATATTGGAGTACGATATGCTTTGCTCCGGTAAATTTCTTTGCATGTCTTTCAGACGCGTTTCTGCCATTACGCACTTTACGCACGTGCGTAACCTCCGTTCGAAAATCGAAAAAATCTAAAAGTACTAAAAACACTCAGAAAGTCGCGGCTTAACCCGGATTATGAAAGATATATTTTATTTCCGTTGTTTCTTTGTTATAAAATCTTATTATTATTACACCAGTCAAGTTGAAAAGGTTGAAAATTATTAAACTTATTTACGTCAGGATTTTAGTCGTTCATATTTTACATTAGCTTCCTCGAATGTCCGCATTTTACCTGTTCTTCATTAGAAAAGAATCGAATATATTCAAAAGTATTACTACAAAGGTTTTTTCCCTTGTAATTGTGCGTAACATCAAAAACGACCTAGATACGCGCCTGATGTCTTTAAGAACATAAGTGTTTTAAGAACATAAGTGCGCATTTCCATCTTTACAATTTCAGTTTTGTAATGAGTATTCGCGACTTGATAAATAAGTTGAAATTCTGTCACATGGTTTATAATGCCAAAATACTCTTCTTATCTAACACTTCATGTTGTTATAATGGTAATTGGTTCTTACAGTTGTGCTGACCAGACTGCACTAAATGAGAGGATTGTATGGTCGGGAGATGTTTATCTTATTAATAAAGGTAGGCTGAACGTATGATTGTTATTGTGTAATTTTTAAGATAAACCTCAAAATATTTATGTTAATTATTTAATGAGAAGCTCAGCACTGAAACGTATTATTCTACTAAGACAAGACATATACATGTTTTATTGCTTTATCTTCAAATTGTTAAAAATTGTATCTTTTGTTGCATATTTTATAATATGATTGCATGTCCTATAGTTTAAGTACAATAATGGTATATCAAATAGTACTCTGAGCATTTGTTAATATATCTATTTTTCAGATCGTTAATTGGAATGGATGTTTATTATAAAGGATATAGCTGATTATCAGCGTTCTACACAAAAACGGAAGTTTGTGTAAAGAATATACTATGAACAGTGAAGTGTGTTCTTTGATATTTGTTCATCCCGGCAATAATAATTGAACCCTACCCAAACCTTGAACTCTATATTTCAATTATAAGTTCACCATAGGTTACACATGTATCATATCCGAAGCTCCGTTTCGCCATCAAATCGAACAGACACCCTTTTAAAGGACGTCATGCTCACAATTAAACAATGGATAAATGTTGAAATTTCACACCATGAATAACTAGTGCACTGTATAGGGGTCGCTTTGTCCGTCATTCCACTAATTCCTCTTTCTAGAACGAAACGTGATTAATGGTTGCGAAATCATTCTGTTGTACGGGTGTTAAACCCATTTAGCAATAGTTCAAGTTTATTGTTCAAATCAATTCCAACCTTTCTCATGTAGATTTATATCCTTGCAGTTTTAAAGAGCCTAGTTACATTAGCATGTACAATGCGCATGAAGAAGCAAACAGCCCGCACTGTTCAGCTCAACGTGCTATTTATCATTGACACGCTGTACATTTCCGCATGCGTAGTTTGACGCTGTTGAAGGTTTGTTGAGATTAACATGGAATAGCTGAATAAATTTTGTATTTTTTCCAAATAAACATTTCCTTGTGTACACCAAATGTCTAATTATTGAAGTAATCTTAAAACATCGTTTTTGTGAAAGGCTTGTATATGCGTAAGACCAAAAACTAACAAAAAACCAATAAAAAACAAGCAAACTTGTTTTCTTTTCAATCCAAATCGTTTTTGTTTTGTTTTACCTTTTGTAATAGAGTAATAAATTCGATTTTTCTCGTATGAAAATATTAGGTACGCAATATGTTTGGGTATTAAAAAAGGATCGGTCAGTTATATGTGGTAATCATGTTGAACATCTAAAACGCCTTTAAAGAAATAATAAGTGCTCCATTCTAAGCTAAATATACACCTTTACAGTCACTTACTTCCGTTTAAAAGACGTTAAAAAGACGCGCAGTAAGATAATACACGTATTAAGTTTCAACTGTCAAAAATCGTGCTCTAAACAGGGAAAATACTTTTCATTTTTCTGTGCCTTGCAAGATTTAACAGTGTGTTGTTGTTGTTGTTATTATTATTTTAAAACGGCATATAAATTATATTTATTTTAAATGACTCAACATAAGACAAATTCAGGTATACTTCAAACGCGAATGTGCCGCGCAGCAATGATCACGGTGGTACTGTCACTACATGTCCCAAAAGGATGAACGGATGATAAAAAAGCCACTTACCATTTGTAACACACACAAATCCCGTCAGAATAATTACAATGCACGATAAAGTCCGAGGACTCATAAAATATGCATTTCGAACCATGGTTGTAACATTCACTGATCAACTTTAAATAATCAAACGCAGTATTATGGCATCAGTTTTGTTTTACACCGAATAAGTCTCACTTTCCTTCTGGCAAATTTCCCCCTGTGGAGGGATGTTCTAAAAATGTATCGAAAGGAACATAAATATTCAAATAAAAAAGGCAATATTTTTTAATTAAATTAGGGTTATCTTTACTACACCGATCTTTATGTGTTTTAAAACAAAGCAATTCACAATCTTCAGAATTAAGTTGATGGTCGCGATGTTTTAGTGGTGTCGTAGAAAAAGAAGATGGTGGAAGCGATTCAATGTACTAATAATATCTAAAAACTTTTGTGTCGACCCTTATTAGATATGGTTTATTTTGTTTTAGTCACCGTGCACCCACGAGAGGATGGTAGTGATGCGGCTCTTATCAGACTCGCCGGCATGTCTGAATCTCTAGGCGGGGATGAGATAAGTCGGAAACCTTCGGCTCAACACGCCGAGTCTAATGACTACGTCGGCAGTTTCCGTAAAGGGATTAGCGACTATCGGAACACTTCTGTACTTCCGTCATATAACAACCTCAACGAGGAGAGCCGTTGTGGTTTACATTGTTTTTATCCCGAGTCATGCCGAGTCGTTTAGGAAGACATAAATTCCGAAAGAACTCCGTCATTCTGCGCGACGTTTCATTAACGAGGAATGCCATCGAGGATTGGACGGTATCGCACAACACCTTACCATGCCAAAGTATTCGGGTGGGTTGTTGCTTTGCCTCAGTTGACGGAATTACCCGATGTCCGAAAGGTCTGTCCGAAAGCAGTGCATCAAAAATGGATAAATAAGATAAAAATGTTAAAAAATGTCGACGAGACCTGTATGATTTTCGTTTTTATCCATGGATAAAATGTTATCATCCTAAGATAGTTATATGGAAGACATTGCAAATATGATGACTAATGGTCTAGTAACCTGTCTGTCTATCTATCTATCTTTCTGGCTGTCTGTCTGCCTGCCTACCTACCTGCTTATCTGTCTGTCTGTCTGTCTGTCTGTCTGTCTGTACACCTGCCAGCCTGCCTGCCTACCTACCTGTCTACATACCTTTCTATCTGTCCGTCTGCCTGCATGCTGCCTGCCTACCTACCTATCTATCTATCTATTTGTCTGTCTGTCTGCCTGCTAGCCCGTCTGCCTGCTAGCCTGTCTGCCTGCCTGTCTGTTTGTCTGTCTGCCTCTCTGTCGATCGATCCATCCATCCATCCAAAACCCACCCACCCACCCACTGTCAACAGACAAAATTTACTCTAAAAGCTTATTATTTCTTTTTTAACTTACATGTATGTCACAGTGTTTTCAAAACTCTACTCTTTTCTCTTACCTTGTTGGTGGTGGGGCTGCATCCCGCCCCCTCGACCCATCCCTGTGTTGTAGCCATAATATACAGAATGTTTGGCGACAATGTGCGGATAAATAGTATATGCATTGTTGAAAATGCACACTGATAACGCGATAGTGTAGACATAACAAAGTATTCAACCTACTTGTTTATTGCTAATTGGAAACGTTCTTTTAACGTTTATTTATCCCTCTCGACTGTCCACGTCCAAGTTAGAGCCATTACGCAGGTATTAACTACAGAGGGCAATCCGTAGAAACATGCGAAATATACAGTACAGATATGAACATAAATAAAAATATGATCTGCTAAAAGTCACATTTTATTAGTAGGTTAAATGCCTTATGAATGCACGACGTAGCGAAGACAATGTCCACGCTCTATCCATTGTACACATGGAGACGTGTTTTTAAGGCATTGAAAATGGCATTCTTTAGAGCACCCCATCCCCGCTGTTAGATCACAGATGGACACTTCATTTGTTTTATTATACACACTATACAAGTAAAACAATTAAGTCTTATTTGATGCACATGAGCTCATTGCACTTTGAGTAACGCTCTAATCCCCACCCATTTCTTGATACCACAGAAGCCTGAGGCTGTGTCCAGCGGCTAGAACCACCCCATCCACTGCCTTCCACCAACCCATTAACCTCCCACTGTGTTCACAGTATGAAGCCTTATAAGGACACATTCCTTGTTCCAGTGCCTTTAATCACTTATGTTACGAGAACTAAGAACAAAATAATTTAATCAGTGTGACCAAGTGTTAACGGTATTTGATCTTAATTCATGCATTTTGATTTATTTATAGAGTAACAATAAGCAGCAAACAGTGTAGGTCTTGGTCACTGATCTCCCGTCGGGGTCAGACTTACCGGGATCAGCATTAATATTTGCCTAAGACTGACCACAGCAAACAGTGTAGGTCTTGTTCCGTGATCTCCCGGCGGGGTCAGACTCACCGGGATCAGCATTAATATTTGCCTAAGACTGACCACAGCAAACAGTGTAGGTCTTGTTCCGTGATCTCCCGGCGGGGTCAGACTCACCGGGATCAGCATTAATATTTGCCTAAGACTGATCACAGCAAACAGTGTAGGTCTTGTTCCGTGATCTCCCGGCGGGGTCAGACTTACCGGGATCAGCATTAATATTTGCCTAAGACTGATCACACCAAACAGTGTAGGTCTTGGTCACTGATCTCCCGGCGGGGTCAGACTAACCGGGATCGGCATTAATATTTGCCTAAGACTGATCACACCAAACAGTGTAGGTCTTGTTCCGTGATCTCCCGGCGGGGTCAGACTCACCGGGATCAGCATTAATATTTGCCTAAGACTGATCACAGCAAACAGTGTAGGTCTTGTTCCGTGATCTCCCGGCGGGGTCAGACTTACCGGGATCAGCATTAATATTTGCCTAAGACTGATCACACCAAACAGTGTAGGTCTTGGTCACTGATCTCCCGGCGGGGTCAGACTTACCGGGATCGGCATTAATATTTGCCTAAGACTGATCACACCAAACAGTGTAGGTCTTGGTCGCTGATCTCCCGGCGGGGTCAGACTTACCGGGATCAACATTAATATTTGCCTAAGAGTGATCACAGCAAACAGTGTAGGTCTTGGTCACTGATCTCCCGGCGGGGTCAGACTTACCGGGATCAACATTAATATTTGCCTAAGAGTGATCACAGCAAACAGTGTAGGTCTTGGTCAGTGATCTCCCGGTGGGGTCAGACTTACCGGGATCAACATTAATATTTGCCTAAGAGTGATCACAGCAAACAGTGTAGGTCTTGGTCACTGATCTCCCGGCGGGGCCAGACTTTCCGGGATTGGCATTAATATTTGCCTAAGACTGATCACAGCAAACAGTGTAGGTCTTGGTCAGTGATCTCCCGGTGGGGTCAGACTAACCGGGATCAATATTAATATTTACCTAAGACTGATCACAGCAAACAGTGTAGGTCTTGGTCACTGATCTCCCGGTGGGGTCAGACTTACCGGGATCAACATTAATATTTGCCTAAGACTGATCAGAGCAAACAGTGTAGGTCTTGGTAAGTGATCTCCCGGCGGGGTCAGACTTACCGGGATCAGCATTTATATTTGCCTAAGAGTGATCACAGCAAACAGTGTAGGTCTTGGTCACTGATCTCCCGGTGGGGTCAGACTTACCGGGATCAGCATTAATATTTGCCTAAGACTGATCACAGCAAACAGTGTAGGTCTTGGTCAGTGATCTCCCGGTGGGGTCAGACTTACCGGGATCGGCATTAATATTTGCCTAAGACTGATCACAGCAAACAGTGTAGGTCTTGGTCACTGATCTCCCGGTGGGGTCAGACTTACCGGGATCAACATTAATATTTGCCTAAGACTGATCAGAGCAAACAGTGTAGGTCTTGGTCAGTGATCTCCCGGCGGGGTCAGACTTACCGGGATCAGCATTTATATTTGCCTAAGAGTGATCACAGCAAACAGTGTAGGTCTTGGTCACTGATCTCCCGGTGGGGTCAGACTTACCGGGATCAGCATTAATATTTGCCTAAGACTGATCACAGCAAACAGTGTAGGCCTACGTCTTGTTCAGTGATCTCCCGGCGGGGTCAGACTCACCGGGATCAGCATTAATATTTGCCTAAGACTGATCAGAGCAAACAGTGTAGGTCTTGGTCACTGATCTCCCGGCGGGGCCAGACTTACCGGGATCAGTATTAATATTTGCCTAAGACTGATCACAGCAAACAGTGTAGGTCTTGGTCACTGATCTCCCGGCGGGGCCAGACTTAACGGGATCAGTATTAATATTTGCCTAAGACTGATCACAGAAAACAGTGTAGGTCTTGGTCACTGATCTCCCGGCGGGGTCAGACTTACCGGGATCAACATTAATATTTGCTTAAGAGTGATCACAGCAAACAGTGTAGGTCTTGGTCACTGATCTCCCGGCGAGGCCAGACTTTCCGGGATCGGCATTAATATTTGCCTAAGACTGATCACAGCAAACAGTGTAGATCCTGGTCAGAGATCTCCCGGCGGGGTCAGACTTACCGGGATCAACATTAATACTTGCCTAAGACTGATCACAGCAAACAGTGTAGGTCTTGGTCAGAGATCTCCCGGCGGGGTCAGACTTACCGGGATCAACATTAATATTTGTCTAAGACTGATCACAGCAAACATTGTAGGTCTTGGTCAGAGATCTCCCGGCGGGGTCAGACTTACCGGGATCAACATTAATACTTGCCTAAGACTGATCACAGCAAACAGTGTAGGTCTTGGTCAGTGATCTCCCGGCGGGGTCAGACTTACCGGGATCAGAATTAATATTTGCCTAAGACTGATCACAGCAAACAGTGTAGGTCTTGGTCAGAGATCTCCCGGCGGGGTCAGACTTACCGGGATCGGCATTAATATTTGCCTAAGACTGATCACAGCAAACAGTGTAGGTCTTGGTCAGAGATCTCCCGGCGGGGTCAGACTTACCGGGATCAACATTAATATTTGTCTAAGACTGATCACAGCAAACAGTGTAGGTCTTGGTCAGAGATCTCCCGGCGGGGTCAGACTTACCGGGATCAGAATTAATAATTTGCCTAAGACTGATCACAGCAAACAGTGTAGGTCTTGGTCAGAGATCTCCCGGCGGGGTCAGACTTACAGGGATCAAAATTAATAATTTGCCTAAGACTGATCACAGCAAACAGTGTAGGTCTTGGTCGCTGATCTCCTGGCGGGGTCAGACTTACCGGGATCGGCATTAATATTTGCCTAAGATGGATCACAGCAAACAGTGTAGGTCTTGTTCAGTGATCTCCCGGCGGGGTCAGACTTACCGGGATCAGAATTAATAATTCGCCTAATGCTGATCAATATGTTCTTAGCTGGAGTTAACAAAACATGATCCACGAAATGGCCGTGCAATATGCAATAATATGCAGTACGCATATCCCTGATATTTGCGAGTTACAGATTTCATATTATTAAAATAATATAATAATTTTGTTAAAAGGTATTGAGAAAGCTGTACACTATTTTTAAAGAAATATGTGTGTTTTGTGCATTTTTAACATGAACAACACTGGTAACCATACTTAAATGTCGGTCAAGGTGAGAGTAACGATCGGTAACTCTGCGTAGGTGGATAGAGGACAGCAAGGAACAGTTCCGATTTAAGGGTTTACATAAATGCCAGACTGTATACACAATTACACATTCAAAACTTAATTTTAGATTGCGGATAGTGGAGGGAAATGCCGTATCAAAACTATTTATAGACATATTCTTGCGTGTTAAATTGCTATTTTAAGGGCTGGAAAGAAAGGGGAAATTCCATCCGTATTCTATTTTTACTTATATTAAAGCCACAATAACGCAAATCTTATGCCTGATCTGCTGTGCGCAGGTGGTTCAACCCAGACATGGACGTCGTTGTCACGACCACAACTGTCGTTGCAATGTACTTTAAAATTAAAATAACACTATGCACCGTCGAACCGGTTGTCCTACTGGTTCATCATATCATATTAACCGCATCTTTTTTGGTCTCGTTCTGTGCCGATAAAAACTTGGCCGAGCGGTCAGCATTCTTTGCAAACTTTTTTCTCAAAATACAGTTTCCTCCATAGACAATCTTATATCGAGAGTAGGTCAACTAAAAAAAAAACCTCTTTACGTCGCGTTATTAGGCATGGTCTTACTGTTATTTGGAGGCAGTGATCTGTTTATATTTAAATATTTAATTGTTATGTAAATGAAGTTAAACGTATAACTTTTAAAATTCATTGATATTTTTATCGTTTAACTCTTAAAATGCTATAGATAGTTTCCATGTAAGTGAAGATCCCTTATCTTGGCAGCCATCTTTGATGGCAACTTCAACTGATTTTCAGATGAATTGAATAGAAGCGTAAATTTTATGTTCATGTAATTTCTTCATTTATGGTCCAAAAATTAAACTATACATCATTTGAAAGCCCTTTAAATTAATATTTTTAGAAATTGACAAATGCACAAATAGTTAATACAAGAAATAAATTTTTGGCTCATCTTTAAACACAATGAACAGTGTAACTTTTCTGGTTGTATTTTTTTTTACCTTTTAAACTATCAAAATATAGTTTAGTTATGCAAAAGACTGCATAAAAGCGGTTTAAATTGATAGAAAATTCAGTAAAATAGACTGAAAAATAGAAACACAGTTGTGAGTTTAATACAGCACATATTTCCATATTTTGGCCTGCATTTGCTTCTGCCTTCCAAGATGGCTGCCTTAGCCGTCTTACCAGTGCATATGACAGCACATAGAAACTATCTATTATTAGTTTAATTGCGCATGCGCAGTGTGGTAATATTCTAGGTTGATGGAACTTCCAATAGCTGAATAAAGTAGGAAAACCGTTACAACGATTTATTTTTTCTGAACATATAGGTATTGAAAAAAACATGTTCACATATAAGCATGGACCGGTTATATTTTTATACATTATCTATTATGTTTTATTGCACAAGAGATTAAAAATCCATTTAAAACCGTGCCGCTTTAAATGTCCGGATTTGGATGGGATTTCTTTATTATCTATTTATAGTTTTAAATACCATGTACGTATAATTGATATTATACTTTTGTCCACAACTCAGTCCAGAACAGTTTAGTCTCCTGATTTCACAAACGTAAAAACGTTGAACGTGCAAAATGTGTTTTACAAAACAAAAACATAGTCAAATTACAGTTTTATGCGAGCATTGAATAAAAAATGTGATTCATAATTGCTCAGACGTTGTGATATTTAGAAATCCCAAAAAGTGAAGGTAAGTCAATCAACGCTATTTTATGTTATTCCTGTACCATATGTGTCGGCATGTGTAGGTTATTTTTAACAACGTTCATGATATAAATCTAAAAGGTTTTTTACTATGTCTAAAGTTTCGTCAAAATTGTTACGTCAATAATTTATGCCACTTAAGAAACGCTTGGTTATTAAACCTTAAGGTTATTAAATTGGCCTCATTACTTTTAATTCTCATGTTATTCCAATCTGACTAGACATGTCATGTAATGGAATGTTTGATTAAACGAGACTTATACCAACCCACAGACTGAACGAATTAAACTTTCTATACTTCTCACATATATTGTAAATGGTACATCGATAAAGGAGGCCTGTATGCGTTGGAGGGGCGGTCTGGTAAAGTTGTTTATTGTTGCTTTTCTTCGTTAATATACATATTTTACTAGAACGACTTTCAATATTCATATATTGATAATTAGTTTTTTCACTGCTCGTTTGTTCATGTTAAAAATTTAGTTTGAACACATGTCCATTATAAATGATAGGAAATCGAAAGTACATAAAATTTATTCACGGTCATGAACATTTTTTAGAAATTGAAAAAGGGTGTAATGGGGCTGTCTGAAATAAAATAGTACATATTTGGTCACATGCTTTTTGATATATGACTAGAAATGTGTGAGCTCGATAAAAATAGTTCGAAAGCGTGTCCTTTAAAAAACTGTTAATTATGAAAACGAAAGTACTATTTCTATTATTTGAGAGTCATATGCCACTTATAGTTGGAAAGAGGATGGGAATTCCATCTCTGAGCTATTTAAAGTGTCAATATATATACTTTCTTATGCAACTCTTTCTAGACTTAAAGTGACCTTTATTGGCATACCTTTTAAAACTGTAGTCTGTGTCTCGATTTATGACATTAAAATGGGTGTTTGATGAATTATCGATATTTCATATACTTAATTAAGATGTTTTGTATATCGTTTTCTAATAGCAAACTATAAGGATATATGGTTATAATTTCCATCAGTTTTATATTTTTATAATAATATGAATATGAGGTTTAAATTTCAAATTGTGTTTTTAGTTCTTCCTAAAAGTTTATTATTACGCACAGTCTGAGATATAGTCTGACAGGTAAAACATTAACTGAGATTCCGCCATAAACATCGATTCTGTACGTGACACAGTTGCCACGAGAAACAATAGAAACACGGCTTTCTTGTAATGCGTTTAAATTCAAATAAAAATGTAAGTAATTGTGCTAGAAATATTATGAATTTCTATGAGATAAAGATACGCACCTTCCCGCATCCTCTGAAGAAGATGTCCAGGTGGGGTGGGGTGGGGGTGGTATTCTCCCCCACCCGGTCCACGGAACCGACAGCGTAAAAATGCCTACTTTAGTAAGCTTAAGTTTATTGCATTATTTCAAATTATTACTTTAATGCCTGTTCTAAGAATGACTTTCGACATCCGTTTATATAGCTAGCATGTCCGCCTGCTTTGAAGTTCGTACTAGTAGTTTGCCTGCGTGTTCATTATAAACTATAGGAAAACGAAAGTATTTTAAACAGAAAATGACACTCGTTAAAAAAGGAGAAGTGGCTTGTATATAAGGGGTGAAAGGTGGAAAGTGGATGCGTGGAAAGGGGATGCGTAAGGAAGAGGGAAAATACACTCATACAAAGAGAGACCAAGGGTTTGAAAGTACGTATGACTTCTCGTATTTGATAAGTTTGTTCGTTTCTATGTGTGCACGTATCTCATGTATGTGATAAGTTTGCAGGCTGTGTATGTGTGCTCAGACCGGTTCGCATATTATCTTTATGATAATGTGAGTATGTGTGCACATACCTCATGCATGTTATATGTATGTGAGTATGTAGGCACATACCCCATGTATGTTATATGTATATGAGTATGTATGCACATACCTCATGTATGTTATATGTATATGAGTATGTAGGTACATACCTCATGTATGTTATATGTATATGAGTATGTAGGTACATACCTCATGTATGTTATATGTATGTGAGTATGTATGTACATACCCCATGTATGTTATATGTATGTGAGTATGTAGGCACATACCCCATGTATGTTATATGTATATGAGTATGTATGCACATACCTCATGCATGTTATATGTATATGAGTATGTAGGTACATACCTCATGTATGTTATATGTATGTGAGTATGTATGTACATACCTTATGTATGTGATATGTATGTGAGTATGTATGTACATACCTCATGCATGTTATATGTATGTGAGTATGGAGGCACATACCTCATGTATGTTATATGTATGTGAGTATGGAGGCACATACCTCATGTATGTGATATGTAGGTTAGTGTGTGTGCGTGTGTGTGTGGGAGTGTGTGTGCTCAGACCATGTATGTTCTGTGCAGTTTAGTGTGTGTAAGTACACATAATTCATGTTATGTGTAGGTAAGTGTGAGCATTTCTGCACATTCTTCATGTTTGTTTTGTGTAATTATGAGTGTGTGTGAAGGTGTGTGTGAGCACATACTTCATGTTATATATTTGTATGAGCATGTGTTTATACACCTCATGCGTGTTATGTGTATGTTATTGTGAGTATGTGTGTGTATGTGCTCAGACCTCATGCATGTTCTGTGCAGGTAAGTGTGTGACTATGTGTGCACATACTTAATGTTATGCGTATGTTAGAGTGAGTATGTGTGCAAATACTTCATGACACGCGTATGTTAGAGTGACTATGTGTGCACATACTTCATGTTATGTGTATGTAAGTGTGAGTATGTGTGTATGTGTCAGACCTCATGCATGTTCTGTGCAGGTAAGTGTGTGTATGTGTGCACCTACTTCATGTTATGTGTATGTTTATGTAAGTGTGAGTATGTACGCTCATACTTCATGTTATGCGTATGTTAGTGTATGTATACACATACTTAATGTTATGCGTATGTTAGAGTGAGTATCTGGACACGCACTTCAAGTTATGTGTATGCTAGTGATAGCACGTGTGCACATATTTCATGTTATGTGTATGTTAGAGTATGTATGCATCTTCTTGATGCTATGTATGTATGTAGAGTGTGTGTACACATATTTGATTTTATGCGTATGTTAGTGTATGTGTACACATAGGCTATTTCATGTTACCTCATATATACATTCTGGTTACGCCAGTCATATTTTTGTTTAAGCAATGGAACAGCGTGTACAAGATAAGGAGTTTGATTTTGTCTTGTCTGGTGACAGCACTTCTACTGCAAAACAGCTAGAAAACGACTTAAAACGTCGAGACTTCAGATGCAACTACTTGGAGTGCATACCCGGTCATCCATGGCTGCCTCAAGTACACGAGGTAAGACACGTCCTATTTCCATTGTTGTTTGCCACCTTAAACTGAATTTATGATAAACAATCAAAAGCCTTTTTATGGTTTTTATAATAATTTCTATATTTGACGGGATTTTAAACTATCACAGGAGAATAGTTATCTGCCCATGTCTCGGTCTCCAGGCCACACTTGCAAAATCATTTTTCAGTTAAGCTTTTGCTCAGGCTCAAATTTTGAAAGTTTAATGTTTACTCCTGTAATATCTCTAACACCTCAATGTAATATAGCAATTAACCTTAACCTTGTCAGATTAATGGAGTACAATAATTCTGAAATATACCTGAAGTCCTATTAGTGTAAAAAATCTGGGCCCAATACCCATTCCATATTTTGAATTTTCAAGAAATATAATAACTGGATTCCCTTAAGTTCTACCACAAACCTAGCCGTAGAAAGGCTGTCAAACTTAACATCATATAACCCTTACAGTCTTAAGTCCATTTATAATGCATGTTTTTATTATATTGGTCAATAATGACACGTCTAGCTGTGCATTGTGAAAGGTTACTAATTATAAATGTCTACTTCAAAACAAAGGTGAATTGAAGACAAAAGCTTTTGCTGCTTAAGTAAAATTTAAAATCTGGAATTATTCTTCTTGCTATATTCTTAATATGTCAGTGTTATGTGACCAGTTCAATAATAGTTTACTATCATCGTGTTTGTGTAGGCTGCTAAAACTGCGAGATGGACGTTGCTCTGTTTAGACGGTAAGGACATGGACAGTGAATTTATGCACACGCTGAATGCTGGTTTGATGGAATCAGTGCGATGTCAGACGTGTCCACATGTACTCCTGGTTGTAACCGAAGATTTTGAAGAAAACCTGAGAAATATCGAATGGACCAAACTTAAACTTTTTCCACATATACCAAGAATTGTCGTTGATTTTAACGATGCCAACTACCTGAATGGGATCCTTGACTTGTGTTTCAAAATGCTTTGCGTGGGTATGCATACTTTATAATTATATGAGAGTATATTAGACACAACATCATTCAATTTTAACGTTTTAATCACTGTATAAAAAGATCAATTCTGTCAAATTTTATGCACAAACAATTTAAATATCTGATACAGAATGCCACAATACCAACAAATCCTGTAACAACCGAGTGCCTTCAGCAGTGCGACAGGTTATGCAAGTTTTAATGCGTATTATTGTTGTAGTTTAAAATTGGCTCATAAAATGAGGTCTGTGTTCTAAATACTTCTTAAGCAGAACAGGTAACAATCCAGGCAACTGACTTGTATAAATAAATACACATGGACAGTTAAAAGTTTTCAAATTAAAAATACAATACACTCTGGATTCTTATGTAACACCGTGGCTTATGAGTTTTTATACATGTTTCAGAAATTCCTGGATGCCTAGCCCATGGTCTGGTTTTCTCGCAATTCAACGGTTTCTGGCGCCATATCCTACCAGGTACCTTGTGTTTGATGTTAACTTTAAATACCACTGTATTTGATAATATTAATGAAACATACGTTAAACAGCTTTTTGTCTAAAATAACACTATTATACACTTTGTCCCTAATATTTATGGTTCTTTTTAATTTACAGAGCTTCAGGAGAAAATCAGACAGTCCCCAATTTATGGCAAAAATCCCAAGATTACATCAACCAAGTTATATGTCCTTTTACCAATTCCACGGGATTTCATGATGCCATGTCTTAAGGATGAGAGTACGTCAGCTACAGGTGTCACAATCAAGAAAACTGAGGAGAATTTGACTTGGGAAACAGGTTATGCTGGGAAGATCCGCAAATACATCCTCACTTTTTATGAGGTGACTAGGGATAACCAGGTATGTAAGCTAACGTTTGTCATTACCTTAAAAGTAGCATAGTTACACTCGTGTATAATGCATCAAACTTGATGGTTTAAGTCCGATCCAATCAGCAAATTAGTATGTGTAGTCATTTTGAAGTTATACCCTTTTTGAATAAAACATAAGAAAGTGTTCAGTATGCAACGGCGAGTTTAAGTTTGAATAATAATATGTTTCCACATCGCGAGCTGCATGTGTCATTTTTCTTAATTTATAAAGTATTTTTCTGGTTGTCCTGGTGAGTTTGAAATGATAGATGATGCTCATGTGGCTGCGAGATTAGATGTCACCACGCACTTCAAGACCTGGATTTAATTCTCAGCTATAGACAAAACGTTATTTTAATGATGTACTTAACTTTATAGTAACCATTTAATAAAATCTACTTAAAAACTGTATATTTCTGCTGTACAAATGGATTTTCTGCTTGGGCTGATGCATTGTAACTGGTTTGGAGAGGCTATTATCCTCATTTTGTTGTCTTTTTATTTAACAAAACCACAACAACACTTGGTTCAACAGTTAGTTGGTGTTGTGAAACCCTAATATCTAGAAAAGGTTTTTTTTAACACCACGGACATATTTAGCTTTCTTACAAAGTCTACAATGGCCTTAAGTTTTTTATATCTGTTTTAACTTCCGATGCAGGTGCTTACTGTTAGTTGTTTCACTTTGACGGAATATTTTTTATTTACACAGTTTGTTTGATAGAAAAACCTTCAGTAAGTGCGAGGTTGGAGCGCTCCATAAATCAGATTTAAGCACCCCAGTTGGCCCTTTTGCCGACTGACCGTTCCAAGGCGGTAACTGATGGTTTTTCTTTTTGTGTGTTATGTCTCGTCTCTGTGTTTTTTGTCACATTTACCTTGTTTGCCTTTGTCTACAGGTAGATAAAATTTAAATATCTGTGAAAATTTTGATAGGACCTTTTCGTATTTACCTATTAATAATTCTTTTTTAATGAATGAGAGGTATTATTTTTATTAAGGTAGTCAGAATGCACACGTATACAACATTACCGAACATTCTTTATTGCAGAGTACCCTAACAGACCATGCATGTTCTTTATCCCCTTCGATTGTAAGCAATAAATCGTCAATAACTTGTGGTCGTGTTTCAGAAATTCTACTGTGTTGTTGATATCCCTAATGTACTGAAAACAATCTACATGCTGGGGGAAAAACACGTCAATGGTGTTAATGTGGCATCAGAGATATTGCAATTCTTCTACACAACGAACATGCTGCTGAATCATTCACAATCCTCTCCTGATACTGTAAACATCCAGTTTTACAATGGTAAGTGCTTACCTTTTTGAGAAAATACAACTCAGTTACACAGTTATGGTGACAGGAAGAAGGCCCCAGGCACATATAAAGGCCGAACTACCAGTAAATCACATATCAGTTGAAAGCCCTCCCACAATTATAACACGAACCCATGATGCGTATAACGGTTATGCAATACTTACTGCGATTGAACCAATTTTCTCACTATTTGTGTATTGTCGCATCATACTTTGTTAATTATATTGTAACGATTTACTGCATGTAAGAAATACAATGAACGTACAATAACTGTTGACATGTACTTTGTGTCTAAATGAACTGTGCCAACATCCATGAACCAACACATCAGCTACCCAGTCTGCTCCAGCCAGGCCAGGCTGTCACGAACTTTCTGTGTATCCAAATTCTGGACCAACTCATTTTTTGGACAAGAGACGTTTAGAAATTACCCCCAACCCACATTGTGGTTAATCAAAAGTGTTGCCTTTATCGTAGTTAATTGAATATATTATTAAATATAGACTCCATTTTTTAAATTTATTTTTCATCGGGAATTTAAACTATTTATTGATTTAAACCATATTGTGGACTGGGTTCATATTTTTAACAAGTGAACAGTCTGTTGCATTCACACATTATCTGCTCCACCCAATGATTGCTTGAAAATATCTGAAATGCAGAGTGAGATACATAAAACTGAACTAAATAAGAATCGTACGACTGGGATATTAAAGCTCACTGAACACAAAAATCTTTCATGCGAAGAATGAACATATTAATAACTTAACGTTATGTTAAAACATAGCATGTAATGCAGGTGTCCAAATGAACAACCCGTCGGGTTACAAATTGATATCCTAACATAATTTTGCCGTATTCTGCATGTGTTTTAGATGACTTAACATCTATTCCAGACATGAACAACAGTATAGAAGACACTCTTTTCAATGCTATCTGCAATGACCTTTCACCGTGTGATTCTTCCAAGCTACAAGTAAGTGTTTTTAGTAACTATTGAACCTTTATCCTGCTCGAATTTAATAACACGTAATCAATATCTATTTTCAACATAGCTGTCTAATCTCTTTTGACCTGATTACAAATGCTGCCCTGCCGCAAGTCAAGCCTGACGTCCATTTGTTGAAATTCCAGACCACAACATTTTTTTTTCTTCGCAGTGAAGTATCAGTATTTATTAGTGAGACAAAGATAATTATCTTCCTTGTGTAACTCTTTGGAACTACTCAATGAATACCTCCACAATTCGAAAGCCTTAAGTCCATCCATTTAGCCATGTCAGTGAACAAATTTAACATTGTTACAAGATCACACTTTGACAAATGTTTGTACAGCATAGTCACTCTGCATAGCAATAACATTACTTAGTATCCATGTTTTTTGTTTAAATCGAGGACAAAAATGGTGACAAATTTACTTAAAAACAAACATTTCTTGACTTTTAATTACTATGCACAGAGAATTAATTGATCCTTAGGTACAAATCCTAATAATTTCTATGATTTTAATTAGTTCACATGGACATACTGCTTAAGAATGTTTTTGTGTTGCTTATTTGGAACAAAAATGAATGAATAAACTGATTAATTAGACCGATTTTTAAAATGAATTTAAAATGAATAGTGCAAATTGACAGAATTGAGGTACCGAATGGATATTTAAAAAATTAGTACAATTTACTACTTTTCACTTTTAGTACAAAACGATGATCAAAATACACAATTATATGCTTAAATTATGAAGGTATGGTCACATTGGGCAGTAAATTAGGGATACAAAATGTCATATACGTCATACGCATTTTAAAAATGCATAGCAGATAAATCTGATTTAAAATGCCAATTTATTTGCAAAAAAAAAAAAGTATTTAATTACAATTGCAAACTAGTGAATTGAACGTCGCTGTAATGAAATGACACCATTTAACTTCGTTTTAGTTTTATATGGGAACAATTAGCACAACAAGTATTTCGAATTTTTTGTATACAGCATGCGTTTTATGCTGCTTGGGACTTGGTAGCAAGGGTGTTTGCATCGATTTAGTACTAATAAGCATTTAAATGTAAGTATAATGATAACATAAAGATACACAAAGATGTTTCCAAACAAACAAGACGAAATTATCCAGTTTTCTTTTCGTGAAGATAGGTGGCCTCCGAAAATGTATTAGCAGTTACAGGCAATTGAACAAAAGTCCGTTTTTGTCTGTACAAACAGCGCCTTTGTGTAGAGACATAGTTTTGTATCAGTATGGGCGATTTTAAGATTTTTCAATCGATCTGATATATTGGGATAAATTATATACAGTATTTTCGTATTTAGAAGGCCGTAGAGGCTATAAATGCAGCATGGATACACTATCTATTTATTTTGTATTTCCACAAAAGTTAGACAACTCTGATAAACTAAACTTTCACAGTTTTAAAACAGGAAAATGCAAACAGGAATATAAGAAAAGGTCCTATGGGAATAAATACAGATGTTAAAATTCGAACCATATTAACCACAAGACGAAGACATACAGATTAAATAAAAAGTGCCAAAACATAAAGACAAAACACACAAATAACAATAACAAAGTTATAGCCTTGGAATGGTAAGTCAGTAAAAAGGACAGACTGTGATGCTTAAACCTTAAACCTCAAAGTAAACATCAGCGCTTGGAAATTTTGTATTCAAATAGATCAGTTGTCTTTTTATTGCTTGCATTTGAGAAACCTTTTAGAAAGTGCGAGGTTAAAACCGGTTTAAGCATCCCAGTCGGCCCATATTGCCGACTGACCGTTCCAATGCGGTTACTCTTGAGTTTGCTCTTTTCGTTAAATGACTCATCACACATTTTACTTGGCTGGAATGTTAAATACCTTTGTCCTGTGCCTTTTCGGAGTTTGGTATATGTTGCGATGCTCATAGGACTTTTCATATATTCTTATTACTTAATCATGTGGATTTTATAAGACATTTCACTAGAATATAAAGTGATATATTAGATTCTCTATAGAATATTCTTGCTGTCACTGCTTGCTCCAATTAACTGACCTGTCTAGATCGTGTCATTATCAGTGTCCGTTTTTTAAAAAAAAATATAGTTCTGAAGAACAATGGGCTAACAGTTCTATTATTCCAGTCTATGTAGATGCATTAAATGTGTTTCGACGCGCTTCACTAACATGTGATTATCTGAAACCTATATCTGCTTGAGTACATATTTTCGTAACCTAAGTTCTTTTGTTAACGTATACACGTTGATTTTATTTGTTATTGTCAATGTTAATGTTATTTACTACTGGCTAAGTTATATCAATCTTTCCAGAACATTCAACCTCTCGATCGACTGTCTAGAAGCACCTCTGTGCAACATTATGATTTTGATGCCATAGTGATGCGTGATGACGATGTTCATCAGGATGAGGCACAGTCCTTCAACTTGGAAACTTTCTTGACGCAGGAGAAAATGAAAGTTTGTAGCGATAGATCAGAGCTGAATGGACTGAACACGTCGAAGTGGCACATATTTGTGATTTCCAAGGAAGCCAATGAACAAATTTACCAATTCAGTTGTATGTCATTGTCCGGGGACGAAGTTCGAACTATTCTTCTTCTGCGGGATATCAATCCCATAGACCTGCCTCCTAATTTAAAGTTTGCATTTGTTTTCAGCATGGAAGAACCTGACTTTATGCAAAAACTTGTGCAGGCCATGAATGGTAAGTTGCAGTAGCATCACAATTAAAACGCCGCTTTATCACAGTTTTCCTATTGATATTTATCTATTTTTTGTTTTGTTTACTTCGAAGTGCAAGATGCGCTCGTTTTGGTGGTTTGTTGAGAGTTGATCTATCTAAAGCCGAATATATTGCGATGTTTTGTTGCAAAAGTACTTAAGTCTTAGGACCTACGAACCGCCAGATAAGGAAACTAAAATTCCTGTATAATAAACATGGTGAAGTTTCAGAGAGCATGGGTATCTTATACAATCAATTGTTCTGGTTTAGCTTGCTCTGTGATCTTGGATTAAAAGTTGTTTAGTCGTTTCTGGACCCATTGTCATCATCAAGCAATTGATTGACCAGATTTTAAATTAAATTAGAACCCCACCAAATGCCATTCAAGATTTTTAGTCAAATTCTAACTCCAAGCTGTTTTACTTCTGCCCCAGGACTGCTTGACTTGCTTTGCTGCAAGACAGATGTCAAGTTATTTTACAGTGCCTACAATAAAACACTAGCCATGATTTCAGTGAGATGTTTCACGTTTCTTTGTAAAACTAAAATATAAAACTAAAATATAAATGTATTTGGCATCTTACAATGATATTTTTGTTATACATTGCGCATATGTACACAATGACCTGTTCTAAAGTGTTTTGTTTGTTAGTATATTTACAAAGTATTGCTTCTTTTAAGGACGATAGTCTTGTATGCTGACGTTTTTGTATTTGTTAATTACTGTGTTATTTCAGGTGAGCCTGTGAGGCTTGAACACAGCCTACCAACTGGGGACGTTGCCACAGGACTGGCCTGGGGGTATGCTGTGAACTATCTTAACCTAACACTAGGCGGACACACCAAGTCACCCCAAGGCAAGTACTTTGTCGCTTTTTAGTATGATGTAGGAACAAATTAAACACATGTTCACTAAGCAAATAATACAGATTAAAAAATAACTTGCTTTTATGACCTTATGACCTTTAAAGTATTTAACAAATGTGCTCGAATTCATTTGTGTTTAATGCTAAGATGTGAGGAGGACTTCCGTATGATATGTTGTGCATTTGTTGCTTGACCTATATGCTAATATGTGTCATAAGGTGTTGCTGGATTGCATCTTCATGGCCGAATTGTGTTGGTGTGCTTTCTATATCCAAATATTGCAGAATAGTTCAGATAATTTAACAGTGAAGAAACAGTATTATTAATTAAAACAGCAGATTAAGACGAGTTGATAACTTAGTAAAAGCAAAAACCATCATATGTGGCAAACATTTGCCTCACGTGGAGCGCCTGCTGAGAGTTTGACTTAATCTATTAAGTATTTAAAACCAAATTTGTCTAGCAAAAAAAAAAGGTCCAAAATAGAAATGGTTTAAGTTGGTTTAACCGTATTTTGAATGAAGCATATGTGACAACTGGTGACAAGGTGACCAGGCATACAAACTCTTGTTCCTACATTATTTGAATAACATCTCTTTGATGATTTACTATGCTAGAGCATATCTTTCATCACAATTAATTATAGATTGGCATTAGAGTACATTATTTGCAAGAAAATATAAATTATCTTGTGGAACTCCAAATCTATTCCATGTATAATTAGAATACCGTAAATACTCAATGTTCATTTTAAACCATGGATATATATTTGTTTGTGAATATTACAAATGTTATTTTATTTCAGAGTTCACAAACCGAGTTGAAAGTTTTGTGGAAAAGAAACCAGACATAGGAGAGGGATGTATCCACAAGTTCTACTCATTGTGTCCATTTTCATGCACAACAACAGGAAGCATCGAGCAGGAAGAGTAGGTCCATCTTGATATTAATTTATGTCGGTGATACGGATGCATCTATATTCTAATATATAATATAGTAACGTATTAATGTAAAATATAATTAACTAAGGGTCAAACAAACCAATAAAGTCCCAGATGAATAATTGCCACTTCGTATTTATTTAAGGATGATTGATGTGGGTAGCTAGCATTATTATTTTATTATATTTTGAACCTAAATTCTACAGTTAGCAGTTTATAACAAATAATTTGTGAATTTCAACTTTATATGTATAAGCGTACTTCTTCAAAGGCCGCACTAGCTCAAGTGGTTGAGCGTCGGCTTGCGGATTGGGAGGTCGCAGGTTCAAACCCCGGCCGGGTCAAACAAAAGACTTTAAAGTTGGTAGTAGTGGCTTCCCTCCTAACGCTCGGGGCTAAGGGGACAGCATTACGCCGGGCTCGTTGGTGTCAGTATAATGGACCGGCCGGATTCAGTTTCTGGGCATCTTATAAGTTCCCCTGTGCTATAATGATAGAAATGTCGCTAAACAGTATCGTCAAAAATGACGACAAATCCCATCCCATCCCACATATTCAAAACACTTTTAAAGTCCTTGTGTGAGTTTGTTTTTAATTTTCTTTTGTATAATGTATAAAGGTTACTCTCCTGTTTTCTTGAGACGTTCTATTCTAAAGCCTTCCTAACTCTGTTTAAAAGTTACACTGCATTTTTCTCAAGACATTTAGTTCTGAAAGCTCCCTAACCCTGTGTAAAAGTTACACTGTATTTTTCCTTGAGACATTCAGTTCTGCAGGGTCCCTAACCATGTATGAAGGTAACACTTACTTTTCTGTGTTTTCTTAGTTTGAAAGGATCCATAAAATCGATGGGGTTCCTCGAGGAATATCAGACAGACGTTGGTGCTGCCATTAGAAGGCCATACAAACTCTATGTGTACCAATACACAAACAAAGAAACAAACAGGGTTTGTAAAACATATGTTTTTTTGTAATTACCTATGAATGACTTTAACAAATAGAAGTGAAGCATTTAAGCTCAAACTAAAAGTCTATCTCATTTTTCACATTTATATACTATTCACTTGAAAGAAAACATAGTACGCATTTACTATCCAACACATATTTATGTTCTTTTTGTAAAATAATATAAACATTTGTAAAATGGAACATGGAAGCCTTAGACCTTTTATGAGTTTTTGCTTCCCATTCATTTAACTAAAGCTCATTTTAATATCACTAATTAATATCACTAAGTCCACAACAAGTTGGCATGATGTCTAAATAGTATGACTAGGTGTCAATTTTGAGTTTACGAATGCTACAATGAATGTAGGAGTAGTTCGTATCTGGTTAAATATTTACTGTCTATCAATGACTTAGAAGGCATTCAAGATATTGTTGCTATTTTTCATTTACATTTTTGCCAATTGCAGAAGCGGTGTTTTGTTTGTGAGTACAATACCCCTTTCAACTGCCTGGGAGAAATGGCAAACAAGCACAAGTTTGCAGGGGTCTCTAAAGATAATATGTATCAACAGTGTGAACGTTTTGTGAAGCGTATTCCAGAGATTCTGTCGTGTACTGACGTCAAGAAGAAATTTGGAGACTACAGTCAGCTTGTGGAGCTGATCTACTTTGATGGTGAGCATCTTTGGCATGTGCAAACAATATACAGTTTTAGGATCTCTTTAAAAACTTTATTGTCCTTTTGGCCAAGTCGCCTTTGCCGAAATATTATAAATACAATTTTTAATTCTTCTTGTTGGTTGGTAAAAGAGCAGCAAAATGTAGAGTCCTTCATCGCTGTTTAATATTTTGGAAAAGACCGACTGGGTCAAAACGTTAGAAAAGAGTTAAAAAAGACTGTTTAATTGAGGAAATTCCATATCGAGAAAATAATTTTAGAGTTTGTGTTTACTTTAGCAAGAGTGTAACACTTAATAATTAACATGTTTTAATGTATTATTATTTGCACATTCTTAGAGAATTAACATGAAGTGTACAATGTAACATTGAACAAGTCAATAAAAAACAGAACTGGTATCATTTAAAGGTATCTAGATACCACATAGTGCGACTTTCCCCAGTTCGTTTGTACTAATATGATGGGTACATGTATTAAAAAGCATTGATTTCATTATAAGAGCACTATAACCAGAAGTCATAACAATAAGTATTGATATTTCTCCATTGCTTATGATTAACTTTTGAAAGAAGTATTAACCGGAAAGAAGTATTCACTGGTCAGATGGGTATTTGAATAATGCCCGGGAACAAAATATTGATGAGATGTCAAATGCTCTGTGTATGCTAGTGCTGCACTTTGCATGCTTTGAGAGATCAAATCTTAAGATATCGGAATGTTTGTTGATTGACCATTAAAACTTAAGAGATAAGTTTTGATAGCTGGTTTGCTTTAATGGCATATTGTACTGAGCCTTGAAGTTGCTGTCAGCAGTACCATGAATGCTTTTCAGATACAACCTCCCACACATGTCAAGATATAACTCAATGATTCGCATCAATCTTACATTGTTTCTTTACAGACAGCAAAGACACCCTTCTCGATGTGATGAGAGAAAAACTTTGGGTGAGTTATTTAATCAAGTAGGATTTCAAACAGTTTATTACTCCCAGACGTTTGTCTAGTGGCGTGGTAAGCACTGCTGACAGAGAGTCGGTGAGAAACGTTGTGCCAACATCTGTCCCTGTCCAGTTGTGTTCACTATCAGGTCATTACACAAACAAAATCATATCCGTCCTATACAAATTTCAACAGCTTCTTCAACCAAACTGCAGAGTTAAAAAGTTGTTAAATGTTTTTTCCAGGATGTTGCATAAAACTAAACTCAATACGTAGAGCAGTCATTCGGCAAAAGACAAATTGAATGCATTGACCATGTTTATGTTCTTTCTATTTGACAATTAGTTTAAACATAGATACAAATAAAACACTATATATTTTCATTATTGACAATAAAGTTAAACAATGAGCACTTCGAAGGAAAAGAACATACGTGAAAAACCGAAATGAGTCTTTTCTTAGCTATCCATTATGTTAATTTACTAATATTGAATAATTATTAATTAATTGACTTTTGGGAGTTTTATGAGTTTCTTTTTTGAGTTACTTCACACCAGATTCAGATCTTTGTACTTAAACAAATCCTTTTAAATTTAATTGGCCTTTTATTCCTGTAGCAAAGTGTTTTGAAAAAGAAAAAAAAACAATATTCTATAGACAATAATTAAAAGTAAAGCTATTTTAACAATACCATTAATCTATAACACACATATGAACAATATCTAAAAGCGAATACAATTCTTACAATATTATAAATCCGCAAATATCATTTTAGTGTAGATTTTAACTAATCTGAACCTATGTTAGAAATATAGAATTTTGAATATTTGTTTCTTTAACTTCTTTATTTTGTAATATATGTGTACATATAATAGATGAATATGCTATTAAGTTTTACATTCTTTTTTATTTTTGTTTGCAGGAGGAAGGCTTACCTATCATTCAAAGTGAGAGAATCCTTTAAAGGAACAACACTACGGTGTAAATTGCTATGTCAATTAAGGCATCTTAACCTTAAAGCGGACTGGCCACAATCGGACTAGTTTTGATCCCGTTCAATATGTACATAGAAAAGCACAAGTTTGTTACATAATATTGAACATTTTTTATTTGGATGTCACTTTTGATCATCTTTTTTTTATTTACGATATTTTACATATTTCTTGAGATTGTGTTGTCTTACGATAGGAAAATGCTTTATAATAGTTTTCAGGCTTTATTTATCAAAATATTACTGAATCGGCTATAAAGAGTAAGTACATATTGCTCATCATTTGTCTCTACGCATAATGTTTGAATGTCACACTGTGTCCCGGTCGCCTTATATTATTGACTGTGTATTACAGCGACTTTGCCACAGTTTAGCTTATGTACATTACGCATGTAACCGCACGATCCACACAGTATGATTATTTTAACAACTGTGCCATTATCAAGTCATTCAGAGTACTTTTTCTGACTGACGTATACACATAACATGCATTTTCTCTTTACGAAGTTATAAAATAAAATGATACTTAGTAATCTAAAGACACGTCAACCATCTAAAGAAAAGGATGTTTATATGCAATCTAGTGCAGATATTGTATATTTTAAACCAATATTCAGTGTGGTTCAGCACAGCTTTTGTTTTGTAAATTAACAAAATATCTTAAATAATGTTCATACTAACAGATCAACTGTCACCATGCCCTAGATTGTAATGGATTTTACTGTTACATACACGAACTTCTTTTTTATTGCAACTTGCAAGCCATTCGTTTGTACATGTAGGTTACATACAACATTGTATGCATGTAAAGCGACCTACAACTCACAATTTTGAAAACGAGACATATATACACATATATAGAAACGACTTGTTGAAAGAAATAGTTGTGCTTTTTTTATCTGGGGATCTTTAACAATCTCCGCATGTGTTGAATGGAACACCATACCCTTTCTTAATATTAACTTACCTATGAATAATGATATTTATGACATAGTTTCTTAGACAAGAAAGATGTACAAATATATCCATTAAATTAAAAAATTGAGTGAAATAAGTTTATGTTTTTATATTTGGGTCTTGCACACCTATGTCTGCTTTGAGATTTAAATCCTTTCTAACCTTGGAGTATTAACACATTCTTTCGCAGGCAAGTCTAAGGGTACAAGTGTCTAGTATATAAATAAGTATTCTTAGCTATTAGAGTATAGAACGTACTCTAAAACACTAGAGTATAGACAAGTATTTTCATCTATTGGAGTAGAAACAAACAATCTCATATCACGTTAGAGTATCAACCATTAAAATCAAAGAATACCCTTTTCATTAAGAAATCGAAAAAATTAAAAAAAATATAATAAAAAAAAAACAACAAAAAACACACTTTATGTTCACAGAATAAAAGCAATATATGCAAACCGTTATAAACAGTATTACTTATTTTGGTAAACAGAGTAGAAATAGTATGAAGTTCATAACTTTCCATAAACCATTTATTATATACCAACCAATGAATAACTTACTGGAATTTATTAACGAGATAAATTGATATCGTTACTTTTGTTATCATCAATTGTGATATCACTTTTTGCCCGACTACTTTTTAGAATGTGTAAAACTGAATATGTAATGTTAACATTTGTGTTTATCTAAATTGATCATAACTTGCTATACGGAAATGAACACCTACATTTTGAAGAAAATAAGCGCGTTATTTTGGCTCTACATCAATATATAGCAGCGACCAACCATTTCTAAGTCAATGAAAAGCGTGATTGGGTCACGAACTTGTTTCCTGTTCATCATATATACTTTTATTTTCATTAATTCCTTATGTTTAGTTGCATCAATTAACAATACTCATATTTAAACATATCATACTACATCACTATTTGTTGATTTTGCTATGCTTACTTTCTACTGCTGGTATTTTAAGCTATATAATGACTTTGTTACCTAAAATTACTCTTCTTGGCATCTTAAGCTAAATACTAGACCTGTTGATATTCTGTTGTAAAATCGCCATAACTAAGCATCCTAAAAAAATTCATTGTACTGTTATACCCCTCTAGAAAAGGGATTTACATAAGTTGTTATCCCAACTTTTTTCCCAATTCTATCTATTTATGTTGAATATTCGTTACATATGTATCATATGGCATTATCTCGAATAAATATTGTTTAAACTAAATTGATCACTTCTAAGCTGCAAAATGTTATGAAAAACAAAAACAACAAATTTATCTGAATTTTGTTGTAATCTACATTTCGTATGTGTCTGTTAATCTATTTTAGCCATTGCAAGCAAAATGTCAAATGTCCCTTTTGCTGCACTCTCTTTGATACTTTGTCGTGATAGTTTTTACAGAAAAGTCACATTCACCCAGTAAAAGATGCGAACAAATATTATTCAAATGCACCTTCTGCCATGCAATATATTACTTTCTGATGCAAAAAAACTCCTTTGCATCCATTTTAGTTGACAAAGTGAAAAACGCTCGATCTACACAACACAGCAGGTCTTCACAACATGTCGTGTAAGCAACTGCAGTACATAGCATTATTGTTTAAGAATGACACGATCTTAGAAAAGCTTTGATATTTATTGAAAATTGTTGTTATTTGGAATAAAGTAATAATGTACTCTACACCCATTCATGCTTCCTCCAATTAAATGCATCATTGTAACATGAACTTTTATATCCATCCATGACTGTATCACTTTAAGCGATCTTCAATAGATTTTAATCCTCGTATACTTTAAACAATGCCCATTATTTTTAACTTGACGCTTATTCTTTGCTACACATGGGACGTAGCTTATTTTCTTTCTCTCTCTCTCTCTCCTTGTGATCAGTACGTCCTTATCAAACTGATAAAAATAACTCATCCTTTGGACTTATTTATTTTTTCCTACTTTCCACCGAAAAACAACTCGTGCTCATGACATAAGACTTTATGTCAGACCTACGTTGGGTTGATTGGTGCGCTTTGATGCATATTTTGAGCTAGTGCGGCTCTACAGGCTTCACAGTCGGATCTTGGAAAAATGACCAAATAAAATCCTATATAGCCCATGGTAGACTCTCATAAGTTATAATGGGGAAAAATGACTCAAAGACAAGCGCTTCCAGCTCAGCCTGCGAGTGATCAATCGCAAAAATGAATAATTTTCCGGAATAGAGAGGTCCCAGCTTTGTTCCAGCACCAAATGTTCGCATACCAAGTATGTATTTGCTGAGCAATCACGAATAAGCAAATGAGAAAAATGGCAATTTTCTCCAATAGACCTATAATGGCAAATGGAGATTTGGAACAAAAGCACTTTTAATATGGCTGCATGCGCACGATATCAAAGCAGACTCCCCTAAATGTATATGTTGGGTTCCTAGGTGCGTTGGAGCAAATAGCAGCTCTACAGGCTTCGCAGTCACGTCTTGGCAAATGAAAAAATCCCTATATACAGCTCATTGTGGACTCCCATGCGGTTATAATGGGGAGAAAAGATTGACATACAAGCGCTTCCAGTTCAGCCCGCGAGTGACCAATCGTGAGGAGGAAATCATTTTACAGTATGGAGAGGTCCCAGCTCCGCTCTAATAGCATGTTTTTGCATGCCAATGATGTATTTGCTGAGTAATCGAGAAAAAGGAAATGATACAAATGACAAGTTTTCTCATATAACCTTATAATAAGAAATGGAGAGTTGAAACAAAGGTGTTTTTATATGCAACACGATATAAAAGCAGAAACCCAAAAAGTGTATGTTGGGTTCCTTGGTGCGTTTTGCTGATTTTGAGCTAGTGGCAGCTGTACATGAGCGTCTTGGCAAACAATAAAAACACAATATGTATCACATTTTAGCCCCCCATTGTGTTATAATGGGAAACTACCGTTCTACTACCAAGTTTTTGCATGCCAATGATGTATTTGTTGAGTAATCATGAAAAAAGCAAATGATACAAATGGCATCGTTCCAATACCAATCAAACTTCAGGATCTTACTTTTGAGAAAAGTGTTTATAATTTTAATCAACCGTACACGACAAAATCCAAACTAATGATCATATTTATCTAACATTCTGAACCAATGACTGCGGAGATAATGAAAGGATCCTTCTGGGGGTCCTAAGCTTCGTCGGAAGATTTTCTTTGTACGTTCACAAGATCATCGTTTAATTGATTAAGAGGTATTTGAAATGTAATTGTAATTAAAAATAACGATAATAAGAAATATTTAACGCAAAATTAGATTAGAATTGTAACAAAATTAACACTGCGACTATATTTACTTATTTTTAAATGTATCGTTTCGTTTCAGTTTTTTTCAAGGACCAAGTTTTGTTACAAGGATTTAAAATCTGCCAAAACTTGTAGGATACAACTGTTTTATTTTCAAATTTACTTATAAAAAGGATCTATGATAGATTTTCTTAAGTTTCTTAAACTATTCTTGATCCAAAAGTCTGGTAAACAAATCTTTCTGATTAACAAGATGTACATTTTTCTGAGAAAGAACGATATTATGTAATTAATACTTTATATAAACCGTTTATATGCAACAGTAGAACATTACGTCAGTTGATATCTTTGTTAAGCACATTTAAATGTAGTACAATAAATGATAAGGTAAGGCATAACAATACATATATCTGGTTTACGAAAGCCTGAATCTGTACAGAAAAAAAGATAAAAAACAAAATTTTACATTGTACAATGTTGTTACAAAACAATGATATACTAATGAACAGATAAAAATTAAAACAAGACTGTAATTCACACAAGTTCAAATTAGTTTAACTTGTAAGACATTCCGACCTTTATTAACCCTCCAGATTCATCCAACATCCAAGCCGGTAAACACACAATATATTTTTCAAGAAAGATATATCAACGGGGTTTCAATTAATGTTTTCAGAGTAAATCGTACACAAAGTCAATGAATAAGGCGTGTAATAAATAAAATACAATAGTAGAGCAATTTATAGAAACACCGTTTCAATTAAATTTGTATTGTACATGCATTTCTATTATTGTATAATAATTGCGTTAGTCTAGCTTAATGATGGCCATGAACCATGGGGTCATAATAACGATGTACAGATAGATAGTATTAACTTTTATTGCATAAAATATAAAACTACCCAAAAACAGTTTTACAATCGGAAAAAATTCTATGTAACCATTAAATATGACGTATGTTTTCTATTTTATAGTGTCGGCTAAAACTGATAAGTATATAAGGATTGTCTACATTATAACGTTAACTTAGTTATTAACAGCCTCAAGAAAAATAATACTGTTACTCCTTTTTAGAAAAGATCCCTGTACACAAATTTCAGAACATACTAATAAATACTAATAATTCTTTAATATATGGAATCTAAAGTGTTGTTGTAACACCAATTAAGAGATAAACTTATTTGAAATCTGGCTTTTTAGTACAAAACCGTGCAAACCTTTGTAAGTTGGGTATTTCACATGCAAGCCAAGCGAAAAGTTAGAACAAATCTGTGATGTGTCATTTAACGAAAAGAGCAAACCTGACAGTTACCGCCTTGGAACGGTCAGTCGGCAATGGGGTGCTTAATTTTACAGAGCTCTAACCTCGCACTTCCTAATGAGTTTCTCAAATGCAAGCAATGAAAATGAATAATTCACAATACAAAAGTTACAAAATGTTTTTTTCCTGTCATAGATTTTAGTATAGACGTTGACATTGAAAAAAGTGATGTCAGTGTCTAGAAATACTGCAATTAAATGTCAAACATTTGCTTTGTGAAGGGTATGATCAGGAGTGTACATCAGATGGATCATTCGGTCAAAGAAAGATTTATCTATAATAAGAATATCGTCAAGATAGCGTGACGTTGAATTGAAAGCTTCTATATTGTCGCTGTGGGTAGAAAGGGATTAAGAAAACATAAAATCACGTTTAAATTAATATAAAAATCTATATAAAAAGGGTGCACAGTTGGTTTCCATTAGAATGCCAACTATTTGTCTAAATTAATAAAGGCGTAAACGCATTTTATATAAATATCACCATGTAGGAAACATAGCACTTAGAAACATCAATACAAGACCACAAAGTAAATGTATGCAAGAAAGTATTGGTAACAATACATTACTTTCAATACATGCATTGTATAAACTTTCCTCTCGACCAAATATTTTTCAATGAGAGTATTCAATTAGGTCTTAATTAAATCACGATGTAAAAGAAGTGTACAGTGTAGTGAAACCATGCGTATTAATTACAGAGCAATATAAAATTAACCTTGTCAAACACTTCTGAAGAACTTTTTATTTATCAAAAGTATAAATTTCCGAATTGTCATACACATTGTTCGCAATATTTAATAACGTGTTCACGAACTGCAGTAAGACAAGAGATAAATAGTTTTTATATGTAAATGGTGGTGCTAGAGCTGGCATCAGCAATGAATCGTGATTTGTATGGTTTTATGTGAAGCTTAGAAATCCAGTACAGTGAAGGTTGCCAATGACTGTATGAACATCAACATTGGTTCAATTGTAACATTGAAATAACTTGTGGTGGATACTTAGCATATTTTTATATTTTTGTAAAAAAAATGTGTTGTTCGAGGATTTATCCGGTTGTACAAGCACAAATGCATCGCGAATATTCTGAAACTACTCTTTCGGGTGTATTGAGTGAAAATAGCGTCCTTAGCAAAACTACAAGGGATGTAGCCCTAGAAGTTTGGGCGATTATTTATTACCTGGAAAATAGCCTTCTTCCAAAATATTGATTACTATTGCATCCGTGGTTTTTTCTCTTACACCACCTTTAAAGAGAAAATTGTCATCAATAATGTTTAAATCCCGAATAATGATATGATCAGAAGGTAGAACAACAGAAAGGGGAAATGTAACAAGAAAAATGGTAAAAGAATCATCCAGCTTAAGATCTACAACCAACAGTTTGGTTGTAATTAAAATAATACCTCTAAAGGTTGGTGTCTCTTTGTTATTGTTGTTGTTTTTTTGTTTGTGTTGTTTGCTTGTTTATTTATAAGAAATTTATAAGAAATCGTGATATTTTCTTTGTTCTCAAAGTAATTGGGGATATTATTATCTTTAATTTTAACAAAATGTTGAGAGTGTTTAACAATATGTGGACTTTAGTAGCCGCATTATTTAAAGGAGGAGTACGTAAATATATTTTATTCGCTTTATTGTTTAAAAGAACTAGAGATTTCAAAAGAAGATTTGTAATTGTAAAAATATGCTTGAATACCAAAAATGGAAAAAAAGTGTATTCAGGTATTGAAAAGAAACATTCTTTTTGAATTTGCGTTTAAGATTATGATCATTTTCCTTTAAATCAGTTTCTTGTAATGATAAGTTTCTACAATTCCACGGATAACATAAAAAGTTGGAAACGTTTGTTGTTTTAGCGAGTTGGATTTATTTTCTCGCCAGTATATAATAGTTGTGTTTTTAAACGAAACACTTGGTAAGGAAACACAATTAACAACCTAAATATATGATAAATTTATATTTTTTAATTTTATGATATTTCCATAAACAGAATACATAAAAAATTACAATGCATTGCATGTACCTTATAATGCGAAAAAACTGTAAGAGTAACAACTGACCAATCTGTCACGGCTGTGGGCATAAATAGCTCCATGGGTGGAGGAGTATTCAATAGGGTAAGATTTTTTAACAATAAATATTACTTATAAAATATCAAAATTATAAAAAAACGCCATGAAGCTTTTACAGCTCGAGGTGATGTATTTATAAATATACAACATAATATATGTATGCTTAACCATTGTTGTTTTAATTGGAGTGGTGCATGTTATGTTGAAATAGACTAGAATACGTGGAAATAACTGACAAAAAAGGCAATTAATGAATTTCGAAATGTGAAATGCATGTAGCGGATAAGAAAAGGCCCTATTAGCGTTCCCGAATGGAGTGCTTAATCCTGGTTTGTGGAGCGCTCATACCTCGCACGTCCTGAAGGTTTTTCTCTCAAACAGTGTAAATAAAAATATTCCAACAAAGTGAGACAATTCACAGCAGGTACCTGCATCGGGATTAAAAGCGGTAAAATGTCTTTTGCCTTCACTTCCATGTTTCCTACAATTATACTTCTCGAGTTGTAAAGGTGTTGCATTAAAACATTGATGGGGGATTTTGCTATTAAAATATTACTTCTCTGCAATGCATGGCCAAATGTATATTTAAAAATACTCGTATGATGTATTGTGGTTGTATTAGTCCATGGCAAACAATAAATATCGAGAACAGCCAGATCTGATTACGATATGCATTTTACAGGTAAGCAACATAACTCGTTTTACTCAAAGCACCAGCACTATCGAAATTAAACATAAATAATAAAATATAAATGTGAGAGTTAAAATATAATATACATTCAAACAAAGTAAGTGTAGGTAAGTAACTAACACTTAAACTTTACATCCAGAAATGGATTATGTAATATTGTGCACCGTTGAATGTCATGAATAGAAATACAAAAATAGATATCAAACATATGTTTATAGTTAAGGCTCTCACAAATAACAAATGTCAACCTTTAATATGGAGACATTTTGTAAATTGTAAGCCAAACTTAAAAGAACCGTCAATGTTTATCAGACGTAAAATGTAGCACAAGTGTATTTGACAATATAACTTTATTTCATAACTAAATGTTTGATACAAAGGCCTATACACAGAATTAAAGTTATTTTGGCCCAAAAACAAGGAATGAGACGTCGGATTTCCGCTGTGCTTTTCCACAAACAACTATGACACAATGTTCAGTGACTTACTGACCAATCAAATGATAAATATCTAATCAATTAGCACTTATTGGTGATGAATGCCTCATAACTCTCAGATTTGTGACCTAAGCTGGCGAACGATTACAAACATTGCCGCTTTGAAAGTATCTCGCTAAAATGTTTGTGCCTAATTACTAAATATATTTTTACAAAACACATCCGAGGAATGATGTACCATAACTTAATACCCGATGTTTAAGTATTATCAAGAAATGTAGTCCGGTTACTATAATTAAGGTTATCCCAGCTTAACGTTTGAAACTTTCTATTGGATAAAATGGTACAATACACAACTAATATAAAAAGTGAACTATTTACAAACTGTTTTTCACTAAAGTACTAAAGTTTTATAAAATGGTATATCGCAATACCAAGATGTCCAGTTTACACTTATTTTTTCCATTATCGTCGATAAAACAACAACTGACTTCTAATATAATTATTTAACTTGCTTTGGATGAATCCCATTGGTGTTTGTCTGCGTTACCTACCTCGCATATTTAAGGTAATGGCTAAACTCGGTATGGAGCGTCGCGGACTCAGTTTCACGTATATAAGTTACGCATAGAGTCACGTGATCCGAGTTATATATTAATTTACAATGATGTATTTAATTAACAATTCAGTGTTTATGACTGATGCTGTACATGACACATTGATGGAGTTTCATATGTGTTAATAAAGATAAAAACCGTCAGAACATGTTTGATTGTCTTAACAAAGAGATATCAATATTTGAAGAATGGCGTAATCAGTATGGTGTAAATGATTGATACTGATTGATCAGAAGTACTATTTAAATCAATTATTCAGTGATTTTTCGCAATGTGTATTTTCTAGAAAACTTTGAAAAGTACCAAAACAAGACTGCCAGCGTCCAAGTTGCGTAAAGAGTAAAATGACTGACATTGCAGTTCACACAAATGCCTTGGTCCTTCGATAGAGCTCATCACTTTTTGATGATCGTTAATCCTTCTTTCTGCAAAGAACAAAAAGGGGGAAATAATAGAAGGTCATTGTATGTTTACATTAATGATAAAATAAAGACAGGAAAGAAAACAAACAAAAATGTTAGATGCGAATGCATTTGTGATTAGTTTAAATCCATGTTAATTTATTCAATATGACTGAATTAACTGATTTTGAAGGTGTCATTAAAAGTAAAAGTTAAAGTTAAAAGTTAAAGTATTTAACGTTTGAATCCAATCCCAGTTAAGTAAAAAAGACACATTTAAGTATTGATACAGTTTTACAATAGAATATACATATGTATTTTAAATATGAAAAATATGGCTTTTTTTGTTTTCATCGCAGCAGCCACAAAAGTTTTATCGTTAAGAGTATTTTAGTTTATAACGTTAAAAAATGCCCCATTATGTTGGTTGATTATTGATAATTAGTATAATTAGATAATAAGGCACTATGGTCGTAACAACTCTGGTAGCACAAGACTTCTGGCTTTTGTAAGACTGATAGAAACAAATAATAGAGGAGAGCAGTCTGACCAACAGGTGCAGTGTTTTGTAACCCAAAGTCTGACAACAGTCAGTACTAGAAAGCAGCCTGATCAACATATTTAGTGTTTTGTAACCCAATGACTGATAATAGCCAGTACTAAAGACAGCCGGACCAACAGATTTAGTATTTTATAACCCAAAGACTGACAATAGCCTGTACTAGAGAGCAGCTTGGCCAACAGATTCAGTGTTTTGTAACCCAAAGAATGATAATAGCTAGTACTTGAGAGCATTTGACCAACAGATTTCGTGTTTTGTAACCAAAAGACCGATAGTAGCCAGTACTATAGAGCAGCCTGACCAACTGATTTAGTGTTTTGTAACCCCCAGTTCTGATAATAACTACTAGTAGAGAGCAGCCTGACCAACAGACTTAGTGTTTTGTAACCCAACGTCTGATAATAGCCAGTAGTAGAGAGCATCCTAACCAAGAGATTTAGTGTTTTGTAACCCGAAGACTGATAATAGCAAGTACTAGAGAGCAGCCTGACCAACAGATTTAGTGTTTTTGTAAGTTTTTGGTTTGTTGGTTAATGACTAGTGTTGGGTGCTGTTGTTGCTATAAAAACATTGATAAAGTAGGGTGACTTTTGGATTAAATTTGTTTTGTGATTTTTGAAATTAAATTCAAATAGTTAAGAAATTGCGTCTTTCTGGTTGTTGAAAAACACCAAAAAACTTTTAATTGAATATAATCTGTGAATTGTCTGAATTTTTAATATACACACGCCGTTTTATTTTCTAGTTCATTGAAACAATTTAAACGTCTGAACAAAGCATTAAGTAATTAAAATTTCTCTAGAGAAAAAAATTAGGATGTTGACATGTGAAAAATAATAGTAACATTTTACAACACTTAACAATTTGACAGCCTAATTTATTATTTATAGTCAATAATACCATATCATATAATTATCAATTATCTCAGCAACACTTACGACTTAAACAATATTTAATAAAAATAAAATGTGATAGAAAATATTTATAATTATATAAAGTATAATTTATAACTCAACCATAAATGGTTATCTATGTAACATTTAACAAATGTAGAATTAAAATTTCGCATTAAAGTAAACACAACGAAGAATTGAATGTGCATAAAAAGCAATTATGATCTTAAAAATAAGAAAAGTTATTCATAGGTATTATATACAAGTAATTTCACAACAATAAACAGCCAACCACAATTACCAACTCAATTCAATTGTCATTAGGTCGATTAAATTATTTAAAACAAGTCATATGGTGTTTAAACTCCATTAATATTGTGATAAACATTTTTTTAAATATGCTTTAATTCTTTCTCCTCTAAATGTTTTTAATAAAAATAATTAAAATAACTATTAAATTTGCGTTTTGCTTGAAGGAATTATTGGATTTTTTTTTCGTCGTTGTATTTAGTAATGTTTTGACAATGACAATAACTGCACAAGGACAGATATGTTTTCATGATAATAAAACATTCTTACTAAAATAACTCACCGCAGCTTCTCTCTCCATCACATCTAGAAGCGTTTCCTTCACGTCTGTAAAGAAACAATTAAAGATTCTCTACATTTTAATTAAAAACCCGTCTATCAGGTATTTATTCTGACAGAAAAAACAACAACGACATCTATATAATTCTCTCTCCATTTTGATCTTGCCATATGTTTTTTGTTAAATCTTTAAATGATGTTTTGACATGCTTATGCATAAAACACTATTCATAGTTATCTCAGCGACCTTAACGACCAGTATAAGCAGTCGATAACTTAAATACGCTATCAGAATAGTACTCTTTTACTTTATCGCAACAGAACACAAACATACACTTGCCCTTTCCATGAATATATCTCATGATGTCACACCTTCTAGAAATGGACTCCCTTTAACCGCTGACAATAAAACGAGGGAGCAATGATGGAATTTTGATAGTTCATTATGTTATTGTACTTGCATTTTAAATAGCTTAAATTGTTACAGCATCCGATGTTACTTCTACGACTTGCTTCAGAAACGTATAGACTGTAAAGACCCTTCCGTTTACATGTTTCATTGTGCTATGATATTTTGACATGCTCACCGTCGAAATAAATCAGTTCCACCAGGTGACTATAGTCTCCAAAAGTCTTTTTTACACTGTCACATGACAGAATAGCAAGAAGACGTTCCCGAAACCGTTCACGCTGTTGATTCAATTTATCCTTCAGGAGACCGGCAAACTTGTACGTGTTGGCCATTTCACCAAGACAGTTGATTGGGGTACAGAACTCACAAACAAAACACACTTTCTGAAATTGCAAAAAAAAACAAAAAAACAAAGTTAAACAAAAATTATGCCTAAGATGTGCGTTCATTTATTTTGAAACACTGTTTACCTGGATATGTTATACAACAATTACTGTGACATTTGGATATTACATGATACCACACCATTTTATAGTGTTCTGACGCGAGACTGAATGTTTTCTACTGATACTGATTAAGAAAATGAAATAATAATAATAAAAATCACACACTGATTAAAACATTTTGGTTTTCCAATTTCCATAATACAAAAGATTTTTTCTACACAAGCCGTACTGTGGTTGGTAAATTTGGGCTATGAAAAGCCTCTTTTTTTCAATTTTAAACTTAGTTCTTAAATACCTCGCCTATATCCGTCAAAATCATATGAAGGCTGTTCATTAACAAATAACAATCATTACGAACCCGGTTGTTTCTTGTGTTCGTGTACTGGTACATGAAAAGTTGGTATGACCTTCCGATGGCGGCACCCACGTCTGCCGTATATTCCTTGAGTGACCCCATCAGTGTTATGGATCGTTCAGAACTAAATGCCAAAAAAAAAAAGAAACTTCAAACTTTCTATTGATCAGTTATTTGATCTCATAAGCTTACATGCACAATTTCATTTAAATCAACCTGCTATATGACATCCAATGAGCCGTTTCAAAGTTACGCCTCAGGAAAAAACTGATATAAGAATACGGGAAGAAAGGTACATAACTCTACTAATATTAGTAACCGAAACTGTACTTTGGTCTTATATACTTATATACCTCTCTCCTCTACTGTTATATATGTCCCCTTCTCAATTCTTTCATTGACAGTGTCAATAAAAATCCCTCACATTCAGCAGAACAGGTCAGTAAATACGGCAATACTTAAAAAGAGCAAGCCATCTTTACAGTACGAATGGATTGGAAAAGCGTCGAACATAGCTTATTTTATTATAACTTCTCATTATAAAATCTCCTAATTGTACATGTTGAAATAAAGACAATACTTTACAACATATCTGCAGAACACTCCCATAAATCCCTTTGAAGAAAGCCCTGACCCCAATAAAAGAAACATTTCTTAGTTGAGATTTTGTTCAAGCTCAAACTTTTCTTCCAAGAAACTTCTTACTGACATAGGCTGTTACAATTCCAGTATGTTAAAATCCATTTATCTGGAAAGGCATTGCTAGATTACATTGCAGTGTTAGAGATATTACTAAAGTTAGGTATAGGAACAACTTTTTTAAAAAATAATACAACTTCAAAGATCTGATTGCATATATATGTAGCCATAGGTGAAAGAAAGTCAACAACAACAAATACTCATCAAATTGTATCGATAAATAGCAAAGTGATGGTCCCTTCTGTACCATCATTTAAACAAGCCATTTTCTACTTTTTTTTAAGTGGGAAAATTTGGTTCCCATCATTGAAAACAGTTTTATTAGGAAAGCTGCTTTGTGCTGAAAGCGATATATATTCATAAATTTAGTTGAAATTACAAATTTTTTTAGAAAACAATATGAATTTTTAAGAAAAATACATGAAACAAATATCATGATCATTCACAAAATAAGCAAAAATATGACTACCAAAACAATCAGAAACATTTCTTTCTCAAGATTTAATGCAATTTGCTTTTTTGCAGTATGTTTGTAAAAAAATGAATCATTTTTATTCCTATTAATCCAATTTTGTTGTGTAAATATTATCATCTACAATATATATAATATATATTAAATATATATAATCATGTATAATATTTCACGACATGAAACAAGGCTCTGGTCAACAAAGTATTTGCTAATTAAATGAAGTTTTGTTAAACACATGAACTGCTTAACTGTTCTAAATCTACACAAGGGGAAAGTATATTTTCAACAATGATTTCAAAACTCAACACAAGGCTCACTGTTTACTGGTATACTTAATCAAAAGATTCGAACTATCAAGATTTAATTACACAAGTTTATTATTCTCACTAACAGTTTAACACTTCTTCTTTTAACTAGTTATGTCGATCATGCAAACTGCCAATGGTTGTCAACTGCTTCAAGGAAAAGCTTAATTCAACACATATTCTTCACTGTTCAATGGTTTACTTAAGTCCATTATCCAAACTGATCTGAATTGATCCAAACTGATCCAACCACTGAAGAGTTTGTTTTACTATAGTCAAAATACAAACCTTGTCAATATTCTCAAACACTCCTCAGCACAAGTTCATTGGTTATTAGTAATTTGTTGATACTAACCATTTTTCCAGCAAGTATTTTAATACAGGTTTACATAAGCGATGATCCAATCGGCCTCAATTCATACTGTTAAAGAAGCAAACTATTTCAGAAATATATTTTTGTTAATTTCCTCTACACTGACAAGTCAACGTTTCATTGGTTTAAAAAACCGATGTGATGTAAGGAAATGTCTAACTTATCTTGCTGACTTTCCTCTTCCTTCTAATGGCCTTTAAATATATCTGGACATCAATCCACTGAATTTTGTGAAAAGCAGTCTAGCCATTTAAAATGTTACATTAATTGTTCAAATGTATTCAAATGTATTCGTTAACAAATAAAAGCATTATTTTACTGATCTTAAGCACATATCCTAAAATTATGTTGCATTTTATTTAATGTTTTAAATAATATAAATCTTAAACTTATTTATTAATTCATTTCTTAGTATTTTTACAGTATCAAAATCAGTTTATACAAGTGGCGATATTAAATAAATAAAAAAACTGATACCAAATAAGATACTGCAATACCTATTATTTCTAAATTCCCATTCACATATTCTTACAAAAGTTTTTGTGTACACATTTTCATTATTTTCACTGTCATAAATCTGAATAAAAACAGTAAATAAGCTGGAAGGAGAGGAATATGTGAGAGGGGGTTGTCGAGATGATGCTTTGTAAGTTTAAAAGCAATCAAACAGGTCATTGACAAAGAGCTGTTGTGAAAACATTTACCAAAATCAACATTTTACATATTTCATGTAACAGTTTATGGATTGACATTAAAGATATTAATAATCAGCAAGAGTAGTTCTTGTTTTTATTCCGGGATCAATATCACGGGAAAAAGATATCTAGACACCGGTAAAATAATCATATGTTTTTGCATAATATCATTTTTTTTGCATCTTCAATACTCATATGTGTGCTACATAAATCAGTAAAGAATTCACTCACAATCAATGTTTCCACTAGGAATCCTTCTAAATATGGAATGTGACACTATAACTAAAATCTTTGCAAAAAAGCCGAAAGAAAACTTATGGCTATACCGGCCGACAAAACAAATATTAGAGTCTACAGTGGGATGGGATTTGCCGGCATTTTTGACGATACTGTGCAGCGACATTTCTATCATTATAACACAGGGGTACTTATGAGGTGCCCAGGGACTGAACCAAGCCAGTCCATTATACTGACGTGACGAGTCAGGCGTAATGCTGTCCCTTTAGCCCCGAGCGTTAGGAGGGAAGCCAATACTACCAACTTTAGGGTCTTTGGTTAGACCCGGCCTGGGTTTGAACCTACGACCCCCGATCCGCAAACCGACGCTCCAAAATATGCCCGTTGACAAGAGCAACAGTTACCTCCCCTACCGTACCTATCGCAACTTAAGTAAACATAAAACAGTCAAAATTTGACCTTGAGCAAAATCTCAGAAATGAAGTGGAACCTGGTTTGAAGAAATTTTGGTAGTGTTAAAGACATTTTATGATTTCTGAGCAGGGAAAATAACTTCCTGTTCATTTCAATGGATAACATCACACTAAGTTTTAATATAAAAGTCCAAAGCGCAAACCTTTACAAAAAGATAAAAAGTAAAAACGGCTTCAAAAATCAACTATCAATCATTTTTTAATTAATTTACCATTAAATTAAAGCTGGTGTTTTTCTTTATTGTATTTTGTGTTATTACTTTTTACATGTAGAACTTATTATTAAGAATACATTCAATGTTATTTAAATTAAACAAATGATGTATCCTGATAATTGCCAAGGACAAGGTTAAATTGACGCAAAAAGAAACTTACTCTTTCTGCTCAATATCTTTTGGTTCTTTTGGACATGTACACGATGATGGACAGAAAGAATAGAACTTGTTTATACACCCCTCTCCTACGTCAGCGTTTTCTCGGACAAATTTTTCGACTCGCGACGTGAAGACTGAAATAGAGATAGATATTTCTAACAAATGACTACAGTTAGGTAAAGGCCAACAACTAGATGGGAGTGGTGCTAGTTAAAAATAGTGCATGCATGCTACACTTCTTCTATTCATATGCTACATATATTCAAATTTAAATCAAAGGCTGAAACAGCCACTGTATCGTAGCACAACTACTGAGACGGGTGTCATAAGTTGAACATAACGATATAATGACTAATGAAGCAGACCTAAGTGAATTATATGTTCTTCTGTACCTGTAAGCTGAACTCCCATGATTATTAAAAATTGCTATCTCTATTCTGGATAATGTCGACAGGCTTACACAGAAAGGTCAGACAGGTTGAGTAATAATAATAATGACCTTTCTTGTATACTTACCCAAGTCGTTGATAAAATTGTAATTTTAATTATTTTAAATGATAAGAACTGTTCGTACATTTAAATGCTTTTTGCTCATTGTTTCCTATAAATAATGCCGAACAGAAACAACCAAGATATAAAATATTTAAATTAATTTAGAATTTAGTATTTTCATAACAATATATAAATACGTAAATAACTCTTTTTTAAATTAAGAAAAAAAATGATAAAAATGTTTACAATTGGTTTGATTTTATTCCTTCTCGGGATACATAATAACAAAGATAGACAGTTTTGTAAACGATTGTTTCAGTCGTATCCCATCAGACAATATAACAGGAATAACACAATTATATTTAATCATCTATATATCTTATCTCTCTATATCATTTTTTACACCTTTGTATAGATAATATTACTGGTATTTTTATTTGAAAAATAGGGGTGGCGATGTAATTTTTTAACAAAAACTAAGAACACTTAAACAAATAACTTTTTTTAGGAATTTCAAGAAAACACTGAATCAGTTGTCAGTTATTTTGTGAATTCCCAAATTAAATAACATATTTCACATAAACTCTTAATGAAATTGCAACATCCAGAATATTTTGGTTATTCCATAAATTTCTTAAAATGCATTGTTTCACAATTTGGCTGTAAAACGTATATGTCTGCTTTCTCCTACTTATTGTCTCAAAAAATACACCCTGTATTATACTGTTATTGTACTTTTAAAAAATCTAATATTATTGTGATCTTCGCATGGTTGTGATATGAAAACTCACCGACACAATTCTGTTAATAAAACGATGACATCCAGTATACATGGCGAAGAAATACATTTATGGGTTGTTGGTGGGACGGTAAACCCTATAAACAAATATTTAGGGGTCAAATCACAAGTGCACTACATGTCAAGCTGATGACCTCCTCACATGTCAGAAACACTTTAGACTGGAACTGCTTGTTAAAGGGCTTACATTTTGCAATGGCAATTCTTCATCCGGATTATCCGGATATAAACTACTTGCTTGGGGATTGTAGTTGACAAGTAGTTCTTTTCTCATATTTCTATAAAATGGCAAAATTAATAGTATTAGTTATTGCCATTGCTACAAATAAGAGAAACAGCCCTTGCCTTGTGATGAATTTGAGCCCCCGCCTAGTGTGAGGTTAAGGTAGTTCAAGCCATACCCCCAGGCAAGCCCCGTGGCAACGTCCCCTGTGGGCAGACTGTACTCCAAGTTGATTGGTTCACCTAAAAAAACATAGATGTAAACAAATAAAAACACGTCAGTGTGCAACTTTTATTAATTCAAAAGCAATCAAAACAATTCAAATTGTTTCTTTGGGTTTTGTATTACAAGGATATTACTTTCTCTTTTCGGATAACTATACAATGACGTGAAAGACTTGACTGAAAGCATTCACAGGTTGCTATTAGTTTCAGTTTCTATATTGAAACCATTTCCCAAGCAGTCCTGGGCCAAGTGTAAGAAACTGTTTGTTATAAGTCTATATGACTATGTTATCATGGATTGCAATTAGTTGAAATATTCATCAAGCAAGCTAAACAAGGGCAATTTTTAGGCTGTTGCAAGTTTTAGTCTGTCATCATATCCACGTCCTCTTGCATACGGTTATATATGCACATAATGTTTGTTTTGTAAAATGTTTGGCTTTCATTGTTTTGCACAATTTACACTCTTGTCTTTTTTAGTAAAATCGCGATTTAAGACCTGACTAATTGTAAGTAAATACTTTTGCAACTTACCATTCATGGCTTTAAGAATTTTAGACCCAACGAGCGGCTCTTCCACGTTGAATACAAAGGCAAACTTAAATTCATCTGGCAGATCTACAGGATCGATATCCCGTACAAGAATGATGGTACGAACTTCGTTACCGGATAAGGAAACACGACAGAAGGAATGCATGTACCAGTTTTTAAGGGCTTCGGTGGAAATCACAAATATGTGCCACTTTGTGTTTTTCAGTCCATCAAATACAGGTCCAGTTCGAAAAACACGCAGGTCCTCCGGCAAAGACGCGTACACCTGACTGGAAATTTCCCTATCTTGTTGCACACTCTCATCGGTTAATACCATGACGTCCCAGTTGTACTGTTGCATGGAGCTGCTCCTAGACAACAGTCGATCGGGAGGCTGAATTATCTGAAAATGTTGATATGTACTTTGACTAAAATCAAGATAATATAGCAATGACATAATAACTGGTTGGGATAAAGGAAACATTGTCGCTTTACGGTACGTGCGTAGATCTTGCGATAATCAGCGACATACGGTTCAGACATGAATTTTAAAAGGCTTAACTGTAACTGGATAAGCACAAATTAAGCAGGACCATCAAATGCTTTAATCTTTTTATCATTATTCCGAATGGAACTGCAGCTGTTTTGAACTGATCCCAGGTTAAATGCTAGACCAAAGCACACTAAAAACCTCTAAATTTCAAAAGTACAACATCCTTGAGAATGCATAGAGTGACGGTGTGGTTCCTTAATTGTGTGACAATGTGTCATCTTAGAAATAAAAGTTTTTTTGTATAATAATTTCTCGTCACGCTTTCCCAGTTAATGTAGCATTATACATGTTTCAGGTAAAAACCGTCTGCTAATGACTGCATTTTGTTGAGGGTACTCCTTACATTAAAATCTGAAAATCAATTTTCTAAAAATCTCAATCTGAAAGGGCAATTATTATTATACATGATAGTATGTTTATTTTATATAGATGCTTGAAATCTTGCTTTTTTTCTTTTTTACTAATCCTAACCCCCATTGTCTCAGCTGACTGCTAAGGCTGACCTTATTTGGATCAGCAGTCAGCTGATCAGCCCCTCCCCAATGGGTCCCAAGACAGGGTAACCAGTCTTCATAAATAAATACTCAATTTAACCTTTGTGCATGGTTTTTCAGTTTCATGTCATTGTATTGTGTGACAATTAGGGCGTTTGTATGATTTAAATAAGGAAAAATGTTATTTGTGGAGTCATTATCATCTGTTAATGAACTTTGAAAGAAAGTGACCAAGTTTTAAAGTGTGATACCTTCCGTATTAAAATAGCGTCCGGTATTAAAAATGTGATACCTTCAAAGCTATAGTAATTTTGTAGTCGCGGTAACAATTGACATTGTGGTGTTTGTGATCATTTGGACAGGGGAGTTTGAGAAATCAGAAAGATCCGAAAACTGATAGTGCATGGAAGGTAAGTCCAATGCACGAGCCATACGCAAAAGCAATGATGATGCAGGTTTTATAACACGAACATATGTGGAAGACTGGTCCGTATCATTTATAATTTGAATGCCGATATTGGTGAAAATATCGCATTAAGTATGTACTTTGTTACCCATTCTTCTCTTCCTCATGCATGTACCATTTTATGTCTTTTCCATCTCATTCACAAAATCCCATAACATACTCCCTTAATATTGCCAATTTTACGTCCCCTTAAGCTTAAAACAAAGTGAAATACATCGACTGTATACATTTTGTTTTGAGATGCAGTATACGGGGTATTATCACTTTCCCAACTTTTTGAAGTCTGGACCAAATTTTAGGTTGGGAAAGTGATACTTTATTGTTTATGTTAACAATAGTGTTCGGTAGGTGATAATGTGTGAATATTAGGGATTAGGGATTAGGGATTAGCCGACATTTTTGCCGATACTGCGCAGCGACATCATTATAGCACAGGGGCACTTATGAGGTGCCCAGGGACTGAACCCGGCCGGTCCATTATACTGACACCGACGAGTCAGGCGTAATGCTGTCCCCTTAGCCCCGAGCGTTAGGAGTGAAGCCACTACTACCAACTTTTAAGTCTTTGGTTAGACCCGGTCGGGGTTCGAACCCACGACCTCCCGATCCGCAAGCCGACGCTCTACCACCTTGTGTGAATATTACTATACTGTGTAATAAAAGTAAGGTCACTGTCATGATAATAAGATAACAAAATGTTGTTTCTACTATTTTAATATAGCAAAATAAAAGTAAACGAGCACAGAATCAAGATTTTTATATCAAGTATGTAGAATAGTAAGCAATATAATAGTCTGGTCAAAAATGATAAATAAATCTGTCTTATAAAACGATTTCATGAGGCTCTCAAGGAATCTTGCAGATGATATTGTTGGGGACATGGTTGAAAGCATGCTGAACTAATTACTCTGTCTAAACATAAGATTGCCTCAGCTTAATGTTCTTTAAAGGAAACCTTACTGGACTCGTATTTTACTGTGAGTAAGCCCTATATTTTTGGAAGTTAAACTTGATAGCTAGAGAAATAGGAAGATAAAAAATAGAAATTGGGATAAGATTTATAACTCAGATGTACAACAATCGTGTTTGCCAATATTAATTCACTTAGTGTAAGTTCATAAAATGCATGTATGTTAAACATGATATATTTTCTGTGTACAAAAATTGACTTCTTGTCATTATCTTAGTAAATGAATGATAATATCAGGAGTTGTATCTTTTTAAAATTACCCTGCTATACTAAAAATAAACACGATTGAACAAACCACAATATATCAAAAGTAACAATGTTCTACAATATGGAAACTGTCACAATCCGGACAGTTTAGGCGGTCCAAATGGGAACCGGATTACGGAGTTTTTACTGTACGGTCTGGCTAATACTCTGGCATAATAAAAATTTTTAACAATATCACCCCAAAGTACATATCTGAAAAATAATTGTGTAATCAGTATTTCAATAATTCATCTAAGACTCTTCTTAGTCATACAGAAGCATGGTTTTAAACATTTCAAGTGAAAGCGTTTACTGATCAAAATTACAACAAATGACATTTCGAAAGCGGCATTTTAGGTATTTTAGGTATGTAAAATAAATAACCAGTGGCTATCTACGACTGACTTTAATCACTAATCATTCATGTATTACTTTAATGATTTCTCCAGACAAGGGTTCACATGAAAGAAGAATAAGATACACTTACCTGTAGTTTGGTAGAGAAATCTGTAGAAAGGTCATTGCAAAGTGCTTCAAATAGAATGTCTTCTTTACTGCAGTTTTTGTCTGGAATGGATTTTCAATATATAACCTTAACACTTAAGTTCTTCAATTCGATAAACTTATCATGAACTGTAATATTATAGTCTAATGACATATTAAATCAGACTTAATATGCTTGAGGAACCAAGGTATTGACCGAGGACGCAATCGGGTCCGTAAAATATTTTTGACCCAAACATACATCTTTATTTGTAATATTATTATATTCGACTAACATAAATTCAACAATAACAGCGCATTTTACAATTTATTTACATAAAATATATTAACAAACTGACGCTACTTAAATGGTTGTGGATAAATAGCCGTTACTCTAAATGTGATATCTACCATAAAACTACCATAGGACCTTCAAAACTAAACTATTTTATTTGTTTAAAGCGAGTGATAACCTTCCCGAATCAATTGACTCACACGTGACCTACATTTGACCAAACAAAGCGCTTGCAACTCACGAGGTATGTGATATTCATTGTTATTTTTTAATTTTAAGACAAATATTTCTTTTCTTTTCAAATTATTGTAATTTGTTGGTCATGACCATAACAAACTCTTAAAATAGTCATATTATTTGAATGTTTAGCATAGCATCGTGTGACGTGTTTGTTGAAGAAGGAATTGTTGTAAATATTTCAATTCCGCTATATACAACTAGTTAAATTGATTAAAGTATTTAAGGTCTTCAAGCATTAGAGTTTTGGCTCATGTACCTGGAGCCTTCGTGCCTGCACAAATGTATAAATGTGATAGAGTGATATAAAAAGTGGGTGCACTAACCATTGTAGAGCAGGATCTTTACAGTGTCTGGGCAATATTCTGAATGATTCAGCAACATATTCGCCGTGTAGTAGAAGCGCTCTATTTCCGCAGCCATATTTATATCATTGATCTGGAACTCGCTTAACGTGTAGATGGTCTGCAGAACATTGGGAATATCAGCAACACAGTAGAATGTCTGAAAAATATAATGACTTCTTGAAAACGGAAATGAGACAATTAAATCTATTACATAACCATTTAGCATATAAGACATCACGGCATACAACTTATCGTTATCTAAGAAAGAACTTTTTTTCTGTTCAGAATCGTTTAGAAACATGTTTATTTCTTGATTCAACAAGTTATTTTCAGTTATAATCAATAATTTTTGTGTAGTTCTTCTAATCGAAATAATACCTCTCTCTCTATTAAAAAAACCATGTGGGCATTATTTTTACAATGACGTCACTACTTTCGTCATAACATATTAAAGAAAAGATGAGCGCATGGACATTTTTCTTTCTCAAATAAATCGGGTTTCTTCATTGCTTGCATTTGAGAAACACACCAGAAAGTGCAAGGTTAGAGCTCTGTAAAACCGGTTAAAGCACCCCAGTCACTCCATATTGCCGACTGACCGTTCCAGAGCATTAAATTTCGGGTTTGCTCTTTTTGTTAAATTACTCATTTTTTTCTTACTTTAACGTTTCGCTTGCATGTGAGTACCTCTGTGCTGTGCCTTTTCAAAAGTTGGTTGTAATGCTCATAGGACTTTGTCATATATTCTTACTCTAAGACAACTGTTTTCGAAGACTTTACAGAATTTAATTTACAATGACATAAGATGGGAATAATGACTTCCTGAAAACTCGCAAATCATAGACCTAAGAATTATACTGCAGTGTTTATAGCAGATTTTACATTTTCTATGTCAGTATCAATCATATGTTGTCCGAATGTAAGATTTATTTAGTTCATTCAATTGTTCTAAAAATACCTTCTTAGACGCCCTGGTGAACCAGAGCCAAAGACCTAATCGCAAGACGGTATCTGGGTATGGTTAACCCTTAAACTAATGTGATAAGGGCCAGACGGAGCTTAACATTGACTCAAATTCCATCACTCACATGACCTAATGATGCACAACTTCTGCTGGCACACGATTACAAACATTGCCGGTTTGATTTATATGTGCCTTAATATACTTTTACCAAACACATCCGAGGACTAATATATTCTAATACCAAAAAGTGTAAGTATCAAGAACGTTGAAGCGTAATTCGGTTACTATAAAGGTTATCCCAGCTTATAAATTGTAATCATTTTTACCTTGTTTAATTAAAATAATGTCTTGTTAACCTTATTGCTGGCTAACGGCTAAAGGCCCATGTTACGATGAATAAAAACGTTTCACATACCTGGTTCCCTTTCGACACCTGAAAAATTGTGAGAATGAGTTCGCGTTTTTTCCCAGCATGTGTACGTATCAAAGTCAGTTTTTCCTCAGTTGGCTTGATTTCAACACAGGAAGCGGAAGTACTCCCATCCTTCAAGGTTGGCATCTTAAAGTCCGAGACCATTGGCAAAATGATATAAAATCTGGTTGCAGTAGTTGCTGGGTTTTGTTCATAAGTTGAAGATTGTTGAATTTTCTCTTGAATACCTGTAAATTGACAACAACAAAAAATCGAAATCATTTTCAAAATAGTTAAGTTTAAGAAATATACATTAAGTACAAATGGCTGAAATGAGCCCTGGTTCCTAAATAGTAAGAAAGACAGTCTAAGATTACACGCAGATGCATACCAATGATTAAACGAGTGTATTGTTTGTTCGTTTTTATTGGATTTATCGCCCTACCAACAGTATAATTCGGTTATCTGGAAACGGTGTCCTCTTGAAGCAGATATAGTGCTGCCTTAACTGTGTATAGCATGCCGTGAACACCTGGCATGATACCACACCCAGTCACATTATCCTAACACCGGACCAACCAGTCATGGAACTAACCTTATATTTGCTTGAGCGTTACCAAGGAAGCTATACGCCTACCATAAATTTTCATTAAAATAAATTTAAACTTCTCATTCATAAACATGTATTTCCTTTTTTCTGTATAAAATGTAAAATCCAGCACGGATTGACCTTACTTTGTCAAACATTTTGTCATAGTTTAAACTGTACACCAAGATTTGATTAAGGTCTGCGATTGTTACAGAAACATGTTAGGTTGACAGCATTGCATTCCCTAGAACATTGTATTGCAGTAGCGCTTTTCCATTCATTGTGAATTTTAAGACACTCAGATGTGTCAACATTATTTTACTGATAGATACACAGTTATCTACTCACATGTGCAACAAAGGGCAAGATATTAATAAAAATAGCAGTAAGTAAGCACGAAAATTATACAAACAACATCGGTATGAACATTGTAAAGACTGACAACAGCTCGCTTCCTTTGTAGAACCAGTACTCAGGAAGTAACTACAGGCAGAAAGGTGCAGTAAATAGTCTTTTTTATGTGGGGTTCAAACTGTGTACCATCAGAACCGAAGTCCAATCAACTATACCGCAATTCGTTTAGTATAAAGATGTTTCATAAACAAATGTAAAATGACACTCAATAGCAGACACACGGTACCTTTCAAGATATGGCTCCAGAAACCAACAAATTGCGAGAAAACTAGACCATGGGCTAGGCATCCAGGAATCTCTGAAAGAAACGCAATAAACTATGGTGTCGATATATTGTTATAGCATCTTTTTTTTCATAAACAATTATTTTCACATGAATTCTTTCCTGTTATGTTGAAGAAGATTATAGAACACAACCACATGTTTAGGTATGCAGTCTGTAAATACATTCTTTTGTTTGTCTCATTTCAAGGTGCAAATATAAAATTAATGCATTCATTGTTTAAAACCTAACATATTTAATTCCGTTCCATTGTAATTCAAATAACCTTTTGGCAAAAAGGTAAACCGAGTAGGTGTCGCAATATTGATAACATAAGGTGCCGAATCTGTTTGTGACATCCTTTTCTAAAACAATTTAAAATCAAAGCGCTGAAAAGCGCTGTCTTAGCGGTGTAGGTTTAATATTGTAAGAAGTTGGAGATGTGTAAATCGAATGTACAACACATTAGTAAGTAGGCTAGTCCTTAGCTGTAAAGCACATCTTCTAAAATGAAATGTAGATTATACATTAGGACAAAAGTAACAACAGAGTCACGAACATTCGATAATAAAAATAATTTATTAAAATACAATTCTTTCCATTCGAATGCATTTTAACTTAACTTACGTCTTAAATAAATGCTCATAAATGCTAAAGGATTCAACGAAAATGCACTCAGTTTACAATTAACTAACTGTTATTTCTTTCGTCAACACTATATCCCTATATTCTGGATCAAATAAATATTTTCCGAATGCGTGCGGTGACTTTAGACTAAAATTCTGAGATTCTATGCATGACCGCTGTACAGAGCCACAGAAGAAAATGAGGCACTGCGGGGAATATCGCGAATCCTTGGTAAATAATGCATAGTCAGTAGGACACTCGTTATAATAACAGTTCGCTCCCTGGTTCGACCCTTTCCTCTTGTCACTAAGTTATATTCCTGCGCGGCATTGTTCATTCATAAAACTACATTTCATGAATAATTGCAATACATGAAATAATCACTTGACCTTCTTGTTTAAACAGTTAACAATTTTAATGTTAACATTTAGGCATACAATACAATAGATGCCTCTAGTTTCCTTCGACATACATAGTGTTTATGTCCACGGACTACTTTTTCCCAGGCATGACGAGTGACCACGTGTAGTCTAGGCCATGCAGGATCAATACTTCGTGCTTCCGAAATTCAACTTTGTGATAACTCTGGACAGTGTCCCAAAACCGCCCGAAAATCATTTGTTACACTTAAACCCGACTTGGATACAGCTAAATTTGCTGTTTGTTTATACCTTTTTATTCAAAAAGCAACACTTTGTTAAATCGCAATGCATGTGTTGGGAAAATGGTAACCTATGGTCACAAGGTCAAATGTAAAATAATGCTCTTCAAAAGATTGGTGTCCTAAATCGATATGAATACAGCTTTTGCTTATAGGTACGTGACACATCGAACCAGTCTCGCCGCATTGTATGTGTATTTATTAAAGTGCGTTACTATGGAGCCAATCAACGTAGAATTAACGTAAATATAGGCACAATCCAAATACTAATAAATTTAAATCTTGCATTTTTTGTGATCTTATACCTTTCTTTCAACTTAATGAAAACGGTCTGAAAAATCCAACACCTTCATATAAAATGCCCTTAATAAAAAGTCACATGATTATATTGATATTTTGAATATTTTCTTCACAAAACACTGAGTGACATTTTTTTTACAAAATGGTACATATAGAAATTATATGAAAATATATAAAATTATATATTAAAATGCCACTGACATGGCTATTTTAAGTGGTGGCGTTAAAACCTAAGGCCCGTAATACATAATTTCATAATTTCAATAGTTCTTTTATATTTCATTATCTTGCAAAAATCTATTTTTAGTTTAAATTTAAATTTCGGATGTCTATATAAAATGTTTTCGTTGTATCGATAATGAGATTTAACGTCACGCTGTAATTATTTTTCTGTCTTAATTAAACGATATTGAATTTCCAAGTATGGAGCGATCCTCTATAAAAATGAAATTACCTTGAGTCTTTGGTCTCGTTCAGAATACAACATCAACAACAGATAAATATAAACATATCGACTGTTTCCTAATTTTCTTCATGTTACGTTATAAGAATCATTAGTGACAAAAGTTTGCGTACATTCTTAACAACAGTACAACGGACCTGGTAGCGCCATCGGTAGAGCGTCGGCTACAGGTACGGGAGGTCCCGGGTTTAATCCCGGGCCGCGACATAAGTCGTAAAAAAGGTAGTGGTATAGCTCCCTAGCTAATGCTCAAGCTAATATAAGGGTAGTTCCACGACTTGTTCCCCCTTTGTACCGACAATGTGACTGGGTGTAGTACACCGTGAAGGCAGCACTATATCTGCTTCAAGTGGACACCGTCTCCAGACAACTGAAATACTGTTCATGGGACAATAAACCCAACAAACAACAACAACCGTGTCGGGAAAGTCAGTGTAATTTAAATGACTGGCGAATACAGATCACGCCGATATCCGGAGGCGAAGGCATTTTAGGCTGCTAAGCTTCAGTGTTCTAAAATAAAAGTAAGTGCATAGGGTCTCGGAGCTGATTTTCTTCAGCAGTTTTTTGAAGGCCATATTGTTCTAATCTCTTCTAGCGATCAAAAGTAATACCTAAATTCATTATTCATTGTGGATAACATTGTACATAGGTTAATTTTGAATTTGTTGTGTTTTTCCCCGCAAGTACGTTATTTGCAGCGATCAGGTTATTTATTCGAGCTGAATGAAAATCTTATTGAGCATAATAGTAGGGGAAGTACTAAGTAATAATCTATTTTATGTAAATAAGATCTAAGAAGTGACTCTCGATTGCTGTGCCACCTCGCATTTAGCGTGTTTATGCTGAAAAGTAATACCACCTAGACGTACGTCTTTAAAGTATACTCACCAGCACGAAGCATTTTGGAGCACAAAGTAATGATCTCCTCAGTGCAGTTATCGTTTTGGACGACACATTTTTGTATGAATGGCATTTGTTTATGTTTGGTCCATTCGGTGTTGCGAAGTTTTTCATCCATATCTGGGGTAACAACCAGAAGTACACGGCTTTCTTTCATCAAACTAGCATTTAGCGTCTTCATGAACTCATCGATGTTCAATTCTTCATCTTCTAGACATATCAACGTCCATTTGGATTTTTGAACAGACTGCAAAAAAGAAGCTGATTGTAATCTTCTAATATCAAAGACGCTCTACACCGATATGTTCAAAAGGACAAATGAAAATGGCACCGTGTTTACTCAACTGGTTTGTTAAGGCAGTGATAACTGTCGAACGGGGACAATTTCCATTGTAATCGCAGTTTACCATTGAGTCAACAAAGATTTTCACTTAGAGTGATCTTTCTCTAATAATACAGGATGTATCAGTTTGGTATATTATTGTTATGAGGCTGTTTCTTTATGTTTGGATGATAACTAAAATGAGTTTAAGTATGCATCCGCAAATGAAATAAAAACAGAACATTAGTGAGAATAATATTAACGCCATGGTAAGCTTATTGCACGAGCCCTGTAATAAGAACAAAATGACCATCAGGAGATAAAATCAAATGGAACTAACCTCATGTACAAAGTCCAGAATAGGGTGACCAGGCTGCAAGGAAATCCAAGAACATTTGCATGTATACCCTCTATCCTTCAAGTCTTCAGCCAGCTTTTGGGCAATACTCCGTTTGTGACCTTCGCTCCATAGAAAGAAGTGAAACACTCCCTCTGGTAAGATGTTCTCTGCTATACACGGATCCATTGCTGGAACATAAATATAGACAGCATTGCCAATAGCATGAACAAACATACAGACATACTGTTCAGGCAGGACGCTACATCCACATGCACGAAATGCTCACTGTAAAACTCGCGTAAACCGACTCATAATCAAAGCGTTTAAAGTCACTTCTTGGGCTGTGTAAGTGTTACCATATTAGCGATTATGCAAATAATGGCCACATATAATTCCGTGGTAATTCAATTACACAACACGTTGAAAAGCAGGTTAGTCTTCAGCTGCAAAATAACGAACTATTCAAAATACAAATTATACATTGGGACAAAAGATACGACACAGTCACTTACATCCGATTGTAGAAATTGTATTATTAAACATACACTACTTTAAAAATGATTGCATTTGATCGAAAATGAAAACTAAAATAATATCTCATAAGTGTTAGCGGATGCGGTTAAATATTAACTTATACTTATTAGTTAGTCCTAGACAATCTGTAGTAAACGACTCTGTGACACTCGCTTAAAGTTTTTTCGACAACACAACATCCCTGTGATCTGAATCTAAATTCATTCTGAAAGCAGTATGACCTCACGCGGGATATCGCAAATATCTCGGCCTAGTATACAATGTATAGCATGTGGAACACTCGTTCTAATAAAATCGTCCTCCCTCCTTCTGCCCCTTATGTCCGCTGAAGTTAGAATACAGCTATTGGAATGTACTTCAAAGCATACAAATCGTGTACGGCTGGTTTGTTCCTTAATGATGGATAGCTTAGCGCTGGTATATCTTACTTAAACGGTAATTCAGCTTATAAAATGGATGTGGGCTGTCTTTTGTTAAAATTTTAAAATAAAGTGTTTTATGTAGTCTTTTATGTTTTTTATTTCTCCTTAACATACCTTGTTGACCTTATGGCCGTCGAAAGCTGAATGACATACCTACGTGAAGTATTATTTGTCTGCTCTTCAGAACATTGTAAACTGAGAAATTGTAAAGTCTTTTAATTTATATGGCCAGGTTTGTCTTCTTTTTTTAGTGTTTTTAATATACAACAATAATAAAATTTGTTTATGGTATTGTTTGTTTGTTAATTTAACACAGAAAATTCTAGACAGTGCAAAAAAACTGATAGAAAGTGATCAAAAAATTAATAAATAAATAGAACAGAGAGACAAAAGGGGTTGACTTAAATTTTACATCTGTTCAATAGCTTTAAATTATGTGAATATGTTATCTTTCAAAAGATTGCATTTTATTTAGGTTGGGAAAATTAAAAAGCATAACTATAGTTTTAAATTAATTTCCTTAACTCTTTAAGCCATTTGAAACTGAGAAGTAAAGAATGGACTTGAACTATGTCAAAGTACATGTAATGTGGTTCTTGGCCTCATGTACAGACACGTAACTGTGGCCCAGTCAGTTACAAAAAAGAGGCAAGATAGCATTGTAATGTTTATCAAATATACATTTAACGCATAAGACGCTCATTTTGAGGGAACAGGTTTTGTCTCTCTGTATGTCTACTTCTTGTATAATCGCACTATTGTCTGTTATCTAATGTTACCCCTTGGGTCACTGAACAATATTTCTACGCCACGTTGTTCATTCATGAATCTGCCTATCATGTGTCTCTGTATTACGCAATATACTCATTTAGTTAAACAAAATGCAATATTAATGTTAGCACTTGAAGCATGCTTCTAGTCTCCTTTGACATGCATATTCGTTTCTGTATACTAACTACTTTTTCCCAGGCATTTACTGACCGCGTGTAGTCAGGGTCAAGCAGGGTCATTCTTATGTTCTTCCGAAATTCAGCTTTCTCATAAAACTGGACGCTGTTAAAAGCGACATCGCCCAAATATTATGTCCATGCGTTTCAAATTCAAAAAACATTTGGTTCCATGCATAATTTAGAATTGACGAAATACGATAAAAAAATAAGTCGGTCCATGGTTCGAACTCGGTTCTCTAGGACGTTGGCACAGTGAACTTAACACTAAAGGAAATTTAGTCTTCCACTATACTTGCCAGTTTTGCTTGTTTAAACTAGGTCGTACCATTAGACCCAAATATCATTATCCTACTGAAGCACGATTATTATCTGAGCTTTCTTTCTTGGTCCGTGTTAGATTTAGCTTTGTAATCTGTGGACTATTACCATGAAAACAAATCAGACACGATGACAAGAAAGCTGATATTAACAAGCAGCATTCACTGATCTATAACATACTGGCTAAATTAAACAGCCAGACATCGGTTTTGACTGAGCTAAAAGCTGAGAATCCTTTCAGTCTTAATGTTCCGGAACAGTAAATGACATTAAAGTAATTTTTAAAAAATCAACAAAACTGCATGCGTCACTTGTACGAATTAAATTAACCGCCCAATATTGGTCTTACGTACATTTATCTTATTCAAACCTCTGACATTAAAAGGTGTGTTTTTAAATTAATTAATCTTTCATTGTGTTACTTTTTTAAATATATTTTTATTGATATTCGTCGTCTAAAACAAATAATAATTAAAAACAAAACCGAGAGCTCTACCAGATATTCGAATACTATGTCAACAAATTTTGTATATTTGATAATTGTTTAATGAAATGATTAAATTGTAAACAAATATAATAGCTAATACACAAACTTTGGAAGTATCACCATAAAATGACAAGAGATAACAAATGTCAATGCATCCAAAACTTCCTTCTGATCGCATTATTGCTTCGTGACGTTGAGCGCACAATATGATTTCAACGTCAGATAACACTAAAACATGTGTAACTTTTTTATAAAATACATGTATGCTCTGGCTAGCTCCTTTGTCCTGCTCGAAACATGCACTTACGCATAACTGGTTTTAAATATAATTGAAGTGGCATACTTTGGAGCTATTTGCCAGCGCACTGTTTTGCAACACAGCTATTTAAACTGGCATGTTTGGTGTCATCGTGGTGGTGCACAGTGCGTTCCTTGTCATTTCAAACTAATGGTATATACGTCCACCAAGAATGCTTTTTAACATTTAAAGCACAACTTCCTCTATCACTTCATCTAAATAGGCTAAAAAAATTCTAAGTATTCTTTGAATTATTATACACTGCATTTTTATTTTAGTGTGGTCATTTCATATTATCTTGACTTGAAATGCCACCATTATACAGACTTTTGTCCAGTTTGTATTTTATAAGTGAAGTCTACGAATTCCACAGAGAGCCCTTGTAAACTAAAACATTAAATAATTGTTTTAACTTATATATTTTAAATATATATTAATATGATACTACTTAATTAATTTTTAAGACTGATTTTACATTTTTCTGCTTAAGGCGCCTGGTTTAAAAGTCGCTTAGCTATATATAACTAAAAGATATATGTCATTTCTAATAAAACGTTTTGATTGAACTTGCCATATATAACTCCTTTTACTTTGTACTTTTTCTGCTTTTAGCCACTGAATATAGCAGATTCATGATTTAAAATCAATTTTAGCTTTGTATATCCAGCTAATGTCAATAAAATTAAGAATAGAATACCTTTTCAGTTTTCATCTGAAATGAAAGATACCGTAAGGCGATGCTTGATATTATCCGGATGTTTAATGATCGGAAACGATATTGTTTAAACCCGTGGGCGGAATAAAGAACACAACAATCAAATAAGGTTCGGACAAGAAATGTTTATACTTCTTTATATTTACTACTTTGCCAAACTTAACAACATCCTTTATGTATAGTCTATGAAAATAGCAAGTACAGCTAAAGTTTAAGACGTTGACACGGATTTTATTATAGGTAAGACATTATAAAAGATCATTATTGGTAAGCTGCATCCGACAAAGATATTAAATAAACACAATGGCTTACATTCTGTCCACGACAAAATCTCCTGTACCGGGTCTGCACTGTGCACAACTCCTTCCTGATCTTATCCTGATTTAAGCGTCAACTGATCCGCGTCTGCTCTGTTTTAGTTTATTTATACTTCCCGCGCATGACTACTTTTACAAACATTCTATAGTACGCATCGATGTGCGTCTCAGCTTTAAGCGTTATATTTAAAGTAGCCAATCACTAAACGTTCGGATAAATCCGAACAAATATTACTGCCAAACAAGTAGATCCAAACCGTATCATATAACAATGCATTTAGGTAACATTAGTGTTATTGGGATGTCAGATATACTTATGGATACAACTGAACAATATAATATGTCACTTTGAAATGAGTTACACAGGGAACAACATGCATCTTCACATTGTGAGAAGTAAAGGTTAAGTGAACAATCGTTGAATAATACAAAAGTCAACAAAAGACATTTCCCTCTTACTATTAAAACTATCTTAAGTAGACATCACTGTAAATGAGCTTTAACAATGTTTAGAACACATAGTCTTACTTAATTGAATGCATTAAAAGATTACTTTCAGACTGAAGTCTCAATATCAGAAAGTAAGGGGTTTCCGCGAAATGACAATGAAAACTCATAGATATGTTACAAAAAGGCACAGGGCTAAAGTGCATGTCAGACAACTTATATAGATCAGTTGTTACATTATCATAAATGTTTATAAAAGGTCAGCTACCTCACATTACAATGCGTTAAAAAAGCCAAGAAACACAAAGGTTTGGCTATAGATGGAATTCGGACCAACAACCCTTAGTCGAAAACAGTTGACAGTTATTCTAAGCAAGTTGTGGATGCTCTTTATCATCTTCAATTTGAGTTACTGTATAACAGTGCTGTAACTTTAAGTTATCTTGTCAAAATGTAAAATTGATGCACTCTAAGACCATTCAAGACGAAACAACACCTTCATTAAATTGCGGACGACGTTAGTGAGAATTAGAATGTCACTAAATCGAATGTTTAAAATTTTATAAAATATCTTTTCCGTTGTTGCAAAACGTGGATGAGATAATGTTTAGGATGAGCTTGCGAACAATTTAAAACCACGTCGCAAAGGGCGCTTAATTACTGTTCTATATTCTAAACAGAGGCCGTACAAATGTCCATGAACAAGATCAACAAAAGCTGTTACATTCAACCGAGTGTTCAGATGGAACCATAATGTAGCAAATGTGTAATCAGCAACATTTTTACCTGTTATTGCTGACAAAATGTACAGCTACTATGGCTATTTTCGTGGTTTCGTGTGTGTGTTGAAAAACATGTATTAACAAATGGTCATTATACTAGACCCTTACGACAATTACATGTCACGATTGTCAAACTACATACCACGTGACCACGGCAGCGATGGACGTACAAACGGAGCGTCATGGAATATCCATGATGACACAGATGACACCTAGTGCACAACTAAGTATCCATGTGATGGACTAAGCAATAGCGACAGCAAGCAACCTGGCTAATAGGAATAAGAGAAGGGGCATAATCAATGAAATAAGAAATAAGAACGCTTTTATTGATTATTTAATTTTTACAACAAAAAAATATTGAGATTTTGGGAGGGGGGGGGGTCCATTATTTTAATTTTTAAGTAAACTAGTAAACTATCACTGTCAATACAAACATATGAAACGGTTCCATCAGAACTTCGACATATTATAGAAAAAAAAACTATTTTTGATCCCAGCAACTGATATATTAAATATTTTCGAAAACTCTTAATAATATGGAATTATTTTTCTACTAACAATGAAGGGACGTAGTTGCAAAAAGAAGGGAAGCAGGCAGTAGTAATAAGAGATTGATCAATTTGGTATACTTTTACTTCAATTTTGTTAACCGCATTCTATGCATAATCTTGAAAGATGTTTATGAAAATATTCTCGGAAGTAACACTTATAACTGCAGGCACTACTGTTCTATTTTATTTCATAACATTTCAATGATATATAACTGCTTCAAAGTACTCTTTTTCTGGATGACGGTCACAACATTTTACTGTTGTTTGTATGCTGTATGCTGTATGCATGTCATGTCTGCAACAAGCAGTCCCGGTATTAAATCATGAAACTCATCACCTTACAAAACACAATAAACAAAAGCAAGGACGACGCCATTGGAAGAATGGTAACAAGAGTGGCGAAAATGGTTATTGACCATTAGAAAATAGTAAGACATGGAACGTACATGCACAGTTCGACAATCGCCCGAAAGTGTGTGCCACTGTGGGACGTTGTACAAAGACCAGTGAGAACGTGAGGACTGAAAATCTATGAACCGAAGAATAGATGCCGTTGTGGGATGACATTGGAGCAGCATACGATAGTTAACATGGTCAAACGGAGGCGATTTATATGTGGATTTTAACCACCGTGCTAGGCGTCTCTTGGCATATGTCAGTGACAGACATATACCTTTCTGAAGATGATAAATAATGATATAATGATTCATGGAGAAGCTACAAAATGGCAGAATTTACGTTTAAACATCCTCCATATCAGCAGGAGTTATTACTTTTCCAAGCAGCATAGATGATAAACGGAAGTACCTCCGCCCCCCCCCCCCCCCCCCCCCCCAAAAAAAAAAGGAAAACCAACAACAAAAAAACACCAAACAACCCCTCTTGTTCCCCTTCCGAGTCAAGACAGTTACACTGGTATGAAACGAAGCAAGTTGTAGGAAAAGTCTGGAAACCCTACATAGAAAGACAACAGCAGTGGCTTGGTCAAAAATCTGTAAAAACATCTGTAATAAGGATTGAATACCATTCTACAAACAACTCTCCAAGCGGTTGTGGAAAAGAAAGTGTGGGTGTTTTTTCTTTTTCAATTTCATATGCTCTTAGCAAAGAACGAACGGCTAGATCTCAAAAAGGAAAATATCGTCTGGTTGGTTATCAGGGGTTTTGTTTGTGAGAAAATCCTTCCGGAAAAGTGATAGGTGGGGGCGCTCCACAAACCAGGTTTAAGGACCCCAGTTGGCCCTTTTGCCGACTCACTGTTTCTGCGTTATGGTCTCGTCACTATGTTATTGTCACTTTTACGTTTATTTTTTGTCTTTGTCTAGAGGTTTAAGTGCTGAGTTATCCACCACCAGCTCGTACATTAGCAACACTGTTGATATAATACAATTATTGATAAACATATGTTGGAAACATTCAATGTCAGGATTGGAACAAGAACAACTTCCTTAACTGTACTGGATTCCTAAGCATCATAAAACATAATATCACGAGTCATAGCTAATGCTAGCCTCAGCGTCACCAGGAGTTAAAATGTGTTGGTCAATAAAAGATACTTCTGAAGATTTAGACAAGATTTGTACTTAAAATGCTATTGTTCTAAAGTTAATACTTATGATTTCTGTACGCTGTATACTTCTTTACCTCATGATTTAATAAGATCAAATTAATTACTTTCACTGAAAAAACAACGTTTGCTCGAGAGCAACGTTAATACATTGCTTGTAATGAAATAATACCTTTTACCAACACTTTCTTAGATAAATTACTTTGTGGACTCTTGCGGATGTCTGCGTAGCTTTGCTTCCTATTGAATGCATTGACACATTATTGAGACAAGTTACTGGTATTCCTTTGGGAACCAACTTTGCACTTTTGATTACAGATTTTTTAAAGTGCTTTGAATGTGATTTTAGGTTAATTTTATCTCCTACTAACTAAAGCCACATTACAGAGGCTTTTTATTTAACACCAGGCTAGCTTGACAATATTCTTGTATGCTGCTCATTGATTGCAAAAAATGATTAAATAAGTTATATAAATATATAAATACAAGTTTGTATGTGTCCACAGGACTCAGATGCCAAAACTAAAGTGGCACAGGACAAAGGAATTCACATGCAAGCCAAATGTAAAAGAACAAATCTGTAATGAGTCATTAAACAAATAGAGTAAACCCGACAGTTGGAAAGGTCATAGTTGGCAATATGGGCCGACTGGGGTGCTTGCTGAAACCGATTCTTTTGTAAATATTACATTAACTTGAAATTATGTAAAAGAAACGGCCTATTTTAAGCTAAAAATAATATACCTTCAGTTGCCGCTTTGTGGTCTTGTATAAGTGTATAGCATATACAATGACTGCTCACCTTGCAGTGCACTTGTTCATTAATTGCTTTTTTCTTTTTATCCTGTTATTATACAGATATGACGTTTCTAGGTCACATACACTAAACTTAATTTCAGCTATTCGTACGGCCAAGTCCGTACGTATTTATTTCTTTTCGACATAAAAATCTATGTTGAGAATAATAAAAAAGACTATTAACTTAATGAAACAGCATATGTCCTATTGTTGGTTATTAATACGGCATAATTACTCAATACTCTAGTATTGTCCAACTTAATAATTCCATGTCGGTAATATACACGGCCTAATAACTCCATGTCGGTTATCTAAAGCCCAAAGTCGGTAATTCATACGGCATAGTAACTCCAATAATACTGTGTCGACAATTTATATCAGTAACTTATGCAACCTTGTAACTTCATGTAGGTGGTTTATGCGGCCTAAGTACTCTATGTTGGTCATTGATATGACCGTATAAATCCATGTTGGCAATGTATACAGTGAAAAAACTCAATATTGCTAATTTATACGGCCTTATATCCCAACATCGATAAGTTAAACAAACTCCATGTCGGCATAATATCTCCATGTTTTACAGATTTAAAAATCTATGTGGAGAATAAATGTAACCTATTAACTGAATGTATGTAATTTAAACGGCTTGTAACTTCATGTCGATATTTCAGACCGCATAATAACTCCATTCCGATAACTTTTACAACCGAATACGTCGATGTCGGCAATTAGAATGGCTCCATATCCGTAACTTATACGACCTTATATTTAATATAGGTACTTTATATGGCCAAATAACTCTATGCCAGTAAATTATATGTCCGTATAACTCCATGTCGGCAATGTATACGATCACCATTGTGATCCAGACTGAGTGTAAAGCATATACAATGCATGCACATGAATTTACTAGGTTGTAAACATCAAACTTATCGTCGGGAAATTATACGGTTACGTCTGAATGTACTAATTTTTGGACATTAAAATCTATGTCGAGAATAAATGCAGCCTTTTTGCGCGATGCATGGTTATTTAATACGGCATAATATCTCAATTACAGTATTGTTACAACGCAGTCTACAATTAATAAGGTCTAACAGATCTATCTTGTTTATTTATAATATATAACTCCATTTCGGCAATTAAAGGACCTAATATCTTCATATCAGTCAGTTATAGACCTAAAAACTACATGTCGGTAATTTATACGAATTTAAAGACCATATATAATATCTTCAGAGAACCCGATTATTTAACACTACACCTTTGTCACTGAAATTCTGAAAATAACAATGGCAAATTATTAAGAAGTCCCGGATTGCTATGTAGGAATTAATGTGTGCGACCCCTTTTCAGTTGGGGAAAATACGCACGAATGTCTGGCAAGAATTCTATTGTCAAATTAAATTGTTTTAAGTGATTTTTAAACGGATTATTTTAAGTAAATATCTATGCTGCTGCCATTGTGATCCAGTATAAGATAATAAATGCAAACTGCTCTCATACAACCAAAGTCCTTAGTTGCTTTGAAAGAATAAGCATGTGTTTGTCCCCATTTTAGTTGGAAATATATACACTATTGTTTGTGTTGAGTTCTGCTGTAAAAATCACATTGTTTCAAATTAAGAATGTTACAGAAAAAATCATGTCAACCGAATACATATGTTCATCTATAACCATTATTGCAATATTAAATCAAGAGACGCAAAATTCTGTTGTTATATTATTTAACTATAAAAAAGTGCCCGTTTATAGTAGTTAAATACCAAGCCCCGTTTGACACCAAATACACGAATGCGTGTTTATGTGCGTGTACGTGTGTGCGCGCATGCGTGCGTGCGTACCTATGTACATGTATGTATTGATGTATCAATCTAGAGGTCAACATGAATTTTATAATTATAGATCGAGTATATACATACACACACACACACACAACACACACACACACACATATATATATATAAATTACCCCAACCACCTCTTAATATGAAATATTACCTATAAACTTTATAAAATAATAGTAAAGGAAAACAAATGCATGCGACTAACTTAATACCTATAACTTCAACAACATTTAGATTAGTTATAAACCGTGAACATAAACATGCGACAATAGTCTCAATTCTTTTGTGACCTTGGTTTGTCGTAACACTCCTGTCTAGACAACCTTGATTGTGCACACACACGGGTAGCCTGCGTGATTTGTCGTGTGTCCTTTTGAGAACATGGCATACGTGTTTTAAAATAGACAGTGGGTAGATAAAAATAGAAAATTGGCAGTGTTAAAGTATATCACTTGTTACGACAGTGAAAAATGTTCCAGATATTTTATAAATTATGTTTAAATGATAAAAAGTATTATCGTTAAACAAGGGCTGAACAATTTACAATGCGGTAGCAGAATATCGGCACGTAGTGATGCGGCACGAACTGGCAATATATAGATATGTTAAAAACCAGAAATTTTTATTAATAGGTTCCGTTAGTTAATAGGTTCCGTTAGGATTTCCACTATAATGTACATCGTTTGAAAATAGAACATCAAAAATGTAGGTGGTTTTCGACAAGTTTCCTTTATCAAAACATGAAGCGAGAAAATACCTGAGTTTTGGGTTGTTTGTTTATTTATCGGATATACTTGTCGTTGTTGTTTTTTTTGTTGGGGGTAGCAAAGTGGGTATGTGGCAAAGTCATGCAATTTATGACGCGAGCATGACTTTTTGCATTAACAGTCGTATGGACATGCAAAATTGAACAACATTTTTATTAAATGCGTTAGTAGTGGTTTTGCTTCACAACTGAATGCTGACGACATAACAATTTAAGACTATCCTTGTCTCAAGCGCGAGCCTTCCATGAAAGGCAGGGTCAATCGGAACTTCTCGGGTAATTCCGTTCTCGGGACAATCATCCCTCGGATGTATCTGGTGCAATGATACAGAAATCACGATCGCTTTGTTCGCAAAGTCGGAAGAAGAATATGCCTAAAATGTAGTTCGCACAAAACATAAACAATGGCATCGTTTGACAACTGTGTGTCTGCTGCGCTGGGTAAATTAAAATTGGCAGATTTAAATTTGAAGCCGTCACAATTGAAGATTTACAGGCATCTTACTGCAGTGAGCTGTCATCCGAGCTGCCATCTTTGTTTTGAAGTCTGTCACAAAAGTAGTCCCATTTAGGGAAATGGCCGATGTGTTCCGACTTCCTACATACATCCGAGAGATGACTCGTGAACTATCCAAGGTGTTCCGATTGAGGCAGGATCATACTGTTAAAATCCCATAGTAGATTCATCAACACAACAAAATTATTTACATAATCAGGCTGTTGTCATTGTCTCTTGTGACTACTTTTGCCGAAACGGTTCATACCAAAGCGCTTGCATCGCGTTCATTTAGATTGCCCTCACGTGCCTACGGATTATTCTAGAGCTCAAAAACGGACAGGATGGCACAAAAAAAGGGGCAGGGTGGCACAAAAAGGGGTAGGGTGCTTTCTGCGCGTATACTTTTATTAGAAAGTCATCTACAGCAAAGCAAGGCATAATTATGTGTCTATGTTTTATTACTGTAAACATGTGAATACTTCCAACTGCTTTAATGATATATTGTAAAAAACATCAACATTTAGATCCTTCTATTCTTTTGCCCATGCCATCTTTTCACAATCTTTCTGCAAAATCTACAAAATCTTGGAAAACAGTCGTGTGTGAAATGCTGTGATCCACTTCAGTCTCAGTACGTATTGCTATTTTGTGCATTTCCGACATGTCATGTCTCAGGGTGATGCATCCTTTCTCAGTCCAAGTAGTGTTTCTATTCTGTACCTTTGGTTATGCTTCATGCACAGTTTATAGTACATCACATCGCAACAACCGTTTTCAGTTTCATCTTGTTTTGCTTAGAGCCATGATCTGGTGTCAGCCCAGGTGGAGTCGAACCCTACACGATTTTGAAATCTTTCTTGATGTGATAGTGGATGAAGAAGCGGGAATGGTTTCAGAAGCTGTTTGCAAGGTCAGAGGTGAATTAAGAGTTGAGGACGCACCGATGGATTGGTGCTCATCAACATGGTTTGCTGTGTCATTGCTGAAAATTATGTGAAATCTTGTTACCTGTTAAATTTAACCGTGCACGATGCCTTCTTAATTTACCAGTAGTAATATATTACCAACTTATTGTGTTTTATTCAATGCTGTTAGAAATAGCTAGACACATAAATTCATGCATCATGCCAATGCACTTATACACAAGGTTTAATAAACTTAGACACATTTTAAGGTAATACTGATCCAATTACCTGCTTTTAAAATTCATACATTCGTTCTAAATTTGCCTTAACATTACGATTTGTTCGTTTGCCAGCAGATTGTCGTTTGTGTTTGCCCAAGACAGAATGGTTAAAATATATATGCTAGAAAGATTGCCTATCCAATGAATATAAGACATTGACAATAAGACCAAGCCGAAAACAGAGTGGTTTAACTCCCGAAGGATGAGCAAAGTTTCTCGAGATGGGTCAGGTGAAGATTTCGGTTTTTTCGGCTTTCTTTCCGTCTGTTTTCTTTGCAGACTGTTTAGAGGTAGATCTTTTAATGCAAGTAGTTGCTTATGGACTACCCGTATCGGTTCCCGAGACAGAACCTGCCTCGCTTTTCCATTTACCAGGATGAAAACCCGACTGGAGCATGGACTCCGCCATGTTTGCTTTACACCACGTGCGAGAAGAAACAAAACCTCTGTCTATCAAATTGCAACTATAATAAACAGAAAAAACGGCGTTGTTCATGAAACAAAAATACGTAAGATAATAAGTGTGAAACAAGCACGTTGTTTCTTTCTGTTTTCCTTAAACGAAATAAATTTTGCACGCTTGTTTAGGGGCTATATCAGCCACGGCTATTGCTACCACGTAGCAGTAAGTACGTCCGCTTAGGACGAAAGCTAACAGCGCAATGATGTTTATGTGACGGATCGGCGTGCATCTCATGTGGTCTCGGGAGTAGTATGTCGTAGTAGAATCACACATTTGACTATGTTATAAGTATTTGGGGGTTTTACAATCCAAGGTACGTATGCAGTTTTTAAAAGCATTGAAAGTCAATTTTATGTTACTAGCAAATTTATGTTTGCAACAAGTAATTTCTGACAAATTTGAGTTATTCATTAAGGTTTGCATATCAACCCATTGGGACATATCTAGATCCTACGTACAGCCCATTAAGAACATTTGTAGAGCCCAATTGCAAATCCCAGGGGATCACATTGGGGTAGCCCATAACCTTGAAATGTCAGCATGATTTGGTTTAAGGGAGTCCATACTTATTCAGCATTTTGTGAGGTTTTATTTAAAAATAAACATGCTAAAAATAGAAAGCTTAAAATGGCTAACAACCTTCACGGAGGCATTTATGTCAAAAATTACAAATCAGTTACAAAAAAAAAGTTTTTTTTTATTCGTATGGCTGCTTTCAGATATTTGAATTTTGCGTATCCAGTGCATTTTTAAAATAAGAAAAACAGTGGGCCTTAAAAGGTATATGTGCTAAAGTTATCTGCACTACTTAATAATTGTATCAGAGCCAAACTGCTCCAACTTATTTGACTGCAATGCTAGGGATATACTTCAATACTACGTATTCTGTTTACACATTTTGTTTAACTTGGCTTTATCCATTAGGCTAATACTGCAATATATATATAATATCTAATATACCGATAACCATATTAGTGCATACTTTCCATACAATACATGTAAATTGCTTTTTTTAATGTTGCTTTTTTGCTTGATTAAGTCTCTTTAAATTTTGAATACATACTAGTATGAAAGAAATGGATAGGTCAGAGAAAACATCAACACAATTATATACAAATATTTATTCACTTTTTTTCTGGCAGTGATTCAGCTATTTTTAGACATTTCTCAATGTTGCTATAGCAACCAACAATGTAGGATTTTTTTAGTTATAAATATTTACAAACAAACAGATAATGTAAATAATAACAAACAATGATTATTTGTCAGTGCATTCAATCATCATGTTAGAAAATTACTCATTAGTTATGACATGAGACACTTTCAACCAAAAGATTGTTAATTGGTCATTCAACATAAAATTCAATTCTATTTTTATCTACATAATGTTGGAGAAAGCAGATGGTTCCTGCTATGAAATTCTTACTCTTTTTTTAAGATGAATAGGAGGATATGATACTGTTTAAACCAAAAGTATCAATCATAAAAGGGTACAGTAGTGAAATGAAAATGGTCTCCCTTGTAAGATGATATCTGTGTTACTCCAAATAGTAGGTTGGTCCTTTGAATTGGAATTCTTGGAATTTATCGCCTGTTCTTTTGCATATGGTGCAATAACAGTTAAATTTCTTACTTTTGCACAAATTTAAGCTTTAAATCCATTTAAATATTTATAGTTTATTTAAACAAGAAAATGGAGTTGATTGTTGATGCTGGTTTAACTAGGTATCACAAGAATAAGTCACATACATTCCAAAAGGAACAAGCATAAAAACTGATTAATCTAAATGAAAAAACCGTCTTGTCATTAGGGACTTTTCAGGGGAGACTATCCACTAATGTCTCTCATCTATTGAAATAAGATATTCATTCTTAAATTGCCAACAAAAATTGACTTATTTAGGTCAGATTCTAAATGAATATAGTCTGACAGAATCCAGAATTGCTATTTCATGCAAATGACTGGCATGTTCTCAATGAGAATATTCAAACAACTAAAAGCAAAGATGCTCAACATTGCCAATGCAAACAGCTTATAGAAAACATTTTCAATTGTTACAAGCCCTGTTAATACACCAGTAAAGCCAAATTTCTTTAAACAACTTACACAAAATGGGAATACATTTTAAATAACTCAGTTTACATGAGTCAGACTAAGGCAAATAGTGTAGATCCAGATCGGTCAGATAGCACTGGGAGCTGTCTGGTAAGGATCTGCACTGATTACTGCAGATCCATCAGATCCCCAAGGGAGCTGTCTGGTAAGGATCTGCACTGATTGCAGCAGATCCATCAGATCCCACGGGAGCTGTCTGGTAAGGATCTGCACTGATTACTGCAGATCCATCAGATCCCACGGGAGCTGTCTGGTAAGGATCTGCACTGATTACTGCAGATCCATCAGATCCCACGGGAGCTGTCTGGTAAGGATCTTCACTGATTACTGCAGATCCATCAGATCCCACGGGAGCTGTCTGGTAAGGATCTGCACTGATTACTGCAGATCCCTCAGTTCCCACAGAAGCTGTCTGATAAGGATCTGCACTGATTGCAGCAGATCTGTCAGTTCCCACAGAAGCTGTCTGATAAGGATCTGCACTGATTGCTAGCAATATGACAAGTAACATTTACATGTCATAGTTGGTTAAAGTCTTAGAAATGGACAAATGCTGGAGATATATGTAAATGTACAGTACAGTCCTACCAAAAATATGTCCATTCTGTGCAACTTTTACCTAAAAAGCAACTTAACTAGCATATTTTAGTGTCTTTGATAAATGCACAGACAAGCTAGACTAAAGCTACATATAAATAACTGCTCTTAAATAGCAGATCATATTAAAATATCAAAGTATACAAATGTATACCAATTGAACACATTATTAAAAGCATTTTTTTAAAAGAACATTATGACAAAAAGTGCAGAAAAGACTGTTAAAAGGTGGATATAAAGGTAAAAATTTTAAGAAAACAATATTCATATAAAATTAATAGAAAATTACATTTATATATGCAAGTTCTAAAGAAACAAAAAAAGTTAATGTAAATTACAAATGTCATAATGCAAATTATATAAATATTACTGATATAATGTAAGTCATTAAAAAAAAACTAACAAACTTTTAAAATCATTTAGTAAATATCTGAAACAGGAAAAAACTGTTTTAAAACCTTAACATTTTGGCTTATAAAAAAATGACATTTCATTAGTAAAGCAGTGTTCTACAAAGTATGCAGTTTTCAAGTAACAAATCTATAAAAAGGTCATCAAAAGTCAAATAAAATTTACCAAGCTAAATAAATAAACTATTTTCACAAAAAAGCAATTTCTATAAAAGCTAGATACAACATTTGCACATTTAAAGGCATTCATATCAACACCACTTAGCATACAATGTATATAAATACAAAAGAAGTATTTCTTCAATCCATACTAAATACTTTCATCAAAAGATTGACAGGTACATGTATATCCAAACAATCAGTTACACTTCAGCTGAAGACACCAAACATGCAAACAAAAATCACATATCAATCATATGTACAAACTTTGCTGCCATTTTAGAGCTATAACTAGGTTTGGAATACACACCTTCGTTAGTTATTTAATATATATGACTAACACGCACACAGGTACACACAACCTACATAATATGCCTTGCAAACCTAAGCCTCCAGAGATTATATAACTTTAAGTTTGGAGTTTAAGATGTCCTGAAAGGATCTTATTAGTCAGTATTTAATCTAACCAATTAGTTTGATGCCTGAAAATAAATAATTAGAGTGGAATACATTGAGACCAGGACAAGTAAGTATGAGTAAAGAGGTTGACTCCAGTGCCATTCCTGAATCATCCAGATGAATCTGTAATTTTCAAGGTTAATGAATCAGTTGGTTCTAAATTTTAACTATGACTTAGTCAAATGCTGTTATGGAAACTGTTATTTGAAGTTGACTAAATCAAATGCTGTGATGGAAACTGTTTTTCATAGTTGACTAAATCAAATGCTGTAATAGAAACTGTTACTCATAGTTGACTAAATCAAATGCTGTAATAGAAACTGTTACTCATAGTTGACTAAATCAAATGCTGTAATGGAAACTGTTACTCAAAGTTGACTAAATCAAATGCTGTAGTGGAAACTGTTATTCAAAGTTGACTTAATCAAATGTCGAGATGGAAAACTGTTACTCAAAGTTGACTAAATCAAAAGCTGTGATGGAAACTGTTACTCATAGTTGACTAAATCAAATGCTGTAATGGAAACTTTTATTCAAAATTGACTAAATCAAATGCTGTAGTGGAAACTGTTGTTCAAAGTCGACTTAATCAAATGGAGGAGGAAAACTGTTATGCAAAGTTTACTGTTCAGATGCATTAAAATAAAACATTTAATGTTGACTACTTAGATGCCTTAATAGCTTATCTGTAATTCAACATTTTACAAATTAAATAATTAATCTTGAATCTGGCTCAAAGATTTTTTTTATATTTGACTTGGTTCCTGATCAAATTCACTAGATGTTAGTGGCCTTATTATTCTCCATTATTGTTATTGTAACAAAGAAAAATTAAAAAAATATGAAAATCGCCAAGTCGAGACCGACGTTTTTTACTTAGGTATTTTCCTGATCAGTCAGATATTTTTATTTAAATCTGACCAGTCAACTTCTTGGAAATAGACTATTTTAAGCTCAAAGTTTTATAAACTCAGGCTATCGGATATGACAAGTTCTTACAACATCTATCACAAGTGCTAACCATCCAACATGCCCCGAATTCTAAGCTTTATATGAAGAACTAAATTGTAACATAAACATACCATTTTGTATTGTGTGCCTTGTAAAACTATTGCAATGCCAAAAATGAAGAAAAAAGAATTCTTTGTAAATTTTTTTATAAGCTCTTTATATAAAAATGCAGAAAAAATATTTATTCTGAGTGTCTTTTCATATTGTGACTCTTCCAACTGTAGTAAAATGACAAACTGATGAACAGAACTTTACTTGCTGATAACTGAACATGTGTCAAATAGTGCAGTTTCGAACACACTTAAAAGTTCAATTTGACGTAAAGGCTTTCAGCTGCATGTTTTAAAGCCCGTTTTTACAGAAATCGTGTAATCAAAAAGTTGTTCATTCTTATCAAGAATATAACCGACTGAGGAGACGTAAAAAGTCCCTGAAACGGTTGTTATCAGCATGCATTTATGCAAGTTCTAAATCAAGGCATAAGACAAATGATAAAGTACAAAATACGACCTTTTAACGTCAGGTACCAGTATCTGTAAGATGATATTATTAATCTCACCAAAAATGTCAATGTATATTCTGAACACACTTTTGACTAGAACATAGGCAAATCAAGATCTGCTGAAGGTAGTGAACACATAGATGGTCCCAAACACCAACATAGATCATGATCATGCATACGTTTGAACACTCAATTGTTACAAACATTATAAATCCCAATTTTTATCTGGCATGAAATGTTAAAGAATGGTGCAAAAGAATTTTGCCCTTTACATATCATATTAACATTTTGAATATCAACTGAGAAAATAATGTGACAAGAAACGGGGCCATGCCACGAAACCAGGTTTTCAACAATTTAACACATATTATTAAGTGGGAACTGCTTTTCTATTTTTAGTAACAGTGACCTTCCCCCGACTGGTCCTAAAACCAATCACAAGCTAGGTCTTCAAGCAAGCTTGCTATATCCAAAGTTTTAGCAAGATTGGTTTATTCGAATTGAAGTTAGTGACCGGAAACCCTCTGATTGAAGCTGCCCGCCCGACTGCCTGCCATACCCCAATCTAATCACAATTTGTTTATTTGTTGAAAACCTTGTTAAAAATGGTAACTAAACAACAATGACAAAACTTTTTTCAAACTAACATCAATTCAAAGTGTATAACTTAACAATAACCAATATAAAATAAAATCCTAGCACACTTTATAGCTTTGTATGAACAAGTACCTATACAGAAGTCCAATATTATAAATATAATCTGAATATGCACTCATTTTACGTAACTTTATAGTGTGTGAGGTGTGAGGATTTAGTTCTCAGTGAAGCCATCCTGTTTTTCATTTCATTTTGAAAAGGACACAGAAGGATGAAAATTAGTCATAGCTGAACCAAAGCTGACTAAAGGAATGCAAGAATGCATCAAACCAGTTACAATAGAGAGCAGAAACACACAATTTTCAAATTTTGAGCTTGCTAGATCTCAAGGCTACTTAAGTCACATCAAGCATCGTCAAGTAAGTACAATTTAAGCTACTAAGCAGTGATTACGCAAAACAAAAATCAAAGAAGATTAGCAAAATGAACAAGTCACAGGTTAGGGCAGTTCTGTTTACCACAATATTGGTGTGATTATAGAGTGAACCAAAAATCAAAAGAGATTATTTTAAACTGTTGACAATGTATATAGTGCTGGAATATATACACACCAAAAAAAATGTTAACATAGGCAACAATGCTTAAGATCACTTAGATGTGTATCGTTGGAGCCAGTTTTACCTGGGACATGCTAGACTGTGTAGAACCCATGTCTACTAATGACTAAGTGCTTCAATCATAAAATGGTTAGATGACAATATGTTTTTCACAAAATGTGAAAGTAACTAGGTGAAAGACAAGACAAAGACAACTTTCAACTGGAAAAATATCCTAAGCAATTTATACACCAGCTTTTATATAAAATATGTCCTGCATTACACTAATATGGAATGACTTATATCAAACTGGACCCTGTTGTAGAAATATTTCTTACTTCGAGATGTAATTTGTAACAAAAGGTGTCAGGTACACAAAAATGAAGCCATTTAAACAAATACCAAAATAATGAGGAATATTTAAACAAATAGGAAATTGTATGTTCACATTAATACAAAATGAATGTCATATAAAATTTGAGCAAAATCATAAATGGCAACAAATATTGTTTCCAAATAAAGATTCACATAATGAATTTTGCAAAAAATATTTGATGCTTACATGATTGGTGTAGCTGATGAAGATGAAATACAAAAGGTAAAACTGAAGTGAACTTTATGACTAATTTTTCAAAACACAGCAAAAAAAAACACAGTTATATTTAATAAACACACTGCACACATCCAATTAAGGCCTATAGTAAGATAATCTATGCATACTGTACACTGTCGCTCCACAACACAACAAATACTATAGATTTGTAAGAATTGCATAAGCACCTGTTAAACTAATAGGACTGAAACAACAATCAATGCACCATAATGTCTTGTCTCAAATTGAGCAAAGCCATCAACAATCATTGTTCTTACATTTACATACAAAGTTGCCAAGATCGGAGATAGATTCATAAGAATGTTTGCTGTCATGGAATTTCTTTCAAAATAGTTTAGATCAACTATTGCAGTCAATTTAAGGCCAAATGTGAAACATGATTCTGAAAGAGATGAGTTTTTTTAAGAATTTCATCTCAAAAAACTTTATAATTCTTGTTTTCTTGAGGGTTTTTTTCAGCACTATGGTTGTAAATCTATTTTCTTCTACCATTGTCTGCCATTTTAAACCATTTTTCTTGTTAGCATACAATTATGTAGGAAAGGTATGGTATAAATCGAGGACAAATGCATTCAAGTTTGCTCCAAGTCAAGAACTCCTATGATTTTGTACTCAATTTCATGCCTTTACATTTTTTGTATGCCAATTGGTCAAAGGCTCAATATGATCCTTATCTTTTGACAAAAACTACGCTCAAATCAAGTAGTAGGATTTTGGAAAGTGGATCAAATTGATGTTATAATAATACCTAACAAATCTGTCTGTAAATGTTAAGAACATCCTTGTTTACTTGTGACAAAAAATCTCTATTTTGAAAATTCAATATTGAGATCAAATATAAAAATAACATGAACATTATGTTACTACACTTTGATTATCACATAATCATTTAAGCATCTCATTTGAGACAGTCTGTGATTTCCATGTTTTTGGTAAACCCTTTGTATTTTGTTGTATATTCATTTATACAACCCTTTTTTGAAATTACTCATTTAACAACATACAATTTTGTAAGTATGATGAAGAATTCTCAGCAGCTAAAAAATGGAAATCATTTTTTGTAGACAGCAACAATATACCAAATAAATACAGCAACAATATACCAAATAATTATTTAAGGGAGGTAACAAAACAAAATAAAATTTGAAAAAGTTACATCCCTTTAGAAACAAACAGTTGGGATTGCTGAATTTTGATTTTTTTATGCCAATGAAAAAAGTACACATCTGAAGTAAGTTACGTGATGGCAACAATCTAAACACAATCTTATCATGATGATTTTTTAACAGTTTCAAAGTCACAATGGAAGCTAAGTGATCAATATGAATTGTTTTATCTGCTGTCAGGCATAATTTAGCTGATTTTATGTAAATGACATGTTGCTATTTCCAAAATACTTTTTAGGAAAAAAAATCTAATGACTCCTTAAGAATTTGAGAATGTGATACACATGGAAAACACAGAGTCAGCCTCTTCAGGAAGGTATCTCATAAAACACTTTTGCTCAGAATAAATACACTCTGGTTATACACACAAAAATCGCTCACATCGTAACAAGTTTTCATAAATGATAAGAGATGCTTCACAAATTAACACCGACAGACACACTTTTCGGAATAGTAGCATCGTAATCAGTTTAAATTTTAGTAGAGTGCTACAAACTTCTTTGCTACATACCTATTCAACAATTTTATGCAATGATTACAACAGTAAGAATTCAGGAAGTTTTTACTTTTTCTTCTCATGCAATATTTCCCACAATTCTATAATGAACAGAATATTTTGCAGAAATAAATTACATTTGTGGAATTTTGGGGGAATTAATGACTAAGCAATACCTTGAGTAATAAATATTGATATTCAGATTGCAGCAGAGTGCATATTTTAATTGCTGTGAACAAGTGTTCCATACATTCTTGTCACCTTTTAATTGTTTTTTGTGTGTGTTTTTGGACTAACTGGGAACACGTGTTTAAATTACTCCTGTCATTCTTTCTTAACTTTTATCATATGTAATATGCCCAATACACATTCCTTAATAGGCATGTTAAATATGCCCTAAAGACAAAACATGATGTTGATATTACAATGAATGATTGGCAGTGAATGACTCAGTAGGCATGAATGTCTGTTGAACACATTCGGAGAATATTGAAAGATAACATGGTGCACCTCATATCTACGCCAGCACCACCCTGGATGGAGTCTGGGGATAGATTTTGGTGGGCGTCTGAGGATACATTTTCGTCGGTGTCATATTCCGCAGCGGACTGCCATTGATCAATGGACTTGAGGTGTAGGTAATGTTGCCATGATACATCGAGCCTGGAATTAAATTGAAGGATACACTTCAGGATAATACTTTAGTTATTTGATTATAAATTGGATTTTTTTATTTAACTAGGAATAACAAGCTGAGCTTAAACTGCTTAACTGATTGCATGAACATATATGACTCTGACCCTACCTTTATTATCCTGGCACTGAGCTTACAGAACAAATTTGTAAGCCAAAATTAAATTGCATGCTAATAACATTTGAGGAGTCCTTAAAATCATTTGGGGTAATCAAAATAGAAAGCTCTTTATTAAATCCATGCCAAACCTACTGAACAACTGAAATTGTAAACAATTTTTTTGTTTACCTTGTCCTGGAAGATTTAGTATGCAGTGTATAAACACAAGAAGTATTACCAAATTGTTTGCTTATTTGTTAGCAAATTAATGCTTATAAACCAGGTTTCTATTTAAATTGTTACTTATTTGTCAGCAGATTAATGTTTATATACCAGGTTTCTATTTAAATTGTTTACTTATTTGTCAGCAGATTAATGTTTATATATCAGGTTTCTATTAAATATACTTACCTAAGTTATGTGGCGACATACCCATGGACTGGGTGGTTGTGATCCCAACTCCAATAGACAGGTCCTCATCCCATAAGCTGTTCTGTAAATGTACATCACAGATATAACATGCCATATTCTCCCAAACAAAATAAATACATTCTGTTATATAAGAGCTGCAACAGAACAGCACGCTCAACTGTTCAAGCTCTTGATAAAATGATGTGTGATAGTACTTGCACACAGAAGTTAACTATGGGTAGATTCATAAAATTGATCCAGAGCCATATTTTACATCCATCCAAGTACTATCAAGTTTGTTTATGTCAGTGTAATCACTTGCAAGAAATGTGTGAAGTTTTCTTCCTATCATTTAAAGTGTTATTAAATTTAGCCTAAAAGAACTAGCATGTAAAACTTTGGCAACATCAACAAAAATCATTTCCATGTTTTCATCAAAAGGTCTATCTTAACATCAACTAACTAAAACAGAACATTAACTCTTACATGACAATTTGTTCTTATTTATTGAAAACTCTATTTTAATTCAATGACTCATTAGTACTTTTTTTAAGAACAACTTACTTTCTATGCAAGGGAACCATAGAAGGGAGGTAATCTGACTTCGGTCAGCACTGTATCCCACAGTTAGCACCCTTAACAGGAAGTGGATCAAAATGACCCAAATGCATCTACCTCCGCTAGGCCCTATGCTTTGCTTTTGAAATGTCAGATCTTTTGTATACCAGTTCTTGTATAAAATTTATCTGTTTTGTAAATGATTGTAAGATATATTAGTAATTCTAGATTTTATAATTAAATATATAAGCCATAGAGAATCTTCATTGAGAAAGACTTCCCTTTTAGTTGATCCTAGATGCCATCTTGATCTGAAGTTAATTTTATATAGTGGAAACAATTAACAAATCAAACTCCCCTTAAGACTACCAATATAATATGATGGTCATAGTGAAAAAAGGCCTCATGCTAATAGTTAATAGTAACATTTATATATTTACAAAAACAGAATGAATGATTTGACTTAAGACAATTTGCAATAACCTTCCTAACTAACCTGCAGTCCCAGGTCGTTTAGGGCTGGATCAAAGCTGTTGACCTCCTTTATCATTGGATGTTGATCTGCCTCCGTTGTTACAATGATGGATGCTTCATGCTGCACCACCTGTGACTGTGTTGTCGGACATATTGGGGTCTGGGAGACTTGTGATTGGACGGAACGTTTGACAGGGGTGGATGGTGGTTCTACCTTGATAGGTGTGGTCGGAATCTCGTCAGATTCACTCCTTGGTGGACCAGCCTTGCCTTGCTCTATCAGCTCGAGATTTTCTGTCAACATAACAAAAAAAGCAATGGTCATTTTACTTTTTTCCTGTTTTAGTGTTGTTTATTGTTTGTACATGCAGAACCTTTACAATAACAGTTATAATCAGTATGGCAATGTTATTGAAGGTGGTATTAGGTGGGAAGCCACTACTACCAACTTTAAAGTCTTTGGTTTGACCCGGCCAGGGTTTGAACCCATGACCTCCCGATCCACAAGCCGACGCTTAAACACCTGAGCTATTGCGGCTGGTGAAGGACCAAATAAATTACTGTTGCCTGAAAAGATCTCGCACAACATCGATTATGACATCCTACATATATGTATAACACACCACTCGTCATTACAAAGAGGTATTTCCTATCTAAGCCACGCTGCACAGTTAGCTATATTAAACTAAGGAAACCATGTGACCTATAAGGTTATATAATTATTCGGTTAATCCACTCTGATGTCTATGCCTATTTTTAACAGAAGTCACAATCATGCTTATTTACTTATTTAGAAATACTGGGCATGTTAAGCGATTTAGTTCTAGATTTTTACTATCTTACAATTAAGACAATGTTCAAAATTCCTTTTTGTTAGACTTAAGATTTGACCTTTTACAGAAATTTTGTCCCATTTCCCCCCAATCTGGTGTATTTGATGAAGACGAACTGTTGGATACCATGTTTAAAAGGCGATCAAATGCCTACAGAAATATCAAAATGAACACACAGCATGTAAGACATCAGCACAAACGTTTTCCTCCCAGAAATGTTTAGTTGTCTGTTGGTTTTATCATTTGCAGAAAGTAGTCCCTCGAGTCAGATATGGTGCTGCCTTTACAGAGATAGCCCGATTACAATACTCTGATGAGATACCACATCAAGTGACCTAATTGACACTAAGCGAATCAATCAAAAATAATTATATTAACTTACCAGGACTGTTTTCTTATTCTTTTAACACAAAGAAAGACCACTACCCACTCTCAACTGTTGTATTACATAAAGGTTTACATCCCCTTTGCAGGTAAACACCACAGGATGACAGAACATACCATGTTTTTAAAAACATGCAGAAATTACTTTCAGGAAGTGACTTCTTTCAAGGGATACCATGTCTGCATAACAGTTGTTATACACAAACATCATTGTAGAATATCAGTTTTCAAGAATGCATTTTTCTATATGATCTATAGCATTGGTCATAGCAATTTCTTAAAACAAAAGAATATCCTGTAGTCATGATCAAGGACACTGAAATCGAAATGCATAATCTATGCAAAGCGGCGCCTACGTCAGTGCGCGCATGATGCTAAAAAAAGCAATAAAAACAAAATGGCGACCAATAATTTCTGTTTGTTTTGTCATTATATCAACCAACCTGGCTTAGACATGCTCAGCTTTACTGATTCAGGGTCTTTCTTCCTCCATTTTACTATTTCCTCCTCCATTTTTTCAATCTTAGCAGGGTTCAGGGCCCAGAGGCATCCTTTCCTTGTGTTGGCACCAGCTGGCTTCCCATTGTCCACCTTAGCAAAGCATTTGTTTAACGACAAATTATGTCGAACAGAATTCTGGAAAAAAATCGATGAAAATATTTCATAATTTATACCAACACATACGCGCATACACGCCATTAACGATACCTATACAGGAAGATGCAATTAACTCTCAAGCAAGCGTACTTGATACGTTTATTTTTTTTACTCATAACTCCTTCACGTTCACCATTTGGCCAACATGCTATCCCGTGCAACGTTTTTTATTTATTTCACAAACTGATTCAAGTCTGACTCTTTTAAGATAGCAAACACAAGCCGTCAAAAAAAAACTGCATGCTTTCCTCTCTCTGTGTGTAAATGCACGTTGGGAAAGTTACAAGATGGAATGCCCTCACCAAAAAACCAGCGTAAATCGATCGTGCATTGTAAGTGCTTGCATTGGGAAGATGGGTTTGGGGGAAAACACCCTTCGAGCCTGCTAGGGGAAACAATTAAATGTCCCAACATCCTTTAAAATCAGTGAAATCATTAAACATGCAGTGTGCATGAGGTCGAAAAAGGTGTCTAACAGTGGTGGCATGCATGTTAGCTCAGACCTATTACAGCTTAACATGACACCCTGTTGAAAGCTCATTACAAATTCGACATGCATTCACAAGTTTCAGCACAGCTCTCTACCTACTTCAATCGACCCCAATGGTTCTTGTTCACTGCATTTCTCTATCAGCATAATTGCTTTGAACATTCATTTCGTTTGATCAATGTTTATGAATTTTGCAAACTCTAAAAGGGAAGCGTTAATTATTTTGGTTTTCTGAAAACAACATATGTTATAATGAGAACTCATTTTTACTACAGATAAACATTATTTAAAATCAAATTTCTATTGAATTGTTGAATATGACTCAAAATACATCCAATCATTGTTTATGGTAAATGTCAACTACTGCGGACCTTATGTGAAGATATCAAATTAAACAGAAAACTTAGAACGTTACTTAGACCTTATATGCTGCGTGATAGAGATCTAATCAGGGAATACATTACACATGTTTAGTTTAGCTCTGCATGTGTAGAGTGTATAATTCAGATATAATAACTTTATTTTGATTGGACATGTGAACAAAAAAAGATGCAAAATATGAAAAAATGATAAAAAACACTACTTAGCTAGCCAATTTTTAATATAAGTGCCTGATATACATAAATCAAGCCTAGGCAGGAGCTGTGTAATCAGGAACTACATATTTTTGCTGCTGTCTTAATCAGTAAGGATTTTCATCCTTGCATATCTCATTAATTTATGACTATAAGAGCTGGGTTAACATATGACCAAAAAAACAACAACAGCCATACTCTAGACCAAGTGTCATTGATCAAAATCTTGCTTTGTGCAATTTGCCAATTGTAACCTTGGTAACCATTTATCAGGCAGTATTATACTCCTGTTCAAATATTGATTTATCATTCAGGTGTATCACAAAGGGCCCTGCAAGGGCTACATATGTTACAGGTGATCAAGTTAAGCTCTCTTCCTGCTGGGACACTTGTCCTGCTGGGACCCTTTTACAGCCAAACAATTTCCAAACAATTTTCAGAGTCCTAACCTACTGTATATGTTAATGACCATTATTTTATTTTACTATATTGCAGACCTATGCATGCAAAGGTAGAATGAAGTACTCAATCAGAATGTGCATCAAATATTGTGGATTTGAATGACTGCTTAGCATGTTTACAAAAAAAATATCTCAATTTACCTATCCAACAATGGACTTTTTAAAGCTATGATATTGGTTTCACACTTAGAATTACGAGGCTTTTTTCAATGCCAGGGGCCCATGCCCTATAATTTGGGGGAAATAGCAGGATTTCTTCCTTAAATGGGAAAGAAAAAACCCGATACAAAGATACTTTTTGGGAAAAACTGCACAATTTTTTCAAGAAATTTTCTTATGGGAAGGTGTCTATAAATGGCACCTACTAAAGAAGGAAAAAAAGCCCTAAATTATCATATTAATTTATAAAAATATTTTACATATTTATCTAAGGGATACATTTATATTATAAGATTATAACAGACTGATAGCATACAGACACAAAATCTTTTAAATTTACTACTGTAAAAATGCAGAGATTCAAAATAGCTCAGTAATTCCATTAATCTTTATTTTACATCTTGTTATTTTCTAATCCTCTTAAACCTTTGTGGATTTATGCAGACATTTTATAGCAGTAAATGCATGTTATTGATGTACGGTATTGACCATGGCCCTCTGAAAGGGGCCCCAACGTACCCCAGCAGGGGTTATTATCTCTGAGTGGCTCCATTTCATGGTAGAATCAGTGCAAGACAGACATAACAGGATATGAGATACACAAGGACTTGTTTGAGTCTTCGTGAGAGACTCACATGTCTTTATTAGATGAGCAGTGAGGGACAAAGAAATAATGGGGTTGGCAGACAGGTATAAACCTGCATGTCTGAATCCCATTATCAGACCAAAAATGGTAACATGATAAAATGCTGGGTCACTACATTGCCTGTCTGAAGGAGTCATAGCCATATATGATTCACAATCTTTTTTTGTTTAGATACATAAAAGTTTAAATATATTGAGGTTTATTCAAGTCATATAAAAAATAAATCTTACTCTAAATGCTTTATCTTGTATACACAATTCACTACAGATTTTCCTATAAACCAGCTGGCTGATGACAGTTTACAGGTGTCAAACTCTTATAAAACTTCTTAACAATAATGCATTGTCTTTATTTGATCATAGACAGTTTTGGGCTAATTCTTTACATAAAAGAAAATATGATTAAAAATTAATAGCAAAAACTACTTGTACATACCTTCCAACCATCTGGGGCAGTTTTAAAATATGGGAAATTATCTCTGAAAAGATAAAACAAGTGACGACATAAGGAAAGAAAAATAATAATTTTTTTTAGTTACTACAATGACTAAATCTACAAAATATGACAATATTACCAAGTGTAGGTTTTTTCTAGTTGTAAGGTTGTTTTTATTTATAGACAATAAAATGAAAATTGAAGTTGTGTACAGGCTTACTTGAGTAATAATGCTACTTCTCATTTAGTATAAGAAACTGAACATAAATACTTATTTTTGTTCTTTTGTTTGTTTTTTGAGATGCAACACATGATCATTATAGCAACTTCCAATTGTTTTGGTGGAGGAAGATCCCAGACAAATGCCTGGGTAAACCCACCGGTGCATCACAGGTCAGCTGGAAGACCTGTGTACAAATGTGTTTACACTCAATAAACCAAACATCAATGATTAAGTATTTGGGGTTTTGCATGTTGCAGACAGGCAAATATAATTGTAAGTAAAACATCTTATAAGTGTGACATTCTTAAAATGTGCTTAGCATTTACAATTGCACTTGGAGACTGGTCATTCATTTCCCTAATTGTTCTTCATCCTTATTGTTCCTCAATAAGGGGTGTGAGGGTCAGTGACAAAAATCCCTTAAACAAATGGGGTCCTCCAGAAACTGTTATGTAATCCCATTAACATAAATACACAAGGATTATAGGTCATTCCTTTGATGATATGTTGATACAGTCAACAGAGTCAAGCACTTAAGATAACAATTAAACCTTTTGACTTAGAAATTTGGTATCAGCTTTTAATGCCACAACAAATATGCATATGGCACATGACACCTGGCATTCTGTACATATGTCATACTTACAGAATCATAATAGTTATGGTAATTTATAACAACCAATAATTATTTTTTTTTAGATAAATTCAACTCTTAACTCCAGTCTACCTTTTTTTTTACATGTTTATTTTGCATTTTATGCTAGATGGAACAAGTAGGTGTTGAAAATTAACATTAAACAATTTAACAAAATATATATTTTATGTAGATTTTCCGAAAAAAGAGTAAACTTTTTTTGAATGTGTAAATGATCACACGCTACTGTTATATTTTGCATAAATAAAGTACACAGTCTTTAGATACTGATTAAGGCATGGAAGGCAACACATTATATCTTAGTTAGATATATGCAAAGACAACTTTATGAAGAAACAACACTTTTTTTTCTATTTTTACCATGTGTTACTTGCTAGCCACTATATTTAACTTCTGTTTGTTTAAAGCCTATATTACAATCAGGAAATGCTTATCAGGCAGGTGACCTAAGTTACCTATGTCTTAATTGAACTGCCAGACTGTTGACACATTCCGTTGTGTCACCTAGTTAGAGGTGCTAAAGGTCAGGATGACATATCAATTAAGTCATCCTGTCAATCACCCAGTATATCACATGCCATTAAAATAGTTACTAGTGATTCCATTTTTAAGCTGAATATTTTGGGAAATTTTACTGAGATTCAATTTAACCGCCTCTTTACAGCTTAAGATCAAAGTTAAGACATCTTAGTAACTATTTTTTTTATTATAATGAACTTATGATTTCTGAATTATGTTTGCCATTAAATGTCATGCATCTTATTTGTAAATCCCTTTAAACATGTAAAACTGCATGTGGCTGTCCTCATATAATTATTACATTAAATTTATAAAATGATAGAGTATTCATAAGCAACTAAAGTCCTTAATAGGAAAAAAACTTGTTTTACAATAAAATCAAACATAAAAACTATCAAACAACTGGTAAATGTAGATGAATTATTTAAAAAAAAAGAAGATTTATGTAAAGGAATGCACATTTTTCTGTGAAGGTGTTTACAACTGGATGCTATGTGCAATCGTGTATCAAATATCCCCCATGTGCTATTGTTATCTTTGACAAAGGGAGACTACAAGATAGGTGCTGATAATGCTAACTGAAGCAGTTATGTAACTTTATCACTGCTCAGCAATCAACCTGTAATTGGCATATAGAAGAGATATCTCAGCACATATCTAATTGTGTTTATCATCTGTCACTCAGACCAGTCAGAAAGGAGAGATAACAGGTGGTGGAATGGTGGCCCTAATATTTGAAGTCAAAATCATTTCAGAAAAAACATGTTTTGGTTCTGGATCAATAAGTTATTATAACTATGTATAGACTTATGTTGCAATATAAATCTAAGAACCCTAAAAAAGTATGTAAAAGGCTTTTGTATTCTATTTGTCAGTTCTCAATCCAATTGAGAAGTTTCTCCATAATTATTTTAAACATATTAAATCATTTTAAAATTAAATTGAAAAAAGTCAATTAATTATGTAAGGGCATATATTACTTGATGAATACTTACATCATAAAGTTATAAATTTCGCTGACTGGTAAATTCCCAGTTCTGCTGTTCTTTAAAGCCATAGCAATCAGACAACTGTATGAATACACAGGCTTTGGGTATACCTTTTCAGGTTTCTTGTTTTGAATCACTCTATTGTTATTTATCACATGACTTTGTGTATTGTGCAAACCGTTCTGTAAATGTTCTACAAGTACCGGAGAATTTAGTGACGGAGACGTCAGAGTCTGTATACTCCGAATCTGTTGGTGACCAATCGTGATCGGCTGGACGGTGTATCCTAACTGACTATTATTCACATTCTGTACAGTCACATACTGTATCTGTGGATGCTGTGTTGGAGTTAACACTGCATCTTGTCCATTTATTTTCACAGCAATTCCATTTCGCACATTTAACTGATGGACCTGTTGAGAATTATTCTGCACCTGTTGCGTCGAGTGCATGGGAAGCACACTCTGTGGATTGACAAGCAAGTTTGGATTGTTGTTCTCAATCTCACACGATGCATCTATCAAACTCTGTGGAAGTTTTGAGATATCACTCCACTGAAGATTAAGCTCATTCTGGAACCAGTTTGAGTTCATATCTTCGTTCTCAAGTTCCATCTGCGTGCATTTCAAGTCATCCTGAATTAGGTCGCCATTTAACAAGTCGTTCAGTTTTTCCGAATTAAGGTTTTCAATGTCCATCAACTGAGAATTTACATCATGCTCGATCATGTCCAAGAAGTTGGTGTTCATGTGCTCTAAGTCACTGGGAAGAAAATCCATGATGGATAAATGTTCTGTCTTCTACCTGCAGAAAATGAGGAAACAGAATATTTGGATTGTGATAATTTTCAAAATGATTCCATTTTAAGCTAACATAATTGACATCTTATCAATAACACTGGGTTGTCAAAGATGAAATTAAATAAATTTCAAAAAATTATATACAGGTTCTTGTAATGTATATATTTGAACATCTGCTAAGTCAAAAACTATGTTACACTACAGTAATATTTTAGAAAAAAAGGTGTGTTATTGTATAACTGCAAACAATTTTAACATTGTCAAATTCACACAGAAACTTAGCCTGCATGTAAATACTTTTCCCATTAAAGTATATCACATTCCAGAGAAACTCACACAAAAACAAACTTACCTTAATATAACAAACTTTTGTACTAATATTTTATGTGATTGAATAAAGATGCAACACTTACTATTCAAAAAAGATGAAATAAATGTGTTAATTCATATGCGGAAAATAAATACACACAACAAGCACATCAATGGACGATATTTCGGAATGCTGTTTCACATGGTGAGAAAGTTTTGCAGAAAAGGTTGCCTTACCTATTGCGAAAGTCGTTGATAATTCGTGTATTCACTCTCAAACATGTTTGAAAACTTCCGAAACATAAGCTGTTATCATCGGATAATCCGAAAGTTGAAGTCCAAAAAATATTTCGAAAACTTGACATTCAAAATATCCACAGGAAGTTGTAAGATTTGTAGTAAAATCGGTTAGCCGGCCACACAACAAAGAAACGTAATACGTTCAAATTTGTAGAATCTCATTGGCTGTTGTGTTCAAAGGGTATTCTCTGATTGGCTTATCCATGGCAACACTATCAAAGCAAGTTCCTTATTTGGAAAGTCGGCCATTAAGTGAACAGGTGCCCCGGGCCTTTAGCAATTTGTTTGAGCTTACACACATTTTTTTTAATATTATAGAATAATCTTTGTGTGATATTTGCTTTAAAACATGGGAAATTATCTAAAATATATAAATCATTCATTTAATTGATTAAGAACTTGCAAAAACAATAAATTTTCTTGGGAAAACACCTGCTATTTCAACCACCACAACAAATGAATGGTGAGCTAAAAATAGTAACATGTATTCGCCCTCGCGCACAGCTGTCGTATTTTCAGCCCGGCTCACCATCTGGCGCAGACAATGGGGCCCAAGATCGGGGTTTATCAAGGGAAAATACCAAAACATTTATATTCCTCGTATATATATTATTAAACAAACAATATTGTTATCGTAATATACACATATAAATCAGCAACAATCTAATACAAGAACGAAGAATTAGCTCTTAATTCCATTTCAGAGTCAATTTAGTAAGGATTACAATCGCAAAAAATCCTCGAACGTCATGAGAATTTTCCCATCGGGGCCCCTGAGGGTGCCATATGTGAACTTTATACCCCGGAGAGGTCAGGGTCACAAACGAGATTCCAATACTCTAGAATAATTGATTTAATTCACAATATCAGGTGAATTGTCATCTAATCACTTAAGAAAATAGAACAAGGATATCTTTTTTTTAATTATTCATAATAATTGCATTAAATGACACGTCACACGTCTGCAATAATTTTGTGGGTGTAAATTGTGCTACTTTCGATTTTGAGATTGCAGCAGGTGTGATACTGATCGTTAACTGTAGACGTGGATCTTGTGTATCCTTCGGTGATTTTTTTATATCTCGATTGCATTATGATCCTTATCTTTACGGCTTTAGTAGGCTTCATTATCGAGTGTTTTGCCAGGACCAAGTAAATTATTCCAGCCATACACACAATTAGAATGTTCCTCAATAAAGTGCTCAGGCATTTTTGTTTCATTTCACGTTACATTGCCATTTAAGATGACGTTTTTGATTTTTCTTTTTATTTCCTGACATATGCTACAGCTGAAATTTCGACCAAGTAAAATACCTTCAAATTTAAAGTGTAAATTATACAGAGTTGGATGTATGGCCTGCAATATTATACTTGACATTACTGCAATACAATTAAGTCATCGTCACATTTGACATTTTAGGTAATCATTGCTCACATTTGTACATATCTTGATACTCAACTTTTAAGTTAACTTGGTAGTTCCACTGTTAGTCAAGGGCAGCAGCATATAGTAGTGAAAATCTTGTTTTATAACTAATTGTCTCCCAACTCCCTACACCTGAAAACAGTCAAAACACAACAGTAAATCGAAATGAACAACAAATTTTGAACTGTAATACATAGGTATTATAACACTTCATCACTTCACTCTTCACCCTTCCTTAACTGGTAACAGTTCGCCCTTGATCGGTAACAGCTCTCCCTTGATAGGTAAAAGTTCGCCCTTGCTTTATAAAATGTCACCTTCGGATATAATTATAAGTGTATACATCAAGCAAAAAAATAGTAAATTTGTTAATTTATTTATAACCATTCACATTGTATTTGTTTTCATATACATTATGAGCACTTCTGATATAAGTGTATACGCCACCCTTCGCTCTTAAATCTTAAGACACCATTCACATTAAATTTATGCTTCCTTTGTCTTCTAATTCCTTATTAACATTGTGTTATTAGCATCGTAAATTATTATATTTTTATTTTTCATATTTTGAAATTGTTTTAACCAAAGAAAAAAATCTGATCCCCCCAGTACAATATACGAACTGTCACTGTTCCTTGATTAAAATGCAATGTTATGTCCTAAAATATAATAATTATACTGTGTACGTAGTAGTTTATTAATTTCATATTTTGTATTTAGATAAAATTCCGCTGTTGCAAGAATTTAAATGTTACTTAGTTGCATACATATTTTGTTGCTTATACTTAAATAATAAGGTTGTCACACTCAAGATGACTTGAGTATGCAGTTATCTTATAATTGCACATCAATTCTTTAAGGTGTGAAGGTAAATTGATGTTTGCCTACAGTCATTATTGTGATGATAGCTTTCGCTCTAATCTTGATTGATTCTTAGTCACTGTGAACTTAACTGATGTTTGCCGTCATAGACGTATATAAGTGCTTGCAATTAATAGACTAGTCAGTGCATGATTCAATCTCGCAACATACGTTAGCTTTATCACAATGTGGCATGAAGAAGTTGACAAAGACAGCAACCAACTGATTGTGTTTGTATGCGTATCTTATAAAATATTATATATATTATATACTATATAACAAATTAAATCAATTTTATACTTTACTTGACATCATTTCTTTTTCCTTCATTTAACACATGGAAATGGTACACTTATATCCTAAGTACTCATGATGCATATGAAGCCAAAGGAAACGAATAAAAATTGATGTGAATGGTGTCAAAATAATTATAAATAAGTTAACAAGTATACATTTTTGCTTGACATATACACTTTTATCCGACGGCAACATGTTACCGATCAAGGGCGACATGTGACCTATCCTGGGCGACATTTTCCCTATCAAGGGCGAACTTTTACCGATCAAGGGCGAACAGATACCAGTTAAGGGAAGGCGAAGTGTTACTAATTCAATACATATATGCAACAAAACAGCTTGACTGATCCAACAGATTTCATAACTTACATTTGGCATCAAACACAATCCTTAATGATGATTTAATTGTTAGAACACAGCAACAATAACAACACTTATTGGTCTTAGTTGTTTGTTTATTAAGGCAATGTGCGCCAAAATATAAATTCAACTGAAAATGCTGTACAAATTATTCACTTTATAACAAAAAATCCTTCAAGCAGTGGCAGATTGTGGAGTGTGGGGCGGATGAGGGGGTGGATTGTTTGCATGCACCAAGCAGACCCCATTTGGACCAGTTACATTTCAATACATAAAGAAGAAAAAATATATATATATAATTCAATTTATCCTGCTTTCACGCATAAATGTGCAGAATAAAGCCTTGCCGGATAAACTTAGTGATATCAAGTAAATAGGTCACATGACCAAACCACACGTATGAGTACACTGTTTACATTAGTTATATTCACATGCTCTTATTCAAACGTGTAATTAATGCTTTTTCGCTGATTTACGTAATCATTCTTGGATTTTTTTTAACATATTTTGACATGGAGAATAAAAATAAAAAACTTTTTTTTTTTAAATGTAGGTTCATGTCTGAATAAAGAAGGAGTAAAGTGGCTTTTGTTTTTTTGTTATTTTTTTCTTCAATCTTCCACGTTTGTTTACAGATTTCCCAATTTTTTTTTTTACTATTATTTCATATAAAAGATAAAAAGCAGGATAAATCGCCAAGATATTCACTTCTCGCTCACCAGATAAACTTTCTCATTCTCGGCACCACTCATGTATTCTATATTTAATAAGCAGCAAAGTTGAATAGTACTACTTTTTGTCCAGATACACTACAGACTGCAGCTCATTCCAGGGGCATGGGATGGGATTTAGGGAGAGACAGTAAGGGGCTAAACTGAGTTGAATAATGACTAAAGTAAATATGTTCCCCCTATGCCAAAAGAATTGGAGAGAATATGTCTTTTAAAGGAGTTGTCCATGATGATATTTTTTTTTCAGCTTTCACTGCAGACTGGCTGATCGAAAACTTCACTGTTTCACCAGAACAGTTAAATAAAGCGATTTATATCTTATAACTAAACTTTTAGGAATCTTTTATTTTAACAATTCTGAACAATTAATTCATATAAACCATAATTGACTTACATTGCATACCAGAAATTTAACTTTGCTAAATATTTGAATATCCATTCAGACATCCATCATGGCAACGAGGTGGGCATGTTTGGGAGCAGGAAAAGTCTCTGGGGATTTCTTCCAAGCCATTAATGAAAACTTACCAGCCAACGATCATGAGGTAGGCTTTCAGTTATGGATAAGACAATAAAATCCTTGATCTTGTAGCGATTAACTTATTGTCCTAGTGTCGAAACACCCCCCAAAAGTATTTTTGTTCAAGACTGTTTCATATGCATTGCTCCTGGTAGTGACTGCCTTGGTATTGGTTCTATCCAGTATAAAGACTCTAAGGCCCACAAATGAAATCAGTGATTTATTGCTCTTTTTGTTTCCTTTGAAATAAAAGAGTGAATCATGAGTAAGTTTAAACAAACCAGCTTTGGCAACATACTATAAAGGAGAAGGTAGCACTGGGCCTACTTCAGGTAAACACCATCTTTACTGTGCTAAAAGATATAACAAATAAAAACTTATTTAGATGATTTTTTATTTTTTGTCCGCAATCAGATTAGCAGAACAGGTTATTATTTATGACTTATGAAAAATGTTTCTTTTCATGATAACATTAAAATATTATCAGCAAGATAAGGTAGCCAAAAACCTTTTTAGCATGAATATTAAATGAAATAAAAAAGTGTTATTCCTATCAGCCAGGTTTAGTGTCCTTGTTATGAAACTTAGGTTTAAGCCATGCTGACTGCCATGAAGCTTTGTAATCTGTACCAAACCATTAAAAAACAAGAAGTATATGGCACAGAGTACTGACCAAACCGAAAGCAGCTGACCCATCAATTGGACATGACTTAAATCCAGTTAAACTGACAAGCAACAGCTGAAGTACATAGGTTACCTTGTATAAGAAAACACCATAAAAGAAGAATGTACTAAAACTCACTGATGCAAACAGTAGAGCACTGGATGGTCATAGAATCTGTCATAGTTGAAATCATACAACAAGCATTTACATTAAGTAAATCTTTGTCTTTTTTTGCTATTTTTTACAACAGTTTTGCAATGATGGTAAAACAATGTTCCTGGAGAGATAATACAGCTTAAAAATAGGGGGTGCCCATGGCAGAGTGGTATAGAGTCGCCGATTTCTAACTCCGCTGACTGCTTAGCATCTTACCATGTGAGTCCAGGTCGGGGCAAAGAACTTAATGTTAGAAGGTCTTCCAGCTGACTTGTGGTGCACTGGTAGTTCTGCTCAGACATTTGTCTGGGGTCTTCCTCCACCAAATAGCTGGACATTGCTATAATGATCATAATTGGTCACTGCGATGTATTTAAAAAAACAACAGGTTAAAAGTTTTGCATGAACGTAATATAAAGCTTGTGTCTCACTAGTGAATATAGTGCCATGAAACTTCATTCACTATCTTCTTGTTGTTTATACCTATACATTTTGTCAAGTTTGATAGTTCAAGGATGGATTTTGTGGGAAACATGGCCCTGGCTTGTTTTCGTGCATATCCATGCAAGTTAAAGCACTTGAATAGTTGTAGACTATCATATGACAGGTCTTGTTTTATAATAATAAAGATGTTGGGTCTGGCAGCGAGTGTCTCAACTTTCTCCCAAACCAAAATCTTGAGTCTTAATTTAATTAATTTCAATTCAAATGTTGATCTGTTAATTTTCATTATGATGCTTATTATCTATTACTTAATTCTTATATTATTCCATCAGATATGATCTTATGTACAAGTTGCAGTCTGATGAGTTCTTATTTGGTTAAAAAATGGAATATTTCATGTTTTTATTACAGCAAGTATTTTTCAAAATGGGAGATAACCCACAGCTATTTGAAACTTTAGAGTCATGTCCCCCCTCCTAAATGAAACATAGTTTATGTATATTGCACTTCACTTAATTGGCATCATTGATGAATCCTGGTTTTTGTAGTTTGTCGCAGTTGCATCTAGAGATCTACAGAGAGCCCAATCATTTGCTGAGAGGTTCAAGTTTAAGAAGGCTTATGAATCGTATGATGAGGTGGCCAAGGATGAAGATGTGGGTACGTGAAGACACAGACAAATGTCTTAATCAAATTCCATTTAACATGTTCATTTAAATCTCATTCTGATTATTACATTGAAGAAAATGATTGATAATGTTAATGTTAAAATGAACATTGGTTAAATCATTGCACCTTTGAACTTACTTTTAGGTCTTGAAAAGAGTAAAAATGTTACTAACACTTAATATTTAGTTGAGGTCATTATCACCTTACCAATTTAAGGCATTTTTTGTTAGCATTGCATACTTTCAGTACAATACTGAAAAAGTTGCAAATAAATTTTATTTTATTTTTTAAATCTGAAAGCATTGCTTTAAATATCCTGTTTAACAGATTGTCTTTATTTTTTTGTTCTGTAGTCAATCTTCATAAACTGTCAGTATATGCTTTAATTTTATTTGACAAATAAAATAAAAGCAACAATTTAATAAACAAAATTTACATTTTAAAAAAAAAATGTGCTTAGAAATTGTGCTTTTGTCACATATCACATAACTTGCTCTCCTGGAGTGACGTAAAGCAGTAACATAAATATCCTATGTAACTAGTTGTATAAACTTACTTGTATCATAGTGTGTATTTTGTATTCATACACCTTGTTTGTAAACAACAACAATGGCCCATTACAGTTAGGGGTATGAATCCGTGGGATGTTTGCAGTGTTAAATGTACACCAAAGTTATGGGCCGTTTTGGAAAATATAAAACGAGATATGGCACTTTATACAAACCATACAAAGCTGAAGTCTGCATGGTTATTTCCTTCCAGAGCACCCATTTTACATAATATTATAATTGCCATGTTGTTATGTTTGTATAAAATCAAATAATTATTGCTAGGAACTACTTTTTACATATTTGCTGTGTATATGAGGTTAAAGAAAGATCTGTCTATCCTAAGATTGAAAACAATCTTTTTATGGTGTTATGTGATAAACAGAATCCTATATTCATGCTTTTTTTAGGTTGTCTTTTTATGCAACTCGTCAATTGAAACAAATATGACGCTTGGCAGAGCCACGCTTGATATTATTTTAGTTAACACATTTCATAAAAATATCAAATAAGCACTCTTGTAAGAACCACTATTAATTATATATTTGTCAAAATTTATGCACGGAATTTAAGTGATACTGGTCATTATTTTTTTTAGAGTATTTAGAGTAGTGATAGGTGACTGTGTATGTTTTTATATAGTGAAATCTGAGGGATTTTCAAAAAGCCTAGCAACCTATTTTAACTGAAAGGTTTTATAACACCAGAAGAACAAAATGGGACATGGGATTCAAATCAGACTTCATTGTTGAGAAAGAATTGCACAAAGGTTGAAGTCACTAAAACAGATGTGTGATATTTGCTTTTTAAATATACGGTTCGTCTAGTCAATCTAGTCAATTACTGAAAAGAAATGTAAATGAAGCTCCTTTTTAACTTTTCTAGCTGACTCACAGAGAGGGTTTCAGTTTTGATAGATATATGAAGACCATTATGTTGCAATTGGAAGTTATAATGTTCAGAAGTCATAAAGTTCCACTATGCCTTATACACCAGTTATGGCCATACAGCACCTCTCTTCACTTATCTTTATTATTTGCAATTAGACAAGCTGTCCTTTAATAATACAGAATGCATTTAACATTTTTTTACAGAAGTCGTTTACATTGGAACCCTTCATACATCTCATGTTGAGCTGTCAGTAAAGATGCTGGAGGCAGGGAAACATGTTCTGTGTGAGAAACCAATGGCTATGAACCTGAAAGAAGCAAAAAAAGTCCTGACATTGGCCAAGTCAAAAAATCTTCTTTTTGTAGAGGTAGGACAAATCTCTTTTTTACATAAATTACAATTATTTTTTTGTTTTTATTTTGTTAAGGTGGCTTGGGATTTATATTAATGATGGCAATGTAGGTAGATTTGACCCCCAGATGTGAAAGGTCTCAAACACGACCCCAGGTCAAGACATACTCTAGTTTGATAAAGTTTTCTTTCGTTTGCTATGTTTATAAAATTTGTTATGGTTGCCAGCCCGATGTCAGGATCATGTTACTATGTATTACATCAAATGAACATCTAATGTGTTCATGGCAAGCCGGATTATATGTGGAACTTTCAAAACCTAAACTCTGCTGAGGTTTTTAATTTTTGCATTAACATTATTAAGTTCTGTACATTTAGTTCATAAGTAAGTTATTGTTTTTCCTCCATTTTCAGGGCTGTTGGTCACGTTTCTTCCCAGCATGTGACCAAATACGGAATGACCTCCCATTGGTGGGCGATGTGCAGCTTGTTCAGGCTACATTTAATTTGCCATCAAAGAACATAGACAGGTTGAAGGATCTGTCATTAGGAGGTGGTGTTACAATGGATATTGGACTGTATACTGTACAGCTGGCCTGTCTGGTGTTCGGTGAAATGCCTTTATCAATTACAGCCCAGGGAATCACACAGCACACAGGTAGGTGAAAATCGGTATTGTTCAGGTACAGGTACTTTTGCCTTTCACTGTTATATGATCACAACACACTCAGGCATGCCTGATTATTTCAAGAATAAACTTGTTAACCTTCCTTAGGTGGAGTTTATGGGATTATTGATATTGAATCATTGTCACAGAGGTGTTTATCATGCTCCTCCAAAGATTTCAGGGGAGCACATAGTGGCCGCTTCATTCGTCCATTTGTACATCATGATTTTGTCAGGAGTCTATCTCAGCAACCACTGGCTTGAATTCAATGAAAATTTATGGGAAGCTTCACCAGCAAAATGAAATGTGCATATAGTCAGTTATTGCCCTTATTAATTTCTGTATAATGTGATATAGGACAATTTATGTCCGGTCATTTTCCCCGTATATGCCAGTTAGAACTTAATGATACTTTATGGGAATCTTCACTAATAATTTCAGATGTAGATATTTTCTGTTCATTCTGGTATAATGATCTTTTACAGAGTTTTTGGCCTTTTCATTTTTTATATATAGTATAACACAGTCTGTCTGTCCAACCCCTTTTGTCTGGTCTTTATCTCAACATCCGCTGGTTTGAATTAAATGAAACAACGGGAAGTTTAACCAAAACAAAGAAATACGCACAGTGTCATCACATTCCGTTTTGATGATTTTTCAAGGAGTTATTGCCCTTTATAATTTGTGTATAATGTTATATAGGACCATGTGTGTCTTGGCAGTATCTCAGCAAACACCAGTTGGAATTCAGGATACTTTATGGGAAGCTTTGCTATCAAGTGCAGATATGCATGTTGTGGGCATCCGTCGGTTCCATCGATATCTTGCTCTGTAATATTAATATATGTCTACACAATGTGGTTTATCTTGAGATTTTCAGAGAAGTTGTAAATAAAAAATATGCACGGATTTTTTGTGTGCAAACTTTGATTTCATAATGGTAAGTGAGCAGCAGGTGATGCGTGGTCCCTTTCAATTATATTCAGATAATTCTGTTGCCATTTTTGTCACACAGAATTACTGAATTGTTTTCATCCATTCCACTTTAAATGAGTGAAGGAGGTTAAGTTTAGGAAATAATAAACATTGTTCTTTATATATCCGACAGTTTGCATATGTCAAATGCACATAACAATATTTTTTTCTCAGTCTTGGGAAATAAGGCGCAATTACGTCATAAACACACACTATTCCATGTAATGATTATTTTGAACACTACCTACATTGTAAGCTACAATATATTGCACCAAAAAGTCCTCTAAATGTTCATTCTTTCCAAATCTATAAATAAGCATGACAGTGATCTCTGCTAAAAACAGATATGGACTGGACTACCTGGATGATAACCTAATTTGTTCTCAAAAGTAAGTTGTCATGCGGTTTTCTTACTTTAAAAATAGCTATCTGTGCAGTCTAGCTTAAATAGGAAATACCTGCTTGTAATGACGAGTGGGGATTTATGCTTTCACAAACATCTATGACATCAATGACCAGCATTTTGCAGGATCTTTTCAGGTTTCAATGACTGATTTGGTTATTGGTGGAAAAAAATCTTTGGTCCAGACTGTTGGATACACCCTGTAATTGTGTCAGGTCTGATACATCTAAGAATCAAAACCAAGCTGGATATCATTCTTCTTGACAGGTGCTGATCTTGGAGCCTGTGTGATATTAAAGTACAAATGTGGAGGAATGGCTGTCTTGACCTATCATGGTGACGTCCCCGTCTTTGACAACCAGGCCCGTATCTATGGCAACAGTGGAACCATCAAGGTAAAATTGCATGGCAATTTATAGGATTTGCAAATTGAGGGCACTTGTGGGAAGATGCTTCAAGCTACAAGACCATACGTTAAAATAACAATCTATGTGAGCCTTGAACTTCTCAATGTTTGATGGAATTATTATTGTTTTCTAGATTTGTGTTTTAAAATGTAAAAAAGGTAAATGCACCAAGGTTTCTGTTCCTTTCCATAAGTTTGTCAACACTATTAACAGCTCACAAAATTTATAAAATATAATGATTATACTTACTTTCTCAAAGTAGATCAAGTAAATTCAAACTTATTAACTAAAAGTAAAAATAAAAAAGGTTAAAATAGCTGCAGCTTTGCAGGTGATGGAACTGAGAGCCTCGAGTTGCAACTGAGATGCTATTATATTACCACTATCCTGTTGATATATTTTTGCCATTCATAAATTTTAGAGATGTAAGCCAACGTATAATTGAAAACATACAATAGATAAATCATTACCGTGTACCGTACTTGATAGGTCAAACATGACTGTATGCTAAAAGTAGATAATGATCTTGTCTGCCAATGATTTTTGTGAAAATTTAAGTGTATGTATAAAATGGCATGCAAAGAAAGAAAGATTTAAACAGTATTAATAATATTTAAATGCTCAACATAGAAATTTGTGTAAATACAGAATGAACTCAATGTATTCAGTCCATTACAGCAACAAGTGATGAGGCCATTCCATTTTACTGCATTATTTCCACATTGAACTTGTTTATTATTTTATGAGAATCATCTAATGGGGACCCAATCCTTATAAATTCTTCTCTGCCAACCTAAAGAATTTTATGAATAAGAAATTTAAATTTATAGAAATAATGGGAGTATCAAAATTTCAGCAGGTAGCCATCCCATTCCACTGTACTGGTGAAGTGACCATCCTCGCCTTCAGTATTGTTGAGGAGCAAGGGAAATGCCAACATGTCTATTTACCATAATTATTGCAATGAAAATAAAGTAGTTATTGACAAAAAAACCAATGTACTTTCTACTGTCTCTCCATAGATTCCTCATCCATTCCATTGTTCTGAGGAAGTAACCACTCCCAGCGGTCACTACACTTTCCCACTGAAGCAGGGGAACTACAACTATGTTAACAGTGCTGGGTTCCAGTATGAGGCAGCTGCTGTCAGAGAGTGTTTGTTGGCAGGTAACCGGTCTATAACTGTTGTTACCAAAAGTCAGTGAAACATTAAAGGAATGAATGGTTGATTTTTGACGTTCATCGGTTGATGATCCACGTTGGCGTGTTGGGCTGTTTAAATTATTGTGTCCAGGACTTCAGGATATACTTTAAACAGCACAGTTCATCAATCAATGAACATAAAAATTCAATGATTCATTCCCTATATTTATATTACAATTAGATTTAGTTAGAATAAATTCATTTAAAAAGTTAATCTCTTTTATTTTATCTTTATAAGACATACCCTGCTTCGAGAAGAAAAACAACAAGAAAGTAGTTCCTCATTTATAGTTCTTTAAATGTCACTATTACAGATTTTTTAAAAGGTAAAGTTTTTAAAACCAAAATTATATGTAATGGGTTTGCAAACAGATGAAAATTTTAATGTTTAACACATCTGCTGCATGACCTAATTTTGACATCATATTATGTTCATTCATGAAAATAGTCCACAGTGAAATAAGCTCTGCCCACGAAACCAATCAGCAGTCAGGAATGAAGCATGTGTAGTCTATGTATACACTGTATTTTATCAAGTAATTAATGTATTTTTTTATATATTGTTCATTGCAATGGTAAACATTAGAAATGTAAATATTTTTTAATTAATATTTAATTAGTGGGTTTATTTTGTTTATACTGAATGACTGCACTGCCAGTGTATCAAAATGATACAAACGGAGAATTCGTTAATTATAAGAATACAAGGATCAACTATAATTTATGATGCTTTTAAGAATTCAACAGCTACGTCTGGTCAGCAGTTTATGGCATTATACCTTTTTCAGTACTTTTTACTCACAAGCATTGAAAACAATGCTTTTGTCTACTTTCCAGGGAAGGTTGACAATGATAAATATTCCCATGCTGATGCTGTGATGGTACTTACAATACTGGATGAGATTCGTCGGCAGCTGGGAGTTGTCTACCCTGACTTTGATTAACACTGTATCCTGAAGTCAGCTCTTGACTTTTATTAACTTGGTCATCCAGAGGTGAGCAGTTTGCGGATGCTTGCCAAGGAATACTGGAAAACATTGTTCAGTTATTCGCGATACTATTTAAAATAATGACTAATAATTAGACAAGATTGAAAGGCAGATAACTTTTAAGTTTTGTTTTAATGATAATGAAATTTAATAATTATAATGTGATATAAAAATGTTATGGACTTACAAAATTAGAAAAAAAGTTACAAAATCCAGGACTTTACCTTTTTACTTTGGCATTTCACTCCTACATCTTTAAAAATATGAATATTTCTTAGATAAAAACACTGTAAGTTACTGTCAAGGGGAGTAACTCTGGTCATACTTTTTAATGGAAATTAGCAAATTTTGTGTAGGCATTTAAAAATAGTAGTATACAGGACGTACAGTGTATGTATAAGATCATTGCTAGTGGTTAGAAATATGACGTCGGGCAGCAGTGAAAGGGTTAGTAGTGTAATCATATCCAATTTTTCATAATTTGAAAATAATGTGTGATTATTTATTTTAAATATGTCCTTGTGAAATTTAAATATTAGCAACAGGTGTTTTTTGATGATTAGAGTAATGTTGTTTTTTTTACTTTGGTGCTATGTTATCTTTTTGGTTGTGGTTGTTTTATTTATTTACTTTATTTCAATCATTATTTCATGTATTTCTGCATTCCAAATTACATCCACTTTAATATCTAGTTTGAAAGGGTATAACATATTGTTTTTTATATTTGAAGCATCCATAGATACAACTTTATCTTCTTGTCTGTATTGAAAGTCCATTTTTTATAGATATTTTTTCTGCTCATACTTTTCTGGTATTTCCCATTTTCGAAATGAAGCAGTATTTTAAACAAAAAAATATATATTCTCATCATTGCCTTCATTTTATATTTTATTAAAAATGAGTTCTGTCTGGATATGAAAACTCAGGAGTTTTTGATGATTGTGTTTTGTTTTAATTTTTGCTTTATTAGCTATATGGTTGTGGAATTTTTTTTATTTTCTTTTTTTTTGCTTCTTTTATTAGTATTTTTATGTGCTTTGGTGCTGTACTAGGCTTCTATATATATTGGTTTTGTTAGCATTTCATCAACTTGGAAAGAATTATGTGCATTTTATGAGATTTGTTGCCTGGATTGTCACATGTCTCACAATTTCCTTGTGCAGATTAAAGGTACAGCATTAGTGTGTTTAAGAACATCTTTGAAAAATATCATGGTATAACCATTTTTTGTTGAAATTTATTTATTTTGTCAGAGAAATTCATTGTATATCATTTGTGTTATTGTTTTTACCTAAGTTATAACTTTTTCTCACAGACAACTGCAATAAATAGTTTCATCATCAGAGAAGATCCCTTATCTTGGCTGCCATCTTTGATGTCAAATTCAAGGGATTTTAAGATGAATTGTATAGAAGCATAAATTTTATTTTCTTGTAATTTCTACATTTGTGATCTCAAAATTAAAAGCTATACACCATTTGAAAACTTTTGAAAGTCAAACTTTTAAAATACAATAATTTTTAAAATTGATAAATGCTCAAAGGAATACACAGAAATAAATAAAACTATTGGTTCATCCTTAAACAAAATGAACAGAGTGTCTTTTTTGATGGTATTTCTTTTACCTTTTAAACTATCAAAATATAGTTTTGATGTTTAAAATACTTCATTAAAGCTGTTTAATTTGATATAAAATTCAGTAAAATAGACTGAAATTTAAGGACAGTGGTAAGTTTTATACAGCACGTATTTCCAGATTTTGGCCTGCATTAGCTTCTGCCTTCAAAGATGGTTGCCTTGAACTGTCTTACCAGTGCCTATGACATTACATGGAAACTATCTATGATCGGCTATTAGTGTCAGAGTGTGATTTGGTGTATGTATGAATCATTATTTAATAATAAAAATGCAAATTAGCAATTATTCAATGATTAAGACAATAGGGACATCTGTCAACATGTAGGCAACAATAATAATAACAAGTGCCTAGTGTTCGTGGCTTTACTTGTAATTCATAATCATTTTTCACTATACACAAATTGACTTAAAAAATGGCTTAAATAGGTTTATAATTGGAGTATAGTTGTGGCACTGTCATCAATGAATTCAAGATATCACTTTTACTTAAAGATGTAAATTTTTTATATATTTTTAGTTGATCAGCTGCTTTCACAGTCAGGACTGCCTGCTGCTTATAGGAGCCTAAAGAGACATATTTTACATTGACTCTACCTATACCAGCACAGCATGAGGTGCATGTTAAAAAGAAAGGGTTAGTCCCTCAAAGTCCTCATAGATAATTGTGGTTAAACTAGAATATATTGGTGTTTGAAGAAATTAGACCATGTAACAAGATTAGTAGACTAGTAAAGTAAGTGACCCCCATGTGTAGGCCCATCAGATTGTTTGTTCATATACCTTATATATTACACTTATACTTTCAGGAAAATGCAGATTACAAACTGATTACAAATACCTTGTTAATTACCATTATTGTTGCAAGCATATTTTTTTTCAGTTGTGCATGTTTACCTTTGAATTAAACCACAATTGGATGAATTAAAATTTTGGGACCATATCTTTAAATGCATGTTAACAATAACTAATACTCATGTTTTTTTTCTATATACTTCTGAAAAGAAGTTATTTTAATATTTACCCTTTTTTCAGTAAATAATAATTTTGTATACACTGTTCCCAATATAGTTTTTGCTGACATTTTTTTTAAACCTATGACTGTGTAAAGAGTTTGAAATGTCATCTTGATACTCACATACACCATGTGTGAACAATCAAACAAGGGTGTTATTTAAGTAAGGATGGCAACTGTTACAAAATCAGTAAATGTTTGACCAATAAACCTGTTTAGATGTTTAACTGGTTAACCTGTTTAGATGTTTGACCATTTAACCTGTTTAAAGGTTTGACCAGTTAACCTGTTTAGATGTTCAACTGGTTAATTTGTTTAAATGTTTGACCAGTGAACTTGTTTAAATGTTTTAGCAGTTAACCTGTTTAGATGTTTGACCAGTTAACCGATTTAGATGTTTGACCTGTAAACCTGTTTAAATGTTTGACCAGTTAACTTGTTTAAAGGTTTGACCATTTAACCTGTTTAAAGGTTTAATCGCTTAACCAGAAGACTTAAATCAATATTTCACTACTGAGAATAGATAATACAGGTATTATACATCATTTTACTAATTACTTGTGTAGGTATTATCTTAGCTTCCAATTTAGTTTTGCATATCGTCAGAAGCTATCTTTTTGTGTGTTATGCAATTTAAAGTACAATGATGGTTGTTTATATTTATAGCGTTTTTATTTGACATTGAAATACAGCACACAAATAAATTTAAAAACAAAGCTAATGGTTAAATGGGGCCAAATAATTAAGTTAACTTTGTCAATTATTGCTTAAGATGTACATAGTTTTCACCTTAATGTAAGAAAGTATGATCAAAGCTTCCTGACAGAACATTCTGATATATTTTGTAAATTGTTCACTAGATATTTTGTTTGCCATTTGCACAATAGCAGCCCTGACATAGAATATGTCCATTCAGATGGGGAAGGTGAAGGATAGGACTTTCATGTGGTGATGATGTACTATATTTTCAATTAATTCAGACTGACCAGCGGGCCCCCTTCTTTTCTTAATTTTCCCTGTTTAAAAAAACAGCCCTAAAATCCCTACTTTTTTGTATGTCATGTTGTCAAATTGTAAAAGAACATTATATACAAGTTTTTTGTCATGATTTTCAACAAAATCATAACATCTATTTGCTTTTACATTGTATATGTTAGTTGTATATGTTAGTATATTTAAGGTTGTATCATTGATGGAGGCCCACAGATCACTTCATGGACATTGTTCTTGTGTGACTGAGGTGGATAGATGGTTTTACAGCAGACATTCCGTAAAGTTCTCCAAAGCACAAGAACAATAGCCTGAAGTACTGTGGTCTCCTCTTTGCTGTTCAGTGAGTGGTATACTTTGCCTGATTTTTCAGAGCAACAGTAAATAGACCTACTATCCATACTTTTCGGTTGGAAAATCCCTACATTTGCCCTTCTTTTTAAAGAAATTGAACCATTCTATTGCCCTACTTTTTCATGGAAGGTCACTGGTCAGCCTGTTAATTGCCTAAATTGGGTTGGGGTTGGTTAACACCCTGATGCCTTCATTGCCTAAATGACAATAACTAGCGGATTAATGGGTGTCACTTTAACAAACAATTTCACAAAATTGATACTCTGAGGTGAATTAATGTGAAAAACTATAAACTTTGCCAAACATGTTTGAGATATTTTAAGCAAGAAATATTTACTGGTTACAGAATTTGTTACCAGTAAACGTACACAAGAAGAGGTTGAAGGCAGGCCCTAAATTCTGCATAAACTCATATGTTAGTATTTGTAAACACGATCCTGAACACTGCCTATATTATTAGAGAGTACATATTGCAACTAAATATCACTCTAGGTGTTCTTTCTTTCCAAACCTAGGAATAAGCACGATAGTGTTAGAGCAGACTAACCTGATACAATATAACATGATCAAAAAGAGTTGTCATGTCATTTGCTTAGTTAAAAAGTAGGTATCTCTGCAGCATGGCTCAGATAGGTGTTTCCATTTTGCAATTACTAGTGGGGATTAATGCTTCGCTGTTTACACAGATCTATGATATCAATAAACAGAATTTTGCAGAACCCTTCCAGATAACAATTACATGTTTGGTCGTATGAGAAAGAATTCTTTGGACCAAACTACCGTATACCACCTTTAACGTGTAAATAGCTGTTGTCATCCGTAGTTTAAAAAAAATTTTTTTAGAAGAAATAAGCCAACTGGGACCAAGTTGCATGTATATATAAAAAACACTGGATGAGTATGTACATGCCACATAAGCAATATATTACATCTAGTCAATATTGAAAATGCAGTTCCAATTTCAGGGCGTATTACTCTTGTACAATTTTACCCACCTTGTTAATTTTTTAAAGTATTTTATATATTGTTGTTGTTTTTTATCAAAATATTTGTTTACATTTGTTTTGAAATCCTAGTAAAGGTCATATGCTCACGTTTATCATTTTGCTCACCTGTGCCTATGAATAAATAATGTCATGACCCTCTTGTTTAACACAATCATTATTAGCAGACATTTCAAATGAATAAATAAAACTATTGTTATAGCTCTCTTGTTTAACACAATCATTATAAGTAGACATTTCAAATGAATAAATAAAACTATTGTTTTAGCCCTCTTGTTTAACACAATCATTATTAGTAGACATTTCAAATGAATAAATAAAACTATTGTTTTAGCCCTCTTGTTTAACACAATCATTATAAGTAGACATTTCAAATGAATAAATAAAACTATTGTTTGAGCCCTCTTGTTTAGCACAATCATTATTAGTAGACATTTCAAATGAATAAATAAAACTATTGTTTTATCCCTCTTGTTTAACACAATCATTATTAGTAGACATTTCAAATGAATATATAAAACTATTGTTATAGCCCTCTTGTTTAACACAATCATTATTAGTAGACATTTCAAATGAATAAATAAAACTATTGTTATAGCCCTCTTGTTTAACACCTAAATAAAATTCATATAACAATATTGAACCACTGTTTTGGGGAATTTTGGCATATTTTTATATAACTTTTTGTTTTATACTTAAAAATACTGACTTAACATTAACTGATTATCTGAATTGTTAGACAGAACTAATCGCAAAAAAAAATCACTGTGTATTGTTTCCAATTGTATAAAAAAAACCTGATTGTGGTCTCTGCTAAAAATAGATATCGATTTTAGATCAGATTACTCGGATTCCTGTATAAAGTGATTTTAAAAGTAAGTCGTCACACGGTTTTCTAAACGTCTAAAAGTAGCTATCTCTGCAGCGTAGCTTGGCTAGGAAATACATGTTTGCAATGACGAGTGATGATTTATGCTTGACTGTTTCCACTGATCTTGGATATCAATGGACAGCATTTTGCAGGAACTTTTCAGATAACAATGACCTATTTGAGAAAATAAATGTTGGTTCAAACTGTCAGAACCACCATTTAATAAGACGTGCAGTTTTTGGTAACGGCCAGTAGCAAGTATAGCGCAAACAAGTTGAATGCGAAATAGTTATTTCTATCAGATTTGATAAAGCTGCTGTAAAACATATAACAAGGCTTATACATGTTGCACTACAAACGTTAAATTGAAATATATATTTTCACCTTTTAAGTTTTTGCTATTTATGTGTGCATTTCCCATTTAAGCTATGGAATTAAAAATAATATCTCAAGTCTTCGAATGCAGACAAGAACAGATCGGACGTAATAAGAAAAAAAATGCGTGCGCACGTGCGTCTATCGATGTGGAAAAAGAGAATTTTGGTAGAAAGTTTATTTAATAAAATAGGAAAAATGTGCACTTCATTTACTTTCTTCGTTATTAACACCACTCACATGTGTACGAGTAGAAGCATTGTATACCGACATCACATAGACGCTGAAATTCATTGACTACATAATATGAAACAAGAAACGTAAATACATGTTCCTTTCTTGCTGAGGTATAGTGACTGTAAACAATACAGTAGAATACATGTATATCAAATGTCTATCAGACTTTGCTACGACAAACATTGTAGTTAAGTAACTAAATGAATAACTTCAACACGTAAAATACAAATAAATGAACCGACATACGCAAAAATAAGTTGACTGACAATCTTCAAAACTAAGAATAGTGTTCACAACTAAAACAACACGCAAAACATTCTTATTTTTTCAATTTCTTACTTACAATCATTATTTCAGCAAAAATACACGATTCGGTCGCATTGTGTGTGTGTTTATTACAATTCTCAGTAGCGAGCGAGAACTTGAAGGTCGCGATAATTGGTCCTATTTCAATAATACTCATTTTGATTGGTGAATCATTTTACTTTAGAATCTTCAAAAAAGTATCTTCTTAGCAATTTCACGATGAAATTAAAATAAAAATTCAAGAATTCTCAAGAAAGAAACACGTTTATAACAATCAAAACCTTTTTTGTTGTTACAGAACCAACTTCTTTTGTGACGGGTGATCCCATATTAAAACAGGGTTGTTGTTTTTCAAAATCGTGAATGATTGTCACAAAGATGATGATTTCACTAACAAACACTAATCAATCACTTCGGTTAATCTGTAAAGTTCAGACCTATGACTACTTTTGTATTTCAAAAACACTTTGATTTGTACATAAATGGTACATCCTTCTCTTTTTGTGCTGACACGGTAAGTGTTAAAATTAACACAATGAGAGCATGACTTATCAGCACTCGTGCCGTAGTAAACACTAACTCGCACTACAGCGTATAGAAGGGGCGAGTTGTCTAATATTGGTACGAACTAAAGCTGGCGCGAAATGTGAATTGAAACCTTTGATAGAGGATATAGAGTGTCTATCTAGGCATTAGTATTTAATGTAAAACCTAACTATTCAAAAGAATTGTTACGTGTCATATTCTTAACTTAGTGGTTTCATCATTTTACCTTAAAAATGACGAGTTATTGTAAATGATGGTGTTATTTAGTTATAATAAAACTCCCAAATGGATAAAATACACACTTAAATTAGTATTTCATTTAAGAGCAAGATATTATAAACTAAAGTTACTACTTAAAATAATGCATAAGTAAATTATGTTGTCAGTTTAATGTACTCGTTATCCAGGAAGAATTCGATAAACACTGTGCCTAAAACTGTTTTGTTTAAGATTTTGCCACGGATAGGCCTCTTTCCGATCCCGCCAAGGCCGACATAGAGGAAATGTACGACCACTTCTTCATATGTATCCGAAAGTGGATTGAACCATCTTTCGACTACTGAAGAGCCTTGGGCTCTATCTTCCGGCTGTCTGTCATGAAAATGTCTTCGTGTTTGGACAAATATCTGCACACAAAAAAATATATATTTGGTCGGAAATCCGAAAAAAACGTGTTTTCTTTGTCATGGAGAGGCCTCCTTCCGACACCGACAAGGCCGACATAGTGGAAATCTGACACCACTTTACATTTTAGGAAGACCTTCCAAGCTAAATAGTTTATCAAATTTGCCTTTAAAAGTCTCGTAAAGCCTAGACATATGTATCTTTGGTAAAGGTAAAAGTAAAGGTCAAGGTGAAAGATGGTATTTTTAACAATTCTAAAACCGTACTTCATTTTAAAAACAATCAAATTAAGTAGCCACTCCGAAATTTGTACACGCAAATATCTTGTAGTTGGTATACATGGAAAACTATTTTGCATCGATTTAGGAAAACATCAAAGTTAAAAGCAAACTGTTATTGACAAGTTTACATGACATAATTCTGAGAACAATTAAAAATTTGCAAATTGTTCTCATGTCATAAGACACTAACGTTTGATTAAAAGTAATGTAAATAATGTAGGTATTTATAACAACTGGCACTGCAGCCAATACTCACAACGTTGTTAAATACATGTGTTCACATTCAAATTAATAACAATTAAGTTTCATATGATAAAATAAACAACAACATTTTCTCATTAAAGTAAATGAACGTAATTTTATGTAAAATACCAAGTGTGTGGAAGGGGTCTTTTACAACTTAATAAAGACAAATAATACTAGTTAAAATAACACGGAATATTTATTTGTTAAGTTATTCCGATTTTACGACAAATGTGTTCAATGAACCATTGTATTTTTCTTATAAAACTAATATGCATTCTGAGACAATGAACAAAATAAGACTAAATAATAATTCTATCGATGGTTCCTGTTACAATCCTTAACTCATTGGGCAGATAAAATTATTTTAAACAAGTATACTCCATACTTAAAAGGCAAATGTATCATACTAATATTTATTAATTCAAAACGCTCTTTAAAATTCTATAAGTTGTTAAACAAAACACACAACCCATTTTTCTTCGATAAAGATTTAATACAACAATTAGTGTCTTTTTATTGTATAAAATCAGTAATAATGGTCTAACCATACCAAGTAGAAACCGACTGTCTTCAAGAAGATACCTTACATTCTGTCGTCATTTTCTTAAACCTGTATTCAAGTCATCCAACAATACTATGCGTGACGTAATTAAATATTTTCAGCTACAATTTACAGAAATGTAATGGGTATCTATATTGGTCAGTTGAAGTAGTACTTGCGTAATTGATGTCTTCAAACCCTTAATTTGAACTGACTAAGGATACTGGGTGTTAAGTGAAAATCTCTGGTCTTTTTATAATTAATAGCCATGACACTTTCCCCCGAAGGAGTAAGGAAATATCGTTTTTAATGCCAGATCCTCCAGTTTTATCAATTATTGTTCCCGTATAATTTAACTCTTTAACCACTGTTCACATGTACACACCTGATGAATATTGTTTATCTAAGCCTCGTCGTTTTTGATACCATACTCTTTAGATTTCTCATAGTAAACTTGTAGATCCCATTTTTACAATAAAAGAATGACAGACAGAGAGGGGGAGAGAGTGAGAGAAGAGAGAGAGAGGTGGAGAGATAAGAGAGAGAGAGAGAAGAGAGAGAGGGTGAGAGAGAAGAGAAAGAGAAGAGAGAGAGAGAGAGAGAGTTAAGAGAGAGAGCAATGAAGTAACATTGTTGATTTAATGAGGAGTCGAAAACTGGTTCGAGCCTCTTTCGGATGCATATGAAGAAAGGGTGTCACGTTGCCTTTACGTCGGCCTTGTCGGATCCGAAAGAGGTCTGTACGCGATCAAAATTCCGCTTTTTTTATTATTTTTTCTGTACCAAATTCTTACACTCCTTTCAGGTAGTCCTCTTTAGGACTCTTAAGCCGGTTCGATCCGATTTCGGATGCATATGAAGAAGTGCGGTCACTTTTCCTCTGTGTCGGATCTGTTTTGGTCGTCAAGAGGCATATCTGCAACCAAAAATTGCGTCGGCTATTCTTTACCACTTACGAGGACACTTTTTGGCAGTCAGCCCCAAGATTGTGTCCAAGCTCTTTTAGGAGTCGAAAGCTAGTTCGATCCTCTTGAAATGTGTCACATTTCGTATATATCGGCCTTGTCTGGGTCGGAAAGATTCAGACCTGCGACCGCCTCCCCTCCCCCACTACCTACTTTTTCTTCTGTATCCTCGTGTACTTCTACATTGTTTTAAATAGAGCATACCCCCCACACACACACACACACGCACACCACCCCCATTTACTCAGAAAAATAATTTTATTTGAGGGATATTATTATTGTTGAACATTCATGTTAATTTGTTGAACTAACGTTTACACCTTTAACGTTCACTTTCAAATCTTTATCAGCTGATTTTTTTTTCTTTTCAAAATAACCTAGAGTTACCTTCATTGCATGTTTTGCGAACTGATTAAATCTTAAAATGAATAAAATAACCACTGTTGGGCATGGACTTTGTTATTCTAGATCTCTTACATAAAGAGCGGTTTGCCGGCTACATTTAAAGTTAGTATCGGTTATCGTTGTCGCTCGCCGCTCGTGTGTAAAGTTTAAATAAAATCAAGCCATCTGTAAGTGTGTACGTGTCTGTACCAGACAGGTTTGTGCCAGCAGACTTCTTATCAATATTAATTACCAATAGAATACAATATATATGGATGTATGATATATAATGATGTGTGTCTGTGTGTGTGTGTGTTTGTGTGTCTGTGTGTGTGTCTGTCTGTGTGTGTGTGTGTTTGTGTGGACTGTGGTTCTGTGTCTCTGTGTGTCTGTCTGTCTGTCTGTGTAAGTAAAGAATAATGGGACAAATAAAGCCCTTTTAAATGGCGATATTAATTATATGCTTGAAAGGAATACTTTATATATAACCATATACATTTGTTTGGGGTGTAGCGGATTTTAGGGTATTGCAGATCAGCCAAATCTCAGCCTGATAATTTTGCTACTTTTGTTGATTTAAACCAAATAAAAAGCATATCATTAGAAAAAGTGATGTCCCATTAGGATTTCCGCGAATTAATTTTTAGCCTAGCATTTTACCGAAAATGATGGCGTAAACAAACTAGCTGAGGCGACCGAAAGTCGACATTCCTACGGAGAGACACAATAACGAAAGTGCAAATTAAAAGCGGATTTTCCAACAATATAGGGTAATTGATCAATCATTGGCATCAATTGATGGGCGTATATGTCCTTTATCATCACAAGAAATTGTTTCTTCTTAGGACGTGTGTTTATTGATGTGTACGCTGAAAAGAGGACGCACATATTTTAGGGTACATTGTATTAAATGTAGGGGACCGTCCGTTGCGTCAACACACGGTCAAAATGACTTTAACGTAGTGACGTCACACGCTATGTATAGACCGTCTCATTAGTGAACATGAATACGATCTGCCAAATATATCACAAAGTTTCATCTCAACGTATGAACCCATTCTATGTTATTCTCTTAAGTTATTTTATTGATTGTTAGTCGGTATGCACCTCTTCTTCCACATCATCATCCTCATTATTATACTATGTTCTCTGTAATTATGTTGTATGTGTTCAACTTCATTAGTATAAGCTGCTAATTATGATTACTACTATCACCATCACCATTCTTATCATATCACCATTATAACAAATTATATAAGCATCTAAACAACTAGTGTGTGTTGGGGGAGAGGTGGGTGGTATTGTCATTCAAAGCTTCCAGACTGTTTTGAATTTGAACTATATTCACTGTCAAATCCTTAGTCCTCCTCCTCATCTTTATTAATACATAATCATCATCACCAGCGTAATCTTTTTATTAGAACAAAATTGTTAGACAACCAAATTAAAATGCTGCTTTATGAAATCAAATTTAATCGAGCTGTAAAAAATGCCAGAACCATCAAGAAGAAATACCTTTCACCTGGGAATACAATGGGTGCCCTGAGAGTCATTTCGCTCATAAAGACAATGTATCTATAGGGAAATCTGCAGTTCTTGGCTGGTGTTGTTCAAAGAGAAAAAAAGTTCAAAGATAAAAAATGGCTACACTGTTTACAGAATCTTGGCCAAAATAGGAATAGCTGTTTAATAAGTAATCTTTTTGTTTGCTGATAGATATACAGATTTGTGATTTGGTTCCTGTCATGTTTATGCCAAACATATTCACTGCTTTATTTATCATTTACAATCCATTAAAATATGATACATGAAGTTAACTGTTTTCAATAAACACTGCATACGGTAGGCAACCTCTTTTAGGTATGAAAAATAGATCTCAAAAGTACTATAATTTTAATGAATGTTGAAATACATGGCCTTTCTTGGTGTTTAGTTCTTATTATTGCATTTTTGTGCAATATTTACAAATATTAAGTAGTTAGATTGTGTTCACATATAGTCAGTGGCATTTTGTGTACATTTTAAATCATTTTCTAGGAAATTGTTGAGGAGAGGTTTTGGTTTCCTTTTAATGATTTGCCTTTGTCTTTAAATTTTTGGTAGACTTCACTCCATATTGATTATGCTGCAATAATGTTTAAAGCTGCCTGGACACAGATTTTCTATTTAGCATTTTTTCAACTTTTGCTTATTTACTGAAACTTTGATGAACCACATTCAATCTTAACTGAAATATCATGGCAGATTACTTAAAAATATATGAGTATACCTTCCATTAAAAGATCTTTATGCATCATCAAACTGCGCATGCATCACCGGTAAACAATAGTGATTAGCCCATGAGATACACACCATTTGAAATATAAATGCAGTATCAATCACAACTCAACGTCTTGCACTGCCCCTAAAATTATTATGGAAATATCCCAACTCATGTCAGGTGTATAGATGTAATTGGTATGTTTAAATGGACAAAGTTTCAAATAAATTTGCAAAGTTATTAATAATATATATATATATATATATATATATATATATATATATATATATGGCACTTTAAGCATTTGGCCTTATTTGTTATTAAAAATACTTGTTATCTTTCACTTACATCTCGTAATAATAGCAAAATACAGCAGCCAACCCCTTTCAAATTCCATTATTTAATTCATACTAATAAAATCCAGAACTGTTGTGAAAACTAATGAATGACCTGACAAAAGGTACAAAATGCATGTCATTTAGTCATTGTAAGTTAAAACTTCTAATTCCAATTACTGATTTCAATTAAAGTTTACTCAATGTTATTTGGTCTTGTATTTATATCCCATCCCAATTAACTTTTTGCGTGTGTGTGTGTGTGTGTGTATTTTGTGCATGCAGTAGTTGTTTTCTTGGGTGATACTGGTGTATTTTTGACTACCATACTATGTGTAGACGTTGCACGAAATACTGAACGAGCATAAAAAACATACCAGACAACTACTTGAAACAGTGGACTCAACTTGAGGGAGCAGCCAAATGATCTGAGCATGCTTTATTGAAAAAATCCGATAGCAATATTCATGTGAAAAAAAAATTCAAACATACCATTAATGCATTTAAGTTGCATTGTTGTGACAAATACGACTTTTTTGGTGCATTGGGACGATCCCTAGATGACGGTTATCACGTGATCCGCTATACCCTTAAGTGATTCGCTACTGTCCAAATTGATGCCTATCAAAAACTGAAGCGTTTGCAAAGAGATTAAAATGGTTAGCATTTTTGGAAAGAGGACATTTTTTGCAATATAAATGCATATTCTGTATTTTGAAAACACTTGTTTCTAATGCGTATGCAGCAAAAATGTCGTTAGTGATCCGCTACACCCCAAACGACTGTACAAACTATCAGAATATATACACAGTCTGATATGGATTTATATTGTTAAATCTAACAAATTAGCATTCCAGTCAAGAATCAATCATGGCAACCAGGTGGGCATGTTTAGGACCAGGAAAAGTTTCAGAGTGTTTTTTTCGAGCCATCAGTGAAAATTTACCAGCAGAAGATCATGAGGTATTACTGGCTTTGATAAGCTTAAGGTAGAGCAAATGTAATGCTGCACCTCCAGTTGAAGGGTATCAAAATTAGGGTTACAAAGCTTCAAAACTTAGGGCTGAGGTTTCAAATCCTGGTATGTTTTTTCTTCCACAAGTTTCACTTTGACATTTTTTTCTGCATCACTCTATTAGATGAAGAATAAAACATGTAGTTTTTTAAAAAAAAATTGTAAATAAATTTTAATTTAATGATTTGTGCTAAATTTGATTACAAATTTATGACCTGATCTTTTTTACTGGGCAACACTGAAAAAAACCTTTTATTGATCCAGAGCTTGGTTAATTTTTTAATAAAACACAGTCAGCAGGAAAAAATGGAAAAATCACCCTAAAAATTTTGAGTTTGTAAACAATAACATATTTACGATAGTTAACCAATCAAGTAACATGTTTGTTTGGTTTTTAATGCTCTTTTTGTTTCCAAATGATTCTCAATTGCAAAAAAAAACTTCCAAAGAGGATATAACATAATATTGGGAGTCTTCTTATTTCTAAATAATTAAATTCCTTAAAATAAATTCAAAAAGGGATGGAGAATTTTCTTAAAATTTGGCATACATGTCACATTAAAGTATACAACACATTAGTTGGAATTTTCAAATTCTGTATATTTCTACTACATTTGCTTTACCTTAAAAAAATACAATTATGTGAAATACCTTAAGAAATCCTGATAAAAATGATCCAGGTAGTACGTCTGGGTACGAGATTTAGAGTTCACACCTAGGTATAGTTGCCCAACGTAAGTTGGCCCCTTGGGATAGTGTGCCAGGGCGAGGTTTAATGTCAGGTGTTACAGATGTGAATCGCATTGAAAGCAAAGTATCTGTTTCGGGTGAATGCAGCGTTCACATAAATGAGAAGTTATGGTCTCTACAACAATGTCCAGCTATTTCGATGGAGGAAAGCCCCAAAGAAATGGCTTGGTAGAACCCAGGGGTCACTGTAAATCAGCTGGAAGACATTTTCTGATTTAATCCTTTGCACCAACCAGGACTAGAACCCATGCAGTGAGAGATTGAGCAGAAGATGATCTACAAATCAGCAACTCTGCCACGGGCCCCACTTAGGGGTGGTATCTGACAGTTTGCCCATTTTAAAGTCAACCATATTTCATTACAGTGTATCGACACAGACCATATTCGGTCGAAGTATTTTAATGTCAATAATGTGCATGAACTGTTTAAGACAGTGTCGGATTCGAAACTTGTTTGCTTCTTGAATGAGATCAATATTCTTAATAAGTTATAAATTTTTAAACTGTTTATTTAGCAACTGTTATACATTTTTAAACCATATAATATATTAACCTGTTTTCAATTATACTTCACATTATTTTTACCAGATAGATTTTTATATTTTTCTATATTTTACTCACGTATCTGAGTTTTAGTCTTATTATATTCTTATGTCCTCAAACTTCAACGTATTAGGCCCCATATGACCTATCAAGTGTCGGTGTACTGTAAAACCCAAAAGACAAATACATAAATACATGTAACAATCTCTAATTACTGCTTTGGGGAATTTGGTGATACTTTTTGCATAAACCCATACTTTAGTCATTATAAAGATGAATTTGAACACTTACTTAATTAATTGGGGATTAATCCTTATCTGTTCACACGAATCTTTGGACCAAACAGTCGGTACCACCTGTAAGAGGTTGTTGGTTGCATACAAAATTCAACAAACAAATGACCGTATTGTTAGGTCCCATTATTTAAAGTTATTGTTAAACTTATCATGTGTTGTGTTTTGCCTCATTTTCCATTTTTGGAATATAAATGATGACTTGCTTTTGTTTGTACTTAACTTCTGTTTTTTAAAGGTGGTACCTGACATTTTGGGCTCTTTCTTTTTCTCTATTGCAACCAAATAAATTATTGTTACCTGAAAGGATTTCGTAAAATGCTGTTTATTGATGCCCAATATCCATGTAAAATGTACATCATAACACCATACTTGTCATTACAAAAAAGTACTTCCTATCCAAGCGACACTGTATGGTTAGCTGTTTTTAAGCTAAGAAAACCATGTGACCACTTTCTGCTGAGACCACATTACATGATCATCCGGCATTTCAGTGTCAATATCTTGGTATCAGGGTAAGATGTTATTACAAGTGTTAGATATAGGCAAACTGTTGAATACCACCTTTAGGATAAATTGCCAATATGGCAAAGTTGAAGGATTTTTTCCAGATATTTTGGTTCTCCAATTTAAAAAATTTGTACAAAATTCAAATAAAGCTAAGAGCATTTAAGTTTAGTGTACACAGTTTGTTTTTTGGAATTGAAAGAAATGTACCAGTTTTCTTCCTTGTGGCTAGGTCTTTTTAAATATGCTTTGTATTGTCCTAATTTTATCATGACAATATACACAGTTTATTTATAATCAGTCTTCTCTTATTCCACATGATGTGACTATATGTGCATGTTTCTGTCTTATAAAGTGTAAAATGAAAAATTATTTCCTGATGATTTTTCAGTTAATGTTTATAAAACACAAGCTCAGAAGGGAGCATACACAAAGCAATTAGAATATTTAGAATACGACCCCTTAAACAAAAATGCCACTTAATAAGGCTACATTGGTGAAATGAAAATTGTCTCCTTTCTTAGTTTTTTTTAGTTGGGTTTATTGGACTATAGCACCTTTTCTTTTGTCGATGGTGCAATTAAAGCAAGTGAAATTTCTTACTTTTTTTTAAATGTAATCTTTACACCCAGTATACTTAAAGGGATATGTTATTTAAAAATAAAATTGAGGTGTCTGTTGATGATGGTTTACCTAGGTATCACAAAAATGGCATAAAAGTGGACATGCACTCCATAGAGTACAATGATAAAAACCAAGTAATCCCAATGAAAGGACCTACTTGCATTTAGGGACAATTCAGGGGAGACTATCCACTAATGTCTCTGATGTAACTACTGAGACCTTTGTTTGGTAAGTTTGTTGCAGTTGCATCTAGAGATCTACAGAGAGCCCAATCATTTGCTGAGAAGTTCAAGTTTAAGAAGGCCTATGGATCATATGATGAAGTGACCAAGGATGAAGATGTGGGTGAGTCCACCCAAAGATGCTTATGATGTTTGAAGTTAAAAAGAAATAAATGTGTGTGTCCAGATAACTCAGTTTGCATAACATTCACCTTAAAGCCAGGTTTATGGATTAAAATCTCAGTGGCACATGTGGAAAATCTTAAATTATAACATTCAACTCAGTTAAAATAAATCTAACTAACTATTCTGTATTACCTAACCTATAAAACATACAAGATATCACAAAATATCCTGTAAAATCCTTTATTTCCCATTTAAAGTCGAACCATTTATGAATTGGTACATAACAACATGAAACTTCCATTTAGAGACGAACATATCTCCCTGATTTCTCGCTGCGAACACGTGTCACTGAGAACATCTACTGTGAGTCTCTGAGGGCAGTTCTACATGGGCGGATCTAGTGAGAGAAGTGTAGGGGTTATTCTATGAAAACATCTAAAATGTATTAAAAAACACATTGAAGTTAAACTATTTGTTTAAAGAATACTTTCTATGAAGGCCTGTCAAGCATCTGAAATGCAGGAAATGGCACTATTTGGCTTTTAGATGTCAACACTCCTGTGGGAGCTTGCCTCAAGGCTCTCTAACATTACTCATACCTATGGTTCTTGTTTAATTTGGCCTCACCACTCATCCCATGAAAAAATATAAATATAGAATAACTTTATTGGCGAAAATACAGTTTGGACTCATGAAAAAGAATTTAGCAGCTTCTCAAAATGGAGGAATCTGCACTTTTTGACTGTTACATTTTAAACAAAAGTCTTGGAGAGCATGCCCCCAGACCCCCTGGCACAACTTACACCTCTGGTGCTTGCTCTATTTGGAGTAATTTGGAGTGGTAGGGCACCATCTAAAGCTGCAATTAAATTAGAGTAAACAAATATTGAACATGCATTAATTACGTCACATCTCAAATACCTTATTGACATTGTATTCAGGATAAGTAACATTGCATGTGAATTAGTTTTAAAATGGTTCTCAATTCTTGTATATAGCCCTTCCTTCTGCACAGCTTGCAGGTGTAGTGTATGGGTGGAGCTATGCCCCTTTTCATTTTCCAGTAACATAAAATTTATATTCTTCTTAATATTCTTTTACAGAGATAGTATACATTGCCACACTAAATACATCTCATGTTGAGCTGTCAATAAAGATGTTGGAGGCAGGAAAACATGTTTTGTGTGAGAAACCAATGGCTATGAACCTAAAACAAGCAAAACAAGTTCTCACATTGGCCAAGGCGAAAAATCTTCTTTTTGTAGAGGTAGGACAAATGTTGTGGTATTAATTTCAATTTCTTTTACATATTTAAATGTTTTTGCTTTAAAGATGAATGCATTCACTTTGCACATATAAGCACTTCATTAGTAAGGAGTACAGGTGAACCTTTTTATCTCGATTTTGAAGGGATTGATCATTTTCATCGAGTTATGAATATAATCGACTTGTGAATTGTTAAAATTTTTACCATGTGCATAAAGAAAATTTGGGGTGGGTGATTAGGAAATTACAACGTTTTTATTTAACTTTTGATTATTTGTTTATTTAATATTTAATATTACAACTCTACTGATTTATGTAATCAGTAGAGTTGTATTACATAAAAGCATACAAAATGCAATCTCAAACAAAACCACACATCATTTTAGCCCATCAGTGCGATAAATGAATGGAAAAAGGACAGAAAATATGAATATAGCACTTGCTTGTTTACATAACCAGGAAACGGTTAATCGTAACAATTACTCTAGTGTAATATCCAAATAGTCGGGCTTCATTTATTTTTTTAACTTTAATATTTATATTAAATATATAAGGATTAAAGTCTGGATTGCTTGTTTTCATCGACATATTCATAAGTATCGACTTAGTAAGGGATGAGTTAACAAGGTTTCTACTATAGTTCTTGTATGGAATCTATTGGACGTGCAATTATGTTACAGCAGCTTCGCTTGGCTTATAAAGTTTTAAATTTTAAAAATTAGCAGAGTCTCAACGATTTGGCATATTGCTTATAACAGACATTTTAATGTGTATTTTTATTTGAAAATTTTTACGAGCATAGTTTATTACATACACTTCATTTATATAGTATTTTCCTATATACTACTTGGTGGTTTATGCAAGTATATTTTGGAGTTACTTTTCACAAGTTGACTATACTATTTATAGACAATACTTTATTGTTATGTATATTCCTGCCTTACCCAATGTTTGCTGTGATAATAAATTGGACATTTCTTTATATATGTGAGTTAGTGTCCCAGATCCAGGTCGGTATAAAGGAAAAATATCATTATTACTTTGTTAATTTTCACAATTACAATGTATATCAAAGTGGTTAGTTGTATTTGCTAATTTTATTACTTATTCAGTGAAATAAAATTGAAGCACATATTTACATGAAAATGCATGCTAGATATCTATATACAACTACTGATTGAACAGAGCTTTCAATAGACTCTGAACTAGGGTCATTGACCCCTCAGACCATATTTTCAAGGGTCAAATTCAGACATCTGGGGAACAGTTTTGTGTGTCGTGCATCAGATCTTAAAGCGCATATACATGTATTTTAGCAACATGTTGCTTGTGTTTTATTATTAACAGTTAATCATTCTGCTGTTAATTAAGTATTCTGAGATTTGTTTTTTTTTTTCTTCAGATCTTTCTCTTTTTCTCTTTAAAACATTTCATTAATCTTTTTTGTTCTATATTATGTCATTGTTGATCACATTTTGTATATAAATTATCCTTGTTGGGCCTTTTTGATAATGATGATAGTTTGTTAGTTTATTTGGGACAAGGAAATTAACAGAATATTGCTTAATAGTTTATTAATTTTTCTGCATTTCAATTATAACAATCAAATGAAAAAAACAACAACAACATAACAATTAACATTAATTCATACTTCCTCAGTCATCTTTTCTTTTGAATTTGAATACAATCCAAAAAATTTAAAAAATGCTTAGCTACAATGAATTTCTTTCACCTGCAACCCATTTTTCTGTTTTTCAATAAGCATACATGCTTAAGACAACACCATTGAGATAAATAGCAAAGCAAGTCAGATCCTGAAAACATTTAGGTGCCTCAATCAAGTAATTAAGCAATGCCTACATCATTATAAATTGCTTCTGATGCATCGGGGTGCTAAAGACATGCTTTACGAGTAAACAGAGGCCGATCAGTTATGATTTATTACCTTTCTACACCACTGGACACAAATGTGTTGGAGTAATGTTACAGAAAGAAAATCAGTAGAACATCCGGGTTCAATCCCAGGCCATGGCATACCAAAGTCGTTAAAAGTGGTAGTGGTATAGCTACCTTGCTAACGTTCAATCAAATATAAGGGTAGTTCCACAACTGGTTGGCCCAGTGTCAGGATAATATGACTGGGTGTGATATAATGCCAGGTGTTCACGACATGCTATACACAGTGGAAGCAGCACTATATCTGCTTCAAGTGGACACCATCTCCAGATAACTGAAATACTGTTGGTGGGACAATAAACCCAATAGACATAAACACAAATGAAAGTGTCAATTGGCTGAATTAGAAGACTGATTTCTCATTAATATGCAGGCTCTGCCTACTGTATTATTTTTCTCCTTGCAGAAGGTAATCGCTTTTACTGACTTGTGCAGGGGAAATCTGTTCATTAATATGTAGACTCCACCCATTTTCATCTTTTCTGATTTCGATTGTCACACGGCTGGAAATTGACACGGTTAAAAATTACCTCACCGCTTTATTAATGTGCCTCAGTAAGGGGTATTACCTAATTTTCGTGCATCTAAACCTTGGAGTTCGGGTCAACCAAATGCCCTGATTGAATATGTCAAATTCCTTATGAGCATATGCTCCAGTTACACCTATTTTACAGAAAAAACTAAAATGTAAACCATATCATTTTCTAATGTTGATTTATCAAATCATGTTTTATTGGTACAGGGATTATAATCAACACATTAAAGAAGAAATTTATTGAGAAAATGTTGTAAGTCATACTTTTATTGTGTATATAAATACTTTGTAAACATTGAAAAAGGGTTGAAAAATACACAGAAAAAGTCTGTAACCCTGTAGTCAGTGTAATTCTTATAAACACAACAAGCAGGTAAACCCTTTTTCAGTCTTTCCCTATTTAAAATCAACATACCCGTAGTTTTTTTTGTAAAAATATATGAAAATATATGTGAAAGCAAATAAAATGTAGGAATCATCTTTAAAGAAATCATTGTAAAGACAGCAAAAATAATGAGAGAATTTTTAAAAGACAGGGTTGGCATAAAAGCTTGCTCTTTTAGTATTGACTGGGCTGATGGTCAGTACCAGTTAAAATCGGTCAATATTTGTCAATACTAGTCATTACCAGACAATAATGGTCAATTGATGTAAAGGTGTAAAAATACATGCCTATTACATGTCTTAGTTAAGTTAAACTACTGATTAATCAATTGGTTTGATTATTCAAATTATGTCCTTAAAATAAAATAATAAAAAATGTGTTTTTATACATATTTGAATATTTCCCCCCAAAAGTCTGCTGACCATCATAGTATTCGCATCGTATCGGTTCAGTTAAAAGTGCATGCTATCTTACTACTTATAAAAGTTATTATGCTGGTGTAAATCACACTTTTAATGATTCATTGACGAACGGTATTAATTAACTGGCACATTATGTTATGACCACCGGTTTTTATCAGTGGCAATACAAGTAAAACAGGGCTGGCTAATTGTGATCAATTATATCTTTAAATTATGTTCAGTAGATTCATATTATAATACTTTAAATTATTAGAGTAGTAGATTTTTCAAAAACATTATGCTTTTGACATCTTTTAATTACATTTTGGTATAAATATTGAATATGGAAGGCTTTAAAACATGTTTAACACCAACCGAGGTAAGCTTTGGTAGTTATGTTTTGGCAAACATTTACATCAAAAACACAAAACCATGTTTTTACGAGTGAACTGAACATTGTGTGAAAGCACTATGAAATTATTGAAATGTTTTATGACCTTAGTTACTGACCTGTCCCTCCAATTATCAACCATCACTCATGCAGTCAAATAACCAGCCCATCCCCCAGCCATGTCTATCCAATGGTCCAAGTATCTATAGTCCTTGGTTCAAGTCACTGTTTATTGCTTATACAGCATGTGGTAATACCAATTAGTAAAGCTACAGTCAGGATCAACAGCTTAGTATCATGAGAGGTTTTAGAAAAGTACAGTCCAGTGAGACATCAGTTTACAAATAAAACTTCAAAAATTATTTTAAAAAATTCCACATTTTCTGTATCAACCATTTATAGATAAATAATTATACAGTATAACACAAAAAAGACAAATTAAAAAAAATGCTCATCTGTTTATACTTGCAAAGGGGATAAAACAGGACAAATACAGATTATTTCCCTTTGATTTTAGGGCTCTTGGTCACGGTTCTTCCCAGCCTATGACCAGATTAGAAAGGACTTACATTTGGTGGGCGATGTGCAGGTTGTTCAGGCAACATTCAATGTGCCAATTAAGAACATAGAGCGACTGAAGGAACTGCCACTAGGGGGTGGAGTCACCTTAGATATTGGGTTTTACACAGTACAGCTGGCCTGTCTGGTGTTCCAGGAGATGCCAGTGTCAATCACTGCTCAAGGAATCAAACAACATACAGGTAGGTCCCGATTAAAACTTCACAGGTAGTGTTACCTAGTAGTGTCGTTCCCTGAATGCATCTGGTGGTAGAAGTTTTATTTATCGGTAAGTAAGTGACTTTCACCACTTGGCCAGAGTCTACCTCTGGATATATCTGATAGAAATATAAGCACAAATTATAAATACATGTGTACATGTATTTTCAATAGTGTGACATTGTACATATAAGTGCCAAACAGGTGATATCACATTGTGTTTTGGAGGAAATGCTTGTGTGTTTTTTACACTCACAGACAGAAGTATATGAGGGCAATATTGGAGTCATGTCCCTAAATTTGTCCATACTATTTCTCAGTTACCATTGGTTGGATTTAGATAAAACTTTAAAAGGGGTATCAGACAGTTTGGACCATTTTTTTTTTCAAACGACCAACCAAATTATCCTTGCCTGGAAAGATCTTGTGAAATGCTGTTTTTTGATGCCTTGCAGTTATGTGCTAAAGTGAAGCACAACTCTACTCATCATTACTTACATGTATTTCCTATCTGTACCATGCTGAACAGTTTTTTTAAACTAAGAAAACCATGTGACCACTTACATTTAAGATCTAATTTTATGTCCATCTGGATTATTTCTCTGACATCAATGTCTATTTTTAGCAGAAAACCCCACCATCTTTATTTATAGATTAGGCAAAACATAACATTTAGAGCGTTTTATTTTTATGATTTGTGTTGTCTAACAATTAAAGTAGTGTTCAAAATCAATTTTTCTTCAACTAAAGTTTGAGTTTTTGCAGAAATTCAAATACCACAAACAATGATATTGCTACATGTATTTGATATAAGAAAATATTGAATATCATCTTTAAAGGACTTCAAAGCCTTGTTTCATTCATTCGCACAGTATCCCTGGCTTGATTGTAGTCGCAGTTATAGCCCCTTTTTAAATTTATTGAATATATAGTCCATGCTATTTCTCGGCTACCAGTGGTCAGATTTTAATGAAACTTTACAGAACTGACAAGTGCCAAGCTTTATTGCACGTATTGGCGCATCACGACAACTTGATTTTTCATGTTTTGAGTTTGGACCCTGAATTAATTTTATTGAAAATATTGTGTCTGTTATTTTTCTTTTAAACCATTTGTCTGATTGTAATGAAACCTTTGAATGTCAAAACTTTATCTGACATGGTTACAGTAATAGTTACACTGAAAATGTGTTTGATTTGCTGACAGCTTATTATACCAAAGTCTGATCCGAAGTCTGGTGATTAATTGCAGTGATGGCTTTGCTGTTTTAATAACTTTTATATTATAGGTGTTAGAAAGTCCCAAGGTGAGATGCTTCTGGCATAGTGGTAGAGTTGCTGACTTGTAACTACTCTGACTGATTAGCCTCTCACTAAGTTGGTTTTTGAGTCCCTTAGGAATGGAGGACTTAATGTGGTCTTCCATTGGTCTACCCATACATTTGTCTAGGGTCTTCCTCCACCAGAATAGGTGGACATTGTTATAATGATCATGGCAATGTATTTCAAAGACAAAAAACGAAACAAAAGAATATCACCAGCTCTTAGCTAGGTAGTAGCATTGCATCTTTTGCATTGTATACCAGAACACAGCAGTCCAGACCCTTTAATGAAGCATGGATTGATAGTAGTTGGTATAGTGCCAAAGTGACCTACACTCTTGTTAAGAACATTGATAAAATGGTCAACTATCCCTGTTCCTCAGTCCCTAAACCGCTGCATTAAATACATAAATTGTTTTTGGCACAGCGACAAGGTAATGATAGCACTCCATGTATTTCTCTGACAGGTGCTGATCTTGGAGCATGCGTAATATTGAAATATAAGAGTGGAGGAATGGCTGTTTTGACTTACCATGCAGATGTCCCCATATGTGACAACCAAGCATGCATCTATGGCAACAGTGGAACCATCAAGGTAAAATTTGCATTCCTCTTCATAGTCTGTTCAAAATATATTATTGTTATCTAACGAGAAAGAAATTAGCTTGGAAGATTGTTGCAACCTGCATCACCATAACAAATTTTGTCACAATACGTGTAAGCAAAGATTCTCAGGTTGTTACAAGTACTTGGTCTACCGGGTATATATTTTAAATTGTAAATTCTGGCTTACAAGTAACAAAAACCAATGTGGAATTCATAAAACATATTTTTGTCTCTTTTGTGTCTCTTTTATTAAAGTTATGTTTTCCTGAAGAAGAAAACCTGTCCATAATTGCTAGCTCTTTGTCTCCCCTTCAACAGTAAGTAGATTTTCACACTGAAGCAAAGGAAAATACCACAGTCTTGCCTAGCAATAAGTACATATTCCCAGGTAAGCATAGTGGACTATCACTATGTCTTTTGCTTACTTAGCAGTAAGCACAGTTTCCAGCTCTTTCTCTCCCAATCAAATGTTTCCCTCTGAAGCAAAGGGGACGCTACTATATCTTAACTAGCAGTAGGTGTAGTCTAACCAGGCAGAAGGTTTAGTTTCCAATAAAGCAATTGGTACAGTTAGTCCAGTCTCCTGCTGAGGCTATGTCTATGTCTTCATACTTTTTTGTTAAGTGCAATAACATATTTATATCTTTCCAGATTTCTCCACCATTCTATTGTCCCGAGGAAGTTACCACTCCAAGTGGTCAGTATGCTTTCCCATTGAAGCAAGGGAACTACGACTTTGTTAACAGTGCTGGGCTCTATTATGAGGCTGCAGCTGTCAGGGAGTATCTTTTAGCAGGTGATCAATCTATAAAATATAATCATATTAAAGAAGCTTAATTATAACGGCAGCCATTTTTTTTTATTAGGCAAACACACTTTTGGTCAGTTTGGTGCCATTCTTCTTATCTTTGTGGAGGAAGATGCCAAAGAAATGTAAAGGTGAAGGCACTGTTCCACACAATTCGGGGAAACCTCATATTTAAGTTTTCCTCTTCACATGGATTCCAACCTATACAATAATTTGCAAAGAAGTTCTTAGCCGGCAACTCGAACTGCTCAGCCACCGGTGCCAACAATATAAAAACAGTGTGGCATCTTTTAAGTTCCATCGATGTCGGTATTTGAGATTATCTTTGAGATAGTGTTGTTCAATCAGTTCCAAAATCATAATTGATCAAAGTTTCAAAACTGACTATCAGGTAACCTTAACTGACTGACCACAGATAGGGTAACTTAAAGACTTGATATTGTATACTTGTAAAATACAGTTTGAACTTTAGTAGCTAATGTATGACCCATTACTGTACTGATATTTAAACTTCTAAAAAAAGAGTGTTATAAAATAATGTAAAATCTTTTCATCAAAATTATCTTTAAAAAAATATATCCATGAAATCCAAGATAAAAAAGCAGCACACAAGGCTCAAACTGAGGGCCATGAGTTTGAGAACACTGTACATAACATTCATCCTCCTAGACGAAGGCTAATTGGCTGCCATTCATAAATATCGAATATATTAACATGACTAGATCAAAATATGTTAAGCTTTAGTTTGCCCCAAAAATTTCTTTTCAACTTATTCCTGTTACTGACATAGTAGATTTTGATCATGAAATAGCGTTTAGGACTATGTGAAGACCAACTTTTGGATCAATAAAAAAGTATCGGGAACATAATGCAGTCATTACTTAAGTACAACGTTTTCTAACTTTCAATTTTTAGTATGTGAACCAAATGGCAGACTGGACATTTAGTAGTAAAAAATCATACTTTGACATTCTGTGCAATGTTGACTACCAACTTTCAACAAATCCAAGCTTATTAGATAAAGCATGAGCTGATTTGCTTTACTCTTTGCCACAGACTGGCGAGTTTGTGTTGGGAAATTTATGAGAGTGTTCTATTTTTTTATAGGTGACATATAATCATTGTATTATATTCAATATGGCATTGTAATATTTCCAGGGAAGGTTGACAATGATAAATATTCCCATGCTGATGCCGAGTTGGTTCATACAATACTGGATGAGATTCGTCGTCAACTGGGAGTTGTCTACCCAGACTTTGATTAACATTGTTATCTTGGGGTCAGCTTTTGATAAATGTTTGATGCTGGATAAAATTTGTCGTCAACTGGGAGTTGTCTACCCTGACTTTGATTAACTACTTCATCAATCAGGGCTCAGCATTTGGCAGATTGAAGGTCATATATGAAAATAAGAAAGACGCATGTATATTATCTGAAAAAAATATTGTTTAGTTATACTTAAAATTTGTGTTTAAACTATAAATTTTTAATTACAGAGATGACATGAAAATATTTGATACAATAACAATAATGTACAAAGTTTAAGTGATGATTTTTATGATTTCTCATCAAGCAAGAGTAAAACAATGTCTATGTAAACATACTTTACATTTTAAGGCATTTTCTTGTAATATTTGTAATTTGCTATACGTTATTTTTGCATTTTGCTATAATACTATAGAAAATAATTTTAGTCAAACTTCAGTTAATTAAAGTTGTTGGGACAGCCGATTAACTTCCAAAAATGCATAGGTTGGAACAATTCAAATTGTCTCCTTACAAAATCTTCCATCTAGGTATCCGCCATTTTGAAATGCATAATTATCTGCAGAAATGTGCAAGAAGCAATGTATATACTATAATACTTTTCGCAGTGAAACATAAGAAAAGTTACTTGTTGGAAAAGAAATTAATAATAGAAAGCATCATGTTGTTGTTGTTTTTCTCTCAAAATAATAACAAAAAGTATGCATATGTATAAAATATTGTATAAATACTTGTTATCGTCATCAACAAATTGCAACACACAGTAAATTATGATAATTAACAAGCACATCATATTAAATCACATAGTATTAAAGCACACATGGATTATGAAGCTTGTCCTTCTCCTAAGTGCTTACCTAAGATTTCACCCGCTATGCTTGCCATTTCTCAATTTAGATGATGGTGATATTGGTCAACATTTATACCTACTTACCCTGACAGTCTGCAATGTTGCTGGTCAACAAAGCAAATAAGAGCCAATCTTTAATTGGATTGTCACCTTCTTAAATTGATGATACATCGTTTCTGATAGTCAAACAATTGAACATGTCATATCCAGTTATCAACTTCAACCAACCAATTAACAAAGCCTAACATTGATGTTAATTGAGTAACCTCCATTGGCAGTTTGACAGGTGACAATAGCCGACCAGTGAACAATCGGGCTGTGGATAATATACATGAAGAAAGCATTAAAACTGTACGTTGGGAATTTCAATTGAGTTTGATTAATACTGAAACTTTGATTCCTGCAGATAAATAATTGTAGGTTTTTTACATTAAATTATATAAGGAAAAAATCGGGACTAACCAATGACTTTGAATAATGCCTCAACTTTGGACAACCGAGTTTGAATAACCGAAGTTTGACTACAATTGTGTATAAGAAGTATTCAAATTGTCTATTAATGATACATTCCTGTTGTAAAAGTACAGAAAACTTTTCCAGTATTTCATGTTATATCTACAATTTTTGTTAAGTCTCAATTTTTCACGGAAAAAACACAACATACTTTCACAAATTTAAGAGATGAAATGAAATTATTTGATATAATAACAATAATTTCCAAAATTTAAATGACGATTTTTATGATTTCTCATCAAGCAAGAGATAATAAAAAATATATGTTAAAAACAATGTCTATGTAAACATACTTTAGACTATAATTAGAAAAATACAAGCCCAAATTGAGCATCACTACACTAAGGCTTAATTTTCAATGAGTTTGAACTTTGTTAACACACACTTTAAGGCCCTTTCTTGAAACATTTTTTTGCTATCTATTATTATTGCATTTTGCTACAATACTAGAGAAGTTACTTTTTTAAAACTTTTTTTAAAAAATTGTTTGGATTTTTGCTTTAAAAAAATGTATTAAAATCCTTTTATAGTTTCCTTTTACCGGTAATTTTAAAAATGTATGGAAATGTCTTGCAATCATATATTTTTAAATTTATATATATACATATATTATATGATTGTTAATTTTATTAAACAACATAACATGATGTGATTGTTGATTTTATTAAACAAATTAATTCCATTGAATTTTTGTTCACTGTTTCCCATTGTTCTACCATGCATTGTTCTACGTACAAATACTTAAATAACGGAAATGAAGTGAATCTCTGTTTTTATCTTTTAAACCCACATCATGCTACATATCGAGAATAACCCATATTAACTTTTAGATATCTTTTTACAGCGTGACATGTCAAAGATGGATCATATTATGGGAACACTCATGGTGGGTGGGGGGCAGGCAGCGTCCACAGAGATGTTCACTCTGTAACTCAAACAGCTGTTGTCCGATCTTCATGAAACTTTGGGAAAATGTTTATAGGCATGATATCTCTCAGCCAAATTCAATAACCAGCCAAATCACTTCAGCCGCTTCAGAGTAATGGCCCTTTATTTTTAAAAAATGGCAAATTCGCCTTGTCCGCTCTTAAACTCAAATAGTTGTTGTCTGATCTTCATGAAACTTAGGGAAAATGTTTATGGACAAAATATCTCGGCCGAGTTCAATAACCAGCCAAATCGTTTCAGCCACTTACCCATGTTACAGGTTTTTAATGCGATATGTTTCATTGTTGGTTATAACTTAACTGTCATGAACAATTCAGCACAATTATAATTACTGTATATAGAGACACTTAGAGGGGTGCAACGAATACTGAATCATCAGAAAAAGCCTATTTCTAAAAAAAAATGACTTAGGATAGTCTTCCGCTGACCTATCAAAACAGGTATTAAGAACCTTATAAACCAGTTAGTAAACGTAAAAAAGAGCAGCCAGATTTACCTCCAACAGATCATGCCATATATACAAGTGAGGGGCATTGAAAGGAAAGTAAAGGCAGTGCATAATTATGCTTTTGGGATTTGCCCAGCATTTTTGTAGTTACTGTGCAGCAACATTTCTATCATTATAGCACAGGGGCACCTATGAGGTGCCGAGTGACTGAACCCGGCCGGTCCATTATACTGACACCGACGAGTCAGGCGTAATGTTGTCCCCTTAGCCCTGAGCATTAGGAGGGAAGCCACTACTACCAACTTAAAAGTCTTTGGATTGACACGGCCGGGATTTGAACCGCGACCTCTCGATCCGCAAGCTGACGCTCTACCTCTTGAGCTATTGCGGCCGGTGCATACTTATAATGTCAGGGGAATGTTTTTCCAGAAAAATTGACAGATAAAGCAGGGCTGTTATGTAATTTTGTTGCATCTTCTGGCATTTGTTCATTGGATAACTCAAGGATAGAAGATATGCAGATTCTGATCAGACAGCTCCCAAAAGGAGTTCTGATTAAACCATACTTAGCAGAATAAGAGCTGATTCCATAAGCCAAGAAAACATGCATTTATAGATATGAATTAGATATCTTAATTAATATCTTTCAATGATATATTTGGGACATACCTTAATAAATATCTTTCAATGATATATTAGGGACATACACAATCACAGGTTCAGCAAGTTAAAAGTAAGTAAGCAGTACAAAATTAATGAAAAGCTTATCTATGATATAATCATTATCAACATTGCAACACCCCCCCCCCCCCCCCCCGAACCCCCCCACCTACCCCCCAGCTGGATCCGTCCCTATTTTTGTTAGGTGAGGTTGATTGAAATTATATGTAGATCTACATACATATATTATGAAACCCTAAATTAAGGTTATATTAAAAAATGTAAAAATTTACACTATTTCGCCGCTATTTTACGTTTATTTAATAAAATGTAATTAGCAAAGTAAAAAAATAGACAGGTTCTACCGAGATTTGAACTCGGATCGCTGGATTCAAAGTCCAGAGTGCTAACCATTACACCATAGAACCATTATGCCATTTCCTTGGCCAAATATATATTATATTCTCAAAAGCGTCTCCCTAATAAATTTTGATCCGAATCATAAGAAAGCTTGCATAAGTAATTCAGTTCGATTATAATTATAGTATATTTATTGGATCTTACACACGAAAACAAAGCATAGTGAAATTATTTTTAAATTGTATAGGTAAGTAGTTGTTGACTATGACAGTGAAACTTCATGTTTAAAAAAAGTCGATTGTCATCAATTTTAGCGGTCTCGTAACTGATGTATTATGATGAGAGAAGTGGGTGGGGTGACACTATTTTTCTGACATATCGTATTTAATAATAAATCCTGAACCTTTAACCACACAGCTTATAGTTAAAACTACTACACGCTCCCTAAATAATTAAAATATATATATAAAATGTAACAATGTTTTGCCAATGCTTCAGTTTGTATGATTGGTTGTGTTGTTGTGAGTCAAAGCACCTTTCAGCTAACCTGCAGCTAACCTGCAGTTTTTTGATGGCTCTGTCCAGATATAAATCTTGGGTCATGCCATATTCGCATTGGTGATTTGATACAAGCTTAAAAAAAACACATTTTACCCAGGATAAGGTTCATACTCACAGCCTTCTGCTCTGTAGTGGATGTTGGAGACCTCTTACCACTTCGATCTCGTACCACTACAATGTCGTGCCATTCTTGGAGACTTCGTACCACCTATAGGATATATAGGAATTTATTTTCGCACCTATTAAGTACCCGCTATCGATGTCATTAATATCACAATAGACATGTAATTGGTGATTATGCGTTGATGATTTATGTTTTCGCACATGTTAAGTACCCATTAATAGGCGAGTAACTGATGAGTAATTACAGAAGATTGGTGTGAAAAATAGGGCAAACACTTGGTACAGCTTAATAAAATTTATTTTAAACATCAATAATATTTTAATAAAATATAAAGCACATTTTGTGATTTATAGCACCAGAAACAATACATATTGCGCTGCATTTAACATAACTGATATACACAAACTAATATACACAAGTTGCATAATCACACACATACGCAAAGAAAATCATTCAAAAAGTTTCATTGATATTTTCTTCTATATTTATATATGTGGTACAAAGTCTCCAGGAAAGTGGCACGAAGTCTCCTGGCACGAGATGATACAAAGTGGTACGAAGTCACTCTAATTCTCTGTAGTCATGTGCTTGGCAGACAGCTATAATATACATATTCATGACACACCTCCCCTCTTTAAAGTTTTGGAGCCAGGCATCAACTGGACAGACACACCAGTACCTTGCATGTTTCTGCTCCACATGGTTCTATGAAGAACCACTTCCGACACCATTGCTGTGATTCAAGCTGCAAAAAAATTTATTACTTGTATCAGTATGGGATTCTAACCCACTATCCCCTCCTAAGTCAGGTGCTCTACTGACTGAGCTAATTGGGAAGGCCATTTTCACTTTACTGGTATTAATTGCTGGAAATTGCCAAGTTACAGAATCCTGGAAAAACATGTTTACTCAAGGTGGTTTTGAGCTAAAGACCCCGAGTTTGGATGCTTTTTCAGCTGAGGTATATACACCTGAGACTGAGTGTTGATGGTTGTTTTGCCACCTAGGTCGAGGATGTTTCTCTAAGCAGTAGTACATAATGGAAATAACAGTGTGGAAGTACTTGTTTGCTACAATATGTACATTACAATTTAACACTGTTATTAAATTAAAGAAGTCTATGTTTCATTTTTCAACCATGCCCTCAATGAACTCGACCATACATATGTTGATATAAAAGTATATGTTTTTAATAAATGATCAGAATTTATTTGTTACATATTTATATTTATTATACTTAAGAATAATATGGAAAATTAATATAATGGAAATATTGTAAAACAATTTTAGTGTTAAAATTTAAATTACAATTATTAGTGTTAAAATTTTATTTTACAATTATATGTACATCTACGCCAAAAAAAAAAAAAAAAAAAAATTCACTAACAATCACTATAGCCTAACTGTTATTGAATGTAAAAACTGCCCATGTAATAATATACATATCTTGAAATCATATTGTGTTATTATTTTCCATTTATACCTAATTGGTTTGCACATAAAATATTTATTCCACTATACAAATGCGCTGTTAAACTGGGTAGTGAAACTTCCAGGTGCAAAACGTGATAAGTGCGATACATAACAGTTTGGGAAGCAGAAGGTAGTGAAACATGTAAAATCTATCTGGGAGACCATATTTGCTGCGGAGTAGTTGACGCAGTTATCAGTGGATACTAGTTATTGATTGACTGTGAAAAAATATAATAAGGATGAGATAACTTCAGTAATCATTGCATTTCATTCTAGAAAGGCAAAGTTAATTGGTAAAGTAAGTTAGAAAAAATGAAGGTCTTACAGGTTATTAATTATGTGCAGAATTTAGCCAACTAAATTGATGATAAAGTTATCCTAACTGGGTCAAGAAGTACAGTACACACATCTAACCACAGCAGGATTGATGATTGAGTTATCGTAACTGGGTCAAGAAGTACAGTACACACATCTAACCATAGCAGACTTGATGATAAAGTTATCCTAACTGGGTCAAGAAGTACAGTACACACATCTAACCATAGCAGGATTGATGATTGAGTTATCGTAACTGGGTCAAGAAGTACAGTACACACATCTAACCACAGCAGGATTGATGATTAAGTTATCCTAACTGGGTCAAGAAGTACAGTACACACATCTAACCATAGCAGACTTGATGATTAAGTTATTGTAACTGGGTCAAGAAGTACAGTACACACATCTAACCATAGCAGGATTGATGATTGAGTTATCCTAACTGGGTCAAGAAGTACAGTACACACATCTAACCATAGCAGAATTGATGATTGAGTTATCGTAACTGGGTCAAGAAGTACAGTACACACATCTAACCATAGCAGAATTGATGATTGAGTTATCGTAACTGGGTCAAGAAGTACAGTACACACATCTAACCATAGCAGGATTGATGATTGAGTTATCGTAACTGGGTCAAGAAGTACAGTACACACATCTAACCATAGCAGAATTGATGATTGAGTTATCGTAACTGGGTCAAGAAGTACAGTACACACATCTAACCATAGCAGAATTGATGATTGAGTTATCGTAACTGGGTCAAGAAGTACAGTACACACATCTAACCATAGCAGGATTGATGATTGAGTTATCGTAACTGGGTCAAGAAGTACAGTACACACATCTGACCATAGCAGGATTGATGATTAAGTTATCCTAACTGGGTCAAGAAGTACAGTACACACATCTGACCATAGCAGGATTGATGATTAAGTTATCCTTACTGGGTCAAGAAGTACAGTACACACATCTGACCATAGCAGGATTGATGATTAAGTTATCGTAACTAGGTCAAGAAGTACAGTACACACATCTGACCATAGCAGGATTGATGGATGATTAAGTTATCCTAACTGGGTCAAGAAGTACAGTACACACATCTGATCATAGCAGGATTGATGGATGATTAAGTTATCCTAACTGGGTCAAGAAGTACAGTACACACATCTGACCATAGCAGGATGAAGCGTACCACACTGATTTAGTATATTAATGCATAAGTGTCCCAATTTTAGGTGAAGCGTACCACCTTTAGAGTTGTATTATACCATTTTGGATCTTAACCCAAAAGTAGCACTTACGGTTAAAATAATCCTACATTTGTCTAGGTTTTATTATGAACCACAATTTAATTAAATAATTTTTATTTTTTGAGATTTCGTTCATAGTTCATAATTTTATTGAACAAAAATACTTCACCCCCTTTTGTCTTGTTTAAAAGATGCCATTATCGTATAATTATATTGGGTACTGATACTTATTATCTTCACTACAATTAACATACTTAAATTAATATGAAAAATATATGGAATGTATCATGGTAATATAAAATAGCCAAATTAAACACTTTATTAGCATATATCAAAGCAACAGATAAGGTGTGTATCTGCGTAAATACACAATTCCAAATGGCCATATACGCAATTAAAATGTGGGGTAGTGAGTGACAAAACTCAATTTAAACATCAATTTCTCATCTAAAAATCATTGGTTGTGTAACTATGAAAAAAGTAATGGAAAACCTGCTAATCCAGTAAAACCTAAATCATCAAGTGCATGCTTAACAGACAATACGTCATCGACTGTACAACTACGTACTACGTTACTTTCATTCATAAAATCTAATCGAGGCTGCCAGTGGCAGGTGCGGTCAAGATTCATTGGCCTTTGCTCCTCGTGACGTCGCACGCTCATTTATATTCATAACAAGCTGGTTATCGGCAAAACATGATTTTGGAAGAATTATAAATATTTGCTGCTTATGTTTTTTAAAAAGAGTTTGATCAAAGTTAAAATTAAATAATGCCACCACGCATGATTTTTCTGCACGCTGTAATTAATTGCAAAATTATTTCGGTGATATTTCCGAATAGCTTCAGCCAGCGATTTCGTAGCTTATTGGTTTAATTTCTTACAATATTTAATACAATAGGCCTTGGGTACTCAATTGACCTCAGTGTAAGTGAGTAATGTGACGCATGGTACTCAATAATGCTTATTGGTACTCAATTAATTTCAAACTAGTGGGGTAATACCCAATTCACAGTCAATCCTTATCTGTTGTTCTGATATGTATCAGTGGTTTCTTCTGAAAAGGGGGATGGGATCTAGGGTCTTTGAGAAGGGGAAAATTTTGTGGCATTTTATGTGAAAAGGGGAATAAAATTTAATATTGTATGTTAATTATAAGGCCATCTCTCTATTTTTTTTAGTTTCTGAAATCATCAACTAGATTATCATAGTTAATTTCTTTCAAGCAACCACTAAAGTCACTGATCTGCATCAGTGCGTCTTTATTTCCACATTGGGGAAATGAAATATTGAAATTTATCAGAGGGGAATATGCATTTTTAGGGGAAAACAAGGCTTATTTTCCTAGGGGAAGGGACTTTCAAATGGCCTCTTCTGTAATGTAAAAACACCCCAGTATATTAAAATATTACATAGCCTAGGTGGTTTGCTTTGTCTGACCAAATAGAATTTTATGTCCAGGTACTCTAAGACAGTGGTAAACTTCTTCTGTCAATTCCGATTTCAATCCTACCCACTGCAATTTTACAGTGACTAATGGCAAAGCGACTTGGGTTTAAACCATGACCACAACAACCCAGTCATAAAATATTCTAATGGTATTTCTGAGTTCCCTTGCTTATACTTAAGCAAATATAAGGGTAGTTCCAAAACTGGTAGCTAGTTAAATAGATAATATGACTGGATATGGTATCATGCTAGTATCAGAATATCTTGAGTAATTCTGTCCCCTGGACAGTCATCCCTTAGATGTATTTGGTGCAATGATATTGACAGAATAACTATTATTTTGTTTGCCGGAAGAGGAATACACCATAAAAAGTATAAAAAAGGACAGTTGATGTAGTGTATACAATTATTTTGTCCAATAAATTTTCATTTATCAATTTCAACAACTGTTCACATCTCATTAGATATACAACTGTAACTGCTACATTTTCAGTAGAGAAACAAAACATATATCTTCGTTGTTTTGATGATATCATAGGCTTTGACTTGTGTATTTTCACAGGGTTTTCCTGTCATACATCTGAGAGATGATTCTTGAATTATCCGATGTGTTCGGATTGTCATGCTAGGTGTTCACTGCATGCTATACATACTTAAGGCAGCACTATATTTTCTTGAAGTGATCAATGTCTGAATAACTACAAGATTGGTGAGAATATAAATACAACAAACTTAGTAATAACAACATTTTTTTTGTGTGTTTTTCATTCTAGTGCATCGAGTGATGTACCTTATATGAGAAGAAAATGCTTGGAAATCGCCTGATTCTCAGAGTAAGGAAGAAAGTCATCTCTATTCTACTCCGCGTATGCTCCATACCAGGTAAGGGTTTAAAAGATGTAAGTATTCAACAAAGTATGGCGTAATAAGTGTCAGTGTGCCAAAATGCAAATATTCAGATGTTCTCTTTTTACATATGTTAATTGAAAATTGAAGTGCAAACCTAATAAGAATATGTTAGTTTATAATGATTATCTAGTTTTTTGCTGATGCTAAGCACAACATGCTTAAGGGCTTTTCCGACATCCTTTCTTCAGTCATCTGTCATGCTTCATCAACAATTTGCTTGTGAACACTCTAGAGGCCACAGTTTTGATCCAATCTTCACCAAACTTGGTGAAAATATTTGTCTGCATATAACTTTGGATGAGTTTTTAACTGTTTAGCATTGGGTCAAAAAGGAGGTCACTAGGTCAAATCCTAGAATCCTTGTAAACGGACTATGAGAGGCCATATTTATGGCCCAGTCTTCATCAAAATTGGTCTGCAAGAAATCTTGAATATGTTTGTAACTGGACCATATGCTGTCAAAAAGTAACCCACTAGGTCAAATCCTTCAATAGTTCTTTTTAACACCTTAGAAGCCACAGTTATAGCAGTGTTCAATCTAGCTTTGCTCCAAAAGGGGCCTGAAGGGCCCATTGACTCAAAAAGGAAGGCCCTGCAGAAAAAGAGGAGCCATAACCACAAAAAACAAAATAATAAAAGTTTACATTAAGTAAACTTGTTGGTGTCATACTTGGTATTTAAAACTAAAAATAACTCTTGCTGGTCTTGTAAAAGACACTTCTTCTATCACACATGAAAGATCAAGCCTTGCAGAAGCAAATTTCTTCTTCATATCTTTCTCAGTCACATCACATACTGCATTTCATCTGCAGCCCTTTCTGACAACTATATGGCATTGTCACCTTAATATAATGACTACATCTTGACATTTTTACAGCTTCTGTAGATTAAAATGTGAATCAAGCTTCAGTATTTTAATCTTCTCCTTACACAACCAATATACAGAACTGATGCATAACACAAATAATTTTTAATTTTTGTCAAAAACTGACTGGAGGGCCATTTTCAAGTTAGACTGTTCCAGTTTATCAGTCATTGAGTGAACATCATCTGCCAATGACATTTGATGTTCAAGAGAAAATGTTTAATATGTGCAAAAGAGTTGACTTTTTTGCGTGAAATACAGGTTTTACCCAACACAGCAATGTTTTGATGGTGAAAAATTATTTAGTGTTCATAATATTAGCTCATCGGTCATCCATTTGCATTGAAATTCTCACTTTTTTCAGTAAGAATCTGGCTAAGCTTTTGAGGACGCTGCCGCTACCTCAGGAATTGATATAAATTCTTACACATTTGCATTTTGTGGTGCAAAATAATCTGAGGTGCGCTTCATATATTCCTGGCACCAGAACCAAGTGAATTGCAATATAATAATGAATTGTCAACACGTATGGACCAACTTCCACCATACATGTACTTGGCCAGAATGTTTGTTTGCATACACAAATAGGTTAAAAGGTACAATCATTAAAAAGATCAGCCATTAAAAAACACCCTAAAGGAGGGGCATTAACTTCACAGAACTTCATCGGAATGTTTGTTTGCCTGAAAATGTTAAAACTTGTCACCACTAGATGCATCCACAGGCATGGTTGTGTATATTTAGTCTTGTGATTAAATTAGAAAGCATATTAATAGCCAGGGTCCTTAGGCGAGCAATGATGGGATTGTGGGTCATCTTGTTCATTAATGGTAACTCAGTATTCATAATAAATCAAATTATTTTATTTAAGAGCACTATACATTTAGACAACTAAAATATTCATGAGTTTGTTTATTGATTGATTGATTTATTGCCTGAGTTGCAAGTGATATCACATAATAGTTGCTGCAAAACTATACTCCAAGCAAACAATAATTTAACCAGTGAATGGAGGTTTTTAGTATATAAACAGATTCCTAAATTTATAAAGTATTAGCATGCAGTTCAAAGGTTTGTTCCGTTCTTACTGTTGGAGGTAGTTGAGAGTAGGAGAAAATTAATTATTTAACTAAAAATTTAAGAAATAAATACAAGCTTAGATTAGCAGTATACTATTTTGAAGCAATAAATAGCTCTTTAAAATTCAGGTAAATGTTTATAAGTTGTTCTATTTATAAATTAAAATTTAAGAAATGATTATCAGTCCTAGTTTGGCAGAAATTGGTATACTAGTAGGAATTTACACTTTCATAAGCAATACATAGCTCTCAGCCTCTTTGTCAGTATTATTTTAGAGAAACAATTACAGTCTTAGTATTAAGAATGAATGGTTTTTAACTTTTATCTCACCTGAGCACAACATGCTTGAAGTGAGCTTTTCTGATACCCCTTCGTACATTGTGTGTGTCGTGCATGTGGTATCAACAATTTGACTGTGAACACACAAGAGGCTACAATTTTCATCCAATCTTCACCAAACTTGGTCAGAATGTTTGTTGTCTAGAAATCTTGAATGACTTCTTGTTCTTGAATGGGTCAAGTGGACTCATAAACTAGGTCACTAGGTCAAATCTTTGAACAACCTTGGGAACACGCTAGAGGCCACATTTATGGCCCCAATCTTCACCAATCTTGACCAGAATGTTTGCCGTCATGAGCCTACTAAAAGCCTGTGTCTTCAGGTGAGCGATTAAGGGCTGTCGTTGCCCTCTCTTGTTCATATTTAGCAGCAGTAGTATAGCTGCAGCATGTGTGATATCTTGTTTACCATTGCTGCTTACATATGTAATAGAACATTCATCTGTCGCCTATCAGGAGCAAGTGCATGTGAGCTGGTTCACGTAGTCTCACAATAACCCGCCTGTTTATGTGACACCTGTTAATTCCTTAATTGATGTAAAATCAGGCAGGTAAAATGTCACCACAACAAAAGTCTCATTTTAGTACAGCTTGGGCACGACTTGAAACTTACAACCTTGTTTGTATTGGCTCAACAATGGACAAGATTAATTAACTCTTAAGCTGCTAAGCTCATTGATAAGGCTTAGGTAAATAGGGAAGATCCAGATCAGCCAGTGCCCCAAGGTCTACACTATTTGCTGCAGTATGTCTAGACACTATGTATATTGATGTTAGAAGATGTCTGACTATTGTCAATTAACACAATGTAGCATTACAAGGGCTAAGGAAGGACATTGGTTAGATTTTTTCTGCTAATGAAGAAAAAATAACTTGGTCTGCAAGATATGTCTGTTTAGGTGCACTAGAGTGCCTTATATATACAAGGTTTATGTCAGTCTGGCATACAGCAGGCCACACTGACAAAGAGTGGTTAATACATTCCTACCTGCACGTATTCAAGGAAAGTTGAATTGGCCTTCTTCCATGATTAATTTATAATTGATAAAATAGATTATAGATTGTGAGAGAGGGGGTGGGATTTAATAAACTGTTCATCAATGAGTCATCTGCTTGAATTTATTGTGATATGACATTTGTGGTATGATGTTATGACACTTGAATTGTTTCTAGCTTCCTATATCCTTATTGAATTATCATTACCAGGATCATTTCATCATCATACTGTTATACTACTTGATTACATTCTTTTGTCAAAGATTAGGTGTGGATTCAGCAACAACTCATCATCTGCATACAAAGCAACAGGAGCATCATTATAATTATTATCGTAATGCATCTGTTTGGTTCCTGGTCATTGCAAAAACTATCCAGGAACAGGAAGCCCCGGGTCAGATCCTGGACCGCGACATACCAAAGTCGTTAAAAATAGTAGTTGTATAGCTCTCTTGCTAAGGCTCAAGCAAATATAAGGGTAGTTCCACGTCTGGTTGGCCCGGTGTCAGGATAGACTGGGTGTGGTAGCATGCCAGGTGTTCACAGCATGCTATACATAATTACAGCAGCACTATATCTACTTCAAGTGGATACCGTCTCCATATAACTGAAAAACTGTTGGTGGGTCAATAAACCCAATAAACAAACAAAAACTTTCATTATGGGATGTCTTCCAGCTGACCTGGATTTTACCCAGACCTTTGTTATCATATGTGCATATCACTGTTTTAAAATACCATATATTGTCAAAAACAATTAAACATTTGAAAAATGAATTTATGTTGTCCTTAAAATGGCATAAGGTCATTTTGTAGACAATTTTTTTGACTGTGAAAATGATATAATATTTAAAAGAAACACAAATCAAATTATGAGAAAGGGGAATAAGCAGAGATGAAGCAAACAAGACATGAAAGAGATCACGGAGAAAGGTCAAGTGTGCTACTTGATCAATAAGCAGAAATACGAGACATTGCTATATAGGCCAGATCTGTACCCTGTTAGGACTGTTAGCCAATAATGCTGATAAAAAAATAGCCAATCAACGACAGTATAATTGGGGATAATTTGCAGCTCTAGAGATATGGTAATTGCTGGGCTGACGGATCTGGGTATACACTACATTATATTCCTAAGTTTGATCAATTTTTGTTTGGCAGACTAAGAGTTGCACCCGCATTGAAGTGAAACAATATAACTTTATCCTAGAACAGTAACAATTTGAACCTTTTATTGGCTTTAAAAATGATACATTGTTACCTTTAGCAAGTAACCTAGGACTTTATATATCACTAAATAAGAGAGATGTCATATATATGCCCCTCTGTCAATGTCATATGTCAAGAGAGATCATGAACCAAGAATTTGATCAGGATTGCCACAAAGTGTTGACCAGTTGAAGACATCAGAAACATTGACTTAGTGTCCTTCGAGTAGTTCCAGCCAGGGGCAGTATACGGGAGCACTTATACTCTGGTATCGACAGCCTACACATGACAGCATCAGTCTACAGATGGATAGGAGTGATAATGGATTATGCATTGGTTATATTTGGTTGAAAATTTGAGCAGCATTTATGGTCTTAGTTAAAAAAAAAGGAATTAAAGGAGGTATCTGACAGTTTAGGCCAAAATTTTTTTCATTAAATAGCCAAATAAATTATTGTTACCTGAACAAAACTCGCGATATGCTGTTTATTGATGTCCTACACCTGTGTGAAAATTGAACACTAACAACACAATCATAATTTCAAAAATGCATTTCCTATCTGAGCCACGCTGCATAGTTAGCAATTTTTAAACTAAGAAAACCATGTCTTCCGCTATGACCTTGATGTCTGTTTTTAGTAGGAATCCCAATTGTTCTTATTTGTTGATTTAAAAAGAATGAATATTTGAAGCGTTGATTAACAAGTTTTACTGCCCTAAAATTGAGATACTGTTGAAAATCGTCTAAGCTTAGTCTTAAGTATGATAAGAACCACCAAAGAAACTACAGCCGCAGCAGATTGGACTTTTCATAATGGACAAATTTCTATATTTTGAAACACAGTAACAATTATATAAAAATACTTAAGACTTATTGTAGAAAGTCAAATTAATTATTAATTGATATTCTGTTATAATTTCTGCCTTGAATTATACTGAAAAATATAAAAACCAACAAAGAAATACATTGTAACATATGTGGCATTTCATGTTTGCTTCCTTCCTACAATGTTTATTTTTTTAATGTTTTTTTTTTATATACGTGTTGTCAAAAGGTTGTTTGGGTTGTTTCCTACAATTACACTGTGCATACAAGTTATTGTTTTTTATGAGAAAATCCTATATCGATTTGTTCAAACCCAGCTTGTTCAAAACACAAATAAACAACATGTTTTCACATGACAAACTATGTCATGAAGGAACCAGAGCAAGAATTTCCACAGAATTGCCAAATTGTGTGGCTGATTAAATTTTGTAGATGTTAGGGAATTGATCCCAATGTTCCTAATGTCATCCTGGTAGATCTAGCCAAGGGCAATGAACTCTGCCAGAAGGCTTCTTATCCTGGTATTGACTTCCTACAGCATCATTGTACAGTTGGATGGGGATGCTGGTGGAACACTAGCATGAATGCTTCCTAGTATTGGAACAGCAATGAAACCCAGACCAATGTTTGTGTTCAGTGTGGGTGTTCAATGGTGTGTTGTTGTGTATGTGTGTTTGTTCAGTTTGTTCGGACTTACATAACCCCAGATATGAATCCAGTGGTGTTAACATTGATGACACTGATGATGTTGATTGTAGTGTATACTTTTGTGTTCAGTACTTTATAAAACAAAATGCACCAAGCTGACTCAGATTTGTGGCGATAGTGATATATGATGATGGTGTAGATGATGATTATAAGTGTGGTGGTATATGTGTGATCGTTGTTTAGTCTCAGTTTGTTTAGTCTGTTCAATTTGCTTAGGTAAATTCCATTACACCAATACACACCGTCAACACAGACATTATGGCAATGGTGATGGTGTACATATTGATGTTGTAAATTATTATTAGTGTTTGTATGAATTCACTTTTGCATAAAAGTGGATTCTGTCAGTGGCAACGAGTTTTTGAAGATGGTCAATAAAATGTTATAAAATCATGGTGTAGGTCAGTTATAATGCTGTATGTGTTTGTTTAACCTTATATAACACTGGATACATTTGGCTTAGAATTTGAGAAGGTCATGATTATGAGGATGGCGTTAGTGAGGCGATGATAGCTAAACAAGTGTTTAGGATTTTGATACAATGTTACTGTTTTAGCAGCTGATGATACTTGTGACCAGATGGAGAGTTTATGAAGCTAGTTACTAGAGATTGACGCCATGTTTCTGACTGATAAGGAGGCTGAATATCAATCTACAGGATTTTTTTTGGTGGTTCTTTTATTCGCAATTTTTGGCAAGAAAAACGCTAAAACATCATAAACTTACACAAGTTATTTATTACTTGTGCTTACGTTGTTTGAAGAGATGAAAAAACAATAATGGGTTATATATTGTACAATGTAGACCATGTTGTATAATGTTGACCATGGACCACATCAAATATATTATCATATATGAAGTGATAGTTTGGACTGGTTGTGCAGTAGGAGGAATACTGGAATGACTTTTGAGGAGTATTTGTTTTATTGTAGATAGTGAATACAATATATGATAAAGGAAAAGAGGCACAAATATAATACAAGTTTGAATGCTATTGAATGTGTGTTCTTGTTTAATTTTAAATCACAAACACTGTTAATAAGGTTTAACTGGAACATGTTTTATTTTCATAAACATATTGTGTTTGTAGAGAAAATGAAATGAGACTTTATCAAGGTCGAATAGATTGAAAAAAAAGAGGTAGGAAATAATGGAAGAAAGATTAAACATGGTATTTTGAATCCAACTCTAAAGAGAATTTGCGGGAATAGTTTGTTTATATGTCTTAAACTTTTTTAATAGAGAAACTAAACTATGCTTACATATCGAGTATTGAATAGAGCATTATTTTCTCCAAAAGATGATAAAAGGAGAATAAATTAGAACAAATGATAACATTTCCTAACTTTCCATTTACTGCTTTAAGAAAGCTTTAAGTTTTACAATTGATGATCATTTGAGCTTAGAGAGCAATTATAGTGAATTGTTAATCCCTTCTAGCTTATGGAATGTGTGTGACATAATATAGACAATGGGAGTGATGAATTCTTCTGAGTGAAAAAAGTGGATAATCTTTAAATGTGAAAACCCCCCACATCAAAGTGATTGAAAACATGGAAGTCAATCAGTGTAGTGGATATTGGATTATAACGTAGAAGAAAAAAAAGTATATTTCGTAATGGACTTGGATTTATCAACCAGCTGTGTATTTAGTATAGCCACAAAACAGCTGAGTGTGCTTAATAAATGGAGGAGGGATGTTACATAAATTATTTAACCATCTGAGTGCTCTGGTTAGATGGTGTTTGTAACAATAAGCCCAGGATAAGGGAGGATCATTTTAAACATGACCTTGGACAATGGCACCATTTTGATAAGAGAGCTGGTGGAGTGTGCCCAATACAATGACATAGCTATCAGGATTATCCAGTAAGTACAGGTTACACAACACTAAATATGTGTTCTTGATTAGATGTATATAAAGCGTTAATAAATCATGCATGCTGTAATAAAATGTATGTTATAGAACACAGTTTGCTCTTTTCTATACAGTTATTTATTCTAAAAGTTATTTTAAAATAAACCTTAACAAGCAAATTGCTTTGATCAACACAAGATTGGTGTTTCATGATGACATTTTTCTAAATAAATAAGACCGGTCTCAAAGTCATGTAAATGGTTTAATTTCTATGAACAAACTTGTTACTTTTTTCAAAAGTTACTGCTTGTAAAAGCTTTTACAAATAAATGATAGCTTTAAAATTTGCAAAAACTTCCATCATGTGAAAGCATTATTTCATACTAAAATTTATTGCTTTACCAAATGACTAATTGATATTGACAATATATTGACTATCGATTCTCTTTTTTGAATAGAAAATGAATCAGTGAAACTTCGCTAAAGGACCCTTTCAGATACAGAATGTCTTTGACAACAAACCTGCTAAGCACAAAAATGATTAACACAGGCTTAATTAGGCAAATAGTGTAGTTCCGGATCAGCCAGATTTGTCTTATAAGATTCTGCACTGTTTGCTTCCAATGCATCCTGTTATATATGTGTGGAGCTTTTTAGCCGATAATGTAAAATTCAGTATTGGTTATTTAACTGTGGCATGTTAAGGGTTGGCACTGTTAAATCAGTGCAGACTTCATATAGGGATGCTATTTGTGGACTGTTTACTTTGGCATCCAAAGGTTTTTGTATGAGGTAAAAGGCTTATTGATTGATTGTTCAAGTTTTGTCAATGTTGTTAGCATCAATGACAGTACATGCATAATTATACCCCCACCACAAAATGTGTGGGGGGGGGCTATAATGGATTCGCTTTGTCGCATCCGTCTGTCAGTCCGTCCATCCGTCGGTCGTTCTGTCCGTCCGTCCGTCCGTCTCCATTTTCGTGTCCACTCTATAAATCCTATACCAATTAAAGGATTTTCTTCAAACTTGGCTGAAATGTTCACCTCAACAAGGGGATGTGCAGAACCCATGTTGCCCATGTGTCAGTTCAAGGTCAAGGTCACAATTGAAGGTCAAATATCAAACAATCAAATATTAGACATTATGTTGTGTCCGCTCTGTAAGTCCTACACTAATTGAAAGATTTTCTTTATTCTTGGCTCAAATGTTCACCTCAACAAGGGGATGTGCAGAACCCATCATACTCTTTTGCCGGCTTAAGGTCAAGGTCACACTTGAAGGTCAAAAATTGACTTAGAAAATATTTTCTTAAATTTTAACATGTATTTGAATATTTCTGAAACTAGAAAAAGTATTTGCTTGAAACTTAAAATATATATGAAGTGTCACAATTAGGATATGCAGGTCAAGTTTCATAACTCTGTATTGCATTTTGACAAAGTTATGCCCCTTTTAAGTCTTCAAATTTACATACAATCAAGTATTAGACAATATGTCGTGTCCGCTCTATAAATCCTATACTAATGGAAAAATTTTCTTCAAACTTTACTCAAATGTTCAACTCAACAAGGTTATGTGCAAAACCAATGTTACCTTTGTGCCGGCTTAAGGTCAAGGTCACACTTGAAGGTCAAAATTGACTTAGAAAATGTTCCTAAATTTTAACATGTACTTAAATATTTCTGAAATTAGCACAGGTATTTGCTTGAAACTTAAAAGATATATGATGTATCACAAGTAAGATATGCAGGTCAAGTTTCATAACTCTGTATTGCATTTTGACAAAGTTATGCCCCTTTTTAAGTCTTTTAATTTACTTACAATCAATACTAGACAATATGTCGTGTCTGCCCTATAAATTCTATACTAATGTAAGGATTTTCTTCAAACTTGACTCAAATGTTCACCCCAACTGGGCAATGTGCAGAACCCATCTTACCCTTGTACCAGCTTTGTCAAGGACATTGGTGGGGGTATGAATCGCATTCAGCGATAGTTCTAGTTTCTGTAGAAAAAACATCATACTTAAGTCTAAGCTTTGACAATTTTCAACAGTATCTCAGTTTTGGGGGCAGTAAAACTTGTTAATCTGCACTTCAAATGTTCATTCTTTTCAAATCTATAAATAAGAATGATTGGGATTTCTGCTAAAAATAGACATCAACATCACAGCGGATGATGAAGATCTCAAATATGAGTGGTCACATGGTTGTCTTAGTTTAAAAATAGCTACCTGTAGCTTTGCAGCCACAGAAAATACGTTTGTAATGACGATTGTGGCGTTATGGTACACTTTTCAGACAGGTGTAGGACATCAATAAAAAACATTTTGCTTTATCTGTTCAGCTAACGATAGTTTGTGAGGACGTTTTATGAAAATATTTTGGTCCAAACTGTCAGATACCACCTTTAATATGGAAGTTACTTGATCAGCTGGAGATTATAGTGTTATCCTTTAGACTTCTGGAGACATTCTCTGGTAATGTTAACTTCACAAAGAGATGTAATCGTTGCTTGTCACATGACTCGGATTCAAGGTCTCTAACATGTGTTGCTATTAATAAATCAGTGAATGGACATATACGGCTGCCAACAATCTCTATCTAGTTCTTTGTTGTTGTTTTTTGTTACATCACACTTACATGATTTACATCATATTGCAGACCGTGATGTACAGCTTATAAACAATTGGTGGAGGAAGACCACACATATCATGGTAGAACCACCAGCACACAATAGATAAGCTGGAAGACCTCTCTATATGACTGTCTAATTGATTATAAAGCTGTCTCTACTGCCATAACATGTAATTAATCCATGACATAATACCTTACCCGGTAGAATTATCCTAACACCAGCCTTGAATGATTTTGTGCAGTCCCTACTGTGATAATATGTCTTGTGAACACACAGCATGATACTCACCATGTTACTTAAGCTTGTCAAGTGCACACAGCATGATCCTAAGACCAAGTTACTCTAGCATGTCAAGTGAACACACAGCATGATACTTACCATGTTATTTAAACATATCAAGTGAACACACAGCATGATACCATGTTATTAAAACATGTCAAGTGAACACACAGCATGATACTCTCCATGTTGCTTAAACATGTCAAGTGAACACACAGCATGATACTCACCATGTTACTTAATCATGTCAATTGAACGCACAGCATGATACTCACCATGTTACTTAAACATGTCAAGTGAACACACAGCATGATACTCACCATGTTACTTAAACATGTCAAGTGAACACACAGCATGATACTAACCATATTTTGATTATGTATTTGGATGCTGTGTTTTCTGATTCTATTATTTTTCTACAAAATAAATATTTTTCATATGTCTATTTTTTGGAAAAAATATCTATTTTCTGTCACTTAAAATTAAGACACATAACTGCTGACAATGAGAGAGGAAGTCCACATCAGAACAACCATTTTAATAAGAACAATAACACCACAGTTTTGGTTGTCATGTGTGGTCACATGTCCCTGACTTTATCTGCCACATGTGCAATAAACAGAGAATAGCAGAAGTGATAACAGCTGGGTACCATATTTTGATTAAGTACTCTGGTTGTGGCACAAATTAAGCTTTTCTAAATTACTTGGCATCCGTAAAAAAACAAACAAAAAATAGCAACAAACTCACAATTAATCAGTCTTTTTGTTTATTTTTTGTAAATATTTAATTTCCCATCAATCATCTTTTTTATTCTTGGTTTAGTTTGAGTTAGGTGGAAATATTGGTATTTAAATTATTATTTTATATAATGTAATAGCAAATCATATTTATCAGAACTGTCACTGAGCAAATTGTATTAGTTCCACAAGCTGCACTTATATAATTATTACTCTGTTAATATTTGTATGTAAGCATGTCTTTCTCCTCTTTTGTTCATAAGACTGTGACATGTGGTAGATCATTATTGACTAACTGACTATCAATCATGTGTCTTGAACTATTGGGATGTGTTTGAGTTCAACAGTTCTGAAAGAGTTTATAATTGGGATTACCAGATCATCTAGCTTTGATTGGAACTCCTCGGGTAATACTGTCCTCGGGACAATCATCCCTTGGATTTATCTGGTGCAATGATACTTACTAAAATCACAATCATTTTGTGTCCTGGAAGTCTGAAGAAGAATATGCCTAAAATGTAGTTCGCATAAAACATAAACAATGCCATCGTTTAAAAGCTGCGTGTCTGCTATGCTGGGTAAATTGAATTTGGCTGATTTAAATTTGAAGCCGTCACAAATAGAAGTTTTACAGGCATCGTACTGTAGTTAGCTGTCATCCGAGCTTCCATCTTTGTTCTGATGTCTGTCAAAAAATAGTCCCATTTAGGGAAATGGCCGAGGTGATCCGACTACCTAAATACATCCTAGAGATGATTAGTGAATTATCCGAGGTGTTCCAATTCTTGTTTCTGTCAACAGTATTTAACCAACATTTCCTCTGAAACTGCTGGTCCAAATTCAACCAAACTTTATCATTAGCTGTTAAAAGAATGTTGATCTGTCAAAAAGTTGCCCACCAGGGACATGTGGTCATATTATATAGGCTATAATATAGCTTAACTCTTAAAGGCTGATGTCAGAAACTACAAAAACTAGAGCCTTCATATTTGGTATAGATGCTGCTTAAGTAGACATCTATCAAGACTTCAAAGAATTTTGATCTGGCGAAATACATAGGCACCAGAGGTGTGGCCATATTCTGTTCATGACTTAAAAGTGAAACTTTGAAGATCCTCCTGTCAGAAACAGCTAGAGCTATTATATTTATTACATGTATGCATGTTCTTTGGGTGGCCCCCTTTCTTTGTAAAATTATTAAAACAATATTGATATACCAAAAAACCTATCCGCCAGGGAATAGACCATTTTTGATAAGTCAGTCAATATAGTAAAACTTCAATAAACCTTCTTGTCAGAATCTATGTCAGGTAGAGCATGTATATTTGGTATACATGTTCTTTGTGTGGCATTTTGAAACTTCTTGTCAGACTGAATCTCCATAGTCCAAATTGAAATGCCTTGCCCAAATGGTTATTCCAAACTTTGCTCTTAACAATGGTATGATTTTGATGGTCTGTTTAAAAAAAATCTCAACATCTTAGGCACTCAGGTGGGTGATATAAAGTTAACATGAACCTATTGTTAATGAATATATTTCGTGTAAATCCTAACTTTTTGGACTAGAATTTTTTTTTATTTTTTAAGTTTGACAGTACACAGGGTGAATACAAGAAGCATGTCCTGTCACTTATGAATTAAGTAGTGTTACCCTTGAAAACAATTGAAACATTCTCTTTTTAGTTAATGCTATTAATTATTAATTGCTTGTTACATGAATGTGAATCAGATATGCACTCTGTTGCAGCTGTCTATAATCAATGAATAAGTAAATGTTGTTTTATCAGTTCTTGTCATGCCATTGTTTTGAGAAACAAGAAAGCTTTACTTTGGACAGGCACAGTTACATGTTTTATTAAGATTAGCATTTTTCTACGGTGTAGTGGTGTAAACATAGGACTCTAGATTGAAGTTCTTATGTTTGAACCTTTTTTCAACCATGAGTCCTTGGGCAAGGCCCTTTACTCCACATTGCTTTAATAAGTCACTACTTTAGTACTGGTTCTATCGAGGAAGTGGGCCATATTGAAGGATTAATACCAGACGCCTTGGTCAAAGGGTCGCCATCAACTTGTATCATTTATTACTTCTCAGTCATTCACCAATGGGGTTCAGGTTCTAGGTGAAGATCTTAATGTAAGGTCGTTCAGCTGACTTACTTTGCCTTGGTAGCACAACCCAGACATTTGTCTGGGGTCTTGCTCTGCCAAAATAGCCAGACATCCTTATAAGTATAACGACCATCATTTTGTGCCGTGCACTGTTTTCTAAAAAATGAAAAAAAAAGCAAAGGATTAATATATGAGTTATTTAAGAAATTGAAATAAAATTAATAAATATATATATAAGTTAAACAGTTCTTGTCAGATGTGGATTTGAGAGTCACACTGGCCATTTATTATATAAGTGAAGAAGCTATCTTACAGTGTGTCAGCATTTCAATGTTACTTTATATAGTTGGATGTTGCTTAATGGTAATTTAGACTATTGATGCAACTTTTAACTTCTCCACAACAGAAATATAAAAATAAATTGAGTTATTATTAGACACTGTTGTGCTTTTGTAATTTGTGATGATAGCACAGATTGTCGTTAAGGAAGGTAACATTTAATCAAAAATATTTCCTTGTTTTCTTTGTTAGCTGGCTAATAAAATGAAACAAGAAACTGTTTTTGATACAACCATGACATTTATTGCAATTATAAAACACTAAGTAATCAGGCAAATGATATTTTTTGTCTTGTATTCTTTTGTTCTATTTGTACAGTTTACTGTTGTTGTTCTTTTAACCTTGTTTTAGCATGTTAATTCTCAAGAAAATTTATTAAAGATCAAAAATATTTTGCACCTGTGTTTTAAGACTTATCATTGCAATATTTATTTGTTCTACAGTTGCAAGAAAGCATTTAAAGGTTAATTAAATTGAATGAATAACATCTGTGGCCATTTTATTTGACAGTTAATGAAGCTAGGTGGTTAGAGTCATTTAACTGATAACTACTAGTCCCCTTCACTGGAAGGGTTTGAGTATTTGAAGGGAAGATTTTCATTTGAGATCTGTTAGCTGTCTTAAAGTTTGTCTATATCCAAAGCATGTAACAATATTAAGGCATAATTTCTGCATAAATTCTTACTTAAGTCTATGGTAAGACGGTTTTGGACACTGTCTTTAGTGTTAGATGTACATATTGCGAAAAGAAGCACTCTAAATGTTCATTCTTTCCAAATCTATATTAATATGCACGGTAGTGATCTTTGCTAAAAATAGATACATGTGTCATTGTCAGAGCAGACGTCTTGGATGATGATATATCATGATCTCAAAAGTCAATCGGAACTCCTCGGGTAATTCCGTCCTCGGAACAATCATCCCTCGGATGTATCTGGTGCAATAATACTTAATGAAATCATGATCGTTTTGTTCGCCGGAAGACGGAAGAAGAATATGCCTAAGTAGTTCACACAAAACATAAACACTGCCATCGTTTGACAGCTGCGTGTCTGCTGCGCTGGGTAAATTAAAATTGGATGATTTAAGTTTGAAGCCGCCACAAATTAAAATTTTACTGGCATCGTACTGTAGTGAGTTGTCACCGGAGTTGCTATCTTTGTTTTGACGTCTGTCTCAAAAGAAGTCCCATTTAGATAAATGGCCGAGGTGATCCGACTACCTACATACATCCGAAAGATGATTCGTGAATTATCCGAGGTGTTCCGATTGTTCAAAAGTAAGTTGTCATGTGGTTTCTTAGAGAGGCTCAGATGGGAAATAGCTGCTTGCACTGACAAGTGCTTCATTGTTTACACAGATCTAGGGCATCAATGAACAGCATTTTGCAGGACCATTTCAGGTAATAAGGTCTTAATTTGTTTGTTTTTTAAAAAAAAATCTTTGGTGCAAGCTGTTTATGTCATCCTTCGCTTATAATTGTTAGATGTCTCTTATAAGATCATGGTTATTGGTGCAGTGTATCCAAAACAAACCAAACTAAACTATTTATATATGAAATATATGTTAGCGAATTGTTAAACAGTAAACTTAATGTTTTTAATTCTACTTTTAGCCATTAAATCATAATATGTGTTCATATAAAGTTACAATCCTTGGCAGAATCTGTCATCTGTGTTAAGTTTTATGATTGTAATGTTGGTACATGTATTCAGGTGTTTTATGGTTTGTTATGGTGTATTTATGAAAAGTTGAATCCAGTTTTTAACTCTTTGTCTTCTAACACAAATTGCGCGTACAATGAAGGTCAGCCGGCATCTAAGCTTGGAGCTGTCTGAACAAGATGTGCACCATTTGCTGCCAAATTTCTAGCAATATATTTTGCAAGCATTTCAAGATTTTTTTTACCTTATGTCTTAGAGTTAACGTTATTAACCAATATAGCAGGTTTAGGTATTTTAATATGTCATACTTGTCACTTAGTAGAATGATGTACACATATCTTTAGTAAAGTGCTTTACTTGACTTAATGCATAAATCTTAAGTGTCATACAATGAAAGAGAGTAACAGTGGGCATCTACTTTATTTCAGTTCTTCCTTCACAGAAAGGATAAACATGTGTCTGCCAAGTTATTCAGTATGACATATACATTAATTTATTGTTATTAATACAGGCAGTCATGTAGGTTAATGCAGTTGTTTTATTACCTTGTTTGCATGCCAGGTTCATATATAAAATATAAGTATTAAGTCAGGCTTACATCATATATCATAACCTGATAGATTTCTATATTTCTACCGGACCTGGTAGCGCAATCGGTAGAGCGTCAGCTCCAGGTACGGGATGCCCCGGGTTCGATCCTGGGCCGAGACATACCAAAGTCATTAAAAGTGGTAGTAATATAGCTCCCTTGCTAACGCTCAAGCAAATATAAGGGTAGTTCCACGACTGGTTGGCCTGGTGTCAGGATAAGGTGACTGGGTGTGGTATCATGCCAGGTGTTCACGGCTGCTATACACAGTGAAGGCAGCACTACATCTGCTTCAATTGGACACCGTCTCCAGATTACTGAAATTATAATACTGTTTGTGGGATGATAAACCCAATAAACAAACAAACTATATTTCTACTCACGTATTTTAATTTTAACCTGGTTATACCATGTTCGCATTAAACTTCATTGTTTTTGGTGCTATATGACCTGAGTGTTGGTGTGCCATAAACCTATAAATACAGATACATCATGTATCTATTCAGACATGTATGCCATTTATTGAACTCAACATATTCATTTGTTAAGCAGTAGATCTACTTTGAATTATTTTTTTCCGTTAGTATTTGTATGCTGAAAAAAAAATTGCTTCCTTGCATTTTATGAAGAGCCATGCAATCTTCATTAAATAGACATATTTTTAATGCATTGTTTTGTAGACAGAATAATTTTGCCTCTGATTTAAAATGAAATAGTCATCAGTTGACTGATCGAAATAAATTCACCCTTCTTACATATAGCATTCTAAATGTTTTTATACAAAAATTTATTGTAACCTACATGTTGACCCTTGACATGCTCTATTATTTCTTAAACTACATTAAGGTTCATATCCCAGTTCGGACAAGTGAGGAAGTTTTCCAGCTAGACTGTCTGTCGTTCTTCTCATATATTAGTCTGGAGCCTTTGCCAACCATTATTGACCAGTTTGCCATCATAAGAACTTGTGGTTTTAAAATCAATATGTAAAATTGTTCAAATATTAAACAATTAAGAAGATGGTGGTGAAAAAAATAGTCACTATTTTCATTGGTTAGCTATGGCTCCTGTAATATATCTCACTTCCCCAATCTCACCTTATATCTCACAAGGAAATACATCAATATTCTTGACAGATCACTTTGCTAAAAAACAAGAGGAAAATAACCAATGGATACTTCACAATGACACTGCTGTTTTATTGTAGAAAAAGATGTACAGATGTATATACATCTACAACAAGAGTGAGATAGAAACCTTTTTTAATGAGAGGTAATAATATGGATTTAAGCCGAGAGGCTGATATGCTTGGATAAGTTTTTGTATTGATGAAAAGCAATGGGGAGATAGTATCCTAAATCTTAAAGATGGGACAAGAAAACCAATACACTTTATTTTAGATAAAAAAGATGTATTCCTAGAGTTAAAGTTGCTTTGTGCATGTATCATTTATGGGTAGATCCAGTACAAAAATTCTTAATGTGAGAATGTATTCCAGCTGACATGCTGTGTGTGTGATTATACTATACTTATATATCTGGGGTCTCCCTCCACCCATAGTAACTAGATGTTGCCATAATGGCTCTAATTGTGCTGGTCTGAATACATCGTATGCAGTCATTACTGATGGGGTGGGTCCAAACTAACTTCAATTCACCATTTGACTGTACAACCCTTGTTGTCATTTATTGTCACTGCTCATGCGCGCAGTATTATATATAAATGTTCATGGAAAAGTCCTATGGATGGCACCCTGTTGTTCTATGTGAGGTGAAATGCAGTGCTTTCATGCTATTAATTTGGGTTATTATTAGACCATATTAAATTTCATGATAAAATTAGATTTTAATTTAAAATGTTCCTACATCTTTACCTGTCACTTGAAATTGTTTATGTTCCATATGTGTATGTATGATTTGTTTAATTGAAATTGCATTTTGTTTCAATGATGTAATAGTACAAGTCACATGTTATGCCCTTATCTGTTGTTTTTAATCGGACCTTTTTCCCATGTGTCCAAAGACAATTTGTTACTGCATATCATTTTAAGACATGAAAATTGGATGGCAGCATAATCTTCTGATAAGAAAAAAACTGTTTCTTGGTGGGTTTGTTGTCAGGAAAAAATTCTCCATTGTTGAATAGGACCTTGACAGCGACCTTTAATGCTTTGCAATCAATGCTCCCTTGTAACCATACAAGTTTGCATTCAAGACATGAACAGTTTGATAAAAGTTTTTCCCCATCACCAACCTTCAGTGAGAGGGCTTTTCTTCTCCACCTATAATAACTAAAGATGTTGACCATATGACTTTTAAATCAAAACATATTATGATATGTATATGTGCATAATATATATATATTTTTTAATATATTTTTGTTTAAAATCGGTGCATGCAAAATCACTAGCAATACCAAAAGTTTGAAATCAGTGTTGCAGATGTGTGCACATGTTGTAAAAGGCAAACATTCTGTCTTGTATTTAATATGGATTGGTTGAGTAACAGATGTTTGTGTTTTGGTATACTGAATGTACCATTTTGTAACTTCAGTAATTAAGGATTGGTTACTTAAGTCATTTATACTTTTCTTGTGTTCATTGTGCCAACACTTGACCTGCATAGCATGAATTGATCAGTCTTATAGGCAATTAAGGCAGACCCAGATATGACAGCTTCATGCAGGGGCTGCTGTCTGATCAGGTCCTACACTGTTTGCTACTTAAAGTTATTTTCTATACAGTTTGTTTCCAATACAGTTTGTGGGTAGATAACTACAAATTTAGTAATGGTTGTTAAAATGTAGCATGTTAAGGATTAAGTCACTGTTATTTATTTATAACATAGTGTGACCTTCAGCAGTTATTGTTGGAGGAATTAGGGGCTGGATAGAACATCCAGTGCATTATACCTTTTGGTTTTAACACCACAGCTGTGGCAAAAATCTTTCTCCTTTGGAAATATCATAACTTCCTCTGCTGTGCTGTTTCTCATGTTAAACAAAGTTTTCTTCCTTTACACCTTCATGTGAGTGCAGTAAGTGAAATAAAACAGTTGATGTTCTGTAGAAGTGTAAGACAGGAGAATTCTGCAGTTCTTTGTAGAGGAAGGATGTGTCTTACTGAGAATAAGAAATAATTTAATTCTTGGAATGCTTTCTTTGTTTGAATCTTGACATTATGTACACATGAATATTATGGCTTATAACACTTAGTTTATTTCATAGCTGACATTTAGAAGTCAGAGACAAACTGCATGGGTTATTGAGGTAAAGGTAGCAGGGAGTGAGCCTCATATTTATGTCTGTGTGAGACTTCACTGGATGTATTGTGGTGTGAGACTGCTGCAGCCGCCCAAACTGAAGGTCAGACTGAAGGTAATAATGAATCAGTGAGCAGCATCTGTAGCTCACTCTAATATAGGTCTGATTGAACAAAAATATTCAGTTTGTTAGGGTGCTGTGCTTGAGGAATTATACCCACTGGATGTGTGTGGGTGTATATTGAGTGAATGGAGGAGTTAATGGCTGGGTGAGGTGGAAAACATAGTATCAGATGATATAAGTTTTATTGATACTAAAACAAATGGGAAGTAAGAATTGTACTAACAGTATAAATGATACTAGAGCAGTATGCATTGTTTGGGATGATAAAAATAGTTTAGCTGTGACTAAGTGAAATGGAAACCACCCAGTAACTGGATGCTGTTATTACAACTAGGGCAGTGTGCCATGTTTGGGATAATACCAGAATTGCTGTGACAGGTTATGGTGGTAAAAACAACACTCTATACAATGTTGACATGGTGTATAATAATACAGAGATGATGTAATGATAAATGGGTCTTCTCATGGGTAAATGTTTATAAATGTTGGTAGGACTTGCTAACTGGGTGAAGTGTCATGTAGGATTCTAAAGCATTGTGATTTCGGTGGGATAATAATTTAGCTCTGACAGAGGCTGCGAAATAATTCAATGTATGGGATTCCAGCATGGTTTATATCTTTAAAGATTATATAAGGAAGCTGTATGTCTCGGTGGATATATTTGGGTGTGTCAGGAAAAAAAAACCTGGTGAAGTTTAACATGCAAGGATGCTGGGTAATCAGTTAGGGAGGTAACACTTCATGTGTAAGAGGCTAAGGTGGAAAAAAATTAACACTAGAATCAAATAATAGCAACATTATAGAAAGTTGGCATGATGGGATATGTTTGAGATGATATAAAGATAGCTTTGTGTGTTGTTTGGATATTTTAAGTTGTGTGTTGATGTAGGACTGACTGGTAACAGTGTAAAAGTAACCTGGTGCTGGAGATGTGTGTTATGTTTAGGATACCATGAAACCCTCAGGTAGGTTAATGTTATGTAAATGTGTGTCACCTGTGCATGTCTATGCAACATACATGTACAGTTTAATTTATTATGTAGGTCAGTTCCACTGTGTTTACAATAAACATATAACGAGATGTTAAACTTAATTGTTAGTTGTTTCAATTGAGAATTAGTCACAATTTAAATGTGCATGTACTTTATTTCATAACTGTTATACGACACAATTCATATGGAAATCAAAATAACTTAGTTCTTAGTTAATTTGTTTTATGATAAAAGATTTTAGTTAAATGAAAGTTGATTTTTTCAATAACATGGCTATTTCTCTGATTTTGTTATCTTTATATGAGTAACAGTACTGATGTGTTTGCTCAATGGCTTATCTTTGTGATTGACATGTCATGTACATGGTTATATTATTTGATTGACTCATACATGGTTATATTGTTTGATTGTCATGTACATGGTTATATTATTTGATTGACATGTACATGCTTAAATTATTATGTTTTTGAAATATAATGTTTAATTAATTGCAATAGTGACATTTAGCCTATTTTAAGCAAATGAATTGAACTCTGCAATGCATTTTTAAGTACTGCTAGAGTATAACCAGGATTTTGGTGATTTTCTTTATAAAATAGAACTTTTACTTACACCTTTGAAGGGAGTGCCTATAAATACCTTTGTCTGTTACCATGGCAATGCTATGAACATTTACTGTAGACTGGAACTGTGGGTTGCTGTAATAATGGGAGGTAACAGCCTGGTATGTGGTATGTACACAAAATGATGATCGACCTTCAAAATATTGGTTGGATTTTATCTTTTTTCATTCTTAATCAGACTGATTTGAGACAATCACTGCAGCTTCTCACATTAATGGCAGGTTCTAATTTTACACAATTTCACATTATTTTTATGCCGAGCTTGCTAAAGTTATAACAAACAGTGTTCTGTAGTACAAATAACATAAAGTAACATGCATTCATATTGTTTAAAAATATTTTTTAAGTGACCTAGAAAAAATTCATGTAAAGTCATGTAATTGAGAGGGTACCAGTGCATGCAAAAAAGTACCAGTATTCTTGAACACTCATCACTGCAAGCAGGGAACTGCTTAAAAGCATCACACTTAAAAGTTAAGTAAAAATTAAGAATTTCCTTTACCGTGGGGATCAAACCTTAGGTATTCGGAGCCTTTTAGGTCTGGTGGTCTTCTTTTTTGTTGTAAATACCCTTCCTATATCGCTTGTTAAAGCTGTTTAGAGCTTATGTTGACTTGTTGTAGTCTTGCTGATGCAGAATAATTTTTATGAAATAAGGTAGTTCATAAGGTGGAGCTAAGCTTTTAGGTAGAGAAGGACCTGAGTTCAAACCCAAACAACAGACATCAACCTTATCATCCTACATTTTGTTATTTTATTATTTGCTACTAAGTTCATCTATCAGTGACAAGACATGTATTTCGAGACTTAGCCACAAACAGTGCAGATCCAGAGGTTCTGATCAGACAGCTCCCAGCATGAAGAGGTTTATCTGGACTTGGAGATGCCTCAAACTTTCCAGTCTGTAGCTACCAGGCTTAGAGATTATAATAAGGGAAGTCTGTAAATAATAATAAGTACTTATTAGTATTTCCTTCAATGGTCAAATCTCTGAAAGTGTACTCTGTTATTTTCATGTTTATTGTAGAGACGTGAACCTGGTATTATAATTCAGATTTCTTATGTTATTAATATGATTATGTACCTTGCATCTGCTTTATATTCTTAAATGATGTTAAAATTATTTTGTAACTTAAAATCTGTGTTCATATGTAAATAAAAAATGTTTCCTTCTCATGGGACCTGTACAAAATGGCGCAAATTTAATATTGATTGCAGATGAGAAACAAATACTTTGCATACATAGACGGGAAGATGATCATGTTTAAAAAGGTACAAATACCAAAAAAATGCCCGGATTAATGAAACAAGAGTTGTCCATAGACAGGGCTCCTCTTTCCTCACTGCTGGAAAGAATAACTAGCCTTAAAAATCAAAGCGCCGGTGGCACTGTAGTATTCAGTACTTGCAGTTTGTCAAGTAAAATATAAATTGAATGACCCAATGAGTTAATACTTTCTACTTTAAAGGTATACAATCATCAGCATTAAGTTAAGTAGTTTATTGTATTTTTGTTTAAATATTTATTTTGCCAAATTACTAGATGAAGCTGTCATATTTTACAAAGGTGTTTCCCAAATATTAAAAAACGTCCTGAAATATATCAGAATTCTCCAAAAAATAACAATTAGCAGTACAGGTCTAATCTTGGCTTATTTATGAAAACAGATTTCAAATACATAACTACCTCTTTAGCCTTGTATGCACACATTTTCCCCTGAAATTAACACAACAGGTTTACACATGCAAATGCAAATGATGAATTACTAACTTTATACAAAATATAAATGGCAGAAATGCAGTTATTGTGGAGAATGGCACTGACCAATCAGAAAAGTATTGTTTTTGAGTGGTCTCATGAGTGGTGTCACTCGCAACACAGTCCGGAGTTATAAGACAGTTGAATTTCTTAAGCTCGATGGACTGACCCGACATGACCTTGACTACCCGCAGTTAGTAAATATATATGTCAAATGAGACTGGACGCATCATTTGTGTGCAGGCATGCTTAATGTTTACATTAATATTGTAATCTGTTTTAAGTATATGTTCAGTTTATTATATTGTGTTATATTGTATTATAACACAGATATGAAATGCAGGTTTATGGATGAATAACATGGCACAGGGATCTCATTCATTGATTAAAAGGGCAAAAGAAGGGAGACAAATGTTGTTAGAATGAGTGTTCCACTGGCTATGCATTGTATACTAAGCCTAAATTGTGATTAGTGAATGTACCATCAGATGTTACCAACAACACAGCAGAATCCAAAAGAAGTGCTAGGGTAAAGATACATCAAAACATTGTGCAGATATTTGCGTGTAATTTTTCACTTTGAAATATATATTTTTTTTTAGTACTCACTTATTTATTGGCATTGCTCTTAAGAGTGGTTCCTTTTATAGAATACATTTTTTATGGGAACGATAGTGTAGCTGGCAATAACAGAAAATTGCAGCTGTTCTGTGAGAACTTTTATTTAGAAAACAGAGCTGATTATTCCACTTTTAACAGTGTATCTTGCAACAAAAAAGCATAGCTTGCAATTATAAAATAGAAGCAGGCATTAATAGGAATTCACAGCTTTTTGGCGAGGTCTTATTATACAAAAGAGTATGTCAATAGTAACAATGCAGCTTGTAATTGCAGATGTAGCAGGCAACAAGAAAGAAAGCAAAGTAGCAGATAGTGTAGTTCCCATCAGAGTAACAATTTGTTAGTCTCAGATAATTTTGTAATGATTTGACAATTTAAGAGTGTTTAGTTCCCATGATAGTCATGTTTTTGGTTTAAAGAGCAAGCTCTTTGTGCACCTTGGATGTCTCACATCTGTGCTATTTCTTGTTTTAGCACTAGAGTATGGCTCTTGATCATGTTATCGTACTCATTGACACTCCTTATGATAATACTTGTGGTGTAGCTTATATTTAACTTATTAACTGGTTGATCTGGTTTCCAAATACTGTTACTGGATAGAATATCATGCCAGGTGTTTTTGGCATGCTGTCAAAGTGAAGGTAGCACTATATCAGCTTCAGACTAACTCTGCCTTTGGGTAAACGATCAATTGTTGTTGATAGACTCTATATTATTATGTCTAGCCTCTTAAAGGTTTATTATTGGAAGAAATATTAAGATAAGACCTTTACCCCTATTTGTTTTTATTAAGATTGATGAGACTATGTGTTTTATGACACAATATTTTTGACTTAGGGTACTGCCTGTACATGTACTGATTTACATTTTGTAACAATTTAAGAATAAACACAGACATTGATCAAGCCTAAACAAGTTGTTCCTGTTTAGAACTGGCAGATAAGGACCTGTATCATTGGCTGTTGTCAGAGGCTAGCAGTATGCCTACTATCCATTAGGAAGTAAAGAAAATAAAGATATTTACCAGGATTCTATTTCCTTGTCAATTAAAAGATCAGATACTGTACTTCCTTGTATAGTAAAAAAAAAATAGGATGGCAAGCTGGTTATATGATTTTGTTAAAACCCTAATCATATTGCCTGTTGCTCATAAGCCATACTAGTTCTTGAGTCATCTTCTTATTCACCGGACCTGGTAGCACAATCGGTAGAGCCCGGGCCGTGACATACCAGTCATTAAAAATGGTAGTGGTATAGCTCCCTTGCTAACGCTCAAGCAAATATAAGAGGAGTTCAACGACTGGTTGGCCTGGTGTCAGGATAATGTGACTGGGTGTGGTATCATGCCATGTGTTCACGGCATGCTATACACAGTGAAGGCAGCACTATATCTGCTTCAAGTGGACACCGTCTGTTGGTGGGAAGATAAACCCAATAAACAAATTATGTAGATCCTGATTAGCTAGCTCCCAGACAGAGCTGGTTGATCTGGAACTGCAGTATTTGCCAAAGCCTAATCAATATGTGCTTAGCAATGAGTAAAAATTGCTAAGGAAGCATAGCCTGGTCCTACAAGCTGATATCACAGTAAATAAAAGAATAATTTTAATTGATGTTGAGCACATCCATCTTCTATGTCCAATCAGTGTACTATAGAGTTAAAGATATCTCTTTCATTTTGTTGTTTTTATTTTTCGTTTGTTTTGTTTTTAAAGCCTCACATCTATTTCCTGGTATTACCTAACAACCGGGAGAATCTCTGTCTAAAATCTGAAACAAATAGGTGTACTTTTAATCTCAAAATTAGCAATAATACTGCTATCTATTTCACAAGAAAAGGCATGTGTTAAATACTGTCAACACTAAGAGCTGATAACGATATCTAATTGATATCTTAATATTATCGTGGGTTAACATGGAGAAAAAAAATCAAGTGCAAGTTTTATTCTTGCCTGAGGATAAATTCATTTTACACAATCCCAGAAGTGGAGAACAAATCAATTAAGGCTTCCTTGAGAATACATTGAGATCTGATTAGGTATTTGTTGGTTCTAAATGGCTTTAAGCTCCTCCACACCATTGGTTTTCAGAGTTTTTTTAAATACAAAAAATGAAAACAAATATCCTTAACTGTGTCAAACTGCAAGGAATGATAAATAAAAATATCCAATCTGATCACTTGAACTACTTGTCCAATCAAAGAATCTTTTGTCTTTAATTTGGAAGAATCCACACTTTCAAATATTGTTAGAAAATCTGTAGTGGAACATATTTTACCACAACTTTTGAGAATTCATGCGATGTCTGTCATCATAAGCATTAACTGATCGTCCCGATAATGTTATACCCACCTACATCCTGGGTAGGGAGAGGGTGAGGCTATATAGGCAGCAAGTTACTGTAGTTTGGTTGTTATACCCCCTACATCCTGGGTAGGGAAAGAGTGAGGCTATACAAGCAGCAAATTACTGTAGTTTGGTTGTTATACCCCTTACATCCTGGGTAGGGTGATGATGAGGCTATATAGGCAGCAAGTTACTGTAGTTTGGTTGTTATACCCCCTACATCCTGGGTAGGGTGAGGGTAAGCCTATTTAGGCAGCAAGTTACTGTAGTTTGGTTGTTATACCCCCTATATCCTGGGTAGGGAAAGAGTGAGGCTATACAAGCAGCAAATTACTGTAGTTTGGTTGTTATACCCCTTACATCCTGGGTAGAGTGATGATGAGGCTATATAGGAGACAAGTTACTGTAGTTTGGTTGTTATACCCCCTATATCCTGGGTAGGGAAAGAGTGAGGCTATACAAGCAGCAAATTACTGTAGTTTGGTTGTTATACCCCTTACATCCTGGGTAGGGTGATGATGAGGCTATATAGGCAGCAAGTTACTGTAGTTTGGTTGTTATACCCCCTACATCCTGGGTAGGGTGAGGGTGAGCCTATTTAGGCAGCAAGTTACTGTAGTTTGGTTGTTATACCCCCTATATCCTGGGTAGGGAAAGAGTGAGGCTATACAAGCAGCAAATTACTGTAGTTTGGTTGTTATACCCCTTACATCCTGGGTAGAGTGATGATGAGGCTATATAGGAGACAAGTTACTGTAGTTTGGTTGTTATACCCCCTACTGAAACTGATGGAAACTTAAATAATGTTGATAAGACAATAAACCAAATAAACAAACATTTAAAAGCAATAGATTTTGTTTATCATTTATGCCTGCATTGAGATCATTTTTTAAAATCTCTTATGAAGTAATCTTATGAAAAATGTTAAAACATTTGCTAACTTGGTCACTTGAAGGTTTAAATAACATGATGCAATGTGTACTTTGGATGGGGTTGGTTTTTTTCAGTGTAACTTGTAGATCAGAACTTGCATATCAGTAACATGTTTAATGTGCAATGACAAAACAAAAAGTGTACATAGTTTGATAGGTAAAGATGTTTAATTAAGTGTTATTTTTGTTTTGGTGAATTTGTAATTTTGAAAGGTTTAAAAGATAGATTAATTAGGTATTGCTTTTAATTTAATTTTTTATATGGAAGGTAGAGAATTATATATTTTTATGGGCATAAGTAGAATGTTTGTGGTTATAATTAGCTGATCAGCAAATGTGTTGTAACCTTAAATCTACCGGACCTGGTAGGGCATGACTATGAAAAGGTAATGTTCATAGAGTGATTGTAGATTGATAAGCTGCCTAAATTAATTTATTTGAGATATTAGGTTGATAATTGGTATTTCTATTTCTAATATCATATTTAGTGTGAATAGTGGCCATATAACGACAGTAGAAGTATTAGTAAAAGTAGTAGAAGTAGTAGTAGTTGTAGAAGTAATAGTAGTAGAAGTATTAGAAAAAGTAGTAGTAGAAGTTGCAGTAGTTGTAGAGGTAATAGTAGTAGAAGTAGTAGTAAAGTAGAAGTAGTAGTAGTTGTAGAAGTAATAATAGTAGAAGTAGTAGTAAAAGTAGTAGTAGTAGAAGTAGTAGTAGTTGTAGAAGTAATAGTAGTGGAAGTAGTAGTAAAAGTAGTATTTGTTGTAGTAGAAGTAATAGAATTAGTTGTAAAAGTAGTAGTAGTAGTAGTTGTAGAAGTAATAGTAGTGAAAGTAGTAGTAAAAGTAGTAGGAGTTGAAGTAGTTGTTGAAGTAATAGTAGAAGAAGTAGTAGTTGATTATTGCATTAAAGCAGTAGAAGTATTAGTTATAGCAGTAGTAGTAAAACTTATTATTTTTATACTGTTGTAAAAGAAATTGTTTAGGTTAAGCTTGTGCAAGAAACTACGTGACATTGTTGTGAAGAACATGTGAGTTTAACTGATCATATATATTCAGATATATTTGACAATAGGAAAAGGAAATGTAAATATTATATTGTGGCTTGTGCAAGATTTGATCTACTTGACATAGGAAACAGACTGAGAGTGAGGAGAAGGAGAGTACGTGCCGAAAGTAGCGTGGGACACTAGGTTTGTGTGGCCATGTACCTGGCTCAATGATAAAGACAAGCCATGGAGGACAGTTTGATCTTGTAGGCAACTCTACCTAGGTGGGTTCAACAGGGGTCAATCATGAATCAGTATAAATGGCAGGGAAATTACATGGCAGAACAGCACAGCAGCCTGTCATCAGAATCAGAAAGTCTGTGAATTTGTTTTGTGATTCTATGTTTCCTGAAATATTTTAATATAAATAAAAAAAAGGAGGTTTTATGTTTGAAGTTTAAACCACCAGCTTAATGTGAGTTCATAAGAGAAATAACCAGAAGATAAAACTAATAAACTTTGTCAAAAAGTGTTTGTTTTTTTGTTGTTTAAATGAAAGATATGACAGTAAAGAAACAGAAGAATATTTTATTTGTGGGCTTGTATATAATTGAAGTCTGAAATATATTTTATCTTGTCTGCACTGTTCTGGTTTAAGTGTCATAAACTTTGGATGTTATGCTACTTTGGTATGTGTGGATGTTTTATTGTTAGTTATTTGTGGATACTTTATGGTTAATTGTTAGTGTCAGTACATTTATGGTCCATTATTGATTGGTTATTTTTGGACATTTTATGATTTTTCATTGCCAGTCTACTGTGATATTTATAAACTTACCAGGATTTTTCAGAATTTTGTGTATTTTTCACTTTTTTCATGGTAAGTAAATTTCAAAATTCACAATTTGTGGTTGTAGTAATTGGCTTATGACCCATTAGTTTTAAGTTGACGAAATGTCTGCAAATTAACTGTAGTTTGACAATGAGTCATTTATTAAATGTTTAGCTAAAACGTGTGGTTGACAAATTATATATTTTAGAATAAGTCGTTGATGTATAACTGATCTCATAGACTTATACAACCAGTGCACAGTTGTTAAATATTCAACCTGTCTTCTAGCTTAAGTCTGTATTAAGAAAAAGTTCAATTTGTTAAAAACATGATGAAACCTTCAACTGTAAGTTGGAATGTACAGGCTCCCCAACCCCTTCTTGCTCTTATGACAATAATTATGTCCATGATATTTATTATAAACAAAAGACAGTAGGTTACACTCCATTTTGGGTTGATATTTGTTTTGTTAGGGAGCCCAACAGCAGATTTGGAATATGTTTATGGACTTTCGATTTGACCCCCCAAACCAACCACAAGATGTTTGTCCATGGGCAACACTATGTTGTCATATTCATCCTTGACATCTGGTTCTGCTCATGAAGTGGCCAGTCCACAGAAGTTTTAAGAACCATGGATTGTCTTTATTCAAACAAGTTTAAACAAAACGGAGTAAGTTTTGATCTAGAAATTATTGTACAACACTAGTAGGAAACCTGAAAAGTTGTAAAAAAAATTAAAACCTACACTTATGTCTAAATTGTATTAGGAGAAATCAAGCATAGAAAGTATTAATAACTCAATAACAAAGTATGAAATAGCTCTGAAACTGATTTTTTTGTGCTGTATTTGAGTATATTTCTTTGATTGTGCTTGTGCATATTAAGGACACTTGTTAAATCAATGCTCTGTGCATGATAACTTATTCTACAATACAGTATTCTTTCTTTTTATGACAGGTGGCAAAATAAACATATGTTACTTATAATGTCTGCTTGTATATATATTGCCTTGTTTAGAATAATAATCTCAGTTATGATTTTCTTTTGAACAATATTGTCATTTATCATGCTTTCACGCGTAAATGTGCAGGATAAAGCCTTGCTGGATAAATTTAGTGATATCCAGTCAATAGGTCACGTGATCAAACCACGCTTATGAATACACTGTTTACATTAGTTATGTTCACACAGTCTAAATCAAACGTGTAATTAATGCTTTTTTTTCCCCCGATTTATGTAATCAATCATGGAATTCTTTTAACATTTATATTTGGTGACATCGAGAATGAAAATAAAAAAAACAACCTTTTTTTTTTAACGAAGGTTCATGTCTGAATAAAGAAGGAGTAAAGCGGCTTTTGTTTTTCCATTATTTTTTCTTCAATCTTCCTTGTTTGTTTACCAATTTCCAATTTTTTATTTATTTTTTATATAAAAGATAAAAAGCAGGATAAATCGAATACATGGTTGGTTCCGAGAATGATAAGTTTATCTGGTTCTCTTCGAAGCTAAAGCTCGCCAAGATATTTGTTTCTCACTCACCAGATAAACTTTTTCATTCTCGGCACCAACCATTTATTCTCTATAGGGTTTTTTGGTGGTCATAGTCTCGAGGGTTCAATTATTTACCAATTATGATACTTCAGCTGCTAACTTTGTTTTTCTGAGATCCAGTTCTGGGGTTAATTTTGTGAAAAAGCAACTTTTCATTCAGTGCTTCTATATATGTAGATATTTTTCATTGGCCTTTTTATGCCACGACCACTTGAAGAATAATTAAGGGACATGAAAAGTTACCCCAGTCTGTTTATCCATAAGTCAATGTGTGGGTCTGCTAATTTTTTGTTTCCTGTCAACATTTAATGAAGGGCTTAAAATTGTAATTTATATTTGGTATAATATGTATGTCATCAAAACATATGGCAGATTTAACTTATGTTACAATTAGAATATTGATAGAGTTGTGACCTTTGTTGACATATTTCATACCAAACAGTGGTGGGGTCCATTTATCATGGACACATATCAAGTTCCATCCTTATTGAGGTCCCCATAGTTTTGTCAATGCTACTTGTATAGAAAAATATATATATTTACCTAAATATAAGTATCAACCAAATTAAGATATCAACTATGATTTTGTAGTTTGAATAAGGTAAATGCAGTATACAGAGAAGTGAATCCACAACAAAAAATAAACCAGTAACCTCCATAAAGTGTCATAAAAGCAGGCTTAAATGTTCCGTGTTTCTATCTTCAGCTGCTGACTCCTCTCACTCATCCTCCTATCCATCCACCCCTGCTTGGTAATGGACTCTGCCAGACTGGTTTCTCTCCCCTTTGTATTCTCTCAATGTTGCAAGGGGTGATGTGGTAACCCAGGCTACCACGGGATGGAGCGACCCATTCTGCAGGGGTGTCAGGGTTGTTGCACATTTAAAAAAGGGACCATTATAACTCCGGAGCCAGGGTCGTGGCTTTCGTTGGCTGATGCGTGCCAAGACGTGGTGAAATGTTTGAATTCCAACGGTGGCACTGGAAAACGACTCGTGGTTCACTTCTTCTTGCCAGGAACTCAGATCCGAGTTGATATTGGAAATGGTAAGAGTAGGTATCGTATTGTGCTTCTGTTGTGATCCATAGGTCTTACCTTCCATAATGTAATTAGTTAGCCAGAATGGGTTTAAGCTTTTTATTTCTCAAATAAAAAAAGAATTTAAGCTTTTTTCTTAAGGTGTGTTGTCCTTTTTCTTAGTTTTTGTTTCTGGTGTGATTACTTTGTTGTGTTGTTACAGTAGTTTTGTAATCTGTATCTTTTGTTTGTACTCAAGCATGTATAAATGTATGAGTGTCCCTGATATATGTCTTATAGTCCAATTGTATTAGGTGTCATTTTCTTTCCTCTTTTATCTTTTATTTAATTTCTTAATTTTAATACCAGCTGCCAAAGACTTTGCCTTCGTCTTGGGCTATTCACTCATTCTATATATAGTTCTTCCTTGTTAGTGTTATGGTATAGGTTTCTGGTCTTGGTACTGTTCTCCTGTTGCTGCATAGGTGTGTTATATGTTGGCAGCATTTTTTAAAAAATTTAACATCTTAAATATTAAAATGAAAGGCCCGAGTCTTCTTGATTCATCAGTATCCGATTGGTTGATAACTGATGAGATTTAAAGAAATTCATCACTCTTTAAGATATTCGATTGAAATGTGATACACTTCAGAATTATATCCCATAATTCTCAATGTCTATAAAATGGGTACTGAGTTTTTCAAATAAAAGAAAATCCTATGATATTGATATAAATATGGTCAATGAGCTGTTTGTAGAACAGAAGTAAAGGAAATATTACCTGTAATCAGAAACTCATCTCTTTTTTGGAAAATGTCTTGGAAATTCAACACTTTTCCTTTTTATTTTTAACATATTTAGTATTTATGTTGCATTTAACCATATCTCTCTGTAGTATTTACCCCAAATTTTAATTAATGTATAACTCATTCCAGTTCAGAAAACAAAAATAAATCTTAACATATTAAAGAGGATAAAACGCACACTTACAAATGAACTTATGACTTAAAATGACTGTGCCATTACAAGAAAATATGATAATTTTGTACATATATTGTGCATGTCCTTTGTTCCATGTTAAAGTTTGTTCAAGTTTTTTTTTTTTTTTTGGAATGCTTTGTAGTGAGTGGCCTGGTTGAAACATATATCAGGTTATGATTTCACATTCTGATACCAAGATATGTGCTATATTTATGTAACATTTCCAGGCAATAGGCCCACAGTATGGAAATAAGTCAAGGGGTAAGTCATCTAATGGTTTTATGATTGCAATCAAACTAACTTTCTATGGTAGCCTTGGGGCCTCTGGTGTTGTTATCATGATGCATAGTCGAGTTCCAGACAAGAGGAAAATCAGACTTGGTACAACAATTCTGGTAATTCTCAACCTTATATTTGTGATACCATAACCACCCAAAAATAGTGTGCATCTATGTATAATACACAACCCTGGTAAGGGCACAGTTCAGTTGGAGCCATTATAAGAGGATTTTTTAATGTTTAGTTCTGGATATGTAGACATTTATTATGCAAAAATCCGATTCAATGCACAAATATATTCCATTACCCACAACAAGTTATAAAGGATTTATATTGGAAATACTCAAAGCAATGTCAAACTCTGGATTATGTTGGAAGTGTTATGCAAATATTTTGCAAAATAGTTTCTTCCTGTCCATTTTTTTTAGATTTCATTTGAATAAACCTTATAGGCAGTTACTGAAAACTTGTTTAGCCTAATGCTAAATATTTGGCAGCAATAAAAAAAAATATTTTATAAGTTTGTACTCCCTTTTTTAATGTAAACGATAAAATTATTTGTTCTTTTGTTGTTAAATGCTGCATTGGATTAATGTTTCAGTTAGCTTGCTAACATATTTTAACTCTAGACATGACTGGATTATATTCTAACACTGAAGCAAATAGTACATTTAATGTTAACTTATTCTTGAATGTCAACTCTCAAGCAGGCGGAATTATGTTCTGCTGCTTAGCCTCCCACTGCATGGGTTCTAGTCCTATTTGGGGCGAAGGACAATGTGGGAATGTCTTTCAGCTGACCTGCAGTGCACCAGTGGTTCTACCCAGACATTTGTCTGGGGTCTTCCTACACCAAAACAACTGGACTTCACTTTAATGATCCTAACTGGTCACTGCAGTGTATCTAAAAAACAAAACAACAATACTAATTATTTTTTGACTAGTTGCATAACACGATCACTAATATATTTTCATCATGATGTGACAGTGTTTATAAAATGATAAATGATGCACATGTGTGTTCACCTTTATGGAACTGTGGTGAATAACAACAGTGATATTAATTATTCTCATCTGGTGTGAAATAGCAAAGTTTTTGTGGGCTACCCAGTAACTTATTGACATCTAGTGTGAATTAACTTGCAGTAATGAGGGCTGCCCAGTAAATTATTGACATGGTGTGAAATAACATGAAGTTTTGTGGGCTACCATGTAAATAATTGACATCTAGTGTGAAATAACTAAAATTTTGTGGGATACGCAGTAAATTATTGACATCTGGTGTGAATTAACATAAAGTTTTGTAGGCTGCCCGGTAAATTATTGACATCTGGTTCGAAATAAAAGTTTTGTGGGCAGCTCAGTAAGTATTTTCAACAGTTGTGAAATAACAAAGTTTTTGGGGGCTACCCAGTAAACTATTGACATCTAGTGCTAAATAACTTAAGGTTTTGGGGGCTGCCCTGTAAATTATTGGCATCGGGTGTGAAATGACTTAAAGTTTTGGGGGCTATCCAGTAAATAATTGACATCTGGTATAAAATAACTTCAGTTTTGTGGACTACCCAGTAAATTAATGACATCTTTGTTGTTTGTGTGAACTAATTGACTTTGTTATATTTCCTGATAAGAAAACCAGACTATTGATGATATATTCCTATGTATGTTCATAATCTGAAAGGATTCATAATAATTTAGAAGATTGAACATTGGAGGAAACAGTCTTGAATGGACAAAAATTAAACAGATTGGTAAGCAATGGTTTTTTGAAACTTTCTAATAGAAATAATAAATAAAAAAATATATATATTATATAATAATATGCTGTTTACGATAGATAAAAAATAAATAAATATGGACTTACAACATAATATTGCATAGTATATTAAGAGATTGGTAAAATTGCTTAATAAAACTTTATTAATCTGTTGTGGTGCACTGATTTCAGCTGCAGATATAAATTATTGCACAAACATTAAGTCTATTGTTTCCTGCTTCAAGTCATTTATGCTTTAATTTACAATCTCACTGTTGACTGTTTTAGCTTATTCGAGCACCTCTTTACATGTGTTGGTTATATTGGTGGAGAGTCTGTTATTGTATGATTCCTTGGTACCTGAATCCATGGTGTTATCATGACAGACTTCCCCCCTAAGTCTCCAGTCACTTTATTCAAAATGCATTTTCATGAGTGAAAGACAAACAATAACATGCAACAAAATAAAAAAAAAAATGAAAAAAAAAACATCATCTGCTGCGCACTATTTTGCTAGCATAGTTTTTATTTTATTGTTTGTCAATGATTGACATTAAAATCAGTTATGTCCCTTTGTTCTGTAATAAGCAATATATGTATACCTGTAACATTTTAGAAAGGGTTCTAATTTTTCACAAGGCTCTAATAATTAGAAGAGGGCCTATTTATATCTCATGTGCTTTTTATAGATTGCTTATTCACTTTTTATACATATATGTACCAGATTTTATTTTTAATGTATTACATCACACACAGCTATGGTTGTATTGGAGACATTCAGCTATTGATGAAGGAAGACACCAGATAAATGTTTGGGTAGAACCACATGCACACCATACGTCAGCTGAAAGATCACCCCATTTGAAAGTGCCTGCCTTGGCCGGGATTCATGCCAGCACAATAAAGGGCTGAGGAGTTATCTATATTTTTAGCTACCTACATTGAAGAGTATTTCCCCTTTGAATATTTTAAAATATGTTCATATTGTCAGCATTAACTACCCAGTCTACACTTTGTAAGATTCATTTGTCAGTATCATTTTATTTTATCATCTCCTATGATAAGATACATATGATAAGGTACATATGATAAGATACATATGATAAGATACATATGATAAGGTACCAATAGCATACCAATATTCATTCCTACCTTTGTACATGGCAATCATATTAAGAGAAAAGGATGCAAATTTTACATTAAGCTGGTGTATTTTGTACTTTTTGGCTGTATAATGTATGATTTCATTTGTCCTGATGATTAAAAACATTTGAAATTGTATAAGAGATTAATGATTATTGATAATGATACAATCCTGGTTATATATATGAGATTAATGATTATTGATAATGATACAATACTGGTTATATATATGAGATTAATGATTATTGATAATGATACTATCCTGGTTATATATATGAGATTAATGATTATTGATAATGATACAATCCTGGTTATATATATGAGATTAATGATTATTGATAATGATACTATCCTGGTTATATATATGAGATTAATGATTATTGATAATGATACAATCCTGGTTATATATATGAGATTAATGATTATTGATAATGATACTATCCTGGTTATATATAAGAGATTAATGATTATTGATAATGATACAATTCTGGTTATATATATGAGATTAATGATTATTGATAATGATACAATCCTGGTTATATATATGAGATTAATGATTATTGATAATGATACAATCCTGGTTATATATATAAGATTAATGATAATTGATAATGATACAATCCTGGTTATATATATGAGATTAATGATTATTGATAATGATACAATCCTGGTTATATATATGAGATTAATGATTATTGATAATGATACTATCCTGGTTATATATATGAGATTAATGTTTATTGATAATGATACAATCCTAGTTATATACATGAGATTAATGATTATTGATAATGATACTATCCTGGTTACCTATATGAGATTAATGTTTATTGATAATGATACAATTTTGGTTATATATATGAGATTATTGATTATTGATAATGATATAATCCTTATTCTATATATAAGATTAATGATTATTAGATAATGATACAATCCTGGATACATATATAAGATTAATGATTGTTAGATAATTATACAATCCTAATTATATATATATGAGAATAATGATTATTGATAATGATATAATCCTGATTATAATGCTTTCTTTCATGGTTATTGGTAAAAAAGCTATGTTATTAGTGACAATAACATTCATGAACAGTTTGAAGTTCATTGCAGTAAAAATAACAAAAAAATATTGAAATCTATAATTAAAATTAAAATAACCTAATATAAGCCTGGAAGAATGGAAAATTTGTTGATTTTTGCATAAGATTGCATTTTATTTCTCCTTGTGACTCACTCATATAAATAACATGCGATCTTACACCAAAGTCAACAAATATATTCTGTCATTTATCTAAAATGATTTTGATGGCCAGTTATAACAGTGAATAAATTTGTTATTGATGATAACAGTGATGATTACTGTGATGAAACATGAGCAACATAATTAAGACTATTGGGTAATGATTAATTGTGATGATCATTTACAAAGATTTATAATAATCAATGATGATGACTGTTAATCCACTTCAGTGAACACTGATTGGTAAAGTTTAAAACAGTTGGTTTCTTGTTCCTTAAAATGGTGCTTTTGCTGATGTTACTGGAGCAACTCTTACAGAATGTCATTTGAAGTTCAGCATAAGGTGGATATGATGAATCAGCATCAGGTATGCATAACCTATTGAGTTGAAAGATGTGCAATGCTTCATCACAATGTTTAGCAGGGAGATTATATACAATGTAGATGCCACAAGCTATGCTATCTTGCTACCAGTATTGATGTGCAGGTAAAAAGTAGGAAAAGATGATGACGGCGTTGATGAATAAGAAAATATAACAGAGTCCTATGAGTACTACAACATGTATTAAAATTAAAAGGCACAGGACAAAGGTATTCCAACTGCCAGTCAGTTGTAACGGTTACTCAGACGAGACATATCACAAAATAGAGCAAACCCAACAGGAATCACCTTGAAACGGTCGTTCAGCCAATAGGCTGACTGCGGTGCTTAAACTGGGTTTAAAGAGCTCTCAACACTTCCTGAGGGGTTTCTCAAATACAAGCTTTGAAATGAAAATAAATAATTAGAAACAAAACTAACCAAATGAAGAGATATTCTTTGACCAAAGTTATGACTTCATTAATAAGAAAGTAGTGACGTTATTAAGAAAACTGTCCACATACGAAGATAACATTACTTTAATTCATAAGAAGACAACAATTGTGATGATTCTGATGCTTATGCAGAATATGACAATTTTGATAATAATGATGACACGGACAAAAGCTGTGATGGTGACAACAACAATTGTGATACTGATGATGGATACTATAATGATAATGATACTGATGATGGCCACTATAATGATGATGATGATGGCCACTAGAATGATACTGCTGATGACCACTATAATGATAATGATACTGATGATGGCCACTATAATGATAATGATGATGACCACTATGATGATAATGATACTGATGATGGCCACTATAATGATAATGATACTGATGATGGCCACTATAATGATGATGATGATGGCCACTAGAATGATACTGCTGATGACCACTATAATGATTATGATACTTCTGATGGCCACTATAATGATACCGATGATGACAACTATAATGATACTGATGATGACCGGTATAATGATACTGATGGTTACCACTATAATGATACTGATGATGGCCACTATATTGATACTGATGATGGCCACAATAATGATAATAATACTGATGATTGCCACTATAATGATAATGATACTGCTGATGACCACTATAATGATAATGATACTGCTGATGACCACAATAATGATAATGATACTGCTGATGACCACTATAATGATACTGCTGATGACCACTACAATGATAATAATACTGATGATGGCCACTATAATGATAATGATACTGCTGATGACCACTATAATGATACTTCTGATGACCACTATAATGATAATAATACTGATGATGGCCACTATAATGATACTGCTGATGACCACTATAATGATACTGATGATGGCCACTATAATGATACTGCTGATGACCACTATAATGATACTGCTGATGACCACTATAATGATACTGATGATGGCCACTATAATGATAATGATACTGCTGATGACCACTATAATGATAATGATGATGACCACTATAATGATACTGCGGATGACCACTATAATGATACTGATGATGGCCACTATAATGATAATGATACTGCTGATGACCACTATAATGATAATGATGATGACCACTATAATGACAATGGAAATGGTTCACCCCATCATTTTTTTGACCACCTTTCAGGATTGTGTTGTGACTGAAATCATGCTGCTAATTCCAATCAATATCAAATGAAGTTGTATGCCAACTGCTCCCACATCGATCTATTTCTTTGTAACACACTTGGCATGTAGATAACTCCAGGAATTAATTTGTATGATTGACAGTTAAGAATAACTCCAGCTCGTCCTTCTACCTGTCTGTCTGTTAATGCAACTTTATTTCACCCTGCTTCAAGTTTCTTATACTTTATTCCTGAAACATAGGTGAATAGTGTAAATCCAGACAGCAGGTAAAAGCTCAAATCCTGTGAGTGTTTTGCTTTACAAAATATGACTTGATAGATGAACAACATGAAAAACAATGATTGCAAGAATAGGTAGGTAATAGCTATTTCCAAGTTACAGTCTACTTTCAAGCTACTGCTCGTTCAGCCGACTTTACAGTTTATCCCCAAGTCATTTGGTGTAATCCTGTACTATGGCAGCCAACAGATGGTGCTGACAGTAGTTTCATGGACAATAGTAGTAAAGAGACATAATAAAGTGAATGTCTGGCTATTAAAGGTGATATCCATCAGTTTGCCTATATAATATACTTGCTGGGGTGCCCGTAGCATAGTGGTAGAGTCGCCGACTTGTAACTCCTCTGACCGATAAGCTTCTCACCATGTGGGTTACTTGTCCAGTTTTGGGTGAAGGACTAACAAAGTCGTCAATGCAATTAATGACGTTGACTGATATGATCCTGCCTATGTATTAGTAGGAACAAGAGAATCAGATTCTTTTTCATCAACAGACGCACCGAATGAGCTATTTAATATACATTTAACCTTTGGTATTTGTTTAAAATTACTCATTTACCATAATTCTCGCTCATTTACCATTGTCTACATGTGCATGTCATGGTAACCAGACATATGTCTGAGGTCTCATTAATAAATAGTGCAGATCTCTGTTAGACCGTTCCAGAAGTTGCTGGCTGATCTGGATCTGCACATTTTTTGCCTAAGCCTGATCAGTTTATCATAGCAGGTTGCAGGTGGTATCCAACAGTTTGCTTATATCTGATATATGTAACAATATCTGACCTCAGGGTGGGGTGTTTGTTTATAATTTCTTCAGAAAAAAAACCTCCACTTTAGTCTAAGCTTTGACAATTTTCTACAGTATCTCAATTTTGGGACAAGTAAACTCATTAATCAACACTTAAAATGTTCATTCTTTTCAAATCTATAAATAAGAAGGAGTGGGATTTCTGCCAAAAATGGACATCGACGTCACAGCAGATGACGTGGATAAGCTAAAACATAAGTGTTCAAGTGTTTTTCTTAGTTTTTAAATAGCCAACTGTGCAGCATGACTCAGATAGGAAATACATGTTTCTAATGACGATTGAGGCATTATGATTCACTTTTCAGATAGGTGAAGTGCATCAAGAAACAGTATTTTGTGAGATCTTGTTTAGATAACAGTAGTTTATTCAGATTTTTAATGAAAATATTTTTGGGTCCAAACTATGGGATACCACCTTTAAGTGAAAGGTGTTGTAGTTTAATATTGAACACTCCAGGTTATCCTACCCGCCAGTACACATTCGATCAGAGCTAAATTAACCAAGCTATCGGTTTCTGAGAAAAACATGGCAGCCACTGAATCCCTTTAGTGCTGATTAATAACTTGTCGATACATTCACCTGGTCTAATTATACTCTCCCTGCCCTCTTCTGCTCTTCTCATCATTTACTATTCTGAGAATTCAAACGACATTACTCAGGTATTGTTCTGCTTCTACTACTGTAACTGCTGCTGCTTTCTGCTTGTGTTGCTGCTGATACTATTGGTATGTGTGATTGGTTGTGTGGCTACTGGTGGTTTTGTTGGCAGCAGCTGATGCTGTTGTAGATGATGATAATGAATGAAAGAGCCCTGGACTCCATTGAGTCCTGGTGACTGGTTCACATGCATTGTGAGTCATTCTAGACTGGTTTCATGTTTGTGCATTGGAAAAAAAGGTGATAGGAACTGAACAATTGGAAAGAGAGAAAGAGTGTGGAAACATTGCATGAGGGAACAAATAATGTGTTGGAGTTATGGATAGACATGGGTATAATAGGAGGAATTGTGTGATAGAAGTGATGTTTTGCATATACTTGGATGGAAAATAAATGCTGTCATGAATAATATAATGATTTTGAAAAAGTGCAGTTGATGCAGCAAGAATGTTTCTGAGTATTTCAAAAGATTCTGAAAAAGGGAGTGTTTATTAATGGGTCCGTGGACATATTCAGAGTTTACAGGTGGATAGAGGTTTTGAGTTAAACTTGGGATTATTGGAGACTTGGTACACCTGTAAATGTGCATGTATTCTTCTACCTGATGTTCTGGAGAAACGTTTGCAGCCAAAAATACACGGATGATTACATTATGTGAATCAGTATTGATTGTGCTACCTGGAAAAAAACTTGGAATGTTTTGGTTCATCTATACACCAATGCATGACACTGAATTCTGCACTAAAAGCAAAGAGTTTTGAATGGTTTGCTACACACAGCAATAAGTTTCTGTCTTAAACTCAATACATTTATGATTGTATTTTAAAGTGAAATTTAAAGTTTGTGTTGAAACTACACCATGTCAAGCTGTCTTTATTTGTATATCAGACCAGAGGGTTGTGGATACACAAGCATATAAGCATAAATAATTATCAATTGTATGGTTGTTTAACGATGTTTCAATCTCATTACACACAGGTTTAACACTGACGTAGTTATTTGAAATACATTTTAAACTTATGATACAATTAAAAAATAAAATATTGTAACTGTAAGTTTAAAAAATATCATATTTCACAGTTTTTCATTCAAAATTAAAATCAGCGGAGTTAGAACTTGACTGTTCGACTATTTAAAACCTACCTGACAAGTGCTGGTTATTCGTATGAGGTGTTTCTGCTCTTGGGACAGTGTTAGTCTTGAGTGTAATGCTGCACAAAGAACATTTCGTACAACTGTAATTGATTTTTGATGGAAACCTTCAAAGTGTTTGAGCTCAACCATTTGACTATCCAGCCTTATCTGATGTGAGTCTACCATGTGAATGTGATGTTTGTGTTCCTAGGTTGGTGAGAGGATCAAGATAGGAATGGTCAGACTTACGGAAACACAATGGATCAGGGGGACCTGGTCTGGTCAGTTGGTGGGTACAAGGTTTCAGAGTTGGTTCAAAACTCTGACCTCAGATTTATAACTTTTTATCATTTTTGCACCTATTGTTGTTATGCAAGGAAAATTGTGCAATTATGAGAACAGGTCATTTTTGGACAAGTTGTAAAGCAAAATGAAATTGTACCAAAGTAATATGAAAAACCGAAGAAAAGGCAGCTTTCTTAGTTTTGACAGACCCTTTTCATATCTTATTTGCTGCATTGTGTATGTCTGGGACTGATATGATACATTAAGCAAACTAAAAAAACTTTATATTTGTATAATAATAGGATCTTAATAAATCTAAATGGTTACTATTTTAATATTTTAAGTCACTCTATTATTGGTATCAAAATTGGAAAAGCTAGCCTTAAATGATTTAGTAAAGAAAGTACCCACACAAGGTACATGCATCAAAATGTTGCCCTGCCGCAATAGCTCAATTGGTAGAGTGTGGGCTTGTGGATCGGGAAGTCACGGGTTCAAACCCGGGCCGGGTCAAACCAAAGACTTTAAAGTTGGTAGTAGTGGCTTCCCACCTAATTCTTGGTCTAAGGGGACAGCATTACGCCTGACTCGTCGGTGTCAGAATAATGGACCGGCCAGGTTCCGTCCCTTGACAAATCATAAGTGCCCCTGTGTTATAATGATAAAAATGTCACAGCACAGTATCGGCAAAAATGCCGGCAAATCCCCAATCCCTCTCAAAATGTGGTAGTATCTCTCATAGTGATGTTCATTGTGTGTATGTGTGTAAGGTTCACTTTTAAGATTGAAATTTTGAAACGTGTTATAATGGTCAGAAGAGGAACAAATTCTTTTACACGATTATTACTACTATTTCATTTATTGAACTGGTTATGGTTATCTTGGCAAGGGGGTGCCCATGGCCTAGTGGTAGAGTTGCCAACTTGTAACTCCTCTGACCACTTAGCCTCTCACCGTGTGGGTTTGAGTTCAAGGACATATTGTGGGAAGGTCATCCAGCTGGACTGCGGTGCGCCAGTGGTTCTACCCAGATATTTGTTTAGGGTGTTCCTCCACAAAAATAGCTGGACATCGCTATAATGATCATAAAAGGTTGCTGTGATGTATTTAAAAAAAATATCTTGGTGAGGTCTATGTATTATTGTTGGAGGATTGACCCAGCCAAAAATCTGGGTAGAACCGCTGGTGCACCAGAACGTTAGCGGGAAGACCTTCCTACATGAATGATCTCGCCCGCATGAGGATTGGAAACCTAGATGGTTGGAGGCTGCAGATTCAGGATGGTGACATTTAACCGCTCTTCCACTGCTGGTTCTACCCAAAACATTTTTATGGGATGTTCCTCAACCCGCCTCCCCCCCAAAAAACATTGGCATTTCTAAAATAACTATTATTATATTATTGTGATGAATTTAACAGAACACAAGCTATTTTAAGCAAAAAGGCATAAACAACAAACACTGTTTTTACAACAATTGAGAAAAGGCTAACGGTTATCTATTTTGATTATCTACATGATACTGTTCAGTGTACATGGTACAATGGCTGTACACATTCTAAAATAGTTTCTTTTCGCAAACAGCTGTCCCAAATTCAACCAAAGTTCATAAAAAAATTCAGTAGGCAAGGCGAATAAAAAGTTGATCCTCGAAAAAAACATGGTCATAGCAGTTTTCTATATTTGGCCTTATAGTAAACCTTTGACATTATTCTTGTTCCCTTGTGACCTCTCCCTCCACCCTACATCATATATAATCTGATGAACTTGTTCTTAACATTGTCTTATATTGATAGCTGTAATAACTGCCTGCAGAGATAATCTGTCTTATAATTGTTCTCTCTTAAACTTCTATTGTACATTAGAGTGACCGTTAGCTTGCTATTATTGTTAATGACCTATATGCATCCTTAGTTGTTTTGGTAGCAACTGTATGAACTTTTTCTTTTGATTGAGACTTAGTACCAAAGAGTGGAGATTTTAAACAGATGGCTCCCAGCTTAATATTAAAAAGGAGCTTAGTACGACCAAATGGTGCAAATTCTAAACAGATGGCTCCCAGCTTAGTTCCAAAAAGTGCAGATTTTAAACAGATAGCTGCCAGCTTAGTACCAAAAAGTGCAGATTATAAACAGATGGCTACCAGCTTAGTACCAAAAAGTGCAGACTTTAAACAGATGGCTCCCAGCTTAGTACCAAAAAGTTGACCTTAGTGTGATTTGGTTTCAAGAAACATTACAATATAAATCATACTGGCTATACTTGATGGAGGAACACTTCATACACTTGTCTGGGTAGAACCACTGGCACACCCCGGATCAGCTAGAAGGCCTTCTGCATTAAAGTTTTTGCCCCTGACTGGGATCGAACCTGCACAGTCAGGAGCTGAGGAGTTACTTGTTGGTCACACTAACTACTTGGCCATGGGTGCACCTTGTCAATTTATTATTGCATAATGGAGAGTATCAGGTTAATTCATGTCATAATTCATAATGCTAAATGAGCCAATATTTGTTATCTGAAGTTTTTGGATAGGTTCCAAGATTTATAACTAGATGTTAGTAAATATATTTTTATAATTACGAAAATGCACTTTATCATAATTGTATGATGCAGTTGTGTTTCCTTTTTTACCCTTTTCAGGTTTGCACTTGTTAAAATTAACCCTTCAGACTATTTTCCTAAGATTAATCAACTTGTGCAAAACTGGCTAAGCATTATAATTGATCAGTAATTGTTGTTAAAGATAATGCTACAAGATTATTGCTGCTAGGATAATAGGAGTTCATGCCTCCAGCATATTTGTGGGTCATATCTGTCAATCATTGCTAATTGACAATTACTGTAGACACGCCCACTTAGCAACAGGGTCTTATAGTGAACTAGGTATAACAAGATTATATCAGTATTATGCAGTATTACATTGACCAGAAGACATATATTAGCTCTGATTCAGCTGAGCGTATATTGATATAGCTCAGGATGACACCTGTCTGATCAGGATCTTCACTATTTGCTCCGGAGTCTCCAGTTATATTTCTAGACACCTTTGTTTGTTTGTTTATTGGGTTTATCGTCCCACCAACACTAGACACCTTTCACCTGTAACAATATGTAGCATGATAAGAGGTAATTTGGAGAAAAAAAAACAACAACAGAAAAACAACAATGTCCTTGTCAACAACAGAAAAGCAACAATGTTCTTTCCAACAACAGAAAAACAACAATGTCATTGTCAACAACAGAAAAACAACAATGTCCTTTCCAACAACAGAAAAACAACAATGTCAATTTCCAACAACAGAAAAACAACAATGTCCTTTCCAACAACAGAAAAACAACAATGTCCTTTCCAACAACAGAAAAACAACAATGTCCTTTCCAACAACAGAAAAACAACAATGTCCTTTCCAACAACAGAAAAACAACAATGTCCTTTCCAACAACAGAAAAACAACAATGTCATTTCAGGTATATAAATGACAATACTTGGTCATTTAAACATTATTTTCACATTACAACAGTAAGCTTTGCCAATGTTTGTGCTGCAAGTTTTGATCAAAAGCTACATCAAATTTTATTAAGCTCTTAGTTTGAACTTTCTGAAGATGTGTCAAAATCCTGTTGTTTGATTGGCTAAATGGCTTGTCAATCAAGTGAACAACTGAGAAAGAGTCAGTTGTGTCTTATGCTGGCCTTGAGGCATTTATTTTGTAGGATATTTTGGGAAATGGCTTGTGAATTGTTTTCTTGTGTTTACTTCCTTGTTTTTAGTCAGTTTTGTTTTTGTCATTAATAATAGAACAGTTTATGTGGCTTATTAGTGTGTGTTATGATATAAGGATGATAAGACTACCCAGGTGTTTCAAGCCTGTGAAAGCACTAATTGGTAAGTCGATTATTTCAGTTCTTGGATTTGTGAATATATATTCTTTCCAGTTAAGCTTTTGTATATGTTAAATTTTAACAGATGTATCAAAAGTATATTTTTGTGCAAAATTGAATACGTTAACATTGATGTTCTATAGGCATAAAATGTTAATTGAAACAAAAAATCACTATCTTCTGTTGTTTAGTATAAATAGTATTAAAGCTTCTGTGGTATTCCATTTACAGGTGGTATCCAACAGTTTGGACCAAAAGTATTTTCATTAAACATCATAATAAACTATTGTTACCTGAACAGATCTTGCAAAATGCTGTTTATTGATGTCCTACACCTGTCTGAAAAGTGGACCATCATGCCACCATTGTCTTTACAAATGTGTATTTTCTGACTGAGCCACACTGCATTTTTGGCTATTTGTAAACTAAGAAAACCAGTTGACCACTTATGTTTTAGCTAATCCACATCATCCACTGTGACATTGATGTTAATGTTTAGCAGGAATTAATCTTATCATTCATATTTATAGAATTGAGGTGAAATTAAATTTTTCTCTAAAATTGAGATACTGTTGAAAATCGTCAAAGCTTAGACAAAAGTATGATTTTTTATTCTGCAGAAATTTTGTACAAATACCACAAACAGAGGTCAGATATTGTTACATATATAAGATATAGGCAAACTGTCGGATACCACCTTTAAAAGTAGATAACAGGTATTAATATTAGACATATGGTAATAGCCCTTTTCTGCATGTGTATGCCTTTTAACAACTTTCGAAACCATTCACAGTCATTAGCAGAGTCTGCATGACTAAGGGTTTATGTGTTGACTGGTTCAGCCTTAAATCTATTATTACAATTTGAAACATACATTTATTAAAATCCTTTTATCTCATTTAAAGAAAAACAACAAAGTCAAGTGAATTTTCAATTATATGAACTATGAATAAAAGGAATAGTAATGATTTTCTTACAAATTAATGCTGTTGTTCTTGCTTTGTTGTTGTTTTTACTGATTCTGATTATTTTTGCTGCTGCTGCTGAAGATATGCTGAATATTGTTGTATTGATGATGGAGATGATGATCATAGTGTTATATATGATCATGATGATATTGTTGCTTCTTCCGCTCCTGCTAATCATGATAATACAATCTTGACAACAATGATGAAGGGAAAAGATATAGCATCAGAAGGGTAGGATAAACAACAATAGAAATCCTCTAAACTGTAGTGTCAGCCGTTATTTCTTCTAGCTAGATACCAATAAAGATAAGACAGAAAGCATAATTGGTGAGTACTGCAGTCATTTCCATAATTAACCCCTGTCAATGTTATCTTCATCATCTGACAGGTGAACTTTTTTACCTAATACAAGTCAAATAGGAAAAGTTCTCCAGAAAATATATGGATATAGGGATTAATTGTATGCTAACTTGCTTATTTAGTGGCCTAGAATGGTGACCGCTATATTTATAATTGGTTTTGGAAATGTCTGGGGTGACATCACAGCTTTGAGAAGCGATTTTTTTTTTTTTTAACGGTTATGTTATTGCTATTTTGGCAGTAATATGACCATATTGTTATATATCTTTTATTGGTGTTTGGTTTAATTTGTTTCTTAAACAACAACCATTTAAGCTAAAAACAATAAATATAAAAACTATGACAAAAATCACTATTAAAACGTTACTTATATCAATTGTTGGTTCTTATTTTTATATTACATGACTGCACTAATGCATATGCAAGGTAGTTGGTAGTAGTGGCTTCCCTCCTAACGCTCGGGGCTAAGGGGACAGCATTACGCCTGACTCGTCGGTGTCAGTATAATGGACCGGCCGGGTTCAGTCCCTGGGCACCTCATAAGTGCCCCTGTGCTATAATGATAGAAATGTTGCTGCGCAGTATCGGCAAAAATGCCGGCTAATCCCAATCCCAATCCCGCATATGCAAGGGCAGACTGCACTAATTATACAGAAATATTTAATAGATAGATGTGTAAAATTTCTTCGTCATTCAAGTTTTGATGGGATTAAAACTGTATAGTTTTACTTTCCTTGATGGTTACTTTGTATTTAGTGCCTGCGCACTTAATATTGAAATGGTCTGACAATTTTCGATTGTATACAAACTAATTCCCACACACATTGTACTGTAGCTGAGCTTTTCCCATCCATTTTGAATATCCAGACACTCCTGTGACCTCGGTCAAACGGTGCTTATGGAAAAAGTGCCAAATGTGAACTACATTTAATGTCCGGTAATTATGACTTATATGCGCCCTGAAGTACATGCATGGATCAATACATACAGAGTAAGCAAGCATATTATGTACGAACCAATATCAGTACGAATTAACATTGTAATGACTGACAATGACCAACCAAGACAGGCATAGACCAACAGTTCAGAAAAATTTCTTAAGTATTAAAGGGAAATTTATCATGTATTCAGAATATTTTATTGATGGTTGATTTTGATGATTATCTATTTATTAAAACAGGACCTGTATATATACCTAATGAGCTGGTCTGTTAATAATGTAAATGTTGTTAAGAGGTATAATATTGTCAAGGCTTTCTTTTGTTGAATACTCTGTTTACAACATTCTATTTTTACATTATTTTCCGGCATCTTTGAGGCTCTGCATCAACTTTTTCTTGTTTCTATTTCTTCCAGTCTGTAAGACAGTTTCCAATAGGTTTCTGGCGACCTTCATGCTCAGCACCAACTTTTTCTTGTATATAACAAAAACCCATACAAACCTGGTACTCTGAAGATGCCTCCCTGTCTGTCCAGGTTACCATTTAAAATCAGAAATTTGACACTGTAGTTTATATTATCCAGGTAAATGACAGACAGAGCTTATGACTAGCCATAAAGGCCCACCACACCTATACAGGTGATAATCTTAGGCAATAGCCCACCTTCAATAACCCACATTTAATAATTCACCTTCAATTGCTCACCTTCAATAACACACATTCATTAACTAGCATTCAATAACACACATTCATTAACTAGCATTCAATAACACACATTCTTTAACTCACCTTCAATAACACATATTCAATAACCCACATTCAATAACTCGCATTCATTAACTCACATTAAATTATTCACATTCAATAACACCTTCAATAACACACATTCAATTACACACATTCAATAACTCACATTCAATAACTAGCATTCAATTATTCACATTCAATAACACACATTCAATAACCTACATTCAATAACCCACATTCAATAACACACATTCTTTAACTCACCTTCAATAACACATATTCAATAACACACATTCAATAACTCACATTCATTAACTCACATTCAATTATTCACATTCAATAACACCTTCAATAACACACATTCAATTACACACATTCAATAACTCACATTCAATAACTCGCATTCAGTAGCATTCAGTAGGGGAGGAAATAATACTAAAGTCTCCTACAGACATTCATATGAAGGTATATACTTTCATTAAACTGTACCCTGAGCTATGACTCTTAGTATTTTAAGGGGGACTGGTGGCATACTGAAATCACCACACTTAAGAATTTGAATCATTACATCATAATTATAAATATCGCTTCTTTCTAACGAGCATTCTTTATTTTAAAATGCAACTTCTTAAAACATCAAAATGACCATCCTGGAAGCTTGTTCGGTCTGGTCGGTTCCTCGATGCTGATGGTTGAGGGTTTGTTCCCTGCCAAACATTGTGATTAAGTCAATAAAGTTAACAGGTAAAGCTGCCTTTTCTTATTCATAGCCCCATAGGAGCTGTTTAGATTGTCTATAACTGTCTAAGGTAATGCACACATCATACAACAATTTGTTAATGAACTCCAGAATGCTATGGTTAGTTTAAGGAAAGCAAGTTCATGTTATGGTTAGTTTCACACTATGCCACTGTTAGACTTTGATATGGTACAACATGTTGGCCACCCTAGCATAGAACACACTGTCTAACATAAACTCTCAAGGCTTGCTGCTGTTCCTAATAACCTATGCAAAATGTCAGTTATTTGTGCAAGACTTTATCAAGTGGTAGCATGAGGTATTGGTTGACAGTTAGTAGCAGATTGTGCAGATCCTGATCAGACAGCTACCAACAGACGACTAATCTAAATCTGCTATATTTACTAAATTTAGTTAAGTTGTGTTTAGCAGGTGAAGTCTTTGTAAACTTGTTTTGTATATACAGGAACTGTGATCGTGAACTGTTACAGGAACTGTGAACTGTTGATGTTTTTAAGGCTTGCAACCACATGTTGCCAAGAAATAGTGGTGGATAAAATGTAATATCTGATGCTGAAGCTATGTAATGTGGTATACGAGCTGTCGTACTGAGTGGTAGCCTTGGGTTCTTATCGTGTTGTTGTGGATATGTTATGAATCATGAATTAACTCAAAAGTGTTTGGAGAATTTTAAAGTTATAAAATGTTAAAAAAACTTCCAAATTTCTTCATGCGTGTTTTGGTTAAACATAACAAAGTGTATGACAAGTACAGTCATCTTCCTTTTTGTAAATGGCATCCTAATACTTTAAAATTATCCTGATCTTGTAAGTCTTTGCTTTTTAACAGTTAAGGCTTTAAACACAAAAAAGTGTCATTCATAAAGGATATTTGTATTACTGGCTTGGGAGGTCTGACAGTTGAAACGCTTAAACAAATCTAAGTACATGTAACAGGTTAGAACAAACATGAATATGCACCATGACTTAAGTGCACTAAAGATACTCGCTTTCCCAGCAGTGACTAACAGGAAGGAACTAGATCTATAAAGGCTAATCAAGGTATTGTTTAGTCTTAAAATTGTGGATTAAAAACATGAAAGCAAACTGTTTTCAGAGGAATGCTGATGGTTTACATAATAAAGAATTGCTATACATGTACCAGTAAATGTGTGTTAGAATGGCCCCTTGTTTATATGATGAAGTGGACACAGAGTTTGCCTTTTATTTGCTTCATGTGGAGTATGACTCTGGTAAGTCATTTATGGCTTCGGAATGGACCTTTTTCTGTTGCCAAATACTGAGCGTGAGCCTATCTGATCTTGTAGTGCAAATGTTTAAATGTTTTAAATGAGTAAAATATAACGTTTATTCTTCTCACTAACCAAAAGAAAATATATAAGCAAAACCTTACTTTCGCTTTTGTTGCATAGTTGATCAAAGCCGATAATTTCATCAGGCATTCCCCTGTTAACCTGCTGAAAGTAAAAAGTCTTATAGGTATTTTTCCAACCTGAGGTGCATTCTTGATTTGTGCTGTTCCATTCTATAAGTTAATGAGCTTAGTTTTCTTTCTGAATAAGACAGAGCAATGTCTGGGGAGTTTCTCCACAAGAATACCAGGACAAGGCTATAATGTTGTCTGGGGGGTTTCTCTACCAGAACACCAGGACAAGGCTATAATGTTGTCTGGGGGGTTTCTCTACCAGAACACCAGGACAAGGCTATAATGTTGTCTGGGGAGTTTCTCTTACAGAACACCAGGACAAGGCTATAATGTTGTCTGGGGGGGTTTTCTACCAGAATACCAGGACAAGGCTATAATGTTGTCTCGGGGGGTTTTCTACCAGAACACCAGGACAAGGCTATAATGTTGTCTGGGGGGTTTCTCTACCAGAACACCAGGACAAGGCTATAATGTTGTCTGGGGGGTTTCTCTTACAGAACACCAGGACAAGGCTATAATGTTGTCCCGGGAGTTTCTTTTCCAGAACACAGGACAAGGCTATAATGTTGTCTTGGGGTTTTCTCTACCAGCATACAAGGACAAGACTTTAATATTTTCGGGGGTGGGGGTTCTCTACCAGAATACCAGGGCAAGGGTATAATGTTGCCTGGGGGTTTTCTCTATCAGAATACCTGGATAAGGCAATAATTTTTGCATGCAGTTCAGGGGTACTGTAGACATCTTGAAATGATTGACATGCTGTTTGTGGCACTTTATTAATCAACAAAAAGAGCTATAAAAACCGACAGGCCCTCACATTTTGTTCTTTCATTGTCATCTTACCATCAATCACTTGTTTTCTGCGATCAGCTTGATTGGGCACATCTTCCCTTTATTAAGTCAGAATTAGCGGCCAGTCAACAGGTGCCAATTGTCAGTCACCATCACATGCTCAATATGTGACCTCACTGTCACACGCTGAACGTGTGACTGTTAATCCCCTGCTCTCCACCCTCCTGTCATCATTACCACACTTTACTGTCCCTATCCACCAACCAAAATGGTTTCCTGGATATCAACCATCACTGTCAAATACTGGTAGTTAGAGCAAAATAAGTGTCACAGCCAATATTACCTTTCAACTTGTACAGTACTAACATCAGTGGGAGTGCCAGAGGGGTTCAGTTATGCACAAGGTAGTTCATGCTCAAAATGATGTCCTCAACAGATTCAAACTTACTTGATTGCAAATAAATAAAGTTACTGCAATTTTGGTTCTGGTGGATACAGATCTAATTTAAATTACATTTAAATTATTTACTTTGTGAATTGAGAGACATTAATGAATAGTCTCCCCTGAATAATCTCTAAATGCAAGGTTCTTTCATTTGTTTTACTCGGTTTTTATGCTTGTGCTGTATGGAGTGTATGTTGACTTTCCTGCCTTTCTTGTGATACCCAGCTTAACCATCATTAATAAAAACTTCTGTTTTCTTTTTTAAATAACTTACCTTTTCAGTATTTAAATGAATTTTAAGCTTATATTTATGCAAAAGTAAGCATATTCACTGTTTGTTATTGCATTATCTACAAAAGAACAGGCGACAAAGTCTGAGAATTCCGACTAAAAGGACCTAACTATTGTTTGAAATACCTTGGATATTAACTAACAAGGGAGACTATTTCCATTTACACAATGTACCCCATTACACACTACTCCTACTTTTTTACTAGAGACCTTAAAAAATCACACCGCCAGAAATTTTGACATGACCGTATATGTGTACACTTTTTAGGAATGTTTGGAATGATAATAGCAAGGATTTTTATTCAATGAGCATATATTTTATGTGGATCATTTAAAATGGTATGTTATGTTCTGTAAATGATGTGACTATGAATTCTGGGGCAATATTTTCTTTGTTAAGCTGAGGAACTTATTCAAACCTAAACATTAATAAAGCAGTACCTTGTATTAGATATTATACTTAAGTAAAACTTAATTGACTGTATAAACATACCTGCCATAAAAGGTAAACAATGATCTTTATAGCAATCAAACTTGGTGTAATATGTTCAGAAGTTGTCTTATTTTTTTCTTCTTTCCAGTGCTATTACAGTCAAAGTATATTTCTTTATGTGTATTCTTTAACTAACAACTTTGCTGTTGATGTTTTTTGAGTAAACTCCCACTTGTTTATTTTTAATTATTTTCTTGTAAAGCCACCTCTTAAAGACTCTTGGGACAGAAGATTAACTTAACTTCACTTTTCATGCTATTACAGTCAAGGCAGCAGGGTTCCTGTGCGTATTAGGGATCAGTGTGGGAATTGGGACCTACGTCCTCTACAAGATCTACGATCGTTTCTTCCGACCTGGCTCCAAACGAAGACCCTCTGCATCATCAGACGGAGAAGAGGAAGAGGAGGAAGAAGAAGATGTTTGCTGTGTACTGGTAAGTGATAATAAGTTGTTAATATGGTTTCAGATGTAGGAGGACCAAGATCTCCTCCATGGCTATGACACATAGTTGTAATTAATGGTGGTAGTGGTTTACAGTAGGTTCGTTGATGATACTCACTTATAAGGTTGATCCAGTGGTGTGCACAGTGTCAGGGTAATGGGATTTTATATCATGTCAGCCATTGGATTGTGAAGGCAGCACTTTATTTTCTTCAAGTGAACATGTCTTCTAATAAAAAATGTTGGATGATAAAGTCAACAAAACAAATAATATAGTTTAGAATTTATTCCTAAAGATAAATTTGTTTAGTTGGCACCAGTGATCAGTTGATGTCTTGAGCAAACATTTTCATGAGAGGTGCCTGAGATAACAATATCTTTTTAGAATTAGGAATTAGATATTAATCATTAAAATAAAAAATTGTCTTTTCAATTGAGACTTAATATATTCTGAATGCATTGTCCATTGAAACTTTGTTATGCTAATTGACAGTTAGAAACCAGTGATAATTGGTTGTTAAGTGATACATTTTACAGGTTTTACAGACCTATTAACCTCTGAGTTTTTCATAATTGACAGTTTTGCACCCAGTTGAGGTTTCTGAGATGATTGATGCAACAAAAATTTAATGTAGAATAAACATAATTTATATCTGGCATAATGAAAAGTACATGTATTGTTATAGCACCTTTAAGTAATATATCTTTTTGATGTAAGAGCAATATTTTGTAATTTTCCTTTTACTGTCAGATGTCAATATTAAGTACCAATTTTAGGAAATGTAATCAGATTTTGGGTGTTCGCTCTTTAAACCATTTTGACTTCATGTTTGTACACAGCAATTGATCTTCACATGTCTGATCATCACATGAGTCAGGAGCATGGAACCATCTCTTGCATGTTAAAAAAACACAGCAAAAATCAAACTGCCAGCCTGCTCGGGATGAGCTGAATAAGCTCAGACAAATAGTGTAGATCCAAATCAGCTGGCTCCCACTGGTTGGACTCTCATCAGTGTCTTCATTATATGCTGCAAGGGTTTATAACAATACAGCTTGTTACCTACGCATGAACTTGTGAGCAAATGAGTAAGCGTTAAGTATTGGACACTTACATTTGTAGCCAGTCAAGGGCTTAAAGTATTGATTAAGGGTTGATTCTGCTGTGGCAGCTAGAGTTGTCCCCCTCTGCCAATATCACTGAGTCCATAATGCAATGCAGGCTATTCCATTGATCGAGGTTTCTGCCTTCATTGTTGCTATTGTGTATTGACTAGAAAACTGTGTTTTGTTGTGGTGTTACATCTCCTTCTACGTGCTCTGTTAGCATGCATCAATAATAGGATTTGAGTCTATTTTTGTGTGTGTCTGGCAATCCAGTTTCTGCTCAGACTATGTTTTTTCTTTCTGAGTTTTTGTCGAGTTAATCTCTCACTTAAACAATGTCAACATTGTATAATGTGTTTCAAGTCAGTGGAGTTAGATAGCTGTGGTTAGACCAGAGAAAGAGACTACAATGAATCATGTGACTGTGCATGAACTAGCCGGTTTTGAAAATACAATCAGACAATAACATTGCAACTGCCCAGTAAATTATTACTTTCTTGTCCAGCTCATGTGCACCATGTTTATCAGTGTACAGAGCTTTACTGGTGGAGGAATATTTACCCCTGTTTAATAATCCTTTGTGAGATTTGGATGCTTGTGCAGACAGAATGCATAGTACGGCTGCTGCAGAAAACGGATTTAAGTTTGTGATTGATAGATGTCTTAGTAAACATCGACCCCAGGTTACTGAGGCCTTAAACGATGAACCATAGCATTTGGGTCCTCAGCCTCCAACAGAAAGGTTTGTACTACTTAATTCTGTTATAAGGCTGCTGGTTTAAAGTCAACTGATTCAGGCAAGTTAGTTTTCATTAATTTATCCACCCAACTAGGTATTTAGGTTTTAAATCCTAAAAGCAAATCTGATATTTACAAAAAGAAAAAATCATGTATAATATAAGCAGATATATCCAACCAAATCTGTTGTGTACCATGTTTAAGACTAACCAGGATCATTTCACTAGCTTTCTGATCGGGATCCTTTCAAGTAGTCCATTCAGGCTCAATCCACTAGCCTTCCTGATCAGGGTCATTCCATAAGCAGTCTGATCATGGTCATCCCATGTGTTGACTGATCAGGCGCATTCCATAAGCAGTCTGATCAGGGTCATTCCATAAGGAGTCTGATCAGGGTCATTCCATGTGTTGACTGATCAGGCTCATTCCATAAGCAGTCTGATCAGGGTCATTCCATGTGTTGACTGATCAGGCTCATTCCATAAGCAGTCTGATCAGGCACATTCCATAAGCAGTCTGATCAGGGTCATTCCATAAGCAGTCTGATCAGGGTCATTCCATGTGTTGACTGATCAGGCTCATTCCATGTACTGTCTGATCAGGGGTCATTCCATGGGCTGTCTGATCAGGGGTCATTCCATGTGCTGTCTAATCAGGGGTCATTCCATGGGCTGTCTGATCAGGGTCATTCCATGTACTGTCTGATCAGGGGTCATTCCATAAGCAGTCTGATCAGGGTCATTCCATGTGTTGACTGATCAGGCTCATTCCATGTACTGTCTGATCAGGGGTCATTCCATGGGCTGTCTGATCAGGGGTCATTCCATGTGCTGTCTGATCATGGTCATTCCATGTACTGTCTGATTAGGGGTCAGTCCATGTACTGTCTGATCATGGTCATTCCATGTTCTGTCTGATCATGGTCATTCCATGTACTTCTGATCAAGGGTCATTCCATGAACTGTCTGATCATGGTCATTCCATGTACTGTCTGATCAGGGGTCATTCCAGGTACTGTCTGATTATTGTCATTCCATGTTCTGTCTGATCATGGTCATTCCATGTACTTCTGATCAAGGGTCATTCCATGTACTGTCTGATCATGGTCATTCCATGTTCTGTCTGATCAGGGGTCATTCCATGGGCTGTCTGATCAGGGCTCATTCCATGGGCTGTCTGATCAGGGGTCATTCCATGGGCTGTCTGATCAGGGTCATTCCATGTACTGTCTGATTAGGGGTCAGTCCATGTACTGTCTGATCATGGTCATTCCATGTTCTGTCTGATCATGGTCATTCCATGTACTTCTGATCAAGGGTCATTCCATGTACTGTCTGATCATGGTCATTCCATGTACTGTCTGATCAGGGGTCATTCCAGGTACTGTCTGATTATTGTCATTCCATGTTCTGTCTGATCATGGTCATTCCATGTACTTCTGATCAAAGGTCATTCCATGTACTGTCTGATCATGGTCATTCCATGTTCTGTCTGATCATGGTCATTCCATGTACTTCTGATCAAGGGTCATTCCATGTACTGTCTGATCATGGTCATTCCATGTACTGTCTGATCATGGTCATTCCATGTTCTGTCTGATCAGGGGTCATTCCATGTACTGTCTGATCATAGTCATTCTATGTGCTGTCTGATCAGGGGTCATTGCATGTGCTGTCTGATCAGGGGTCATTCCATGTACTGTCTGATCATGGTCATTCCATGGGCTGTCTGATCAGGGGTCATTTCATGTACTGATCAGTGGTCATTCCATGTACTGTCCAATCAGGGGTCATTCCATGTACTGTCTGGTCAGGGGTTATTCGATGTACTGTCTGATCAGGGGTCATTCCATGTACTATCCGATCAGGGGTCATTCCATGTACTATCCGATCAGGGGTCATTCCATGTGCTGTCTGATCAGGGGTCATTTCATGTACTTCTGATCAGGGGTCATTCCATGTACTGTCCAATCAGGGGTCATTCCATGTACTGTCTGATCAGGGGTCATTTCATGTACTTCTGATCAGGGGTCATTCCATGTACTGTCCAATCAGGGGTCATTCCATGTACTGTCTGGTCAGGGGTTATTCGATGTACTTCTGATCAGTGGTCATTCCATGTACTATCCGATCAGGGGTCATTCCATGTACTATCCGATCAGGGGTCATTCCATGTACTGTCTGGTCAGGGGTTATTCCATGTACTGCCTGATCAGGGGTCATTCCATGTACTGTCTGATCAGGGGTCATTCCATGTACTGTCTGGTCAGGGGTTATTCGATGTACTGTCTGATCAGGGGTCATTCCATGTACTGCCTGATCATGGTCATTCCATGTACTGCCTGTTCAGGGGTCATTCCATGTACTGTCTGATCATGGTCATTCCATGTGTTGTCAGATCAGGGGTCATTCCATGAGCTGTCCATCTGTCTGAAAGTGTTTTGACCAGGATTCTATCATAAGCTTTCGAACTGTATGTTTTTAAATTGTATACCCACAGACATTGTACTTATTTTTTAAAGTTTATTAAGAGAACAAATAAGAGTGTTTCTTGTTTTTAATAAGAAAAACTCTTTAAGGTAACAATCTGATGACGACTGTGGTAAACAATGATAAGAACATGTGTTATTTCTTACAAAAGCGACAACATAAAAAAAGACCTAATCAGGGCTTTTTTGCCTTCTTTTATTGGAGCCATTGACTGGCGCCTTTCCTAAGAAAATCGCTTTAAAATCATGCAGTTTTCCAAAATAGCAATTTTCAACAAAAAAAAGTAACTTTAGGAAGAAATCGTGCTATTTTTCCAACATTAAAGGGCATGGACCCTTTCCCCTGGCAGTGGAAAAAGGCCTTGTAAATCAACATTAAATGTTGAAAAAATCTACATTTTTGGTTGGAAAATTAACAAAAGTGTGTTTTTCCACCACATATTCCATATTGCATATGTTTATGATAAAATTCTAATGTAGTTCTATGTTTAGTTTCATGTTAAGGTTTTGTTATAAAGTTCTGACAGAAAGTAATATTATATAAGCTAATAAAACTGCAAGCTTAAGTACAGTCTAGATTTATATAATCTGAGTTTGACAATTATTTGACTGATTCTTGTTATTTTTTAAACTTAACAAACCAAAACACACCTGTATGTTAGAAGTTTGTTGAAGATTAGATAGAAAGCCTAATGTTTAAATACCATTTTTATTGGGACTTAAGCTATAAGTAAATAAATATTACAGTCACATTCACAAACTTGACATGTATGAGCTGTCAGTTATACACCTTGATATTTGTGCTGAATATCCATGTGGTCAATGGTATTTGTGTATTTTGTTTACTAAATTATCAATTTAACATAATGGTATTATTTTAAACTGTGTTCAAATTCCCTACCAAAAATAGGTACTAGTGACAAATAAAACCAGAGAGTTTTTCTCTCCACTTCTTTAGAAGCAAACTGAGCAGTATCATCCTAGGTATAAAGAACTATAAAAAGAAAATGTACAAGAAAATAGTCCTAAATACTGTTTATAACTTATAGGAAACTGTATCAGTATGTATTGATATATCTATATTTGTCTCTAAATCTCGTAATTGTCTATATGCAAAGAAAAGTCTCAATAACAACCCAAGTGGTAATTATGTTGTGATTAACCAGACAATATAAATATGTCCAGGAGCTTAGCATACATTTATCTAAGGGCACAAATAGTTGTTGATTGTTTTAAAGAATGTTTTATTGATTGATAATAAGAAGGATTACACATGAGATTATGCAGGGTTGTTGTTTTTTCTGAAAAAGGGGATAGGGCCTAGGTCTTTTGAGAAGGGGAAAATTGTGTGGCGTTTAATTTAGAAAGGGGCAATTGTGCATGTTTAATTTCTCATCAGCTATCATAAATCTTGTATATTTATTACAATGCTATCTCTCTATTTTTCTTGTTCTTGAACTTCCGCACTAGATTATCATAGCCCTGTTTACTCAGGCTTCTACTGTAGTCACTGATTGGCATCAATGCATCTAATTTCTGCATTTCGGCAATGAAATACTGAATTTTATCATAGGGTAATTTTCATTTTTAGGGAAAAAACTTGGCATATTTTCTGAGAGGAAGGCACCTGTAAACGGCCCCTTGAAAAACCTGGTTATAGCACAATGTACACAAGCCTAGACAAGCAGGGCAGATCAAGATCTGGCAGTTTCCTCACAGAACCATTTACACCTAAGATATTTTTTTCAAAAAGAATATTTTGACACGTCAACATAGTATTCATCAGCATCTTGCTATTCTTTCACAGGGTGTACTTTGAACATAATCAGTTTGATTAAAGACCTTATCTTAAATCTTCTCTGTCTCTTCTTTTAACCCCTACATTTATTATATGCTTCATTCTGCACTGTTTGATTGGAATGTAACAAAGCTTTTATTCCATAAATCAGCCACATTTTAATGATCCAATATTTCATAACAAGGGTTGGTAGATAAATCATAGTGTTGTGAGCAGTTTTTTTCCTTGTTAAGCACAAACTTATCAGGCTAAGGCAAGTAGTGTGGATTAAGATAATCAAGCTAGCACAAGGAACAGTCTGTTCAGAATCTACACTATCTGCTGAAGTATCTTTAAATATTCATTTAAGTATATTTTGTATTTGAGAGTAAGAAAAAGATTCAACATTATCAGTTTTAGAGCCACTTGGACCCAGTTTAGCGTACAAATTTCACACCGGACATGGTAGCACAATCGGTAGAGCATCGGCTGCAGATATGGAAGGCCCCAGGTTCGATCCCAGGCCTTGACATACCAAACTCATTTAAAATGGTAGTGGCATAGCTCCCTTGCTAATGCTCAAGCAAACATAAGGGTAGTTCCACAACTGGTTGGCCCAGTGTAAGGATAATGTGACTGGGTGTGGTATCATGCCAGGTGTTCACGGCATGCTATACACAGTGAAGGCAGCACTATATCTGCTTCAAATGGACACTGTCTCTAGATAACTGAAATAACAACAAACAACAAACAAATATCACATACAACTACATGATCTGCACTTCATACGTATATAAATGATTAGGTCACTTTTGAGCCAATCAGTATATTGTGTATGACGTGTGACCACATGTTCAAACCAAAGATATACTAGTTTGTTGAGCTAAATTGGCTTGAAGAAGTTAAGAACAAAACAAAAAAGGTAAAAAAATGCATATATGAAATGTGACTAAGTCACTTTAAGTCTTTCATACATTATTCATGCTTTTGTTTTTTATTTAGTCAAAACTGTACTCTATATGTTTGCACAATAGGGAACTACTTTTTGCCATGAATATTTCAAAATTCAGTCAATACCTATACTGCCACTTGTTTGTGGATGAATATTAATGAGACCAATGGTCAAGGCTGTCCAATTATCGATGCCATGAAGCACATAATTAGTTTCCTAACTTCATGCCAAAACGTTGTCATAATAAACCTCATAAATAATTCACTTTTATTTTATAATCCTATGTTAAAACTATATAGGGTATGTGCAGAGATATTCATTTTGCAGATAAATTATGTATATCATAGGAACTACTACAAATTTATTGTGTGTATATATCGTAGGAACTACTACAAATTTATTGTAGTAACAATCTTTAGAATTCAATATTTGCCAATCACTGTAACTTACAATTAACCCTTGCAACATGGTTCATTTTATTGATCTTTCAGCAGTAATTGGCTATTTCTTAACAACGTCATTCAATGGTTTAATTAAAGACAAATAGCAGTAAAAATTGTAGCTAGACTCAGCAGCAAGAAGTGTAGCTAGACTCAGGCATCAAGTAGTAAACCTAGACTCAGCAGCAAGAAGTGTACCTAGACTCAGCAGCAAGAAGTGTAGCTAGACTCAGCAGCAAGAAGTGTAGCTAGACTCAGGCAGCAAGAAGTGTAGCTAGACTCAGGTAGCAAGAAGTGTACCTGGACTCAGCAGCAAGAAGTGCTGCTAGCCTCAGCAGCAAGAAGTGTAGCTAGACTTAGCAGCAAGAATTGTAGCTAGACTCAGTAGCAGGAAGTGTAGCTAGACTTAGGTAGCAAGAAGTGGAGCTAGACTCAGCAGCAAGAATAGCTAGACTCAGCAGCGAAAAGTGTAGATCCTAACCAGACATCTCTAAGATCTGTACCTACACATTTTCCCTTAGTCTGATCAGTTTGTTCTCAGCCTAAAGTTTATATTTATTGATAATGTTTATGGTAAAACTGGAATAAAGTATAACTTGTATGTAACCTGTAACTGTAAATGGTGATCTATGATTTCAATAGCTTTAAAAGAAACCACATGTTTCAGTTGAACAGTTCTGATCAGCATTGATTATATCATACATAGATCCCTGCCATTACACCAGTATTGAACACTTTGAATTAAAGGCCAGATGGCCTTTTGTGGTGAATACTAGTATCAAGCTTGATGATCAATCACAAGACAGAAGGGGCTTCCCCTGGAAACCAGGGTTTTTTTATTCTTAAAATATAATGTATTGTTTTCAAATCTGAAAACTGTAGAATTTACAACAGCAATTATGTTAAACTTCAAATCTCAATACCATGTCATTCTGTCTTTTGCTGAATGTTTGTGACCGTTACAAGATTTACAAGAATGGATTTATAGTAAAGTGAAATCAAAGGTCAGTTATTCTTATCAGTAATATTGATAGTTGTTTTTCTTTTAACAGCTTCAATGCATGCAAAAGGAAGTTCCATGAAATTCTGTTTTTAGCTCCACCTTGGAGCTATTGCCAGGGCCTCTTCTTTTAAATGAAGTGAGTCAGTACTGCCATGCATGTTGTAAATTAAGTCATATTTTAAAATGATGAATTGTTTGTATTATAAAGGGGGACCCTATATGATTGTTTTGGAATGGGAGGGAGTTGGGGCATGGAAGGGGGGAGGGGATATCTTCATCTTAATTGAACTGAACCATCATTAAAGTGGAGCTTTTTTGATTGCTAAGTTAATTGTTTCTAAACAATGTCACAGCCCCCTTTGGTTCTTGGTTAAGTACTATCCCAATAGCTCAATTTATGAAGCATTTATAATTAAAGAGTTGCTAGAGAATTATGGGATATATATTGCTACAGTTCAGAATTTCTCCACATATTTGTAGCAGTGTTAAAATTAATAGTAAAATAACTACAATTTCAAAAGCAATATTCCTAGAAAGAAACGAATTTATTTTTCAAGCACAAAGTCACAAGTGATAATATATAAAGTAATAAAATATAATTGGTTTATTTTGCATTGGTCAACATCTAATAAGGTCACTATACATTTCATAGAGACCGGACCTGGTAGCGCAATCGATAGAGCGTCGGCTCCAGGTAAGAGAGGCCCCGGGTTCCATCCCGGGCCGCGACATACCAAAGTCGTTAAAAATGTTAGTGGTATAGCTCCCTTGCTAAGGCTCAAGCAAATATAAGGGTAGTTCCACGACTGGTTGGCCCGGTGTCAGGATAATGTGACTGGGTGTGGTATCATGCCAGGTGTTCACGGCATGCTATACACAGTGAAGGCAGCACTATATCTGCTTCAAGTGGACACCGTCTCCAGATAACTGAAATACTGTTGGTGGGACGATAAACCCAACAAACAAACAAACATTCCATAGACACTAATATACATGTTTTGTAAGAGCATAATGTAGTTGCACCATCTCTAAAGACTACCCTCATATCACTCAGATCCCCATCTCTTAACCAGCCAGCCATCTGTGAGTAGATCTGGCTTTGGCAAAAAGTGTAGATTCAGATCAGTTGTCTCTTACTGCTAGCTGTCTGATCAGGATCTGCACTAGCTGCTGCTAAAGCTCTTAATATAAATCTTGTCTGTTTTGTAGGTTTAAGCAAATGGCTAAAATTGTTGTGGATTATGAACAGATAAAGGATAAGGGCTTATATTTTATAAATATACACTGTATGGTAATGTTGAATATCTGCCAGTAGTTGGTAACAGTAACTCTCCCCTATTCATCCTTGGTCAAAATATGATATACATGCAGCCTTGTTGCTGCTATATTTGGCATTTTGTTCTCAGCAGGTGGTTGTGATTTGGATCCCCAGTCAAAAGGATTACTGGTAATGATTACTGGAAGCATGATTTTAAACACAAAGTGGGATGGAATACAAAAAATCCCTCTATTAAGACCACCTTCCATTCTGACTTAAAGTGGTCATAATAGTGAGTTTGGGTGGGCATGATAAAGTTTCTCATTGAATAAAGAAACTTAATAGATTGTACTTATGAAAGTTGGCCTTAATAGAGATGTGGTCTCTTTAGTGGCATGGTCATTAGGTAGCATTTTACTTTAATTTTCACAATAACCCAACTCTGTTTTAATGATAGTAAAATGCTTTCAGCTGGTTTGGGGGCCTGTAGGTTAGAAACCTATTCAGGACACACTAAAATATTGAAAATGTTATAAGGTCAGCTTCTTTGCCTACAGTCAGTATACCTTGGAGAGTTCAATGGCTGGCTGACCAGATGTCTAGATAATGTGACTGGCCATGGTTTCGTGTCTGGATTTCACAGCTATCATATTGAGGGTTACTCTGTATCTATTTCTGGACAACAAGAACAACTATCTCATTAATTTACATTTTCTGTAAACTATAAACATGATCTGAATTGTATATCACTTAGCAATATGTACTCCAGCATCAATATATAATTACAGTAACAGTATACAGTCACATCCTATGTAAAGCTTCCTTATTTCCTGTGAAGTTAAAATGCTACCAGTGGCCTTGTCATGCTTAATATGTCAATAAACTATACAATTTTTAGTAACAAATATTTGCTTGTAACTCCATGTATAGGCTACTTGACTTAATGGTAAAGATTAGCAGCAAATCTTTGCAATCCTGATCAGACAGCTTCCTGGGTTTCGGCTATCAGGACACTAATTGCCCTAGCTTGATCACTTGTGCTTAGCAGGCTAATAGTTAATCCATAGCTTGCTAAACATGGATTAATAGGACTGACAAATAGTGCAGATCATGATCACCCAGATCCCTGATGTGTGCTATTTGATCAGGATCTGCACTATCATACATGTGAACTCTCCAGCATTTGGAGGGAGACTTACTCAGTTAAGGTTCAAAATTATTGGAAAATGAGGGGTATTTTACACATTGTCAGAATATCCCTACTTGGAAACAGATAACTTCCCTTGTTTATGTGTAAATGACAAATTTCTCACTTTGCAAGTAAAAATCTCCCACTTTTGCATCGAAAAAGTTCAGATGTATGCACTATTTGATGCCGAGTCTCTAGCAATATGTTTTTGTCAACTTTGAATGTCAATATTAAAAGATAAGAATGAATTATATTAACAAATGTATAGCAAGTTTACGGTTAACACCTACTGAGAGATGTGGAGGTTAAGTTGTTTAAGCTACTAAGGAAGTGTTTGAAGAGCTTGGGTTTACTGATCTCTCCTGAGAGATGTGGAAAAGGGTAAAGTTGTTTAAGCTACCAAGGAAGTGTTTCGAGAGCTCGGGTTTAATTGGCCAATTACAGCTATTGTTTGAGACACCATGTGACATATTTAACACATTATAGCGGTGATGTTTGGATGCCTTATAGAGAAGGTGTGAATAAAAAAGTTTGTTATTATTTTGATCTCCATAAAACTTACCAGATTGTGCACAAGTAAGGTAAACAAAATATATTTGCCAGTACCAGGTGAGTTAGTTATTTTTTTATGTAAGATGAGTTGCTTAGATTACTGTTATCATAGTTTTTTTTGGTTTTTATTGATGAATATGATGACCATTTAATTTTAATAGATTATTTTTGTATTAAATCCTACACTATACTTCCATTGAAAATTAATATACATATATTGATTTTAGTGGGACCAGGATACAGGTAGACTAGGTTGCAATATGTTTAATTTTAATTCAATGTACAAAATTGTTAAACCACAACAAATACTGGATTAAAATATAAAATTAATTTATTATCTCGGATAATTTTGTAATATGTAAACATAATGTTTATGTTTGGGGATAGTCAAAAGCATTATAAAGCTTATTAAGCAAAAGTTATACATACATGTGAACATTTATTTTCATATAAACAAAGATGGAAGATATATTTTTCCAAGTAGGGAGATTTCTGAATATGTGTAAAAAAAATCGTCTCATTTTCAAATAATTTTTAACTTTTAAAGTGTGAGTCTCCCTCCAAAAGTGGGAGAGTTCACATTTATGTATAAAGACACATCCTGTATATACCTCAGTCATAAATATCTACAGTGAATGGGCTTGATATTTATGCAATAAAATACTTTAATGGGAATTGGATTTATGTATGTTTTGTCATTATATACCGGTAAATGCAGAAAGATTGAACCGTGTATTATTTCACAATATATGTTTTTGCTCCGATTTATGCATGGTTTGTCCTGCTGAACAATTTTCAGCTGTTGAAATTTCGCACCCCACCCCGTGTGCAATTAGATTGCTGTGCATCTGAATGCGACACCATGCAGTATATCATGTAAAAACAAAAGCTATTACCTTATCAACCAACTGTGTCCATTCTGCTTTAAATGTGGTATCCGACAGTTTGCCTTTATTAAATACACTTACCAATATCTAACCATTGTTTTGGCGAATTTTGTTAAATTTTTTACATAAACCCACACTTTCTTCATTATAAAGATGATTTTCAACACTATTTTTATTGATAGACAGTGTACTAATCATGGCAAAATTACTCTAAATGTTCAGTTTTCCAACTCTATACATATCACGATAGTGGACACACAGATATTGACGTCAGAGCAGAATACCTGAATGACTGTATTAAAATAAGTTGTCACATGGTTTTCTAAGTCTAAAAATAGCTATCTCTGCAGCATGGCTCAGATAGGAAACACCTGTTTGCAATGATAAGTGGGGATTTTATCTTTGAATGGTCAAGTAGATCTTTAGCATCAATGAACAGCATTTTACAAAACCTTTTCAAGTACTTATTACTTATTTGGTTATTTGAGAAAATATTTTTGGACCAAACTGTCGAGCACCGAACCGGTAACGCAATCAGCATGCCCCATGTTCGATCCCGGGCCACGACTTACCAAAGTGGTAAATGGTAGTAGTATAGCACCCTTGCTAACGCTTAAGCAAATATAAGGGTAGTTCCCTGACTGGTTGGCCCAGTGTCAGGATAATGTGACTGGGTGTGGTATCATGCCAGGTGTTCATGGCATGCTATACACAGTGATGGCAGCACTGTATCTGCTTTGAAATCCCTTGGTGGTACAATAAACCGAACAAACAAACAAACCAAACTGTCAGATACCATCTTTCAGTGTACAATTAGATATTCACAAGGTAAAGGCTGGAAACTTAATAAAAGAGCAACTAATATCCTTAATAGCATATCTGTTGACATTCCTACATTGTTAAGCAGTAATTTGTCCTTAATTGTTTGAAACTTTAGCTCCTTGTATTAACACCCCAAAGATTAATAGGTAAAGATCTGAAGAAAATAATGGTATTTTAACAAAATTACTCCCAATTGTCCACACAGGAAGTGTTATTTAATAAATTTAAGTTAAAGTCACTGAAGCAATAACTTCAGAAGTAATTGAAATAATTTTCCTGGTATGTATTGTTAGGGAAATGCAACTATTGGTATAAGAAGGGGATAATTTTGAATATGTCAAACATAACTCTAAACCTCCCATTTTGTTTACAACATGTATATAATATCCTGACTGACACGGTTCCTCAAAAGAAAATTCATTGGACAAATAGATTTTTTTTTTCAAATAGACAGTGATTATGGAGGTGTTAATTTAATTATCACAAAACACAAGTTTTCTTAATGTGATTTTATGTTTGAATATTATCTTTGCTGCAATTGTGGTTCTTGTTGGTTACTATCGGGGCAGCAGTGGTAGGCTGGGTTCTCTGCTGTTTGCGGCTCTTCCTTTCCTCGTGCTGGATCTCTCTTCTCCTCAGCCTGCTTGATGCCTTTTTTGACATTTGCACACCAGAGCGATCAGAGGTTGCTGTTTCGAGATCTTCTGGGTTGATGTTGCATGACTTCAGATCCCTATTGCAGACATCCGCAGGGCTGATCGTTTTGTTGGCTGTGTTCCAGTGGCGATCTCGCCATAGAGTATGTCCTTTGGGATGCAGCCATCGTCCATCCTGCATACGTATCCAAGTCAGCACAGGCAACAAATTATACATAACTGATAATAATTATACATAACATGACTGAGGCTCTGTTGATGATTTTCAAATATTCTTCATACTTTATTTTTGGCAAACAACCCAATCGGAGTCATAGTCATCTTCATGCACCTATATCAATCCATACCTGGAAATATTGCTGAATTTTAAATCATTTATGGTATGCTATTTTTTTTATTGATATAAAATGTTATGTATATCAAACAAATGATATTTATTATGTATTAGTTAATTTTGTTATTTATTTTGACTTGACACTTGGCCACCTCATGAGTTATCTTTTGCAGTTGCATTATTCAAACTACACACTAAAAGTCTTTATAATGACTTAAATTTGAGCTGTTATTGATGGAGATAAAAATATTTCCCCCACACCACACACAGAGCCCAATCCTAGCACATTCAGGATTACTCTTCATTTTATTACATTCTTTTAAAAAATAATTTTTGGTGCTCATCATGCATCAATATATTTATAAAGTTGCCACTTTTTACAAAAATATATATTGTTCTTCTTATTATATTTTTTATAAAATATCCACATATAATTATTGATGATATTTCTCTGGATGAGTGAAAAGGTCGTTGGTGGGATGATAATCTCTACAACAATCATTCTTTATATCCAGAATGTTTTATTTTCATCTCAAGTACAGTATAATAGTGGTTCCACCCATTCACACTAGTAGGAATTGATGTCAAAGAGGGATAACTCTTCCTCTCAGTTTGGAAGCAATTGTTAGAGTTGCTCCCCTTGAAATTATTATAATGCTACATGATTGTTTTTAATGCAGTTTATAAAAAGAGTTCAAGAATGAGATTAACCAAAACATAATTCTTTAAAAAGCCTTTGAAGAATTTGAAAGAAATAATTGTGTAAGGTACAACACTACTGTAGAAGTTTCAATTTGATCACACACCAACATTGTGACATATAAATGGGATAAAGACGTGGGTTGTTGTTGTTTTTAATGTGTTAAACCCTGTATGTAATAAATTAATTTTTTAATTCTAAATATTAAAATATACACTGATATTGCTTACAAATGCATACTTGTCGTTATTGCTTACAAATGCATACTTGTTGGCTTTGCATGAAATGTATATAAAAAATAACTCCATAGTAATTAATGCTAAATTATTAAAATAGTCTGAAGTTTTCAGACCTAACAAATATATTTAATTAAAACAGCAAGTGTACAATAGATACAAACCTCCAAAAATACTAAAACTCTCTTTTTGTTATGTCAGTAATCTGGACATTCATGGCCTTGGACCTGTTGTGAGGACAAATGTTAAATGAACAATAACTGCTCAGGACAATGTGTACTGTTGGGTTTCATTTTAGTTTTGTAGATAGAAAACACATAATGCATTGTATTTCAATTATTATGCATGTAACACTCTATTTGTTAGCAGGTAATAGCTTTGGTGATATGGTATATTGATGTGATATGTAATATGAAAATTAATTTGCTGTTGTGCAGATAATGTAAATGACCAGATTTACAATATAGCAAAATTTACTTTAATTTCGTTACAAAAACTCTCATCTACTTGGTATTTTTTTCATCATTTACTGTTTCAAAAAAGCTAATTCTTTAAAATTTGCATGATAAAATCATAAAAAGACAAACAGTGACTTTTGCATAATAATACAGTAGAAACAACTTGGTGTAGCCTTTGGCATGTTTAAAACTTTATCATCATGGATAATTAGGAATATATTCCCATTAGTAATGAGTTGAAGAATACTTTGTTGTAGTTGACAAATGAAATATTTATTCTTGAGAATTTGTTTGTCCTAGCCCATTAGTCTTCCTTAGGCAAATAGTTTAAGAGCCCAGGGATCTCTCATACCAGTGTCTGCACTATTTTCTCAAGGACTCAAGTTAATTCACACAAACTTCTATGTAGATGAGTTGTAAACATATAAGTTCTAGACTACTTATATTACATGAGAATACTTTGTGTTAGTACAGGACAACCACAAGCATTGAGCAGTGTAATATTAAAATAATTTGGACTTGTCCACCAAAAGGGGTGGAACTATCTACCACTGATAACAAATCGTGTAACTGCCTGCCTAACGCTTGGGGCTAAGGGGACCGCATTACACCTGACTCGTCGGTGTCAGTATAATGGACCAGCCGGGTTCAGTCCCTGGGCACCTCATAAGTGCCCCTGAGCTATAATGATAGAAATGTCACTGCACAGTATCAGCAAAAATGTCGGCAAATCCCAATCCCATGTTTTTTTCCAGAACAGGGGAAAGATGTTGTTACATGTGTTAGATATAGGCACACTGTTAGACACCACCTTTAAGACCCTGTTTTCCAATTTACTCTGAAGAACCAGATTTAAACCATAAACTACTATACTGATGTTATTTATATGGCTGACCATTTACTGGGTAGAACCAGTACTCAGATGGCAGCTACTGGAAGCAATTGATATTAAAGTCAATAGTTTTGCCTATGGACTAACCTCTGATGGCAGGTCTGGGACTCAAACTCAGGTCCTGCCACACAAGAGCATACATGTGAACTCTTTTGGAGGGAGACTTCCACTTTTAGAGTTAAAAATTATTTGAAAATGAGGGGTGTTTTACACATTTTCCAAAATCTCCCTATTTGGAAACAGTTAAGTTTCTGCATGGTTTATATGAAAATAATAAATCTCCCACTTTGGAGGTAAAAATCTTCCACTTTAGCCTTAGAAAAAGTTCACATGTATGCCAGAGTCAACTGTTAACTGTTTTAGTGACATTGCTAGTAATTGTTATCAAACAAATCACAGCAAACACCCTTTAAAAGAATTTACAGTTTAATGTACATGATAATGTAAACAACTTATCAGAAAGTGACTAAATTAAGTCTATTGGCTTCAGGGATTAAATGGAGACTGTGACTTCTCGTCACCATGTCACCAAGATTTGTCCCATCTTGGTTGCGAAACTTGCCATTGGCTTTAACAGCCACTGAATCACTAATTGTGGAAATAATTTATGGTCCATTTTAAGTTCTTAGTCCAGTACCTCTGGGTATGAGTCATTTCAACTGATATGTGGTGTCTGTCTGCCACTTTTGCATATATCTGAACCTGCTTTAGGAGGGAGGCTCCCTCTTTTAAGGTTCAAAATATTTGAAAATGAGGGGTGTATTACACATTTTCAGAAAACTCCCTACTTGGAAACAGATAACTTTCTTCTTTGTTTATGTGAAAATAATAAATCTCCCACTTGGCAAGTGAAAATCTCCCACTTTGGCCTCAGAAAAAGTTCACATGTATGTTTACTGTCAGTTTTATACTGTTACCATGTTGCAAAATCAGTCTATATCCTATTATGTTCGAAATTGTGACTTATTGAAAATATAGTAAATTATATATTCTTTTACGATTAATATTTCTTTGTTGTGATTAGTTAGAAATAGCCTTGTTTACCCGTTTCCATGATACATATGTACCAATCTGAGAACAGAAAACCTTCAACAGGGCCTAATTTTTACAACAATGTTCCAACACCAGGTCTTAACCATTAGATCCAAGATTAGCTCTAATACATCTCCCAAACCAATTCATTCCTGTTCCATTTTTGTTTTTTTGTGTTATGAAAGGGAGATAATCTCATTTTAGCACATTAGCTAATAATGGGATTAGAGCAGTATGATAGACATGTATACATATTCATCAGCTTGTGATACAAAAAGTTGAACTAGTCCTTTTACTTTATTTTTATGAATTAATCTTACATTTGTCAGTTTGGGTGGAGGATGTGTGCTCATTTGGGATTATTCAAGAAGAGTTGATCAGTTTGTGATGGTATAGTGTGTCTTATATTAAGAAGAAAAATATACTAGCAAGGTGCCATATTGTGGAATTCTAATGACATCATTTGTGACTAAAGAAAAAATGTTCCTAATTTTATAAATGGTTACAGTTGTGTTGTTTGTTTTGTGTTATTAGTATTGGTTTTGCATTGTCACTTGTGAGTGAGCTGTTAAAGTGTGTGCCACTCTTATTATCACAGCATGTGACAAACCTGAAACCTAAAGCACTTGTGTTCAGCTTTTATTGTCACAGCATGTCACAAACATGAAACCTAGAGCAGTTGTGTGCTGCTCTTATCATCACAGCATGTCATGAACATGAAACCTAGAGCAGTTGTGTGCTGCTCTTATTGTCTCAACATGTCAGGTACATGAAACCTAGAGCAGTTGTGTGCTGCTCTTTTTTTCATAGCGTGTCATGAACATGAAACCTAGAGCAGTTGTGTGCCGCTCTTATTGTCACAGCATGTCATTAACATGAAACCTAGAGCAGTTGTGTGCTGCTCTTATTGTCACAGCATGTCAGGTACATGAAACCTAGAGCAGTTGTGTGCTGCTCTTTTTTTCATAGCGTGTCATGAACATGAAACCTACAGCAGTTGTGTGCTGCTCTTATCATCACAGCATGTCATGAACATGAAACCTAGAGCAGTTGTGTGCTGCTCTTATCATCACAGCATGTCATGAACATGAAACCTAGAGCAGTTGTGTGCTGCTCTTATTGTCACAGCATGTCACAAACATGAAACCTAGAGCAGTTGTATGCCATTCTTATTGTCACAGCATGACCAGTTACATGCCTAGTGTTCAAGAAAGCTTTTACATTATTACAGTATTATTGTCAAAGCATGTCACAAATTGAAACCTAGAGCAGTTGTGTGCTGTTTTTATTGTCAAAGCATCTCATGGACATGAAACCTAGAGCAGTTGTGTGCTGCTTTTATTGTCTCAACATGTCAGGTACATGAAACCTAGAGCAGTTGTTTGCTGCTCTTATTGTCTCAACATGTCAGGTACATGAAACCTAGAGCAGTTGTTTGCTGCTCTTATTGTCTCAACATGTCAGGTACATGAAACCTAGAGCAGTTGTTTGCTGCTCTTATTGTCTCAACATGTCAGGTACATGAAACCTAGAGCAGTTGTTTGCTGCTCTTATTGTCTCAACATGTCAGGTACATGAAACCTAGAGCAGTTGTGTGCTGCTCTTTTTTTCATAGCGTGTCATGAACATGAAACCTAGAGCAGTTGTGTGCTGCTCTTATCATCACAGCGTGTCATGAACATGAAACCTAGAGCAGTTGTGTGCCGCTCTTATTGTCACAGCATGTCATGAACATGAAACCTAGAGCAGTTGTGTGCCGCTCTTATTGTCACAGCATGTCATGAACATGAAACCTAGAGCAGTTGCCTGCCACTCTTATTTTCACAGCATGAGCATGAACATGAAACCTAGAGCAGTTGCGTGCCACTCTTATTTTCACAGTATGTCATGAACATGAAACCTAGAGCAGTTGCGTGCCACTCTTATTTTCACAGCATGAGCATGAACATGAAACCTAGAGATGGTGAGGCGCTGCTCTTATTGTCACAGCATGAGCATGAATCATGTTTCCATGACCAGTCACATGCCTTAAATGTTCAAGAATGCTTTTACAGTAAGGGCAGTAATATATGCTCTTTATCAACACATACCGTCTAAACTGTCTACAGGCATCTGTAAAAAGACTTGCAATATGTTTTTGGTTGAACATTATTTCCCAACCTGCTTAACACAAGTTGATTTATCTTTTTAAAATATCATAGACCCATACAGCCAAAAGTTGACTTTTTGGGGATCTGTACTATTTGCTACTTTATAAATATATGTAATGTTACCTTTGCCTGTAAATGTAGATTTCTTAATAACATTTGAAGCACAGTAAAGGTTAGACTAAAGAAAACCAATCGCAGTAGTTAAACCTGACAAAACGTGCTAGGTCAGACTTGACAATATTGTAACTGTAGTTTGTATCAATGTATCAGGTTTGTTTTGCTTGAGCATCCATCTGTAGTCTCCACACACTTGGCCTGTCCTACTTGATTCAGAGTGGAATGTATTGAATCTGTCCATGTTGTTAGACACCTGAAAGAGATACTTTGGTTGAGATGAGTCTGCCTGGTACTTCCTTAACACCTGCTTGCTTTAAATGAGATTTTTGTTCCATGACAATTTTATTTTTCTTCATTTGCTCTTGACCAGTTAACACAGTGTTAACCTTGTTGTGGTGGTAATTTCATACTCCCCTTTTCTGCATTTTATACAAGTGCAAACCTTTTTTCTTGTTGTTGCTATTTTTTGGAAGTTTATGTTTTTTAATAGTAGCTTATTCAAATTGTAGTACACACAGTGGTCACTTCAGGAGGTAACTTTGAAGAATCATTTATATTTTAACCTTGTATTGATGCTGAAATAGAAATGGAAACTATTTTACTCATAAATACAATAATATGGTCAGCACATGGGCAAAACTCACTTAAAAGTATTCTTGCATGTAAAATAGTATGATTTAGTATGCATTTTAATAATTATGAAATAATATTTTGATATAAATAATAGTATGAGACTAAAAGATGAGAGGGCAGTTATTCTCCTTTTTTTTTTACTGGCTTCTATGATGGGGATGAAAACAGATGATACCTTTGTATGTATCACCTATAATACTGCAGGTATGGCATTTGTGTTGTGTATGTAAGGGTGGACTAGGGTTTGTTGTGGGATGGTGTATTTTAGAATGTTCTCTCTTTCGTTCAGGGCGGACAGTGTGTTTGGTAATCAAGGAGTGAAACTGTGACATTTAATATGTTTATAACTCTAAGGTGGAATAATTCTCTAATTATGATATTAACTGTTATTTATTTTAGCTGCTTAAGTCATACGTGGAATCTGCATCAGAGTTTGACCTATGGTTAGAGATCGGATTGCAGAAAGCATGGTTTCTGAGCAAACAGTTGCTAGAGGGATGTTAAGAAGATTTGTTGTTTGTTATGATGAAGTGAAAATAGGTGTGACAAATTGTGTTGTTTAGTGTGTCTTTGATTAGTAGAAGGGGGTGTTTCCATTATTACACTTAAATCCAATATTAGGGTGTATGTTGATTATTGTACAAGTGTTAATAGTAGGAATAAATTAAGTGTTGAAAGGGTGATGTGAAATGTATTTATATTTGTGCCTTTGTACTATTTCCCTAAATCTAATAAAAAAAAGAAGAAAAAAAAAAGAACTTTGAAATTAGGTTTAACATGTTTGTTTTATTAGCTCTAAAGGTTTAAAATATTCATTTGATTAGCTCTAAAGGTTTAAAATGTTTCTTTTATTAGCTCTAAAGGTTAAACATGTTTATTTTATTACCTCTAAAGGTTAAACATGTTTATTTCATTAGCTCTAAAGGTTTAACATGTTTATTTTATTAGCTCTTAAGGTTCAACGTGTTTATTTCTTTAGCTCTAAAGGTTTAACATGTTTATTTTATTAGCTCTAAAGGTTTAACATGTTTATTTCATTAGCTCTAAAGGTGTAATGTGTTTATTTCATTAGCTCTTAAGGTTTAACATGTTTATTTCATTAGCTCTAAAGGTTTAACATGTTTATTTCATTAGCTCTAAAGGTTTAACAGGTTTATTTTATTAGCTCTAAAGGTTTAACATGTTTATTTCATTAGCTCTAAAGGTTTAACATGTTTATTTTATTAGGTCTTAAGGTTCAACATGTTTATTTCTTTAGCTCTAAAGGTTTAACATGTTTATTTTATTTATTTAGCTCTAAAGGTTTAACATGTTATTTTATTAGGTCTAAAGGTTCAATGTGTTTATTTTATTAGCTCTAAAGGTTAAACATGTTTATCACTTTAGTTTTACTTATTTAAAATTATAAGTGATTTAGTTACGTATGGCATTTTCTTAGGAAATTTATAGAAAACTTCTCTGCATGGGGTGTGAAAAATGGCTAGGCAGCGAAAGGGTTGAGTTTGTCTTGCTTCAACATAGTTTGCACTCAGTTATAAGTTTACCCTGTTGACAAATAATTAATCGTCCTGTTTCATTAGATATGACAGCTTGCTAGGCAATAAAATTAAATTTTGTCAATTGAATATTTAGAGGGGAAAGTTAGCTCATGAACATTGCACAAAGGAATATAAAGATCCATCCAGGAGAGCATCAGTGGTTCTACCCAGATATTTGTCAAAGGTATACCCTAACCAATAACAGATGAGCATCTTAATTTCTATGTCACTGCAATGAGTTTCAAAAAGAAAAAAAGGAAATATATTACTTTTATTACTTTGAAACCCCTGCAGGTGTTAAGTTTTAAACTATACTATAAGTAAATTGTATTTAGACTGACGTAACATTAACTTATTAAAATGTGAAGGTTTGAAAAGTGCAAATATAAGGGGAAACAATCAAATATAAGTAAGCATTTGGCAGGAGGTATTTTAAGAGTCACAATGGAAAAGTTGGGGATCGTCACATGGCCTCTTCAACATTTATATTTAAATGGTCCAAGCAGCAAATATTTTTATTTCTTAATTACTTTTTTTTCATTTATTATACCCCCACCACAAAATGTGTGTGGGAGGGATATAATGAATTCGCTTTGTCCGTCTGTCCATCGGTCTGTCCGTCCGTCTCCATTACCGTGTCCCCTCTATAAAACCTGTACCAATTGAAGGATTTTCTTCAAACTTGGCTGAAATGTTCACCTCAACAAGGGGATGTGCAGAACCCATGTTGCCCATGTGTTAGCTCAAGGTCAAGGTCACAATTGAAGGTCAAATATCAAACAATCAAATATTAGACATTATGTCATGTCCGCTCTGTAAGTCCTACACTAATTGAAAGATTTTCTTTAATCTTGGCTCAAATGTTCACCTCAACAAGGGGATGTGCAGAACCCATGTTACTCTTTTGCCGGCTTAAGGTCATGGTCACACTTGAAGGTCAAAAATTGACTTAGAAAATATTCTTAAATTTTAACATGTATTTGAATATTTCTGAAACTAGAAAAAGCATTTGCTTGAAACTTAAAATATATATGAAGTGTCACAATTAGGATATGCAGGTCAAGTTTCATAACTCTGTATTGCATTTTGACAAAGTAATCCCCTTTAAGTCTTCAAATTTACATACAATCAAGTATTAGACAATATGTCGTGTCCGCTCTATAAATCCTATACTAATGGAAGAATTTTCTTCAAACTTTACTCAAATGTTCAACTCAACATGGTTATGTGCAGAACCCATGTTACCTTTGTACCGGCTTAAGGTCAAGGTCACACTTGAAGGTCAAAATTGACTTAGAAAATGTTCTTAAATTTTAACATGTACTTGAATATTTCTGAAATTAGCACAGGTATTTGCTTGAAACTTAAAAGATATATGACATATCACAAGTAAGATATGCAGGTCAAGTTTCATAACTCTATATTGCATTTTGACAAAGTTATGCTCCCTTTTTAAGTCTTTTAATTTACTTACAATCAATACTAGACAATATGTCAGGTTTGCTCTATAAATTCTATACTAATGGAAGGATTTTCTTCAAACTTGACTCAAATGTTCACCCCAACTGGGCAATGTGCAGAACCCATCTTACCCTTGTACCAGCTTTGTCAAGGACATTGGTGGGGGTATGAATCGCATTCAGCGATAGTTCTAGTTTGTGCTGTGACTGATTTTTTATTTGTGTTTGAAATCTGGCTTTCATGATACCTCAATAATTGTGCAGAGGTTCTTCCATTTTGTTGCTACTTTTAAACTTTCATGGTAGAATTTATATCAAGCTACTTTTGGAATTAATGTTTACCACATGAATTTTAGGGTCTGAAGATTTTTGTTGTTTTAGTTGGATTTTTTAAAGACTTTAAATTGGGAGGGTGTTTTGTTGTTGTTGATGTTGTTGATGTCCTGTTGGTACTTCTAGCACATATGTCAAGTGTCTTGGTACTTCTAACACATATGTCAAGGGTTTTAGTACTTCTAACACATATGTCAAGGGTCCTGGTACTTCTAACGCATATGTCAAGGGTCCTGGTACGTCTAACACATACGTCAAGGGTCCTGATACTTCTAAAATATATGTCAAGGGTCCTGGTACTTCAAAAACATACGTCAAGGGTCTTAGTACTTCTAACACATATGTCAAGGGTCCTGGTACTTCTAACACATATGTCTAGGGTCCTGGTACTTCTAACACATATGTCAAGGGTCCTGGTACTTCTAACACATATGTCAAGGGTCCTGGTACTTCTAACACATATGTCAAGGGTCTTAGTACTTCTAACACATATGTCAAGGGTCTTAGTACTTTTAACACATACATCAAGGGTCCTGATACTTCTAAAATATATGTCAAGGGTCCTGGTACTTCTAACACATACGTCTTCCTCAGCAGAAAATAGCTAGACTATGTCAATATGACCCTTATTGAGTGAATGTAATGTATATACATGACTAAACAAAGTAGGTTTAGTTTAGGATAAAACTCCTTTCTGCATTATTTATGGTACTATCTTTTATGCTACAGGTTTGTTTAACTACTAATTAATGATGTTGACAGTGTTGTTCAATGGTTTAAGAAATGCAAGGCTAAATTTGTTTGAGGGGCCTCCTTTAATCAACATCCGAGATATAAATTTTGTGAGTCAAATAAGTCTACTGCATTTATTGGCCAGCAAATCTTGTATAATTTTGCATTTCATTATTTTCTGTCTGCATTCTCACTAACTATGCAAGACTTGTGCAAAGTGAAATGACCTCAATTGCAATTTAAATTTCCTAATTCTGCTAAGATTTGCACAGCAGGAATTTATATCTCCCATTATATAATACAGTAACATGACTGTAATAAATGGCAAGGAAGATATGTCTGTATTATACTGTGTATTACTATGGTTATGAGTCAGTATCTTGTTTGGTGTGCTGTTTTGGTACATCACTTTGACCGAACTTGGTAGCGCAATCGGTAGAGCGTCAGCTCCAGGTACGAGAGGCTCCGGGTTCAACCCCAGGCCTAGTAAGACCAAAGTCGTTAAAAATAGAAGTGGTATAGCTCCCTTGCTAAAACTCGGGCAAATATAAAGGTAGTTCAATGACTGGTTGACCCGATGTCAGGATAATGTGACTGGGTGTGGTATCATGCCAGATTTTCACAGCATGCTATACACAGTGAAGGCAGCACTATATCTGCTTCAAGTGGACACTGTCTCCAGATAACTGAATACTGTTGGTGGGATGATGAACCCAATAAAAGAACAAACATCGCCTTGAAAAAGTTACGGCCACCTTAGCAATATTCGATTGTTATTAATAAAGGGAGACACCAAACATGTCTTAGTAGAAGGTCAGGCAGCACAGTTAAAATAAGAATATATGACTTAGTCCTATGAGCATTGCAACATATACCAAACTCCGGAAAGGCACAGAACAAAGGTATTTCACATGCAAGCCCAGCGAAAAGTAAGAACAAATTTGTGATGAGTCATTGAACGAAAAGAGCAAACCCGACAGTAATTGCCTTGGAACGGTCAGTCAGCAATATGAACCGACTGGGGTGCTTAAACCGGTTTTACAGAGCTCAACCATGCCCAATACATTTTCACCATGAGAGAGACTTAAAACCATGCCATAAAAGGCCATAAGTCTGTGTTTGTTCATGTTAACCACATTGGTACAAGGTACATGTTTCTTCTTACTGGATGCAGTTTTGTGTTGATCCCAGTTAGCATCTGTTTGTGTACTCGCTCAAAGCCTGTTAACATTTGCTTCCTTTTTCCTGTTGATGTTGACTTTGGCCCATTGCACTCTGTATTTATCTTCAAAAATGGCATTGATTATCAGCAAATTGGATTCTATGTATGTTTTGGAGACTTTATTTTATGTTTGTATGACTTTCATCAAGTTTTTATGTTAATATCAGTTTCATCAATTTTTTATATTAATGTCAGTTTCATAAATTTTTTATGTTAATATCAGTTTCATCAAGTTTTACGCGTTAAAGTCACTGGTATTGGACTGGTAACATATAACATGGCTTAATTGAATACAAATAAGTAAGCTCATTTGAATTATATTGTTATTGTCTTGTTATTTTTTCTTTATTACATGTTATATTAAATAATACCTACAGATCATTTTGCTACTTAATAATGACAGTTCTATCTTTTTTTCATTAATAAAATAATACAATGGACAAGTGTTGATAAGTTCATTGGATAAATCAGTTCTTATTTTTCTATGGACAGATCATAATATGAATGATTTTGACATGGCAAGTAAAAAAAAGGGTAGATTTTGTGATTACAATGACCACACTTATGCCTGGACTAATATGGAATTTTTCTGCTTTTTGAGACATTGTGAAGAAGGTTTTTATAAAAACCAGTGCTAAATAACTGTGGCGGATTTATGTAGAAACATAGCCTACATGTTAGGCTGCTAATCTGACATTATGGGATTATGTATGACAATTCTTACCTGTGGATGTTTTACCTGGCAGCGGAAAAAGGTGAGAATTGAACCTTAATAACCACATAGTCCTCTTAGAATGAATGGGTTAGGCTTAGGCAAGTAGTGTAGATCTTGATCACTCTCAGCTGGGAGTCATCCAGTGCCAGCTGGAAGTTGCCCAATGCTGGCTGGGAGTCATCTGGTGCCGGCTTGGAGTCACTCAGTGCCAGCTGCAACTCACTGAATGCCAGCGAGGAGTCACTCATTTCCAACTGGGAGTCATCCAGTGCCAGCTGGGAGCCCCCCCCCCCCCCCCCCAGTGTCAGCTGGGAGTCCCCCCAGTGTCAGCTGGGAGTCACTCATTTCCAACTGGGAGTCATCCAGTGCCAGCTGGGAGTCCCCCCAGTGTCAGCTGGGGGTCACTCAGTGTCAGCTGGGAGTCACTCATTTCCAACTGGGAGTCACCCAGTGCCAGCTGGGAGTCCCCCTAGTGTCAGCGGGGAGTCACTCATTTCCAACTGGGAGTCACCCAGTGCCAGCGGAGAGTCACTCATTTCCAACTGGGAGTCACTCAGTGCCAGCTGGGAGTCCCCCCAGTGTCAGCTGGGAGTCACTCAGTGTCAGCTGGGAGTCACTCATTTCCAACTGGGAGTCACCCAGTGCCAGCTGGGAGTCCCCCCAGTGTCAGTGGGGAGTCACTCATTTCCAACTGGGAGTCACTCAGTGCCAACTGGGAGTCCCCCCAGTGTCAGCGGGGAGTCCCCCAAGTGTCAGCTGGGAGTCACTCATTTCAAGCTGGGAGTCACACAGTGCCAGCTGGGAGTCCCCTCCGTGTCAGCTAGGAGTCACTCATTTCCAACTGGGAGTCACCCAGTGCCAGCTGGGAGTCCCCTCAGTGTCAGCGGGCAGTCACTCATTTCCAACTGGGAGTCAGTCAGTGCCAGCTGGGAGTCCCCCCAGTGTCAGCTGGGAGTCACTCAGTGTCAGCTGGGAGTCACTCATTTCCAACTGGGAGTCATCCAGTGCCAGCTGGGAGTCCCCCCCAGTGTCAGCTGGGAGTCCCCCCAGTGTCAGCTGCAAGTCACATAATGCCAGCTGGGAGTCACTCCTTTCTAACTGGGGGTCATCCAGTTCCAGCTGGGAGTCCCCCCAGTGTCAGCTGCAAGTCACCCAGTGCCAGCTGGGAGTCACTCAGTGCCAACTGGGAGTCACCCAGACCCAGCTGGGAGTCACTCAGTGCCAGCTGCAAGTCACAAAATGCCAGCTGGGAGTCACTCCTTTCTAACTGGGGGTCATCCAGTTCCAGCTTGGCGTCACCCATTGCCAGTTTTGTCATGATCTGCACTATTTGCTGCTAAGTCTTTATTGTTGTTGTTTCCTATATGTATGTTTGTATTTATCAAATATCTCTTAGTTAATATGTATATTAACATTAAGCAGGTTAAGATATACAAGACAGTATATGTGGTTGTATATGGAGATATTAGACTGCTCATGCATACTTGTAATTTATTTCAATAACTTCTTGTTATTTGTCAAAAGAATCGAAAAAAATGTTCCCTGAAAAAAGTTATCAGGCTTCATTTCTTGTAGCACTATATTGTAAAAAAAACATTAAGTTGGAACAATTTGCTACTTCTGCTGTATAACATGCTATAAATGTAAAAAGAAAAAAGTTAAAACATCAAGATCAATTTGTAGTAAAAAAGAGATGCTATCAAATGTAATCCATATAGATTTATGATTATATGCTGTTTCTCCACAAAATTTTAACCAAACAAAATAAGAAACACTATACATGAACCCATTGTTTATGTTGTTCATTTGTTACCAAGCTCAATCTGTCTGTGAAGTCTGCATGCCTTAAAGAGTCAAAATATAAAAATTTACAAAACATTGTACATATAATTGAAAGGATTTTAAAAAGCCAAACATTTGCATTGTATATTATTGGTACTTGTTTTATTTTCAGGGAAAGGAAGAAAAGGCAGACAAGGGAATTATGGGTAACCAGCAGTCGTCGCTGGCAGACATCCCTGTCTACTACAAACCAGGGTATGGTGTCTCCCTCTACACCCCAGCGGTTGACGAACCAACTCTGCTGCGGAACAGAAAACATGGCAACTCACTACATGGCGACAATATCCTGAAGGGGAATCTAGTCAGTAAGAACGGGGTTTCGTCTCCACCTGTGTCAGTCTACTGCGATTCCAGTCAACAGGATTTATCCGACGGAAAGCGGAAGTCTCCAAAATTCGGGGAGTTGAGGATTGAAATTGATGAAAGTGGTTTTGTTGAAGATGAAGGTTTTGATCAAAATAATGGAAATAGATTAAGCAATTCATTAAAGGGGAATTTCAGTCCTACTTCATTATACGAGAAGAATTGCTTATTGTCGCCAGTGAAATCACCCAACTGTGGCGATGGTGATGGTAACTATGATGCTGTTTGTGATCTTGCCAATCAGGGATGTGCAGTGTCTGAATGTAATGGTGATAATCATGGAGACTGTAATGGTTCTAGAGATAAATCGCCAGAACTGTCTCGGTTAAATCTTGTCACCACTCTCGGTGCTAGCAGCGTATTGCTGACCCCACCCTCAGAGGATGAAAGCTCCTCCTCTAGCCAGCAGTTTTATTCTGGCTCCGCCCAGTTTAGTCAACATTCCACAAAATCCGACGTCTCCGATATTCGTAGTGAGATTGCAGATCATTTGATCAGTGATCAACAAATGATTGAAACCGACGAAGAGCAGGAACAGATGTCACCATTGCCTTTTGATAGGTCTCCACACAGAACACCAGAAAGACAGTTCAAGAAAAAACTTTTGATAAAACTCCATGAGGTGTCTCGCGGATCGACCACGCAAAGTAGCAATAATTCAAGCTCATGTTCTACACCAGATAATCTAAGTAATGGCAGACAGACGGACAGCGGCAGTGCAGAAGTGGCGAACAGTATCTCTGGAGTGAGCTCCCCTGAGCTAGAACTTTTGAACAGTGAAGGTTCCTCTGAGTGTCAAAGAGAAATAACCTTTGAGAACTTGGAGGATGAGATTCATGTAGTGGAGGATGAATTTGAAACAATTAGCCAAAAAATTCACGAACTTGTTGACAAATATGCAAAACAGACTGAAGAGCCAGGAATTGAGATTTTAAATAATATCTTCCAGCGCTATCCATCAATTCGGCTCCGACAGCAGGAACGGGGCATTATTCACCATCAGTTGCCTAGTCTTTCGGAGAGTGACTCACAGGATGTTGCTAATACCAGTCAGTGTTCAGATGATGTTGACTTATCATGGGATCTAGAAAACGTTCTGGATATGGTGTACAGTGAGGCATCTGATTCTAGTTCTATGCATAGTAACCCATTGTTTGAGAAGGCAGGAGAGTTGGAGAGGAAGTTGGACACACATGACTCTGGGCTGAGTGTGATCATGGAGGTGGGCAGTGGCCAGTATAGTGGCTCCTTCAACAGTAATATTGACCTGGAGGGCAGCATGTACGAAGACGATTTTCACGTACAGTTGTGTAAGTATGATATCAATAGTAACAAAAGTATTGATAATATTATACCATTGAGGATGAAAAAGTTAATAAGAAATAATAATAACAGCAGTATTAAATGATGAGTCTAATAATGTCAATAACTAATCTTCTTTCATGGCCTCAAATCATTTGCAATGAGAATTTTGTCTCGTATAAGAGGCACTTTGCTTACTATAAAACTACAGCATACTGACCCCTTTTTATCCCCTAAAACCCACTGTACTGAACGGTTAAATAAAGTTGCCAAGTAGGGCCCATCTTTACAATATGAACCATTGTACTTACAAAAGGTACGTATCATGGCTTTTAACAGTGATTCTTAGGCTTTATAGATCAATATTAATATACTGGACCTGGTAGCGCAACCGTTAGAGCATCGGTTACCAGGTTCAGGAGGCCCTGGCTTCGATCCCAGGCCGCAACATACCAGTTGTTCAAGGTGGTAGAGGTATAGCTCTTTTGCTAATACTCAAGCAGATATAAGGGCTGTTCCATGACTGGTTGGCCCAGTGTCAGGATAATGTGACTGGTAATGATATCATGCCAGGTGTTCTCTGCTAGACACAATGAAGGCAGCACTATATCTGCTTCAAATGGACACCCCCTCCAGATATTTGAAATACTGTTGGTGGGACGATAAACCCAGAAATGTAAACAAACAATGTGAATATCTTTAAAGAATAAGCACAGATCAAAACTTTGTGTGAGCAGTGATGTAAGCCAATAGGAGCTAAACTTCTAAAGCTTTTGCAACTGTCATTTTATTCTGAGCAAAGAGAACATTTGGCCTTTTTTCATTGCATTTGTTATTATATGTTTCCATTACATTTTTTAGTATAACTGAAAAAAGTTTTTAAATGAATGCTACAATTTCATTTAGTTCACTTTTTTGTACTACTTTAAACATTTTCATCTTAAGTTACATTAAGTCATTTTTTATACATTCCCAAAACCTGGCTCTTGTTTTTTTTTCAGTATCGGTATTTCTTACGAAGACCATTTTCAGCCCATTAATAATGTATATTTTTATGTTATGAGACCACTACTTGTGCATGAAATAGCTTTACACTAGTATCAAATGGACATATTTGTATCGTAAAAACACCATAAGGAATTTCAGTAATGTATGTACCCCAGGTATGATGATTTAGTTATTCTGTTCCATTGACCTATTTCTGAATGTATAGCCGGCAGGGGTGCAGTATTTTTGTAACATTTAACCAGGCTCTGGTGCTGATATTTTCCTATTTTGACTCCCAAGTCAGAATACTTTTGGCTCTTTTTTTAGATAACTTGAAAAAATAATGGCCATTACATTTTTTGTGCTTGGTTTCAAATTATTATTAAGTTGTTTTTTTTATTTCATATTAATTGCAATGATATAATTTAAAAAAGTACAGTGCTTTGTCTTGCTTGTCATTATTTGGTCATAAGTACTTTTTTGTCAAAAATGTCAAAACGTTAAAATTTGACATTTTTTACAAAAGAAATAAATATTTAATCAAAGAACACATGGTAATATAAAATACATTTTAACTATAATTGAAATTTTTATTAAATATGAAATAAATACAATCAAATCATTGACTTTATGCAACCAGATATGAAACTAAGCAAAAAAAAAGGGATGGCTGCTATTTTTTCCATTTATCTGAAAAAGAGCCTTTTATTTATCATGCTTGTTAGGATTTGAAATTCCAGTTTACCAAAATATTTAAATATCTGAATTTTGCAAAAAGTGTTGATTGATATCAGTTGAAAAACAAATATGCTGACACATATGCTGTAAAGTGCGTTTACACCCTGTTACACCATTGACACCTTTACACCATTTTTCGGCAGGTAGCCACAGTATGTTTAATATATTATGTGACTTTAGCCCTGAGACAACAGATTGTGTGAACAGCCATATACATGTACGTTGCTGATAGCAGTTCACATTTAATATATACACACACTTTCTCGCAATAAAACATGTTCTACATGTATTTCCATATGCTTTCTTTAAAGGAGTGACCAACTTCTGAATAGTCATTGGTTGTCTGGCCCAAATAATTTTTGCATTCTCAACTTTAAAATTAACATAAAGGCTGTATTTTATAAGTTAAATTGAGCTAAAGCATTTTTTTTTTAACCCTTTATTTTTTTTAAATTTAAATGTATTGTATGTGTGCATTTACCGGCTGTGTGACATCTCAAGACACATGTTGATACAAGCTGTGACATGTTGCATCATGTATCATTAATGTGCTGATAAAATATTTTGTGTGTATCTGCCAAAAGAGGTCTTATGCGAAAAAGAGATGATGACACCATCTTCTGACAATTTCTGTTTATAGTTTGAATGCATACAGAAAACGGCAAGCAAAATGAAAATATGAGTTAAATTTATAAAACACTCAATATAACTCCATGTTAACTTTTATAGTGTACTGTGTGTATTTATTAACACTCAATAAAACTTCCATGTTGAAATATGTAGTATACTGTGTGTTTTTAATCCATTAAGGCAATAATTGACAATGTTATTGCCATTCCTTTTTGCAGCATTATTTCAACATTTAACTTGTTTTTAACTTTATGTCTGAGCTGGGGTAATAAGACTTTTGAGAAAAGAGATTAAATGTACTTATTTGTGTATTGACATTTTGTCATTAGGTCACAGGCATGAAGGTCTTTGTATAAGGCAATTTACGGTATAAACCATAATCCTAGCCCACACAATATAACAAACTCACTTCTACTCATTAACCGATATGCTACTGGGTGTGTGAACACCCCTAAACAATTAATGCAACATATTACACCAACATGTACACAAACCTTCCTGTTAACACATACCTGTTACAGTGTGCAGGCCATGCGTTGTATAGTGAAGTGGTTTTAGCATAATATTCCAGCCAAAACACCATGGAATAGTGTTTTTCAAGTGTTTATAAAATACAGTTTATAGATTGTGGTTTGGATTTTTCGTTTTGACAAATTTCTTCATGAATGGGTTCGTGTTTGTTTTGCTGCCAATGCATGTGTAAGCTTTTTGTTTCAGAACATTTATGTTATTGCCTTAAATGTTGTTTGCTAAGATTAAAGGAGAGTGTGAAATGATTTTCAGGAATCTCATCCATAATTCCTTCCATTGTTACAAGTATTCAGATAAACTTTTTAATCTAAGTAACATACAACTAAATGTGTGTCTGGCATACATTTTGTATATGTAACTCTCAAGGTCAAGGTCATTGCAACTTCAGTGGCATTGGCTTTTTCTTGAAATTCTTTGTTCATAAGTAACTTAAGCTTAGCAATTCATTTGAAATAGCAAGGTATGGTTTCTACAAAAACAGAGACCAATCAGTTGTTATCCATTTCTTTCTTTTCAAGAGCAATTAATCTGTCAGAAACTGGACAGTAAAGCCTCGTGCAAACTGCTGGGCTTGTTCTGCATGGGCTCAATTTTGTCTTTAGCTTGTCAAAAATTACCTCTGTTTTCAAATTCTAGAAAAAATAATCTCTTAAATTAACACGGCCAATATTGATAATTGTAAACCCTATTTCAGCTGGTTCTAAGAGTAACCAATGTTTAGAAGTTGATGGGGAACGCATGGTACTTTCGGCAGAAAGTGGACTTGAGCCCAGTACAACATCAGACACTGGATCCAGCACCACATGTAACAATGGGTCCAGCACCATATGTAACATTGGCCCCAGTCTGGATATAGTGGAATATGCAGACACAGAGTGGAAAGGCGATACACCTAAAGCTTCTACCATTAGAAAGGTCAGCTTCTTTATCTTCTAGCTTTTCTCTTGTTAAATCTGCCTGTTATCTCCCGGCTTTTTTCCTGCCAATTCTACCAGTTAATTTCTCTGACTGTAAGTTGTCATGTTCTTATTGATTATTGGTTCCTTATTGTCTCTTAATCTACATTGTAAATAATCATGTTTATTGACATTTAATGCAAGAACCTAATTGTCTTTAATAAAACCATTTATGATTGTAGTGTTTGGCTTTCTAATTTCATGTTTTTTTTTGTCTCTCCTACAGGCCTACAGAGAAATACCTCAGTATTGTCGGTGCTGCCACCTTCGACAGATCAGGGGAGACAATTACTGCGGTGTCCGTGGGGCTGTGTTCCAGTTCCTTGTAAACCGCTTACCTCTCAACCCCATTTGGTCTTCCAGCGATGAAGTTTTGCAGAACCTCCAGCGTGCCTACAATGACCCGTCATCAGGGATACGACTCTGGTCATTTGCCAGGCGGATTTCATATACGAGTGATACACAGATGGATGTCATGTCACACTGCATAGGGACCTTTTTTGAGAAGGTGAGGGGGTGTTGAACTAAAGCATGGTTGTTTTTATACGCCTGTCAAAGATGGGACATACTATGGGATCGCCAATGGCGGATGGGCGAGTGGTGTCCAGATGTTGGTCCAGAGCATAACTTTAACACTATCAAATCTATTGACTTAAAACTTTATACATAGATAGGTCTTGAGACAAAGTGCATTGCACAAGAACTGTACCTCTGTACTTCATGATTTTGGAGTAATGCCCCTTTATTTAATTTTCTTGTCTGGAGCATAACTCATAAGTTATCAAAGCTATCAACTTGAAACTTCCTAGGTAGATAGATCTTATTGAGACAAAGTGCAATTCACAAGAATTGTCACTCTGCATGTCATGATGTTGGAGTAATTGCCCTTCGTTTAATTTTCTTGTCCGGAGCATAACTCCTACATTATCAAATCTATTGACTTGAAACTTGATACATAGAAAGGTCTTATTGAGATGAAGTGCACTGAACAAGAACCGTCACTGTACACTTCATGATTTTGGAGTTATTACCCTTAGTTCAATTTTCATACTTTATGTTTGTCTGGACCATACTCCTACATTATGAAAGCTATTGACTTGAAACTTTATAGGTAGATAGATGTTATTGAAACAGAGTGCATTGCACAAGAACCATCACTTTCCTCTTATTATTTTTGAGTAATGCCCCTTTTCTGGACAAATGTCATTACTCTCATGTTAATTTTTGTATATTTGATGGTGTTTTTTTTTAAATAACCCAGTTTGCAGTCCACAATCATGCTTGAGTGCACAACAGTGCAAAGCAGTTTGGCAGATTAAAGATTTTTTTTATGTTATTCTACTTAAATTTCAGTTTTTCTTGCAATAACCTAGAGTGCAGTCTAAAACTTTGCCATAGTGCATTGCACAAGAGTGTACAGCAGTTTGTTTCAAATTGCTCTATTGACAGGCATATTTTGCTCCGCCTTGCGGTGCTCTTGTTATGAGTTGGGTTTTGTTTTGTTTGGTAGAGTAAGAACCCAGACACATGTCTTGGAAGCCATTTGCTCCAGCAGGGACACAAAACATGCAGTTTGAGGCTGAGAAGTTAGAGGAGTAATGAATCTGTGACACTACTGCTTTATCACAGGTGCTCCTGTAACTTTTTATTTCTTTGGTGCTTCTTTTAAGGTCATACTATATACAGAATAGGAAGATGGGTCCTGGCTGAGCACTTGGAGTTTCATCTTATAACCCTTTAGCCCCACACTGTGGGTTTCATGTGAAAATCTTCTTTCATCCTGCTGTACAGTATGTGTTATGCATAAACATTTGTTTTATGGCTATGTCTCAGCAAAAGAAGCTGTCCACCAATAATGCTGGAAGTAACCATGGTGACCAGTACATTGTTTATGTAATAAAACTAATCATACTTTTTTTTCAAATTTCCAAGTAAGCAAGTTAAATTTCTTACCACTTCCAGATGTCAGAGATGATGGACCACAACTCATATGCTGAGAGGCTGGAGTTTGTCTCACGACTCTTGAACTCTGAACTGGAAACAGACCTTTACCTGTTGGAAGGGGTCAAACTTTTGATGTTCCTTAGTGCCCTGCATCTCCATGGTGATATGCAGCAGGGGAATGATGTGCCAGTATTTGCATGGCTCATGTTCGCACGGGACACTTCCGAAGATCTGCCAAGCTTGGTGGAGAAACATCTGAATCCTGTGGGAAATGCTGGTGGACTTGAACAGGTATGCGAGTGGTTTATTCATTGGGGATTGCTTTTTAGCACACCTTTGCACAAGGTGAGCTTTTCTGATATCGCTTCGTCCGTTCTCCATCGTCAACATTTTAGATTGTGAACACGCTAGACAATTTTTATCCAATCTTCATCAAATTTGATCAGAATGTTTGTCTGCATGAAATCTTGGATGAGTTCATTATTGGATCACCTGGGGTAAAAAAGTAGGTCAATAGGTCAAATTTTAGGGAAAACTTGTGAACACACAAGAGACAACATTTATAGCCCAATTTATAATACTAAATATGGTTAGAATATTTGTCTGCATGAAATCTTGGATGAGAACGTAACTGGGTCATGTGGGATCAAGAAATAGGTCACTAGGTCATATCTTAAAAAAGCTTGTAAACACACTAGAGGCCACATTTATAGGCCACTCTTCATCAAACTTGGTCAGAATGTTTGTCTGCATGAACTCTTTGAGGAGATTATAACTGGGTCAAGTGGTGTCAATAAGAAAAAGCTTGTGAACGCACTAGAAACCACATTTCACCAATGATTTTTAAAGTAAATAACTCTTACTAAAAGCCTATGTCCACAGGTGAGCGTTTAAGGCCATCATGGCCCTCTTGTTTTTCTGACATAATGAAGCTGTCACTATTATATAACATGTTGTAAAGTCTTTCTTATGTGTCTGCTTGAGATTGTACCCAGGACAATGGATACCAAATACTTATTCTTAACCTACTTTGGTAAGCTTTCGGCTAGAGATCCAGTGATTGCTTTGCATATTTTAAGTAAGTTAAGATAAAAAGTATAAAATGTTTAATATTAAAAACAAAAAATATGATTTTCTTTTTCAAATAATTGTGTACTTCAGATTTAGAACCTTATTCTTGTCTGTTGCTAGGTGGAGATGTTCCTGCTTGGTTATGCCCTTGGTGTTCGTATCCAGGTGTTCCGTCTGCAGCAGTTTGGAGAGGAAGATTTCATAGCCTACTATCCTGATGACTGTGCTCCTGACTGGCCCACACTGTATCTGATCGCAGAAGATGACAGACATTATAACGTCCCTGTACAATGAGGAAGCAGCTGTTCCAATGATGCTAGCATGTTCTGTATCATTGCTATGGAGATGTGGTAGCATTTGTATTTCTGTTTCTATGGAAATGTGATAGCAGTTATTGTCCTATTACCATGTAAATGGCAGTTCTTTATCTAGAGCCACTGACATACAAGTTTTAGGATCAGTTACTAAGAAGACAGAAGTTTATGTTCTGATGCCATGAATCTACAACAGTTTTGGTTCTCATGCCATAGAATTAAGCAGATAGTCATTTTTTTAGTCTTGAAAAATAGAATGATTGTTTCTTCAGTTATTTTGAAATTAGCAATTATGGTTCTTTTGTCATTGACAAAAACTTTTTGTTCTACTGTTTAAAAAAAATCATTTCTCTCTGCTTATAATACGGCGGTGTGATTGTGTTGGAATGAAGGAACAGAAGGAATACGACAATAATGCAGCAAGGTTGATACCCTTGAAGGATGAACTACGTTGAGGAGGAGGGTATGTTTCTTAGTTAAATGCCAGTTTTCATTGGTTGAAGACATTTTCGAGGTGAATTTGAATCTGTCATTGCCACTTCTTCTGTAAAACAGATGGAAAGAAGAAATATAAGGAAGAAGTGCCTCAGTGACAGTGTGTATGTCTGTTTACTGTAGACAGAATATGGGAAGGCAGCTTAAATTTGTAACACCATTTGTGATTGGTTCATAAGTTGTAAGTTATATCACATGTGATTGGTTGAAAATCTTAGTAATGGATGTTCAAGCCAATCAGCAGTCTGTTTTTAATGATAAGTGATTGAGGTTTATTGTTTAGTAAATGAGTAAATAGTGAACACTTAATTTATTTTAATGACTGATATTTGTAAAATTTTTAAAGAAATTAAATATGTATATACTTGTTAAATCAAGAATAAAAATAAAAAAGTGCTTTTTTGCTGTTCTGTTGAAAGAAGAATATTGTCAACTTCAAACAATATTTTAACAGTTTGTATATATGTTTCATTTAGATTTTGAAATCTGGACACATACAGTGAATACTTCATACATTAAAAAGCAATGATTTTTTAAATAGCTGTTGGTTTTAATATTATAAAAAAATTTTTTTTTAATTGTCTAGTAATTTGTCATTTATAATCGCCTTACCTTGACCACTGAAGAAGTAAATAAGGCAAGCAAATCTTACATCTCTACAGGAGGTAGTCAAGTAGCAGTTATCTAACTTGCTTGTTTTGCTTTTTTTATATTGAGCTTTTTTTTAAATACTTTGACATACGTTTGTTGTTGTTTAATAATCTCTATGGAGCTCTGAGGTTTTATGTAGCCTTGCTGTTTATTTCTTTAGCTATATGAGCCTAACTGTGATCTATTTATTAAGTTACAATTTGTTTGCTATAAGTAGAAGATAGGAAGAAATTAATGTGGGTTGCTTTTAAATGAAATAATTATGTATAAAGCAGACTATGAAGGTTATTTTATATATTAAAAAATATTATAAATATGAACTGTATGTAAATTAATTTTAAAATATTTTTTAAAATGCACAATCAATGTTTAAAAGGATCTATTTTGTTGTCTTAAATAAAAGAAAACGCTCTGAATGCACCTACCAAGGCTTATTTTTAATTATTTTTCTGAAGTTTTTAAAAACATCTATGAGCATCAGTGATATTTAGAAACAGTAAAAAAATTCTGTTTGATCAAGGAAGAGATTGTAATACAATTTTGATTGTTACCATGTATAATATGATATTTTATTAAATGTAGATTTAATCTGTCTATTGGTTGTATTCATCGTCTTAAGTTGGAAAGCTACAGTTTTGTTTGTTTCTTCACTGTTGTGCTGGAGAGTTTCTTTTTTAAACAAAAAAATGTGTTACCGCTTTTTGTAGGAGGAGGTATTTGGTGCATGGTTACTGTAGGAAAAATATACTATGTACAACTATTAAGAATGTCCTAAATTGCAGCAAGCAGATGAAATTGTATGCTGTTTATTGAGATGAAAATAAGCAAATTAAAAATAACATTGTTATTATTTCTTGTTTAAACCAATGTGGAGAAACCTTCATACAAGGGAGATAACTACTATATTTGCTTTTTTTTGTTTCTTTTGAAAAATGTGGAAAGGGAGATAATTAATGGATTTTGTTTTTTGTCTTTCGAAAATGCAGAATTATGCTAGTGATGTATTTTCAATATGCTATTCATGTAATTAAGAGATTATGATTTTATGAAACGTCTTATTATTGTTCTTATTTAGAGATTATTTGTTTGCAAAGGTGGACATCTTACTGAAGAGGGCAATGTTTTGCATTGTAATTTTGTATTGCAAATTTAGACAATAGAAGCAGATCTGTGAAGTAAAGTTGTTTTAAGTGAATTTACTGTATTTTGTTAAAATACACTGCTGGCCAACATACTTGATGCTGTGTTCAATAGAGTTCATTGTATGAGGATGTGTTCGTATGAGAGTCCAGCCTCTTTCACATTTGTAGGTTCATATGTGTGTGTATTTACAAGTAGGTGCCTATGCCTGTAGTTTACATGTGTGATTCTGTATGTGTATAAGCCTGTGTTTCTGTGGCTATGTGCAAGTAGTTGGTGTTAATTAAATTTTTGTCTGTTTGCAAGTGCTTATATGTATGTGTGTATTTATGTGTATGTTTGTTCTTGAATGTGTTTGTTTATGAATGTGTTACTGTTTGTGAGAGTACTGGACCTAGTAGAGCAACGGCTCTGATACGAGACGCTCTGGGTTCAATGTCGAGTCACAACATACCAAAGTCATAAAAATTGGTAGTGATGTAGATCCCATGCTAGCCCTCAAGCAAATATAAGGTTAGTTTCATGGCTGCCTGACCCAGTGTCTTGATAATGTGACTGGGTGTGGTATCATGCCATGTGTTCATGGTATGCTATACACAGTGAAGACAGCACTATATCTGCTTTAAGTGGACACCATCTCCAGATAAGTGAAATACTATTGGTAGGATGACAAAGCCAATAAACAAACTGTGAGTGTAATTGGTAGTCTTCATGGTGGTGTGTTTCTGTTCCAAGTGTAGGTGTTTGTGTACTTAAATTATATGTGTGGGTCACTGTGTGTGTATTAAGAATGTGTGTAAATACCTATGTTCATTTGGTCCATATGCATGTATTTATCCTCATAATTATGTAAGAATATGTGCATACGTGTTTGATTGTGTTTTTGTCCATGTGCACTTAAATGTGCATTAGCATAGTGAAAGTTTGTGTGTCCATGTGTGTGTATTTATGTGTGTGTGTCCATGTGTGTGTATTTATGTGTGTGTGTGTCCATGTGTGTGTATTTATGTTTGTGTGTCCATGTGTGTGTATTTATGTTTGTGTGTCCATGTGCGTGTATTTATGTGTGTGTGTCCATGAAAGTGTGCCCCAGTTTGCACATGTGTGTATACAATTACTAATGATTGGTCAGGGGTATTGTTGTCCTCGGTTTGGTAGCATGTCAAAAAAGCTGGTTTGTGAATATAAACCATTAGCCATATTCAATCAAGTTTATGTAACTGTGCATAAATCAGGTATTTATTTTAAAGAGCTGGAATATACAGTCGCAGTATTTATTAATAAGATGATTCTGCAAACAAGAATTGCATAATTTTGTGATGAATCTCATCTTTTTACATTGCTGATGTTTGAATAATACTTAAATTAGTATAATTTGCTAACTTAAGTATTATTGACTATTATGGACAGTTGTTACATAGTAAGTGCATATGAAGGTCACAGTCATGTGGATGTTTAATTCTTCAGCAGATCATATCTGTTAACTTTTATCATGGTACTACCATTGTTATAAATATATTCACATATTCTGATATTCTGTTTGCTTGCATATTTTATCTTAAAGAAGTACATTTTAACCCCACATATTTCTAAAATGAAAGGTACTGTCTGTTTTTATGCTTCTTATTGTCTTGGTTGCATATTATTTTTTGCCATATTATGAAATACGTTGTAATTTGGATCAACAATTATTCTAAATACCTGTTAGAGTGTTATTGTAACTTAGATAAGAGTATTGTAAATCAAGGGATGTAATCCCTTTCATATTATTAAACAGTGTTGTATCAATTACTTCCCTTGAGAGACCGTGCGTTGTCTTAGTCATTTTTATGTTTTGTGGATAAATTAATGTGTTTATGAAATGTTTAGGTTGATATTTGTCAACTTAGACTGTTACACCATTTTGATTTATATACAGTTGTTACATTGTGTTAAGAAATAAAAAAAAGAAACAACTGAAATTTTGTTGTTTTGTCCAAGCCCAAACATTGAATCCGCTGCGAAATTGTATTCAGAATAAATAAGAATAATAATAATAAATAACAAATATAATAAATGTAATAATAATGATAATAAATAATAATGGTAGTAGTAGTAGTGGTAGTAATGATCATTATAATAATATAAAAAAATAAGGCTGCACTTTTTGATATGAAAAGATAATTATTTTTATTATAGCGACAGTGTATAAACAAAATGCAATTCGAGATTCAAATTAACCCTTCCACACTTGTCCTTTTCGGCAAATATGTAACCTAGATAGCTGCGCAAATGAATATTATGGTTAATTTGTATGATTTAAACAACAGCAGGCATTATAGTTACAATTGTATGTATCAATTGTTGTTAAAAATGTAGTTAAAGTGACAAAATATTGTTTTAGTAGGATCTCATTTTTACCTTTGCAACAATCGAATTTACTGTTATAGACAATGACTATATCATTACACCTGCTTGTGACCTAATTCCAGAGCCTCGTTTCATATCGTTTTATTCAATTGTTTAATATTTTCAGTACCTAACGACCACTCATATCAGATCCTCTTTTTATGTTTGGACCCAGTTGTGGTATCTCAACAGTTTGGGCCAATCTTTTAAGCAATCAAATTTATTATTGTTATGTGGGTCCATTGAAATGATGTTAATTGATTCACTATTGCTATGGAAAATTGAAGCACATCGTCGGACACCCACGACAGATCCATTCCGTTACTCTCCATTCATCGTCCATGGAATATTTAGTTCACTTTTCGCCGTTTCTGGTAATGATATTTCATTGGTCGCTTCATAATCCGATGAAGATTTCAGTCCAGTGAATAGAGCTCGTTCTTTCCCTGTTTCGACAGACAGTCAAAATGGCGATGTCATTGTTATACTTCTAGTCTCCATGCTGAAGAGTGTGGATTTTGTAAGAAGTATTATGATTGGCCAATTCCTGTTCTTTTCGGTTCGATAAGACGTCAGAAAATTTACCAATCAACCCACGGGCGACGAATGTAGTAAAACGGAACAGTCGAGCGTGGGTATTCGACGATGATCGAAGCATAACAATCTACTCGTCATTACCAGTATGTAGGCCTATTTCCTGTCCGAGTACGCTGCGCAGTTAGCTATTTTTTAAAGTATGAAAGCCACGTAACGTCTTCTTTTGAATTCACATTTTATCAACTTCTGGGTAATCCGCTCTGACGTCGGTATTCCTTTTTTTTCGAAATGAAAGAAATGTTTTAGTTATATCCCTTGTGGGAAGGTACTTCCTTTATGTAAGAAATATTATACATTTTATTTTTAACTTGTTTTTAAATAAAAGCGTCCAATCTTTTATTAGATTCTTATTTCAATCAACAAGATTCCATTTTATGCGCATGCTTCAATCTTAAGAGTTTTTTTTTTCTTCAAAAGTTTAAAAAGTGGAAAAATCTTAATTTTTATGCAGTAGTTCCAAATTCCTATCCGCAAGGGAGGTATAAGGGTGTATTTTTAATAGATAGAGTGGAGTCCATCCTGTTTATTTAAAGATTTGAAAAGAACGAACATTTAGAGCAGGTAATTTTAATATTTGTACAGTCTAACGATTGGTGTAGTGTTCAAAAAGCGTACTTTCTTGACTGAAATATTGGTTTATGCAGAAACTATGTCTACATTCCGTAAAACGTGGATAAGATAGTGTTACTTGTATTTGATATAGACAAACAGTCGGATACTGATTTTAAAATAGCAAGCAGTAAACCAGCCAGGCGTCTTTTCCCTGGTGCCAGATTCATCTTTATATTACCGGTCGCAATAGCTCAAGTGGTAGAGCGTCGGCTCTCGGATCGGGAGCTCTCGGGTTTAAACCCCGGCCGGGTCAAACCAAAAACTAAAAAGTTAGTAGTAGTGGATTCCCTTCTAACGCTCAAGCTAAAGGGACAGCATTACGTCTGACTCGTCGGTGTCAGTATAACAGATCGGCCGGGTTCAGTCCCTGGGCACCTCATAAGTGCCCCTGTGCTATAATGATAGAAATGTCGCTGCACAGTATCGGTAAAAAATAAAATTATTGGTTAGAATCATTAAAACTAATATATGTCTATGTGTTTAGGGTGATATAGTGCCAAGCATCGGTTGGTTTATTTTGAAAATATCTAGCTAAGGGGCGAGACGGAATTTTATCATTGAAAGCAGTTTCCGATGTTACATAACACTACTGACACAACTTTAGGACATCAACAGACAGCTTTTAGTATAAACTTTCAAGAAAACTATTTAATCATCTGCTTAGATTACTTATTACTTACAAATACATGTTGTAAGGACTCAAAGGTCAGTAACCGAGATGACTGTAGTGTATTCACACGTGGAAGATATTGTTGTGTCGAGCCTTTGGTGATTTTAAGAGTATTTGCTAGATATTGCAGTTATTCTTAAAACAACTTAAGGAAATATGTGTACTACTAAATTTTGTTAACAACCTTTATTAATTTTTTAGATTTTGTCTCCCAACCACATGCAAACCAAACTTGTCATACTTCCAGATACTCAGCAGCAAAACGAGCAGGTCCCGATCAATCAGCTATCAGCTGAAGCTGACTGAGCTGGATCTATACTATTTGCAAACGCCTGGTCATTTTTAATACAAGGCTTGGTGTAAAAGCAAGGGAGTTAACACGGCTGAACTTTTCTTTAATAATCGTCGGCAAGGAGCAGGAAATTGTAATCGACATTGTACACAACACAACAAAATGTTGCCAGTAAACATTAAAAATAAAAGAAACATGACAATTACACCAGCGATGACATGTGGATTTTTGCACATTTTTTGGTTCTAAAAGAAAATATTCTTGTTTTCTTGACAGCCTGTCGACACTGCATTTAAAACCATTAATGGCGACAGTTGGGAATGTTGCTGTAATGTAAACAAATGGCTCGACTTAAGCGAAAATTGGGCGGATAATGTAATTGCTTCGCTTACTAAGATATGGGACATCACATTAACATAAGCCTAATATAAAATATTCACAAATAAAATACCAATAGGCAACACGTTTTACCGTCTAGCTAGCTCGAGTCACATGTCGGTCCATTTCAACGTCAGTTACATTATTTTGGTCCAAATTATCAAATTATGATCATAATTTTATGGCAGTCAAAATAATTACTTATTGTGAACATATATTAACAAACGTATCCATAGTTTCCATTTCTCCGCAGGTCGCATGCGTGTTTATTGTCATATCCATACAGCATGGACAATGTTAACAGTCAATAATATTTACCAGTCTTCTTTTCTATTTGAAGCATATGTGCTGTATTGTGCAGTAAGAGTAAACGACGGCAACGACTGTACTTGCGCAGTAAATAAAAAATCAATAACTCTCACACACGCGAACACACACACACACACACACACACACACACACACACACACACACACACACACACACACACACACACACACACACACACACACACACACACACACACACACACACACACACACACACACACACACACACACACACACACACACACACACACACACACACACACACACACACACACACACACACACACACACACACACACACACACACACACACACACACACACACACACTAAATTTTTATGCCTACACGATTTGCACTCACTTAACGGCATTTTTTGTCACATTTTACTGTATTACCATGGGAACAATAAAAAAAAAAATATGCCTTTCAGTGGACTATTTGAGTTTAACACAAAAATATTAAGCCGACCCGGAGATAAATTATCATTGGATTATTTCAATATGATAATGTTCATGTTGTTTATTTTATCTCTCTCGTCTGTGACGGTCGCGTTGTCTATTTTACGGCAGACGATGTTGACAAGCCTGAAACACGAGATGTCCCGCGACCTTTGTGTCAAACAACTGGGCTACAACCTACAACCATAATGCGTTGCTACTGGAAACGTATGGGAGTGGATAACCGCCATATAGGCTTATTTCTTCGTCAAATAAAAAACAACAACAACGAAAACGCTAAATTTATTTTTCGTTTTTGTTTTCTAAATCGATTTCAATAAAAATGTATAACATGTGATATAAAGCCATAACTATAATCAAGACTTACTACGATGCTTGTGTATGTAAATGTCGAACGACATTTTATATGACAGTTTTTAATTAACAAATAAGGAACCAAGCCTACTCTTAGTTGTTTTAATAAAGCAATCACTAATCATTTACACATCGCCTTTTATAGAGACATATGTACATAAATATAAGGCTCATTTCATTCACATAATAAGCGAAACAAACATACATTTATTTTACTTACAATTAGCGCGTTCCCTTTAGACAAATTAGACAACTGTAACCGACATTTGCTATTTATTAACTTGTCTGTGTATACATTTACTTCTATTTTTATGCTATAAAAAGTTTTAGACTTCCTTCTTCTTAAATAAGTTATGTCATCATTTAACAACATTGCTAAACGTTCCCATTCACGCTTTTAGCATAAACATTTGCGGGTATCGTCTTCCGTAGATAAAAAATAGCTGTTTAAGTGTTGTTGCTAGATGTTCAAAAATGTGTACATTTGTGTTTTAAAAACAAAGACCCATGTTAACCAGGTGGACGTAATCATAAAAGTATAAAAATGCAAAACATTTTTAACCAAAATAAAAAAATGGATTTAAATATTACCACAGATAACTACGCTGTATGTTATCATAATTTACTTACAATTGATTGTCTTGTCTTAAACAGCGTTACAACGGATTAATTCTATGTTGTTGTTGTTGTTTTTTTTTTTTTTTTTTTTTTTTTTTTTTTTTTTTTTTTTTTGCACTGTTTTTCATCAGATTGAATGCTTTAATAACGCCATGCTTCCTCGACAAAATGATTTGCACTGTAGGGTATATTATCCGGACACCATGCTCATATTTTAAGATATTCTTTGTAATTTGTATAAATGATATGTTTGTTTTTTGCTGTTCTTTTTGTTTTGTTTGTGTGTTGTTGTTTTGTTGTTGTTGTTGTTGTTATTGTCTGTGGCTAGAGACCAAATTAAAAAAAAACCGTTTAAATTTATTTTGCATATTCTTATTATCATACTAAATCTATGTGTTAATATTCATAATAAATAATGTGACAAGTTACAAGCATTTTTACTACACTTGCGATAAAAGAACCACCGTTTGACGTCGGAACATGTTTAAATGACGCAAAATGCGGGGGATAGTCTTTTACATACCATTGGCTAACAATAGGAAATAATAACATATGTTGCCTTCGCGGAATTGGTACTTGTTGTTGTTTGTTTTTGGTGTTATGTTGTCAGTTATCGTTTTATTGAAACAAATGAAAACATCGATTGTATAATTACTATGTTGCAATAGTTTGTCGATCTCAATGCGATTACAATTAAAACATTTTAAGCAAAGAAACAGGTAAACTATTCTGATTACTTACCTAACAAAATGGAAAACATTATTTACAAAAATATGCTATATTACATAATATAAAACACATTTTAAAGTTTTCAAGTCACTTAAATGCACTAATTATTTTTATAAAGAAAACACTACTTTTATGTATATACAGTATATGATATTATCCTGAATGTCAACCACTGAGTGTCTGTCCTTGCAACAGCATTTGTAAATATGAAAAAAGTGAGGTAAGGTAGCTATGCCGATCCCCCACCACACACTCCCCGAGCCACACCCCACAAAAAACACACAAAACACCAAAACAATCTAACTGGCAACGCATCTCCGGCATATTCTAGCAATCAAGCTTATACCTGGAAGCATACTTCCGCTCCCGCCCCCAACCGTAGCAAATGTGTACACGTGTACAAAATCAGCATTCGTTAAATTAATTTCGAGTTCATTTGGGACCACTTTAATATTTTTCAATGTCATTTATAGGTAAAAATGCGCCAATAATATAGTAGAGACCACTATATTACTAACATTGAAGAAATTACCCCCACCCCAACCCGCCCTAACACATTCACAGAGTTAAACTAAAAGATTCTACATTGTCGTCAATCTTTTGCCTAACCCAGATCAATTTGTGATTAGCAGGCGTAGCGTTGAGCCGTCAATCGGACAATTTACGATCATGAAAGTAGAAATATTGAAATAGACATAAAAATTAGCAAAGGTGTAATTTTATAATAAAAAAACAGTAAGAAAAAATGTTTCTGTGCCACTCTTTGGCAATTGGAAACTTTTTGTGCACAAAACCGTAAAAATAGGTCAACGCTTCTAAATACACATGATAAAAGGCTTAGAAGAACGTTAAATACTTATTAAATTTCTGTGTTTCAAAAATTCTAATACCCTGTTCTTTAAACCTGTATATATAGTTGAAGTTTCATAAACATTTGAGAGAGATCGCTGTAAAAGACGGACTTTCCCCAAAAGTTCCGATTGATCCACACATCTCAGCAGACGTTCACATTACATAGACACAGACGAGAATTCATAAAAATATGGCGGACAACTAGACACTGTGGTGGGACAACGTCATGACAGTGATGACCGTACACGGACTGCGGACACCGGTCAAGTTCGAATCCGAAATCCACAAATTTGAAATCATTGTTCACAGTTTTCCCGCCAAGAATCCTTCGGTTGCGGCCAAACACCGGTCCCGCCTCCACGATGGTGTTGGAGAGAACAATGCCGTCTGCGATAGAACTAGTCTGAGAGAAAGCCAGCAGGTGGAGACGTACCACGTGATCCAGGGAGGTCAGTGAGTCGACCGGATATGCTGAAACATGGTTATATTATAATCAAAAAGCGTCAGCAAACACGAAAACATTAAAAACTAACGTTTTCAAATACGGATATATTCACCTTTGTAACCGTAAGAAGTAAAAAAAGATATAATAGAAAAATCACTTGGATTAAAACCATTTTAGAAAAAATTATATTATATCATCATCATCATCATCATCATCATCATCATCATCATCATCATTATCATCATCGTACTTATTATTATTATTATTATTATTATTATTATTATTGTTATTATTATTATTATTATTATTATTATTATACCATTAAATTAAGCTTACAATTGATATCACTAACATACGAATGATCTATTCATCAAAATGTAATATATACCATAATTCATAGTGGAAACTTTCTCAGTATGAGTGACAAGATGCCTGAGGCGATATCTATGTTATCACCGTGTTGTCAAATTGCTCGGATAGTAATTAAAGCATGTGGAAACAGGAAAAGTATACTTTAAATAATCAATTGATCAAAGTTAATATATTAATCAATCATTGGTGGTTTACATGTATTTGTTTTAAAACAAATTTTATAAATTATATATGGCACATTGTGACCAAGTGGTTTAAGAAACTGATATATGAATAGTCGTTAAAATGCCACGCAAAATTACAATAACCATCGTTAATAATGTCATATTATTTAACAAACAACATATATTTAAAAAAAATAAATATGGCTATAGAACAACAGAAACAACAAAACAAAATCATATAGTTGCAAAGTTATTGTAAATATTTACCTGCTGTTGATAAAGTAAATAAACATAAATAAACAGCGATGTATATAAACACCATTGTTCACTAATATATTTATGTCCGTTCCAGTGAAGCTGTCTTAATTTATAAATAAAGACATAAATTACACTACGTTAGTTACATCTTACACATCGCACAGACCGCTTATAATTTAAACAGCAGAGGAGACATAAGTTGTGTCGCGCTGACAAAGTTTGCGAAACATCCACTTTCGACTAATTTATTTTGAAAATGATAACGACTGAACACGTGCAGCCTTTGTATTTTGTCACATCGTGTCATTTTGACCACTTACGTACCGTCAAGACAAGAATTAGCTCCATTTCGCTCCATGAGTTATGGACATCGTGGTTGTTTTCAGGACTTCGTCGGCAGTCGGTAATTTCCGTCAAAAGGATCGGCACTAATCGACAATAAACGTCATAATTTTGGCAACAAACGCAATCAATATGGAGGGATTGACAGTTCATAGCAGATGGAAGTGTGTTGTTTTTTTACTGTCAAAATAATTCGATGTCAATGATGACGCCAAAAATAATCGAGAAAAAAAATAAAAAAACACAATATACCTATCTGTGCTACATGAACCTGTCCAAATAAGCGCCGACTGTGTTATTTATACGCGCATATATACGTATCTTTTTTGTTTCCATGCCGATCTTTTTTTTTTTTTTTTGCATCTCATAAATATGTCGAACCAAGTGACTGTTTATGCATTATCAGCAAGGTAGATATCGGCGTGGTCATAGTGGTACAGAGCAGTGCAGCATAATTTGTGTATACGATTAACGTTGCAATATCAAGAAGTATTTACATGTGTCGTTTTTTGTAAAACAAAGAAAGTACAAAAAACATCAACAAATAATTCATGATCTTCATTAATGTTTCCCTTTGTGTTGAACCTGAATATTGGAGATTTTAACAGAAACAGGTAAACATGATGGCGATACACAGATTGAAAAAATGCCCCTTTTGGAAAAAAATATTATCATTTTTGTTTAGTTTAAATTATATTTATGTATTTATATTGTCTAGACTAAGTAAGCAAGTAAACAAAAATATAATAATTTGAAATATAAGAAAAGACAAATTCCCTCCAAAAATGAAAATGCATTTATGACATTGACTCAAGCTTCACAAAATAGACTCACCGTCCCAATAAATGAATTGTTCTTAACACTTTAGTAAATGTTACAACTTTGTGGGCAAGTTTACAGCGAATCGTTTCTGCGGGCACTCAAAACTATATATGGTGGGAAAGACTAATGCATTATCTAATTAACAGAGCCTCTGTTAAGGAAAAGCACGTGTTGCTAAGACGGTTATCCTCCCCTGAAAACGTACACCATATTTTTTGCATATTGTATCCGAACATTTTCAATGAGGTGGCAGTCCAGGTCTAAAAAGCTCAATTCATTATAAAGGAAAAGAATGCAGTTAATTTTGCATTTTCATAACTCTTTAATGTTTCAGATTTGTTTTGCGAAACGTGACTTATTATTATCCGTATACTGGCAAATAAAGTTAGCAAGCAAAAAAAACTTTATTTAAATTTATCATAACAACTTTGTCAGGAGGTCTACATCCGGTGCCGATTTAGGCTTATCGCCCTTGAACAACCTTCTTCGCAAAAGATTGGCTGCGCATCAGTTACTGCCGGGCCGTGTGTGGAAATTGCGTGGCCATTAATTCGTAATTAAAACGTGAGTGACGTGTCCGTAGAGTTTCGAATTTTTATTGTCTATCAACATGGCAGCCTAGTAAATCTGTGAACTTCATTAGTGTTTGTGTTTTCGTATATTAGATGACATTAACAAAATTATTACCTTTGTCATTTTTAACCCTATCTAGCTGTCGGCATTTGTGAAAATATTTTTTTTGACCACTCGTGAAATAAAATGCAAGCATGCACCGAACTCGACAACATCCTCTATAAAGATAGATAGATAGTTTATTTCAACCCAGAAGGTCATCAGGCCCATTTTGCAACAGTTTACAATTGGCAAAGGAAAATATGCGCATGCATGTATGTACAGATATATACAATGCATAATATGTAATTTTAAATACAAAGTAAGTGCATGTATAAAGTTTACACCGAAAAAACAATAGAGACTTACGACACTTTAATTATTTAGAGCTTTCCAAATTATTGCCTATGCTATTATGTTGCCCTGTCGGCAAGTTGTTCAACGAAAAATGAGGAGCATTGGAATTTCTAATGCATTCTAATACCATTTGTTGCAATCACAAAGACAACTGCACAAATTATGTGTTTGTCAAAAAAACTAACTATACGATAAGCCATTTTTCACGTGACTTTTATGTAAAAATGGAAAGGTAGACAACTCATTACATTGGATAGATGGAGATTAGAAGAGTTATATTTCTTTACCACTAGACGGGCAGTAAACCCGAGCAATGTTCGGGATAAGTGCAAAGATGTACAACGGTTTATTATACATGTTCACTACAATTAATTGCAACAGACTGTATATGTCATACAAATGTCAAATAAGCCTAATTTAAAATAGTATACAATTAATTAAATTTGATATATAAAAATGAAACGGTAAGGGTGTATGATGTCACTAAGCCATTGAGCGGCCAGTATACATCCGCAAGTAGTTGAACTAATTTAATCAATGGTTTCATTCAATGATTAAAAATAGATGCATTTTGAACCTTGAACGTATGACGCGGACAGCCTGCAGAAAATTAGTGAAATGAGTTTGGTCATTATAAATGGCATCATGTAATCAAGTGTTGGTCGAAATAAAATGCATATTTCAAAAGTTAGTCGTTGAATGTAGGACTATATTTTCGCGCGTAAAACTTGAGCTGACTTATGTTCGGTCTGCCATAAGAACGCGTACGACTGATATTTTGAGGCTATGACTATATGTTAAGTGCTAGCGCACTGAACACAAAAGTCATAAATCACAAATCTTGGAGTGCGTTACTGAATCGAAGATTGTACAGTTACATTCAATATTCATACAAAAAGGTTTAATAAAAAATAATGTTCAGTTCTTTCCATTTATTGACGATCCTTTATCGTGTGTTGTCGTAACGATCGAAAATTCTATTGCCATAATGGTAATCGTAAATTCTGGAGTCATTGTCATCATCGCCAATTTACTAACATCATTCTTTTACTGTTTAACAATAGGTTGAGATCTAACTTACCGCTATGCCGTGAGTTGAAAGAATTTTAATGGTTTTCCAGAGAGAATAATAAATACATGTATAATCGTTTTAACAATTGTGCTCACAATTGGCGCAATTTACAAGGAAAGTTCCAAATGACAAAACGCATTAACATGCAAATAAATGATGGTGAATAAATGCGCTCCTTTCAGAAACAGGTCCAATAAAGCTGGACCTAATTAGAAGACATTGTACGGCTTGACATTATTTGACAGGCACAATTTATTATTCCTCTATGTTTGCGGTATTTACGATGTCGTAAAATAGTTAAGATAATCAATAATTAGTTTTCACTGGTTAAAAACAAGTCATTTATAATATTGATGATAACGAAACAAACAATCATTCAAGTTAAAATGTTTGTCCTCCATTGTGGTCTCTTCAAACTAATATACATCGAACAATTATAAAGTACGGGTATATCATTTATATTTGTGGTGATATATAATTGGCAAATAAAACACGCTTGCATAAAATGACTATTAAAGCTTTTAACATCATTATGTATGAATAAAAAAATTGTCAATACTTAAAGGCGGTGTACAAAAGATGACCTGTAACTTATATAGGTAACAATATTTGACATCTGTTTGGGATATTCCCACAAAATTTTTCAGGAAAAAAATCAAACTTTAGTCTAAGCTTTGATGATTTTGAACAGTATCTCATTTCTAGGGCAGTAAAACTTGTCAATAAACACTTAAAATGTTCATTCTTTTTAAATCTATAAATATGAACGATTGGATTTCCTGCAAAAAATAGACATCGATATAACAGCGGATGACGTGGATGAGTTAAAACATAAGTGGTCACGTGGTTTTCTTTGTTTAAAAATATTCAACTGTGAAGTGTGGCTCACATAAAAAACATGCTTGTAATGACGATTGTGACATTATGGTTCACATTTCAGACAGGTGTAGAACATAAATAAACAACATTTTGTGAGAACTGTTTAGGTAACAATGGTTTATTAAGATGTTGAATGAAACTATTTTTGCTCCAAACTGTCGCGTACCACCTTTAAACCAGATTTGAATAGATTACAAGCAGTACTGAGAACTGTTGTTCAAGCCCTACGTTCCTCGGATGTAGTTAAATTGAGAAGCGGTTTTCGTGGAGTTGTCTACTATAGTTAGTCTATCGATCAGTTTAACTGTTTTGAAAAGATTCACCGCTATTACCCGTTAATTCAGCGTCCGTCTATCAATTATCAACTCCCGTCTGATTAGTGTCAATTAGGATGAAAGCCATGCAGGCTCAGAGATAAAATTAATACTGAAAGCACATTGCAACATGATATTCACTCAATCGAACTTCCCCGATATATAGTTGAACAGACAAACCGCCATAACGGGTATGAGAGTGCCGGTACATTAGAAAATTAAATATGGAACTACAATGTACTTATAAACTGAAGATGGACTTGCCTGCGTTGGTTGTAGGTTTATTAAATGACATTTGCCAAGCACAAATTGATCTAACCTATGTAAATAGAGTAGGCCTATGGTTCTAGATTAGTCCGCGCACGCTGCCATCTATCGAAATAGAATGTCCTTCGTCGAATAACTCTATTAACGATTTTTGCTTTTGTCTCTCAAAACAGGAAGGTTTAAGTTTTTGTTGTTTACAAATGGGGTAGGGCTAAAAACATCACAAATGTCAAAAACGCTGTGGAAAACTCGAAACATAGTGGTGTCAAAATGTGCGTCGTTGTTATTTGTTCAAGAGCTTGGTTTAACGTGACAATGTCAGTAGTTCAGTTATCATTCGCATTTACTAAAACCAGGAGCGTTTCTGCCATCACGCACTTTACGCACGTGCGTAACCTCCGTTCGAAAAATCAAAAATCTAAAAGCCCCCAAAACACTAAGAAAGTCGTTGCCTAACACGATTTATCAATGATATATTTTATTTCCATAGTTTCGATGTTATAAAATCTTATTACCACACCAATTAAGTTGATTAAGAATTAATTAATTGAATTAATTGAATTAAGTAAGAAAATGTTTAAAATGATTTAACGTATACACGTCAGGATTTAAGTCGTTCATATTCTGCGTTAAGTTCTTCGCATGTCCGCATTTTACCTGTTATTCATTAGTAAAGAACCGAATATATTTCATTAGTAAAGAACCGAATATATTCAAAAGTATAGCTCAGATGGTAGAGCGTCGGCTTGCGGATCGGGAGGTCGTGGGTTCGAACCCCGGCCGGGTCATACCAAAGACTTTAAAGTTGGTAGTAGTGGCTTCCCTCCTAACGCTCGGGGCAACGGGGACAGCATTACGCCTGACTCGTCGGTGTCAGTATAATGGACCGGCCGGGTTCAGTCCCTGGGCACCTCATAAGTGCCCCTATGCTGTAATGATAGAAATGTCGCTGCGCAGTATCGGCAAAATGCCGGCTAATCCCAATCCCAATCCCTCAAAAGTATTACTACAAAGGTTATTCCCCTTGTATTTGTGCGTAACTTCGAAAACGGCCTTGATATGCGCCTGACTAAAACAAATATACTACTGTCTTCACTGTGGTAATATGCAATGCACACCCGTCATCATACAACGAGGTGTTCTCTCTGCCATCCATCTGTAGTTGGGCCCCAACAGTGTAAACAAAGAATTAGGCCAACTTACTGTTGTGTGTTGACAGGGCGACAACCGGTGCGGTGTTGGGGTAAAAATTGCATATGATATTTAAGTAATGTACTTACAGTTTTCTTCTATTACTTCTTATTAAACTTTTATTATATTTAAAGTGATTTCATTGTTCTATATCTGAAAACGAAAATAAGCTTAAATTTAAGTTTAAAAAAATGACAATTGTTTGAAATAATATACACTAACCAGGTGTGAAGTCGGCCTAGTGGAAAAATTACCTATACAACAACAAGTCAATTTACCATCGTTAAAATTAACGCCTGATGCACCTGTTAACTTCCTTAACATTGGTATTCATATTAATTCTATATCTTTATTTTCACGATGAAATCTACTGCGCTAGTAACGCAATTAAGCTGAAAAATGGTATTTCCTTCAACAGAAAGGCTCGTGTTTTTTCGATAAGGTCCAGTAAAAAGAACACAGTGAGCGCTATCGCTGAAGCATCGGCATGAATGGTGTATAATAGCTTGCCTCTCGATCTCACCTTTATTTTACGAAATAAAGGGTATTTTGTCATTGTGTAAATGTAGCATCTGTATGAATGGTGTATTGTAGCTTGTCTGCAATCTAGCCCTTTATTTTACGAAATAAAGAATATGATGTCATTGTATAAATGTAGCATCTGTCTGAATGGTGTATTGTAGCTGGCCTCTCAATCTCGGCCTTTATTTACGAAATAAAGAGTATGCTGTCATTGTGTAAATGTTCAGGAACTGACAGTTAAAAGGACGTGTGGATAGGTTCTGTAAGGTTTTAATAACATTGAATATGACAAATCGGGAAGTAGCTTGATAGAGCACTGAGCTTAAGTCTGATATCATTCCTTTAAATTGTATTGTAACGACTGCAGAGGTAGAAATATAAGCACTCCAAACCAGCGTCGCTGCTGGGTTAACTCCTAGCGACGCGGTTTAAGAAGTGTCCAAAGTTGCGCGGTTAAGCAACGGTTACTGTGGCTGGTGTATGGATGTGCGACCGTTGGAGAGCGCTGTCCTGCGTTACATTGGTGGCAGAGGTAGGATCGAGACAACTGCCGTACTGGAGTTGCTTGCCCACGGCACTTCCCAGGCCAAATCCCCGAGACGAGACTTCTCTGAGGGGGAAGTAATGAAACGACCGCAGAGGTGGAAATATACGCACTTCAAACCAGCCTCGCTGCCGGAATAACCCATTAGCGACGCGGTTTAAGCGGCTTCCAAAGTTGCAAAATTAAGCAACGGTTACTGTGGCAGTTGTATGGATGAATGACCTTTGGGAAGCACCGTCCTGTATTATATTATTAAACCTACTCTTTTTGTAGGTTGTTTGTCTCCATATTCCTGGTCAAAATGTCTTGAAGTTATTCTGTATTTTAACTTCTTATTACATGTTTGTATGTACAGAGTGTGCGAATAAACTGTAAACTTATTTATTACCAATGGGTCAAGCTTTTGTGAACCATACACACTGAGCGAAAAAGAAAACCCGTCATAATTAGAACCGATCATAATAAGAACTGAAGTATTGTTAGTTGGGACATAGTGTGTATGAGGTAGGACGATCTTATTTACAAGTACGGTCTATTATATTCTGGATCGTGACGAGTATTGTAATCAACCTAGGTCAGCTTTTACAAATGTGATAATAAGAAATAACAATGATTGCGGGCACATTGATTTGGGATAATTCAAAGTTATCGACCTTGGACGTCATAAAACGTTTAACCATTGACTTACTGGAAACATCATTATCGCCATTTCCATGAAACATACCCCGCCCTTATGGTGTGCAATTAAATAGTGAAAGGCGGCTACCTCAGCATAGGTGATCTTGTCCACTTTGTGTTACTTGATAAAAGTTCACTCTTGTCTAAGTGCAGTCAATATTTAAAAAAACACTATCGTATTATCGCTGATTACTTCTACATGTGTGAGCATGTTTTCATTAAAACAGAAAAGGTTCAACGGTAAACTAAATAACGACGTAGTATTTGAAGGAACATTAATGTAGAGTCGACCTTTTGATTCAAAGTGGCTTGCACGGGAGCAAATACGCACCCATCCATTTTATTTGTTCAGTTACGTAAGTGTTCGATAAATCGGGTTTTATTCATTTGCATTCTCTTTAATTAGTCAAACGAAACTGTTTATATGTATATGCTTACATCAATTCATTTGGTTTTGCAACAAGTCTTGAAGTGACTTTCCATAACAGTCGATTTTTCTTTCATTTTCATTCAAAATAATAATAACATTAATCAAAGCTATGGTTTCTATTATGCGTTGTTGTTAACGCGCGTTTTTATATAAAAATGTGTTCGGTTAAAGGCGAATAGAGATAATTTCACTTCTGTTCTGCTATGGTCTTGTAAAAAAATAAGGACTCGTAAACTGTATTGTTAAGAAATTGGCAGAACATGTTTTGTTGGGGCGCCCGTGGCGTAGTGGCAGAGTCGCCGACTTGTAATTCCTCTGACCGCTTAGCCTCTCACCGCGTGGCTTCGAGTCCCGTTCGGGGCGAAAGATTTAAGGTCTTCCAGCTGACCTGCGGTGCGCCGGTGGTTCTAACAAGACCTTTGGTTTGGGACTTCCTCCACCAAAATAGCAGGACGTTGCTATAATGATCATAACTGATCGCTGTGATGTATTTAAAAACAAACAAACAAGAAGTGTTTTTATTGTTGAGATAGCATCATGTTCTTCATTATTTTACATAACTTACTCTGTTTTTAATTAGCACGTCAGACTTCAAATATGTACATGCTGTTCTTGTTTGCAATTTTCTGTGTTTACAATGGTTAAAAATGATATCGTTAGAATGCAAAATTGGACTTCTAAAATTGACTTCTAATAGTCCGTTCTGTATATTTGTTCTTAGTATTAAACTGATACTTAATGGTTTGACTTGCACACCCACGTGGCTAGAATTATTTAAATCAATGACGACAAATATCGGCGCAGATGTTGCAATACATGGTACATTTGTCTGGCACAAAGATCAATTATACGCCATGAACCATTCGAACTGTCATAGATTTTCAACTTTTAATACCGTAACACTGGCAATTAATCATTATACCACTGTCAGGCACATTGTGTTAACTCTAAAAGAGATTTAAATAGTCTGTGGCTTTTAGTAAAATAAATTCGTCGATGAAATTCCGGTGCTGTAAAAAGATAGGGAAGAAAAAAAATGTATTAAACCCATTGATAAAAACGCTTGTTTTGTAGAATTCGATCCCGGTACGTGTTGGATAGCGGTCCTGTACTCTACTTAGTCTTGGTACATTCTTGTTGTCTGTAGTCGTCTGTAGTCTTATGATAACTTGCGCCCAGAACAATGTTTACAGTAAATTTCTACATAACCTTTGTTATTTAAGTGAATGGGTTTTACCTGCCCTTGTCAACTAACTGGGATTATAGTCGGGTCCAATTGCTGTAATGTCGCCCAGTCTTCTATGCCATGTATTTTATGTTATGATGTTTTGTAAATTGTTTTTTGTTATGATTCTTTTTATTGTTTTGCACCAATATCTTTTCCGATGCTCTTAGCCACGTGAACAACCCCAGTCGACAACCGAAAAACAAAAAAACAAATTGCAACTTACTATGGTGCTTGGTTTAGTTGTAACATAATAGAATAACATAGTCAAAAATCGTGTCTAGAAAAGTGTGTTGTTTTTTTTCGAAAGTTAATAAAAAGTGATTTTGATGAGCTACCATTTGAAACTATTTGGCAATCGCTTCAATGAAATAACATAAGTTATATGTAACTTTAGATGTTTTATTGAGAATTGTATGAATGAATGATGTTATTTATGAAATGTTGTAATTTGATTGTTGTATAATCGGTGATGTCATAGTAATAAAGGGCTAGCTTCCCCTACAGATCGCTGTGGTAAATGTATTTACTCAAATGGTACTTAAAGTAAAGTGCTTATCATACGAGACGTTTGAAACGAATGGACATGCAGTTCAACTTTGTGTTACACACAGTGTTACGACCGGTGTCGCTATTTAATATTTATTAATAAAATGGCACGTTTACTAAACGACAAAATTGTGCAACAGAAAGAACAAGCCAGCAACAAACTAGTACACTAATGTTTTATTTTAATAATAAAATTTAATAAATTAGGTTGCGAAAGACTATATAATGTCCGTTCTCTAAAACCCATATATTTTACGGAAAGGTGGTACAGCCTTTTTTACTTACCTATAAAATTACTGTGACATAAATAAACTGTAGTAATTAAATGGCCTAATGAATTGTTCAGTGTGCAAGGCATAACAGCCAACTGATAATGTTTAGGGGCCAACAGCATGCATCTCTGTACAAAGTATGCCAAATCAATCGTATCGATCCAAATTTGCTTGCTGCTGAAGCGGGACCCCCTCCCCCACCCCGCTCACCCCATACACCTGTAAATAGGTAGCCAGATATAAATATATTAATATATTATGTTTTGGACATATTCAACGTATAGTCGCATTAATTCCTATATGAGGCTGACCCCTATGCGTGTGATAAAATAATATCACTAAATTTCTAAATTGTACCGAAACATACAATATAATAAATAAATAATAATGTGACCTTTACACAAAAAGACTGTCTGAATACGATACAAATATTTAATAGACATTTGTGAAATGTTTGGTGTCTTTTGTAGAAAATTGAAAAAGTCTGACCAAAAAGTAAATAATATCCCTTTCAATGAAATGTTTTATCTGATAAACTTCCCATGCTTAAAGACAGTTGTTTAAACAGATCAAAATAAACATGAAAAATTGGACCGCTTCAAAGAGCTAAGAAGGATTTGTGTCCGTTTTCTTTGTTTTCTTTTGTGTACACTCAAGAACATATTCTGAAAGGAAAATGCAAAATGGTTTATTCATTGAAATATTGTTTCTGTCATTTTGAATTGATCGAGTTTATATCGACATTTGTACATTTCGAAAAAAGTGCTAAAAGAGAACAGACATGTCAAATTATGTGACATAGAACTGACCGATTAAACTGGCTTTTGTAAATACATTTGCTATTTAAATAGACAACCCATTAGAAAACAACATTAATCATGGACGCTGTATATCAGTTACTAACACGCTACACGCAATACGACAATATACATGTTAGTCAACGTTTTGTCATGGCTTTGCTATTGGTATTTCTTTTAATACTGCCAATAAACCACTTTCTTTCAGCAAAGCAACATAAACATCAACAAAACTAAATTCAGAACTATGTATTTATGTTGAAATGGACAACTGAGAACGAGATAAAGTTCTTGGGCGACTAAAGAATTTAAAAAAAAAAACAGCGTGTTTGATACTCTAGATTTTTATAAAAAAAAAAATAACAGCAGATCTCTTTTATTTAGATAAACACGTGAATTTCCATTTAGATGTTATTATCTGTTTTGAACAAAAATAAAATGCTCAGGTATACATTGACTGTCATAGCTATGGACCACTTCGGCGTGTCCCGGCTTCGTAGATTTAACGTCGTTTTGCCATGTTTTTGACACATTGTGTCGAGCTGGTGCATAAGCTAGGACACCACTGATATCCCACCAGTTATGCTTCGCTTTGTCAAAACCACGTACAACTCAATTTACAACGTAACACGATACTGTGACTTAAATGATTATTGTGATTGAAATCAGTAATAAGTTATTTGTTTACAACTTAATATTAAGTTACTCTCCGTTGGAGATTCTGCAGCAAATAGTGCGGATCGTGATCGGTGCTTTAACAGACTTATATTGCACAGTTAGAAAGGAGTCTGTCCCGATCACACAAATTGTTATATGTACGGGTAAATGGATATAAAAGGTGGTATCTGTCACATTTCTTATTTACAATATATTACCTAGCTATTCCACGTCGTAATAGGTAGTTTCCACATCAGCGAAGGTCCTTTATTTTGGCAGCCATCTTTGAAGGCAATTCCAAGGGATTTTCAGATGAATTGTATAAGAGCGTTTATTTTATTTTTTTATTTTCTTGTAATTTCTTCATTTGTGGTCCAAAAATTAAAAGCTATACACCATTGTAAAGCTTTTGAAATTTATATTTTAAAAACATATAATTGATAAATGCACAAAGAATTAATACACAGAAATAAATAAAATTATTGGCTCATCCTTAAACAAAATGAACATTGTATCTTGTTTTGGTTGGGGTTTTTTACCCTTTAAACTATCAAAATATAGATTTTATGTTTATAATACTTCATAAAAGCTGTTAAATTTAATATAAGATTCAGTAAAATACACTGGAAAATAAAAACACAGAGGTGAGTTTAATTCAGCACAGATTTCCAGATTTTGGCCTGTATTAGCTTCTGCCTTCAAAGATGGCTGCCTTAAACTGTCTTATAGATCCTATAAGATCACATGGAAACTATTTATATGGACTTATAGGTTTTTCATCTTTTGAACTATCAAAATATATTTATGATATTTAAAATACTTTATAAAAGTAGTTAAATTTGATACAAAATTCAGTAAAATACACTGAAAAATAACAACACAGTGGTGAGTTTAATATCGCACATATTTCCAGATTTTGGTCTCAATTTGCTTCTGCCTTCAAAGTTGGCTGCCTTAAACTGTCTTATCAGTGCCCATGACATCACATGGAAACTATCTATTGATTGGCGTATAGAAATTATTTATGGTCATAGTCTTGTAGGCTTATCATTTTCTTTTACTTTTTTTATGTTGTAGTTGTTGTTTTTTGTCGAAAAGTATCACTGACTATTTCATTTGTAAGAGAGTATACACTGGGAACAATTCAGAACTGTTTTACATTTTTCTCTAACATTTAGGCAAAAGAGGCAGGGAATTACGCTGTGTTTACAACCGTTGATATCTAATATGACATATAATTTTGTGTTTGGTTTTCTTTAAAAGTGAACCACAACGCCACAATCGTCATAGCAAAAAATTATTTCCTATATGAGCCACGCTGCACAGTTAGCTATTTTTAAACTAGGGAGACCAAGTGAACCCGTATGATTTAGCTCATCCACGTCATCAGCTGTGACGTCGATGCCTATTTAAGCAGGAATTCAAATCGTTCTTATTATTAGATTAGAAAAGAATGAACATTTTTAGAGCTGATTAAACAAAATTTACGACCCTAAAATTGATATACAGTTTATAATCGTCAAAGCATAGATTAAAGAATTATTTTTTTTCTGCAGACATTATGCACAAATACGCCTAACAGAGGTCATGTATTGTTCCATATATAGTGGACATCGGCATACTGTCGGATAAAAAAAAAAGTTTTTATCTTCTGACAAAAATGAAAACCTTAGTTGGACTAGTCTTCTGTTGAACTATCAATGTGTTGCTTGGTTCTGATAACAGGTAGGTAGGATGCATATGCAAACAGAGGAATCGTCGTATTGCGAAGCGTTATTGTTTTCTTTTCTTATATAGCAACTCTCACGTACATCTAGAGCATCGATACGAAACGTCAAAAGGACATTTCTATGTAACTATAACTCTTACCTCCATGTTCAAAAACCTTTTTTCTGGCTCAATCGCTTTGATATCACTATAACTCCATTTTTCTGCTCATGTTTATTGATTAAACTCGACGTACAGGCAATGTAAGTCTTTGATAGTTTTATAACAAATCGATCTATGAAAATAAACGCACTGTGACCGAGACTGCGGCAGATAGTGCAGATCCTAACAAGACAACTTCAAGTTGTAGAAGGCTGATCTGGATCGAGTCTATGCGCATTGGGCCCATACAGTTTTACTTTGCAGATAATGGCGAACTTTCCGAAGCCGTGAATTCTACGGGTGAATGGCTATTAATCCGTAGGCGTAAAACTCTTTGAGCTATTGACCAATCATTTGTCATCCGTATTTAACGTGAATTTGGTTTACCAGACAAACTCTATTGCGATAGATTGAGGTTATGAATGTTTCATTTTATAAGTGTGTGAGTAAAAGACAATGGTGAAAAATGTGGTGCCTGTCCCTTGTAGCTTAAACGCAATATACGGATTATCGGAGAGAATTTTGAAAAAAGGTGATCTGTAAATTCGCCTGGTAGTGAAAACAGTTTTGGATTTTATTTATCTGATTAATCATTTCTGTAGAACTTATAACTGAGTGTAATCAATTTCAAGGTGAAAGTTCATTTAACTACAAAATTATACTGCTCGGCTAGTTTACTCACAGATCTAGTCAAACCAAGCGAATATCGCTTTTCGCTTATAAGTCTTATGTATTTACTTCTTACTCTACGGGGATTACAATAAAAGCAACAGTAACAACATTATTATCGTCTTTATTCTTCTAAGTTTTAATATTTTTTCCGAACAATTTAATTAAAAGCAATAGTAAGCAATGTAAAATGGCATGTAGTAACGTTCATTTCACAATGCTGTGTGCTTCGTGCATTTTGTTAATCTTGCTTGGACCATCATGGGCTCAAACGTTAGACCAGAACATACAACTGATGCAGGACAAACTACAAAACTACGACAGGCGGTTCCGACCCGTGCTCAACCAGTCCAACCCCATCATGGTCAATGTGACGTTTGATTTAATTGCTCTCCAGGACTTCGACGAAGTCCAGGAAAAAATCTCTGTTATTGGTGTGTTTTACATGTTTTGGTACGACGAAAAACTGACCTGGAACCCGGCTAGCTATGGCAACATTTACTCTCAGCTGTACAGCATGAAGGACATCTGGTACCCGATCCTTGTCTTGACCAACCCTTCCAAGGATCTCAAAGACATTGTTCAAGACTGGATGACTATAAGGGTGTATTTCTCTGGACTGGCCGTCTTTTACCCAGGGGCCATTTTCGATGCCACATGCAGTGTTGATGTGACGTATTATCCATTTGATATACAGGTTAGTGTGGGAGGGTGGTGTTGGTGGTATTGGTGGTGGTAGTGATGGTAGAAGTGGTTGAAGCGGGGATAGTAGTGGTGTGGAAGAGGCCGTAACAGTGGGATGGTAATAGTGGTGGCGATAGTAGTGGTGGTGACGGTTGCGGCGAAAGTAGTGGTGGTAGTGGTGATGATGGTGGTGGTGGTGGTGGTAGCGGGGATAGTAGCGGTGTGAAGTGACGGTAATAGTGTGATGGTGGTTGTGGTGGTAGTGGTGTCACACATTTGGGAGACTTACAATAAATAATCAGAATTTAAATATTTCACTTAAACATTTAAATTACTTTCTCTTTTTAATAAAATGTGTTTTATAAGAAATATATGATTTAACCTAATGTTGTATGGCTCTATTTATTGTGCTGTTTCAGACATGTACACTGAAATTTGTACCTTGGGGTATCGGATTAGAGGAGATGATCCTTTATTCAGCCTCTGAGAAGGTCCTGCAGAGCTGGTTCTCAGAGAGCGGAGAATGGACGTTCATAGAACTGACGGCGCAAGACGGTTTGAGAGTCAACAACAACCAGATAACGTTAACGTTTAAGTTGAAACGCAAACCGACGTTTCTACTCGTTAACGTCATACTTCCAATCGTATTCATGGCAGTTATAAGTGTCTTCGTGTTCGTACTCCCGCCTGAATCCGGGGAACGAATCTCCTTTTCAATTACAGTTCTGCTAGCTCTTGCCGTCTTCTTCACACTGATATCAGACAACCTGCCAAAGACGTCCAAACCATTGTCGCACCTCTCCTACTTTCTTACTTGCATCCTTATCTACAGCGTTTTTATGTGTATCGTCGCGATCTGTAATCTTCGCGTCTACTTCAAAGACGAGAACAGCCCTGTGCCACCTTGTCTGGTGTCATTCATTTTGTTCATTCGCTGCAAAACCTGTAAAGTCAATGTGAAACGGACAATTAGCCCTCAAAACGACAGGAAATCACACCAAAATCAAGTGTCGGTTGTTGATGTAGACTTTCCGGATAAAAAAGAAAGGACAACATTCTTTGAAACGGAAGAGACGCCTGAATTGCCTCAACAACTGAATGTGGCGTGGAAGGATGTTAGTGCTACGATTGACGTGGCGTGCCTCGTCCTGTTTTCATTGGCTATTATCATCACGTGTGCCGTATATCTTCATATTCTTACCTCTAACGCGTAAGAAGCAAGATGCAAACAAAACAACAACAACAAAACAACACACACTAACGGAAAATATTTTCATCATTCGTTCCTACATTTTGTGACCCAGCAAATTGCTCATGGAAAAGTATTTTCCATGCGTTTTGCAGCAGTGTGTATTCCATAGGCTTGATTGCTTGAGAAAGAAAGATGTTGACAATCGTTGATGGAAGATGTACAGATGGAGAGAAAATATAATAATAACACAATATCTCATCTATAAAGATGACTGCTGACCAACGGCCTGACCGTCCGAACTAACTGTTACTCTGCAGTATGTACAGAAAAATGCACTGGACCACACACTTGGTCTTCCTAAAAAATTGTTGAATTTTTAACATTATATCGACTAGAAGTCAACATAATCTTTGTTGATATGATAATGACTGTGCAGCAATAGCGCCGCTTAAGGAAGTCATGCCTATTTCGCATTCACTAGGAACATTTAGGAATCTGTTCGGTGTATTGGCGGAAGTTTACTCATAAACATTAGCAAAATATTTATCCTATATGTTAACAATGGCAAGCAAAAACTTCTACTACAACTTGAAATTGTATTGTTGACCATCAATAAACAGTATCTCTGGCTGTTAACAATGATAAAAGAGAAAAAAAAATGTGTGGACGCAATCAATAACAGTGCGGTAAGCTGTATTTCTCGAAATCTGGTCTCGGCGTCAGGAATAAAGTTGGCTTCAAGACTGTCGCATTTTTGCGCAGCTGTGTTTAGGTTGAATATAATTGCGCATGATAGGTACAAGTAAATGTGATCTTGTTTCTGTATTACTGTTGTATATTACATCTTTTAAATAATCATATGTTAACATTTCACCATTCTATATTGATATTAGTAGAAATATTTATCAAAATAACTAATTATCATGCTAGTCTAATTATTATTGGAAACATTATCATAGTTTGCTTTCCACAAGGTTCGTTCTTGTTAGATCCATGTATACTTTAAAAATCGAGTACAGTGTACAAATGCTTATTACAGTACCTGGGCGGATCTAGCGAGGGTGGGAGTCGTCACTCTAGAATTTAAAAATTACCTTCCTTGAAGGCAATATATACACATTTTATTATCAACCACGAGTAAAAAATATTGTTACATTGTGTTCGAACGTAAGAATAGTGTCAGGACTTGTTAATAAAAACATGTGATTATTACAAATATTTTAGTGAATCCTCTCTTTTAATGATTGACTTACACACAAATATAAATAGAGTCTTTATTTATTCTCTGTACTTGTTTACATTCCGAATAAATTTGTGTTTTTAATTTAAAAATGATTCACCGTTTCCAAAAACAATAACTTTGGAATATATTTATTCCTATAATCAGTATAATCTAAGGTCTTGGCTCTCTTCTTGACGATGTTTATGCTTGTCTTGCAGAGCTTGGAACAACTTTGTTTACTCTCTCAATGAACGTATTCTGTGCTTGTGCCTCATGGTTAATTTATGAGTCAGAAAGTAAATTTTATTTATAGTCAACCATTTTTTTGGAGTTTTTTTTTAATCGAAATAATACCATTTCTTTTCTAAACACTGTGTGGACATTATTTTTCAATGACGTCACTACTTTCGTCAAAACTTAAATATCAGCGCTTGGACATTTTGTATTCAAATAGATCGTTTTTCTTTTCATTGCTTGCATTTGAGAAACTCGTCAGGAAGTGCGAGGTTAAAGCTCTGTAAAACCGGTTTAAGCACCCTAGTCGGTCCTTATTGCCGATTGACCGTTCCAAGGCGGTAACTGTCGGGTTTGCTCTTTTCGTTAAATGACTCATCAAAAATTTGCTCTTACTTTTCGCTTGGCTTGCATGTGAAATACCTTTGCTCTGTGCCTTTTCGGAGTTTGGTATCTGTTGCAATGCTTCTAGGACTTTGTCATATATTCTTATTCATTAATCTGTGACTAAATTTCATACAGGAAAACCAAACGGCCTATTTCTGGATCCGAAATACCATCAATCTTCGAATCGCTGATGGATCTTTAATAATTCTAATACCTCCACCATCGTCCTGGGTAATATCGTTTCCTTGCTTATGGGCACCAAGTCCATAACCAATATGGCCAGAGTAAAAAAACAACAACATTCGTTTGGTTTTGTGAACAAGTGTTGCGATATGTGGGTGTTTGTCCTAGCTGTGTGTGTATACTCTCGAGTTTTTGGGTGAAATGGAAGCCATCGTATAGTGCGTATTGGTGTTGGCAAAAAGTAGTGAATTAACTCACTTAAAGCCTGGCCATAAAGAGAAAGCTAGCCCCACAAGACAACCAGCTGCATAGGCAGCATCACATGCCAGAAGTAAAACTGTGATCTTTGTTTCGTACAATCCTCACCGTTCCACCCCTAAAAACAGACGACACCTTTAATGCCATCTACATGTCAACTACAGAACTGAGTGTACTCAGCGTTAAGAAGATAAAATAACTGCTATTTACTCCCGATGCGTGTCCTTCCTGTTAGTTGACTTACCTTTGGTGGGATATTTTTATTTACACTGTTTATCGTTGAGAAAGATCTTTAGGAAATGCGAAGTTGTAGCGCTCTGTAAACTAGGTTTACGCAGGTCAAGCTATCCTTTTGCAGACTTACCGTTCAAATGAGACAATGGTTAGGTTTTCTCTATTTGTGTGATGTCTCGAGTCAGTGTTTGTGTTACTTTACATTTATATCTTAATAAAAATGATTGCAAATGGATATACTATATATCCTGAAATATTGCGAACTATATATTTTATGCCGGCCATCCTGGATGCCACAGTTCCATGACCTTTCGAAGGTCGACTGCTGACACAAGTTGATGTTTTTTTTAAAGAATATGATTATGCAATATTTCTTCCAGGCGTCTATTCGTGGTTTTACCAATTTAACTTTTTGCATGTAAGCCGTTATTTTCTTATGACACAACTGAAACAGCCATTTTGCAATTTAATTTTCAATAGGACTGACACTGTTGCTTGAAAATAATCCTTAGATACTTAAAATTATTTATTTTAAACTTCATGCTTCAACATACAATGATGTATGGAGGGGGATATCCGCCAATATTCTAATTACTATTCCTAACTTTCAACACACGGATTTGTTACTTCAAAACTTAATTTCATTTGCATTCGGATTTATTTATGTTTATTGGGTTTATCTCCCACAAACAGTATTTCAGTTATCTGGAGACGGTGTCCACTTGAAGCAGATATAGTGCTGCCTTCACTGTGTATAGCATGCCTTGCACACCTGGCATGATACCACACCCAGTCACATTATCCTGACACCGGGCTAACCAGTCCTAGAACTACCCTCATATTTGCTTGAGCGTTAGCAAGGGAGCTATACCACTACCATTTTTACGACTTTGGAATGTCGCGGCCCGGGATCGAACCCGGGGCCTTCCGTACCTGGAGCCGACGGTCTACCGATTGCGCTCCCAGGTCCGGTGGATTTGTTTATGCACTGGTATTGAACTACAACAACAGGTATAGTATGTAGTGAATATGCTCGTCCGAGAGTCAAGTGACAATGTATATATTGCTGGAGCACCTGCCTCTGGAGCAAGATGTTGTGGGTAAGATCCCCTTTGGTAATGGGATTTTCCAGCTTACTTTAATGGCGTCAAAAGGGGTTCTTCAGAGAAAAATGTGAAGTGGGAACAGGCTTGATTCTGGTGGTTCTCTCCAGTTGGTGCCTGGCTAAAAATAATGGTTAACAGCTGTCTTCCCAGGTGACAGAGCACCTGACTCCTGAGGAGGAGCTCATGTGTTCGAGCTCCATCCTGTGTACCAGTAAAGGAATTTTGCCAACTTCATTTAAATCAGGATGTATGTTGTTAAATGAAAGAAGGTGTGACCGTATATGTTGAAAAGTGGGATCGAGGATGTCAGACCTGAGAGAACAAAGTATTCGAACAACAGTTGAACTGATTCATGCAGTATGAAATAAAGGTAGATACTTGTAAATAGATAGTTCCCACATCAGTGAAGATCCCTTATCTTGGCAGCCATCTTTGATGGCAACTTCAAGGGATTTCAGATGAATTGAATAGAAGCGTGAAGCGTGAACATTATTTTCTTGTAATTTCTTCATTTGTGGCCTAAAAATTAAGAGCTATACACATTTGGAAAGCTCTTAAGATTCATATTTTTAGAATGCAATATTTTTTAAAATTAATAAATGCACCAAGAATTAAAACACAGAAATAAATAAAATTATTGGCTCATCCTTAAACAAAATGAACATTGTATCTTGTTTTGGTTGGGGATTTTTACCCTTTAAGCTATCAAAATATGGATTTGATATTTAAAATACTTCATAAAAGCTGTTAAATTTAATATAAAATTCAGTAAAATAGACTGGAAAATAAAAACACAGAGGTGAGTTTAATACAGCACAGATTTTCAGATTTTGGCCTGTATTAGCTTTTGCTTCAAAGATGGCTGCCTTAAACTGTCTTTTCGGAGCCTATAACATCACATGAAAACTATCTATATAGACTCACTTTAATTTGTGCATCCATGTCTACAGTATACCTTGGAGGATTATCAGTATCAAGTTACTGTAGAAAAAACATCGTTGAAACGGAAAGAAATTGCAAAAAAATGTACTACGGTTTAAACTTTACTTTACAACATGGGAGTAACAGAAACTTTCAAGGCTCGAGTCCAGAACTTTTTAGCTGGGGGTGGGTGGGCGATGACCGAATATGACAAACATATATTCTAGCGGGGTCCCGGGGCATGCTCCCTATGAAAAAAATTTTTTTAAAGTGTCGGAGATCCGTTCTGAATTGTATCTGGACAAAAGGTTAATAGTTTTAATGGTTTTATTAAACTGACTCCGAAAATCTGAAAATACGAAGACATAACCCTTTAGCAACATAACATTGTTGTTGAAAACTGGTTCGAACTCTACCAAACAATATGCAGAATAGCTAAACACATACTTCTCTTTGCATTTATTGGGAAAGAAAATAATAAAACAATCTTGCTATCTTAGTACATTTTTTCAGCAACCATTCATTGCAGTATCGTCGGATCCCAGCCAGCAAAACATATGGGACCCATATGGGCCCCACATGGGTCCCATATGGGCAACCCATCTGGGCCCCACATGGGTTTTGCAACAGGGCTCCATGTGGGTCCCATATGGGCAAGCCCATATGGGTTGAATATGGGACCCAGATGGGCCCCACATGGGCTTTGGAACAGGGTTGAATATGGGACCCAGATGGGCCCCACATGGGCTTTGGAACAAGGCTCAATATGGGCCCCACATGGGCCCCACATGGGTTATGGAACGGGGCTTGATATGGGACCCATATGGGTCCTACTTGGTACATGTAGGCTGTATTTAGACCTAGGCCATAAATTTGGGGTTACTTTAGTTATTACATGTTATTATATCTAGATTCCAATTACTTAAAATACTCTGACCTTGTGTGTTCACCTATTGCATAACCATTGGTTATCTGTATAGGATAAATGACATATAATGTCAACATAATATCTAATTACACAACAAAAATAGAAATAATCTTACAATGTTTATTCACATGAAAACATAAGAAATGCAAAACAAAAGATGTACACACTAAACAAATAAACAAAAATTAAATACTGACAGTGTTAGGATTATGCTTATTCTTGTAATATAAGTTTCACACAAAAAATGTGACTGAACTTTCGACACCTCTTTTCAGTTAGGTTTGACAATACCAAGCTTAAAAGATCTAGAACATGTGTACGGGAAGTGGATTAATTACGTTATTATAATAATAATAATAACAAAAAGTTTAAACATTGTTTTGTTGATTGTATCTGTTTCACTTGAAGATGTCAAACTGAAAAAGTGTGTCAAAATTTGCATGTAAAAAGGCTTTAAAGCATGTATTTAAAAAACATGCATCGAAAAATGCACACTATTAATGAACAGAGAATTGAATTTCAAGTTAATTGGCACAATGGAAATCATACATGTAAAATAAATAAGTAAAACATAACTTAAAGATGCTATGCCTGTATCTTTAGGTCAGAATTGTTTACATCTTACAGTTAAATAACCTGACTACAATCGATATTCGCAGTTGACTCCGTGGTGCAGTGGTAACGAATCCGCTTTGGGTGCAAGAGGTGCCGGGTTCAATTCCCGGCTCCGGAAAGGGTTTTGAAGTATGATTAATTGCTTTGTTGTTGTTTTGTTTTTACTTTTTGTCCATAACACAGAATTTGTCAAACAATTTTGCTAATCCTTTTGCAATGTTTATTAATTAAGTTTACTTCACAAATTGCAAGATTTGTGACTGATTATAAGGATATAAAGATACAGACCTAGCATCTTTAAAAAGGAGAAAAAACAACAAAACATAAACTAGAACAATTGACTAACACAATAATGCACCTTGTAATACTGACTAGTGAACTGACATGATCGAGTGTTAAAGCATATACATACATCTTTATTTCCCCCATGTATAAAGTGTTACATTACAAAATACATATATAGGACATAAGTAGAGCAACAGGATATAAAATATACTTACATAGTAAGATTTTATCATTTAGACCCGTCTCATTGTACATCAAGAAGGATTAATTGATATATACACACTCACTCCAATTGGTAAAAAATGTACCTATCCTATACAAATCAGAGATCAATTATTATGGCCTGGGAAATGAATTAAACTTAAGTCATCTGTTCCCAATTTCTCGAAAGGTCTTAAGCATAACACCCGTAAGTAGCTTATTCTATTCAACCATATTCCTTACTTCATCTTGATATTACTACGTAAAAATAAGTTGATCATGAGTGTATTAAGAGCGTAAAATGGTGAGCTCTGGCTAAGAAAATATAATAACTTACATTATTCCAAGATATAAAGATAAATAACGGGTTTTGCATACATTGTTCATCAAGGAAACAATATGAGGTTATTGACTTTATCGTAACATTTTTCATCTTTTAAACATCTTTCCTTAGATAATCTAGCTGAAACATCAGTGTTATACGGTTTATGAAAGGGAAAGATAGAATATTCTGAGTCTTCTTTTGAACAATCATCTAAATGTGAAATTAACATAATATTTGTCTTCTTGATAGGTATCTTATTTGTCATGGACAGTTTGTCTTGTGTTTAAACAAAAATGAAAAAGTAACATGGATTTGCCTTTAATCACAGATAAGAAATGCTTCTAACAATATGAAAATTTAGGGCAATAGTTGGAGAAATCTCATTATTACATTATTGTGATACATTTTGCATACAAACTATACATAACATATGTCATAGACGTTGATGCTTAAATAAACCAATGTATAAAAATTATACAGCTTATACTAAGAGTTTTCTACTCTTTTTCTCATTTATTTTTCCCAACATTTTGTTCAAATGATCACAGATTTACAACCAAATTTACAATACATTACATATGACATCATACATATGTTCATGGGAGAAAAAAATATAAACAAAATGCTATTTTCTTATTTAGAAAAAAAATGTCTTTACTAAAACAATTACAAAATGTCACCTTGTTGAGAAGAGGTTTTCGCTTTATATGTGTCCAAAAAATAAGTATATAAATGAAAAATACCGGAAAATGGATAGATTTATTACAATGTTTTAATATCTAATTTAAGGGGGGGGGGGGGTATTTTTTTATCTAAAAATTGTTTTGTATTTGATCACTGATAAGGTTTTGGTTATGATATCTACTTTTTCTACTCTTGAAGCACAGGGTTGACCCTCGCACGGTCCTTGCGGCCACCCTCGCGATCCCGAGCCCCGGAAAGCCACTTCTGAATGGCCCCCTCCATTTCCTTACGGCTGCAAGAGCGTGTTGATGGGTTCAACTGCAGACATCCTGTAATAAGTGGTAGTGAATTGATGAATGTATTTTTTTGTACTTTTTTACTCATTAAGTCTTTCTGACGTATACATAAACGGGAAGTCAAAATGAATATTAACAGCCGGACGAGTGCATATATTTGTCACATTAAAAACAGTTTTTCTAAAAGGCATTTTTTGTGTGTCCTCACCTAAGATTAATGAAGAAAACAAGGTCAAAAAAAAATTGAAAACAGTATCAGCTAGAGTCATAAATGAATTTTGTTTAGTCTTAAATTGCTTAAAAGAAAAATTGTTGATCCTTCTGTTCATTATGAAAAAATAATTCATAAGTATTTGAGAATACATATCTGTATAATAAAATAACAAAAAACTGTTTGACAAAAAATAATCAAATTACTTTCCTTGGCTTTAGAAGGAGCCAGCATTATATACTTGTATCTGTCAGAAAAAGCTACAGACTACCAAGTTACAGTTATTGCAAACACTGTCAAAAGACAGTCATCAAATTGGTTATCAAATGTTAAGTGATAAATAAACAGCATTTTATGGTCAACTATATATGAGAATTTAAGCTAGGCAGATAAATGTACATTGGCATCTTAAAAGTTTGTCACTTTTTAATATTAATAATATATCGATGGCACCATTTTAAAAAGCCGAACCTACATTTTTTGCTATTTCGGGGTTGTCATCTTTTTATTAACTTATTTTAGTTTGCCACCTTTTGTGAAAACACTGAACTAAACAGCCAATAGAAATTAAGTTTACTGGTCAGAAGAAGTTGCAGAAAACCCCGAACCTACTTGTCATAGTATATGACATTTTGTAAAATATTGTTCGGCATTTTTAAATGGTGACATTGATATGATATTTTTTTTAAATCCATTGATGTATATTTACAGCAAAGGTGGGTTTTTTAACACACTTAAACATTAAACAACAAAATAACCTACTAAATAGGATGTTAATAAGGTGGAGTCCATCCAGTTTCTTTTTTTGCTTGGTCCCAGTAAGATTATATTGGCGGGCCAGATTTGTTATCATCACCGCCTTCATAATCCGGGACACCGTGTCCACACTGTCACTTCCACCATATTCTGCTAAGTATTTTACCTTAAATGAAAAAGTTGTGCATGAAAATGCCAGTAAATACACATACAATTGCAAAACAGTAAACTCTTTCAAGCAGAATGATAGTATAGTATGATAGTATGATAGTATAATACTCGATTTGAAATTTGAAGCACCGCCAATGCCCCCTAGTACTGGCTCAGTTTGTGTGTCTGCCCTTATATCGATCAGATCACATTAAAAAAATCTGAATGAATAGTCACTTCAAAATGCAATTTTAAAGCTCAAATTAGTTGCAAGACAACACACAAAAAGACAGTCAACTATGTTTGGGAAACTTACGACAGATGTTGCAGCATTCGCTTGTGACATTCGTTCTTCGAATGCAGCCAAATCCTCCACAGTTTTGAGGGGGAAAGATATCCCCTTCGGCAACTCACTTGGAACAGCATCATGAGCTGAACCTCTCGCCAAGATGAGCCGCAGGAGCCGCGTTTGCTCTTGCAGTTGTTCCTGCTGGTGTTCAAGCATCGTAAAGATGCGGGTGTCCCGAGCTAAAACAAATAATGTTCTGTTAAAAATCAAAATTGAAACAACACACTTTCAAACAGTGAATCATTTAACCAATAATGTTATGGACTGTTTGTTAATGTTTATAATAATAAAAAGATGCAAGGTTCAATTTCCGTTTTACCTTCTTGATATTTTGCTCTGCCGAGCATCAATTAATGAAGGGGTAGCTGGAGTGCTGGGGGGGGGGGGGGGGGGGGTGTTGGTCTTCGCAATGAAGACCTTGAGCTGGACGGGCCTTCTGAATTGTCATCCCTTCTCCTTGGAAACAAGGATAAAGGAGTAGGAGGCTTTGGCAGCTGCTGCTTCGTCTTCTGTAAAATAACAGGGGCATCGTCCTCATCATCGCCACTAGCAGCAGCTGCAGGCTGTTCATCCTCGCTCACATCGTCATCCTCACCCTCATACAGTCTTCTTGGTGCACTTTTAAATTGAAAAAAAAATCATGTCAAAAGAGTGAAATATGGCCGTATTGCACTGGAATACAGAGTACCGTATTTTGCGATATGTGTTGCAAGTGGATTTAAGATGGGATTTAATAAGTATATTTATTACCACGTTTATTGGACAACCATTCTTAAAATATAATGCTTACAGCTAAAAATCTGAACACAGTAGCATGCAAAATCAAGTGAAGTGTCTAGCTACCCCTATTTTCTTACCTTTTCTGCCTTTTTGCAGGGGGATCGCAGTCAGACTGCAAATCAGACGTATCCTCCGACTTCTTTAGCTTGTGCCTGGCGCTTTCCCACGAGCCTAATAACAATGTCATAACATAAATATTATAAATCCTTCAGCAATATGGCACGGACTGTCCTAGATCTTATTTTTTGTCCCATCAAAATTCCATTTTTAGATTTTTTGATTAACTCATCATCTTCAATCTTAAATTTTAGCTTTAAAAATAACATTTCATTATCATAACAAAACAAATATACACATGCATGTGTGAAAGTCCCCTTGAATTGGACAGTTTAAATACCTAAGAGAGGGAGTGAAATCTAGATAATGTCACAAATTAAATTGACGAACGATTATCGCGAAATTACATGGCAAAGGCAAAACCAAAAAATATACTGCGTTTACAGCTTTCCTACACACACAATATATAATGTGTAAGGATATAAAATGAAAGGTCGTAATGCGAAATCGTGGTTAAATGTTCCGAATTCAAAAGAAATATTATTTACGTGTACAATTTTACAATTTACCGTTTCAAAAGGCACTTTCACAGTTAGAGCGGCAGCGGAAATTATGTCTGCGCATGCTCGAAATTAATCTTATTTTACACCATACGTACGTTGATTTTTATAAATTATTGCTTAATTTATTGTCTCAAAGATACATTTTAGATTTTATTTATAAAAATCAAAACCAATATAAAAAACTAAACAAATTAATTTCTCGCACCTGCTCAGGGGTGCTAACGTTTATATATCGGGTTGCCCAAATGGGACCCATATGGGTCCCACATGGTTTGTATAAATGTCGAATTTTACGTACTACTTTTATATAAAATAATAGCAATTTATGTCAAGGTTGTCACATTATAGCTCAAAGTAAATGAGTTTCAAACAAATGAATAAATGAATAATCGTTTTTCCTTAAAGTGCTGTAATATGGGACCCATATGGGTCCAATATGGGCATGCCCATATGGGTTTGCCCAGATATAGCCCATATGGGTGCAATATGGGCATACCCATATGGGCTTGCCTAGATATGGCCCATATGTAGCCCATATGGGTCCCATATGGGTCCAATATGGGCATACCCATATGGGCTTGCCTAGATATAGCCCATATGGGTCCCATATATGCATGTTTGCTGGGGCATGTCTGGCAAGTGTAAATATTCTTTAAATAGGCCATTTTGGCTAGGCTTTAGCCCTTGACAAGTCACCGGTAGACATCCGAGCAGAACTTCCGGTGTCGTCAGGTATGTTCTGGACTGTCCTCGACACTCAACCCGGTCCCAGGTGCCTGGACTCAGACGCAGACTGGCAAACAGGAAAAGACACATGCATATTTTCGCATGTAAACATACACACCTATTCACGGCTGGATAAAGGCGTTGCTCGAAATTTGGGCCTGGTTTTGTCGGGGACCGGTGCAGGTCTTTTGCATGGGAGGCAAGGTGCATGCGTGCCCTTGAGAGCCTAGCGAGTCAAAGCAAAAGCTGACAAACGGGCGTGCATGGATGCATTTATAGCCTATGGGGAGACCTATATTATAGGCCATTTAGTCAGTTATTTACATAACTAGGCTTTCTTTCACCTGAACTTTTTACTCTTTTCATGATTACCAGCCGGATATTTTCCCCTTGTGTATACAAAATGTAGAATAAGTAGAAATTGTTTAGGAACGGTAGAGCCCCTAACACCGGCAATAATTAGGTCATTAAAGCACGGGATCACAATTACATATAATGTTGTAATACGACCTTTCTAAATCATTTTGTTTTCGTACTTACACGTAAGGCATATACATGAGAGTCATACCTCTAAAATAAAGTAAAATAAAAGGTTTAAGAATGACAGCTCATAACTGTAGACTTGTACTTGATTAATAGTGCTATAGAAATAAAGCGAGAATAAAAGTAATCGTTGAACTTATCTAAGTAAAATTCACTTAACATAATTATTAAATTTCTGTTATAAGATTTAAATAGGTATCCGCAATTAAGTACCTATCTGGGACCCATTTTTGAATAGTATGATATATTGATTAAAAAAACGAAAATTAAGAAAGGTCTTTACGATCATCCGATAAGTACGAAGCGAGTTAGTGCAGATAAAAGCAAGTAAAACAAACGTGACTTGTAAGAATTGTAAATAGTAGATCTACGGATATAAACAAAGTAAGATATTATTTAGTGGAAAAAGATTAATGTTAAGTTGTGAATAGCGCGAGAGATTATACATGTATAGAATATTAGTTTCGGCCCTGCCGGCCATGCTGAGCGGTAAAACTCCGCCGAAAGTGGACCATGTGTTTGCCGTGCATGGCAACCCGTGAAACCGGAAATGGGGATTCTGGCGGTTGAGCACCCACGGGATTGGCGTACGGTATATCCGTAGTCACCCGTGGGATGCAACACACCGTCTTGACCCCGTATTCGGTGTAAACGGGTGGTCGTATGGACCCGGTACGATCAATCGGCTGGTTATGCCGAGCCCTAGGTTATTTTACTTCTACTACTTTTCTATCAATATGTATCATTTCTTCTCTGATACGAACCGGGCTTGATTCTTCCTAACTTTCTTCTTTAACATAACCTAGAAGGCGGTGGCTTATGGGTTAATCAAAAGGTATAATAGTCTCTTTGTACATTAACCTTTCGAGTATAACACTTGTGTAGCCCTGGCGCTTGGAGTCGGAGACCCACTCCATATAAGCGTCCCCTCGTTGGGCTCCGTGGTGGGTGGGGACCACAAGTGTTGAACTTATTTCTCTTCTTTCTCATGACTTCCAATATTCTAAAACGACCGCGTCCCAATGTAACCGGGGTTCTAAATGCAGGACTCTATATATACTGCCAAACTCCGGATTGCAGATTCTATTTTATTTCATGATATGAAATAAAGCCTGGAATGAACATGAAAATAATTTCTTAGTCAAAATTGACTTTACTATTATCGAATTTTAAGACTCAGTTCATCCATTCCAGTAATACATACAACAATCACTCACAAGACAATTTTAAATATATATATCAACTAATAAACAAAATACCTTTACACAAATAAAAATAAAAGTAACATAAAGTTAAACTCACCAGGCTTCAATGGAGTTCCCACCTCTAATTATTTAAGAATAATAAAAAAATAACCAAATGCAATAAACTGGTTTGCGGGTTAGCGTAGGAGAGAGACCTACCCTGCCCCTAATCAGTCCCTTATATAGTAAGTATAGAGGGTTAGAGGTCACTTACAAGTTAAAAATAGATTAGTTGTAGAACCTGTTCTCTTACTAGACAGCCATCACACAGTGGACACTACAGACATGCAATACAGGACAGACACAACAACTGGCCAGAGATGATATAATAATAATGATATTTGGTTTTATAATAAAGTAAGATCTGGAAATATGAAGACTGGGTAACTCCAATATACTCGATACTGACTCTGATGAAGAACAAGTGATTGACAACTTCCCAAAATTCATTGTTTTACCTGCAGAAAAAGATTTTGAACCATTATCAAAAATGTCTCCAACCACCAAAAAAAAAAAAAGAAAATTCCCTGAAAGGTATAACTGGCGAACCAAAATCTGTCAAAAATTAAGAACCGGATCTTTACTAGTTGAAATTATTCGCAATGCACAATCAGACCAACTTCTTAATTCAAAAAGATTATTCCCAACCGACAAAACTGCGTCACCTCACAAGTCACTCAACTTCTCAAAAGGTGTTATCAAAGACAGAATATTTGCGGGAGTTTCCGAAGAATTTTTTGCTTTCCAATTAAGGAATTACACAAGCAAAACGCATCAAAATTAAAAGGGATGGAAATCAAAATGAGACTAATACTATCATTTTGACCTTTAATTCTCCCCAACCACCCAAATATATAAAAGTACTGTCAAATAAAATGTTGAAATTTATATCCCAAATCCAATGCGATGTTTTAAATGTCAAAGATTCAGCCATCATGAAAGCCACTGCAAAAATGTTAAAGTCTGCGGCAGGTGCGGCACTTCAGGAGACAATCAAAACGAATTCGCATGTACTTCATTTCAATGTGTAAATTGTGGAAAAGAACATCCATCATTTTAAAATAATTGTGAAACTTGGAAAAAAGAAAATTATCAGAATCAAAACAGTCAACAGAATTTCCTATCCTGAAGCAAGAAAACTAATCAAAACTCCAGCAAAAGCATATTCATCAGTCATAAAATCCAATGTAAAATCTGTGAACATGAAAGACGCAACAACACAAACAGAGTCAGTTACTTAAACACAAACTACTAAACCAAAAAACAACAACAGTTCAACAAGAAACAATTCAATCAACATTACAAGCACAAAAGAAAAACATCAAACCGACAATAAATACCGGTCCTCCATCAGGACATCAAGAAAAGGGGGTCAAAAGACCCCATTAAAATAACCAACAAGTTTAACTCGCTCGCTGGCGAAGATGATATGGAGTTCTCAACTAGTGAGCAATCCATATCTAACCACAAAAGTCAAAATTCAAAATCGCCAGAGAAAAAGCCAAGATCACACGTAAAAGCCCCAAGATAATATTCTAATGACTTTAATAAAATCCCATGAATAACAAAATAATTCACTGGAATTGTCGGGCCTTAAAGCAAGTTTTAATGATATTTTACTTTTATTGAGTCATCACAGTTTGCTCTGTTTATCTTCCACCTGACTCCGATATTTCAAAATCTAAGTTAGATGATTTACTTAAACAATTACCTTCCCCTTATATTCTTGTAGCGGACTTAAATGGACATAACCCATTATGGGGATGTCCTGATTATAACAATGTAGAAAAAAAAAAACGTAAGTGGACTGTATAGCCCAAATTAAATTATGCCTAATGAATAACAAAAAGGCAACGTACTTACATCCAGTTACAGGACATAATTCATCTCTTGACCTTTCTTTATGTCACCCTTCTTTATATTTCGATTATAGCTGGGATGTACGTGATGATTTATGTGAAAGTGATCCATTTCCAATAATTTTAAACAACGAGTTTGTCAACTTAAATGACAATAATACTTATTGGAGGATGAACAGAGCAAATTGGGAATTATTCTCAATGTTTTGTACTGAAGAATTGACAACTTCAGCATTTGAGAATGCTGATGATAAAATACATTCATTCTCAAAAATTCTTCATAGCATAGCAGAAAAGTGTATACCTAGAACCACGACAAAGTCAAAGCGTAACGTAACAAACCTTGGTTCAATGATGAATGCGAAAAATCTAGAGCGGCACTTAAAAAATTGAACATTCGTCCTACCATTGCTAATTTAAATAATGTCAAAAATGAAATGGCAAAGAGTAGGCGAATCATTAAACAAGCCAAAAGAACATCTTGGCAGAAATTTGTTTCTTGTATAACCAGTAAAACTTTAGTCAAAAATGTCTGATCAGCCATAAGGAAAATCATACAGCGACAGTCAATCATCTAAAATCTAATGACTAAATAATAACAAACAAAAAAGAAATTTCAAACACTCTTGCTAAAAGTTTTGCAATAACTTCGTCTTCCGAAAATTACTCGAAAGAATTTCAAAAGGTAAAGAATCGGGTTGAGAAAAGTAAAATTAACTTTAAGTCGAACAATAATGAAAATTACAACCAACCCTTTCCTTTAAGGGAACTTAGGGAAGCACTGAACAAATCCCATGATCCCGCTGCTGGACCAGATAATATTCCCTGTCAATGTTTAAAACATCTGCCGCATACACCATTAAATTTACTTTTGTCTATTTATAATGAAATTTGGTTTTCCGGACAAGTTCCAAATTCGTGGAAAAATGCATTCGTCATTCCTATACCTAAACAGGGAAAGGATCCAACAGATCCTTCAAGTTACAGACCTATTGCTTTGACTAGTTGTATTTGTAAAACTTTAGAACGGGTGATAAATAATAGACTCGTTTGGTATCTTGAATCGAATAATTTACTCACAGAATTTCAAAGTGGGTTCAGAATCCAACGCAGTACACTCGATCATCTCGTTCGATTTGAAACTTTTATAAGAGATGCCTTTATCAAGAAAGAACACCTTGTAGCGGTGTTCTTGATTTTGAAAAGGCAAACGATACTACATGGAAACATGGGATTTTAGAAGATTTAGGTGACCTTGGTCTCAAGAGTCGTTTACCCACATTTATTAACAATTTTCTTTCAAACAAACTGCGTACATTTATGTCAGAAAAGAACTTTGCACAACGATCCTGAGTTATTTCTTAATAACATTCGTATTCCTGTCGTCAATAAAACGAAATTTCTTGGTGTCATATTTGACAGTGAATTATCTTTTATACCGCATATTAAACATGTAAAATCTAAATGTTCTAAATCTCTTAACTTGTTAAAAAAATTCCCTTTCCGACTGGGAGCTGATAAAAAAGTTTTATTGCAACTTTATAGATCACTAGTACGATCAAAATTAGATTATGGCAGCATTGTTTACGGCTCTGCCAGGAGATCATATCTCCAGTTGCTTGACGTTGTCCACAACCAGGGAACAATTGTAGCGCAATAAAGCCGTTTGGTTTACGAACGTTAGAAATTATACACTTATCACAACTGAATTTAAATCAAGTTCTCGAAAATAATGTATTGGAATTTCCACCATGGCAACTGAAAACTCCCAAAATCGATTTAAGTCTCTGTACAAATAATAAGTCAAAAACAGACCCCCTAGTACTTCGCTCAAATTTTAACTAACTGCGTGACGAGAAACACTTTAACTACCTCGAAATATATATTGATGGCTCAAAAGCAGATTCATATTTAAATTCATTGTTTTAAACAAAAAATACCCATAGAATCGTCCATTTTTACAGCCGAAATTCAGGCTGTTAACCTTTCTCTTGACTTTATTTCTGATCATCCTAGCGATAAATTTGTAATATTTACTGACTCTTTGTCGGTATCACAGTCTATTAAAAACCTCAACTTTTCCCACTCTCACATTAGATAATTAGTTTTAAAACTCAAGGAAGCGTGCCTTAACAAGAAAATTGTTTTATGTTGGCTAGCTAGTCATGTAGGCATCCGAGGAAACGAGGATGCAGATAAAAGTGCAAAATCTACTTTAGTTCTAACTGAGACAGATCTTTGCATCCCACACTCAGATTTTAAACCTGCTGGTGGTTTACAAGCAATTAACAAATAACTAATTGGGTTTAATGGAAAAATAATAAATAAAGGTAAAAGAAACTAAAACCCAAAACAATTTTTATATGCCAAAATTGAGATATGATTCCAAGCCTTACAGTTAGACTGGCCGGCCAACCAGGACAGCGCCGACCGAGTAGATTATAAGCAGAACAACCTACAAATGACCCAAATGACAAGTGAAGTTCGGCAAACAACCGTTTTCCTCAAACAATTGCCGCAGGGTACAACAAACTGAGGTTACATGACAATTACATGACAGTTACATGTCTAAGTAATAAAATTCTCGGATATGAATGATGAAACGTCAAAACAACAAACAAACAATAAACTAATACAACAGGAAAGTTACCAGAAATACAATAAACACTTGTGATTATCGAATCCAGAAAAAAACATAACTACGCAGTAAATAATATATCCATCCACTTTTTACCGGACAACAAGAATCGCCATAGGCCAAAAAACGAACAACATAGGCCAAACAACGACACAGCGATTGCATTACATATAAAACATCCAACAGACGAATTTCAACAGCCGAAGGTTCGACACTTCGCAGATACGGACGTCATAAAATAGCAATCAACTGCCAACCACCTTCATGCCGACATCCAACAGATACACGAACAATCAAGTGTGCGCAAACACAAAAAATTAAAGTGTTACTTTTCCGTGTTATATAGTAGTACATTACTTTTAAATTAGAATTGATCTCAGTGTTAATATGTTTTCGGACAGAATGTTACGACGAGCCGCTCTACCAGAGAGGAGAGAATTGGGACGCCTTTTCTCCTCACCGTTGACGACTGGCACAAGCGGGGACAAAGAAATATACTATGACACACGGTAAACTAGTAAAATGGCAATAAAGATGCATGATTCAGGACAGTGAATGATGCATACGTCAAAATATAGGCGGGAAACGTGAGTTGTGCACCGTAGGAATGACACGATCGTCAAAAATATATGCGAGCTCAGTTCGGATGAGCAATTAGTTTAGACTATATATTATTAGGACTGCAGAATGGTCGGGAAAAGAACGAATTGAGACAAGCTAGGGAGAGAAGAATGGATTTGGAAGCGTTAGGGAGGGGGATTCACGTCTCAATGTTATTAGATTGTAAAATGTAACTTTCATTAATAAAGCTGTAATCATGGGATGATGTTGCGATCTACTATGGAGCCACGTTACGCCACGCAATTTGCAAATTAGAAATTGAATATTGGCGGATATCCCCTTCCATACGAGACCGCGTAGTAATTTTTTTCCATAAACCCGTGTATATTAATACTGTTATATCCTAAAATAAATTATTAGGTTATTTGAAATGTGTCACTCTGGCTGTTTTTACGTTTATATCAGGTGTTAAATTGCATTCCGCGAAATTTAATTTACATACCCAATGCGCCAATATTGTCATCATTTATATTCTATTATATATTTTGAGTTGTTTAAAAAATGAACACAAATTAACATGATTTTTATAAATGACTAACACGCCGACCCATCCTCCTCTAAAGACGTGTACAGTTGTTTTACATCGACTATTGCACAGACAGTTTGGGCGATGAACTTTACTGCTCCGGGTACTGCTGTGGAGATGACTGCTGTTACTACGACGACAGGTAACTCTACTGCGACACCGTTGTTCGTTGAAAATAGAACGATTCACACAATCATCTCGGCATTTTCAGTACTCTCTCGGATAAAAAATGAAACCTACTGAGGAGATCCGAGTGTTCCCTTTTTGTTTTAAGTGTGTTGTATTGACATTCATCCGTATTACTTATAAAAATCAATCTTTGATAAAAGGCGACTTGGCAAATGGTTGAGTTAAAAGTTCGTTAACTTATCCAAACAATAGAGAGGAGATATATAATGCACGTTAGTTAACTTTTTTATTAAAGAAATGGGGAAATAAAAAACAAACAAAGGACACATAAAACATCAATGAGCTATTTCTCCAATTAGCTTTCTATCGTGTCGTGTGAAGGCAAGATCAGAGCGAAAGATTTTAAAGCAAGTTTGAGAAACTAATTGTCAGTCTCAATAAAAGGTATACAGCTACATGTATTTCCTAAACAACTTAATGTTAGAGAATATATTCAGGTATGTTACAATTTTATTATGTAATCTTTGCATAATAACCTTCCGACAGTATATTTTCGCTTATTTGGTTTTTATTTAATTTATAACATTTGCCTAATAATTTACCGCCTGGGCTACATTGTGCTGATCGAAGCTTTAGTTCTTGTTAAGATTTGCCTCTGGACCTGTTTCTGCTTTTACCGCCGACGCCGCATTTCTAATGGCGTCGTGATTCGACAGACGTCCAGCCACAATGTATTGATTCTGTTAATTATAGGTTCAACTTTACGGTGATATCTGACAGTATGGGCTCGAATTTGTGTTACTCACAAAAACATAATTGTTACATGAAAAGAGCTCTCAAAATGTTATTTATTGGTACCCTACATCCATGTGTACAATTAGGCATAACACCACATTCGTAATTACAAATAGTTTTCCGTCTCAGCCACGCTGCATAGTTAGCTATTTTTAAAGTAAGAAAATCACGTGACCATTTACTTTTGACATCACGTTACTTGATCATCCGGGTAATTAACTCTGACGACGATATCTATTTTTAGCTGAAATTCCCATCGTGCTTATTTATAAATTTGAAAAAAATAGGCATTTAAAATGATATTGTCTTTCTTCATGAGTAAGCGTTACACGTTGCCAATCTGACGATGGCTGTATAGAAGCAACGGAATTAAATCCCACCAGATACGCCTTTTATGTTTATTTAAATTATTACGCCACTGTTGATCCAATCAATGATTGACATATACATGACGTTTATTACCATATATGCATTTCGGAGAAGGTTGGTGAGGATACGAAAGCGAAAAAAAAACTTTTCCGTCACAGCGCGTTTGAATCTCCCAAAACTTTGAAAACACATCTTTTAAATAAGAGATGGGTTATTTCACTTACATCTCCAAAAAGTTGTTGCATAATGAATGTATCTTTGAAATACGTAAAAAGTGACAATTTGCTTCTATTTAAAACGCTATATTAAAAATGTACATCGGCATATTCATCATGTAAAAAAGGTTATAAATTAACATTTTTGTCACTTTATGCAAAATGGGTCTGTAACAAATGTGGAGCATTTTTCATACTTTGGATCAAATTAAATTAATAAAATTATAAATAAACTTAAAATGTCTTTAATTGTGCATTGCAATTATGTGTTATTCGAAATGCCATTCTGTATGATCACAAAAGACGCTTAGGGACAAGAACTAGAAAAAAACAACAACGTTGTTCCTACTGAGCAAAACTATCAATAAGGACGCTTGTATGATGTACAAGTAACAAAACGTGTTCAATTCTCATAAATTTTCATTTTCTGAAACTGATAAAAAAGGGACCTTTGAAGTATTATTCTACCCTGCGAATAAATGTGTATTTAGTATGTTATGGGAATTAATCTTCCTTCCTAACAAGATCCAAAAAATATGCAAAATAATGTTACATAAACAACAACAACAACAAAACAAAAACAAAACAACAACAACAAAGCAGCAGCATAAAAAACAACAACAACAAAAACAAAAACAAAAAACAAACAAAAACAACAACAAAAATGATGTCTTAGATGGCCTCCCTCACTAAACGTTAAATGTCAAGCATTGAATCCGACGGCTTTACCACTGCGCCACTGAGCCAGTTGAAATTATCACACCTGAACTTACCTGTATTATAACACTGCCATCGTGTTTATTGCGGTAGAGAAAATATTTTCCGATTGAAAAATAAATGTGTTGTTTTTTTTATTCATAAAGTTCTTTAAGATTCCTTATACATTTTGTATATTATGCTGTGCATTTAAGTAAAAAATATATAGTTTTAATAATTTATTTACAAATGTCTCGCGAGACTTTCGCGGTACTCGTTACAAAAACCCGCCTTTTTCTCATAGCCATCATGATCTTCGCTGTAAGTTGACGCATTCCTTTTGCTCTCTCGATTTTTATTTACTTACTTTCCATTTGTTATATATTTACAGATATGGTGCATCTCAGTATGTATAATGTTATTTCATTATTATTATAGATGATTATTTATTTAAATAATCCCTCTTTTATCATTTATTTATTTGAAATTTATTTGAAATATTTCTTGCATTATCCCCCCACCCTTGTTGTAATCTCTTCTCCCCTCCCTCCTCAGGCCCTACATTACTCATGTTTAAATGACATTACAATGTGTATCAATACAAATAATCTACATCTATGTAAGTTTTTATTTCCTCAAGCAACGAACTTATTGACACACGTACTGAAAACCTTGCTTTGTAGTTAGCGTCCATGTTTTTCGTGCTGCACGAAAGTGAAAACTATCAGCTGAATCGTCATTCTAGTATATCACTGCCCAGTTGTCCAGACTAAAATGTGTTAAATTAGCTCTTTATTTGTAATTTATCATAAGACATTGAATTTTTCAAAGCATATAATTCTCTTTAACTGAATGAAGAACTTGACTCTATCTCTAACAATGCTGGTCTACAAACATGGGTTATTTCGTTTTTTTAAATCTCATAAGAAGGCTTTAAGGTTGAATTTTGTGAAAAACTGACTGTTTTGTCAAAGATTGGTCTAATGCATAAAACATGTGAGTTAAAGTTTTGTAACCCAGTACAGTTTGCCAATACTTCACTTTCTTTTGCATAATTGGTCATTAAGACATATTAAAAGCACTCAAATTGATCAAACCAACTGGCTTGGTCAAGTTTAATATATACAAATCAGTTTTTGAGTAATATGGCCATGGAGTTATACAGAAATTTTTGAAATGTATTTTTATCCTAATGACCAATGGAAATGACCATGGACTTTTATATCTTTCTATTGATTATACCTACTGCTAAAGTGAGATTTAATAAGTCTAGGATGGATGTATTTATAAATATGACACTGGTTCTGCTTCAGAAATCTTGGTATCAAGCTTACATGGCAATAACCAATGAAATGATTGATAAGAAACCTCACACACCTTCCTATTTACCATACCTAGAAATATTGTCAACTTTAATAGTTCCATGTTGGATTTTTTAAGAAATAGAGCACTGGTTCTACTTAGGAAATGTTTGTTTCATCCATGTATTCATGAAAGCAAGGCATATACGGGAATGATACATCAATATGTCTTCCTATCAATTATACCTAATATTAGAGTCAAGTTTAATAACATTGGAATTTTTAATAAATATTGCCCTAGTTCGTCTTAAAACATTTTGTTAAGTTTATCTTGATTACCAAGGCCTATAGGAAGTAAAGGATACATAATTTTTACAATCATTGATCATACCAACCTGGTATAGTCAGTGTAAAAGTGCCAGTTTAGATTTTCTGATCAATATGGCACTGGTTTGACTAACAAAATCTGTGTTCTAATCTCAACATCTCAATAATCACTGAAAAGATTGGAGAAACCTCACACAAGTCTTCCTTTTAACCATACCTACTGGTATCAACGTAATAGTTCAAAGTTTTATTTTGTGAAGGTCTCTAGTTCTGTTAAGGATATCTTGGTATCAATTCTTAATTTTCAAAATAAAAAATGTTTTAGTTATCTCCCTTGTTGGAAGGTACTTATAGAAGAAAAATAACACATTTTATTTTTAATTTGCTTATTAAAAAAAGCACTCAAGCCTTTTTAAAGGAGGGCACCTGTGGCATAGTGTTAGTCACCGATTTGTAACTCCTGACTGCTTAGCCTCTCACCGCATGGGTTTGAGTCCTGTTCGGGGCGAAGGACTTCATGTGAAAAGGTCTTCCAGCTGACTTGCGGTGCGCTCGTGGTTCTACCCAGACATGAGTCTGAGGTCTACGTCCACCAAAAAGCTGAACATTGCTATAACGATCATAAATGGTTGCTGCAATGAATTTCGAAAACAAAAACAAAACAACCTTTTTCATAAATTGTAACCTACATAAATAAGATTTCATTTTATGCCCATGCTTTAGTCTTAAGGTAACGCAAGTGTAATAGAAAATATAAAGAATTTGGGAAAAAAACTTTACTGTAGACGTTTATAACAATTTTTAAGAATATTCTCCATCCAATTTTTATTTTATGGATATTTTTGTCTTGAAAAATTGACGTTTATAACAATTTTTAAGAATATTCTCCATCCAATTTTTGTTTTATGGATATTTTGTCATGAAAAATTGTTATTAATATGGTGTATCATTTATAGAAATAAGAAAACTTTAAATTAGTATATTATATCTTCTCGAGAAGAAGTGTTTTGCTATTATCATTTGGAAACAAGATATAACACTGGACCTAGTAGCGCAATCTGTAGAGCGTCGGCTCCAGGTTCGGGAGGCCCCGGGTTCGATCCCAGGCCGCGACATACCAAACTCGTAAAAAATGGTAGTGGTATAGCTCCCTTGCTAACGCTCAAGCAAATATAAGGGAAGTTCCACGACTGGTTGGCCCAGTGTCAGGATAATGTGACTGGTTGTGATATCATGCCAGGTGTTCACGGCATGTTATACACAGTGAAGGCAGCACTATATCTGTTTCAAGTGGGCACCGTCTCCAGATATCTGAAATACTGTTGGTGGGACGATAAACCCAATAAACAAACAAACAAGATATAACATTGCAAAAACTAACCACACATGTTACATGTAATATGTACTGAGCTCTTGATAGCCACAAGATTTATTTCAGAGTTGACTAAAATGTCCTGTAAAGTTTTTTGGTTGATGCTGCATGAAAATAATTTCTCCACAAGATTTTGACTTTTTTAGACTTTGAATATACTAGGTAAATTATTTATAATCAAATTTAGCACAAATCATACAATTAAAATTCATTTACAAAAGTGAAATTAAAAATTGTACATGTTACCATCCTAATCTTGTAGAGTGATGCAGAAATAGTTGTCGAAGTGAAAGTAGAAAGAAAAAAGTTGACCATTCATGCTCATACCAGGATTCTAACCCTCAACCCTAATTTTGATACTCTTCAATTGGAGGTGCAGCATTACATTTCCATTACCTTAAGTGTTTTTCAAAAGTTCAAAAAGTGGAAAAATCAGTTTTCTGCAGAAAGTACATACCATATACCTACTTACAAGGGAGGTAAGACTGTAGTTTTTTTTATAGAGTAATGTCCCTTCAAATACAAAAAGAGGGAATATTGGAATGAAATACACTGTCTTTAAATTGATAAATCTTTTATGCGCCAAGTCAAATAGTTTCAGTTTAGGTTTTGTGAAATATGGCGCTGGTTCTACTTAGGAGATATGGTTTCAACCTGAAATCTCAAACACTAATACACAAATTGTATTAATGATTTCTGGTTGTATTTTTCGTATTTAGTGTGGCACAAAAAGAAATATAGAGAGATATAAAGTATAAATTATTTGGAAAGCACAAAGAAGATTCTTGTATTAATGGTCGTCTTAGAATTTAGAAGCATATTTATCCTGAATTTAAAGGGCTTTCTGATTGCTAAACAGATTATTGCTGAAATAACTATTTTAGCGAGAAAAAAACAAACATTCACCTTTTGTTACACTCTCTTTTTAACGGTTCCTCTAAACTAAATATAGATTCAAAAGGTTAATACTGCATCATTGATAGTAATATCTTGCAATTAAAGTTAAGAACAGTATTTACTAATAGGAAACTCCAGGTTAACTAATTTATCACACCAGTGCTGTGAATCTTTTGTTCAAATGACCTTTACAAATATACAGTAAAAGCTTTATCGAAAAAAACGTGACAAAGAAAAACATGCTTATTGCTAGAGAAAGATGTGCAGTGGCTACTCATTAAAAGATCTTTAAGTTGTATATTAATAATCCACTGTAAGAAAAATATCATGGATAAATCAATATATTTTTGTTCATTGACATCTCTGTCAGGCTCTTTGATGAATATAATTATGAAAGACTGTCCCTTAGTCCCTTATGCACACCAGACTATGATAATTGTATTAGAACTGGGCACCATAGAAATTATTTCCTGGGGCGCCCGTGGCATAGTGGTAGAGTCGCCGATTTGTAACTCTTCTGACTGCTTAGCTTCTCACCGTGTGGGTTCGAGTCCTTGTGGGCAAGGGACTTAATGTGGGAAGGTCTCCCAGCTGACTTGGGGTGCACAGGTGGTTCTACCCAGACATTTATCTAGGTTCTTCCTCCACCAATAGCTGGACATCACAATAATGACCATACTTGTTCGCTGTGATGTATTTAAAAAGAACCACACAAAAAAAAAAGTTTTCGGTGCAAAATATGATGACTACCTCATAAAAAAAATTCATTGGCACTCTTTGCAGACCTGAATCCATGCTGGATATTATTATAGATATATTGTTTGTTATCAAAATCTCCCCTTTGCTACCCATCACCCCTATTTCATTGAGCACAGATTTAGACCCAAGTCCATGCTTAACATTATTTATGTTATAAAAATATTCCCCAGCTCTTCCAATATAGGGGGTGATATTTCCCTTTTGTAAAACCTTCCCTATGTATTATATATTTTGAAAGCCATTCCTATATTTTTGTGAAGGGTGGTTTATCTTTTATAGTCTGAAATGCAACATAATCTTGTGTCTATGATCACACTGCGCTTGACTTAGCTATGTTTCAGTTCTGTGTTGTACATGTACGCCATCCAGATCATCATAAACAAGCTGATCGCCTGCTTCTTCTGGCAGTGTTCATGGTGGGACAAATAAGGTAAGAATAACTACAACACATTTGTTATTCCTAATGGGGAACTGCTGAGGGACTAAGACAATGCTCTTTAACTTTAACATTGATAGAAGATCTTGTTCTTTGAAAGTCCTAAAACAAAAGATCAGCGTTTTGATATTTTGTTAAGTTTGTTCAATTTTTATTTAAGAGGCACAGAGTTTTCCTTCATGAGGTCATGATATTATTTAGACATAAGGAGTAAGGTACCTGTGCCATAGAAAGTTGTGATCTCTGTGCATTTACAATTTCTTTTTAACTTGGAACACTATAATTCATTTTTTAAAGTCTGAACTGAAAATAGAAATGAAAACTTAATGAATGAATCTCATCTGGCTGATGAGCATGCTTTTTGAACACTTGGTCCCCATGTAAGCAAATTTACCATGAAGTGCTTGCACAGTTGCAATAAAGTTTTTCCACTTGAAGGAAGCTTGGAACAGTAACTAGGACCAAGGAATGGTGGATTGTTTTTTTTTTTCCTACTTTCTTTGGTTTGGCATAGTTGTCAGGACTTTTTAACCATTTTTCTTGAATTGTTTATATTGAACAGAACTTTCAGAATTTAGTTTATTATATACCTATGAATGCTGACGTGGTATTCCGTATTGATTAGATCTAGTTTATATTGTACTTCCTTGTTTTATGTATTGATTTGTCTCCCTTTGCCAAAAACCTTTTTACTTATCCATGACCTTTGCTTAAAGTTGCTTTGATTGGTATTGTTTTTAAGATGTATGGCAGCAATACAATTTTGGCCATTTTAGCAACATGTAGCTATTAAAGTGGAGAAACCATGTTGACAAATTGCTGAATACCCCAGCATAGTGTCAACCAGCTGGAGAACCTGTTATGTTCTTTGCCCCAATTGAAACTCGAATCCATGCTGTAACATCCAGGAGAGTTATATAATTGCTTGTCCATGGTCACCATTTTAAATCAATTGCTTCTTAAATGTTGTCAATTTTCATTCTTTGAAACAGCACAGGTGTTATTAAAATGGTTAATTCAATAAAATAAATGAATTGTTCAAATTTATGAAGTTGCTCTTTTAAATATTACATGTATTTGTATAATCATTGTGTTAAACTGTTTAAACTATTTACTGTGTTATTAAATTTTTATTGAAATAAAATATTTCAGTTGAGGATGTCCCATCATGTGCTGAAGAAGTGTGCGGCAAACATCAGCTTGTTTCCGATGAGAAGGATGGTGGTTTGATTAAGGTAGAGCAAGTCTAATACAGCACCTTAAAATAAAGGTTTAAAAAAACTGGCTAAAATACTGGAGGTTGTGAGTATGAATCCCAGAAGGATAAACAAAATTTATTTTTTGTTATATTAAAAATGCATCACTCCTGTTAAATTTAGAATGAAAACTTATTTCTTTTTTTTGTTTAATGTAATTAAAGTATAAATAAAGTCAAATTTGGAATTAAATATAGCATCAATTATAATTCCATAAACAGCTAGTGAATATGGCTTAATTTTGCATAGTGATTTATATTAATGCAGCCCAACATGGATCATTTACAATTGTGCCATATCTATTAGGCTTGCTCAGCCTTAAGCTTAACTTTTTACAAAGGTGAGTTTATTTTTGCTTTGTATTTTAAAGGTGGTATCTGACAGTTTCAACCATTCTTTTTTTCTTGAACAACCATGTAAGTCATTGTTACCTGAAAAGGAAAATTCTGTTCAATTATGCCTTCCATCTGTGCTAGCCATGCTACAGAGTTCTTATATCCGAGTTGGCATTATATGGTCATCTAAGGTGTCCGCACACATATCCCTTTTTAGCTTCACTTTTGTGCTTTTTTTTATTTGGTTAGAATGAACATTTAAAGTGATTGTTTTGCAATTTGTCTGTCTAACAAAATAGCTAGTGTAAAAAAACGTCTTTACTTGTACTTAATGAAGATTTTGCAATAATTATGCAAAGATTCAGAGAAAAAATATTGTTACAGGCATAGGACATAGGTTAACTGTCGAATACCACCTCAAATATCAATATATTTTTATACTTTTGTTATTCTTTTTTCTGTAAAGTTATCAGATGACAAAATGAAAATGGTATATTTCTGTATATTTGCACATCTTTGGTTTGTGATTTCTAATTATTAGACATGATCAAACCTTTGGAACATAATTCTAATAAAAAGCAGTTATATTTAATGAATGAGATAGATTGCTTCTAGAGTGAAAGTTGAGCAACACCCAAAATTCTTTTCCTACTAGCCCACCAATCAGAAAAATGGTCATATCCTAGAAGGGAGTTTACTAAATGGGATAGGTGTTCTTGCCTTGTTTTTAAATAACTCAAAGTTGGTCAAATTTGCATTTGTTTTGTTTAAAAGCAACCTTGTTGAATAAATAATGGAATACCATGTTACCTAGATCACTAATGTATGGAAACATGATTTCCTTGAAAAAAGAACCCAGCACCATTTTTTCAAATTTTTTTTTCTAGCTGCTTTTAACTCTTAACAACCTAGTCTTCCATTTGTATATGTGGTGAATATATTGTATAGCAGTAGATCACAAACAATAGGCTGACCGGATGTTTTTTTACATATTATCATCACTATAGTGATGTTCAGCAATTTTGGTGGAGAAAACCTCTAGACAAATATCTGGATAGAACCAATGGTGCACCACAGTTCAGCTTGGTAGACTTTCCCACATTATAGCCTGTTCCCCAAAATCGGTTTCCAACCCACGTATGAAGGCCTATGTCTTCTTTTTTCACACATACACACGCACACACACACACACGCACACACATGAAAAGGAACCTTGTGAGACTTTTGGGTGTGGTTTCAGTCAATGTGTTGGTTTAATAAGCTATGGTAATTCAAAATACATGGACTGTACAAATAGTGGGCAAATTCATTATGAATGTTGTTGTTTTTTTAATCATGGTCTAAGGTTGTAGGTTTATAATGTTCTGTTTGTCAGTTTATTTTATGGACAAACAGTATTAAGACCCACATGACCTTGTACTAATGAAGTCATGGCCCAAATATGCAAGTCACATATACAATAATTTAATTTACTACAGGACAAAATTGTAATTCCGACCATTAAAGCTAGGTTACTTTAACAACTTGATAACTGGATTTAAAAATACATAAATAGCATTGGTGAGCACAATGAAGTAATATGGTAGCATTAGAATGCTCTTTACTTCTACACTTGACTTCAGTGCATCCAATGATGTGTGGTTAAAAGATAAATGTCCAAAAACTGGTAATTTATTCAACTGTTGCCTTTTTGGTTCATCGAATAGTAAAATTTTTATTTTAAGTGACCTTCATTTTCTTTAAATTATAAGTTACTTTAACAACTTGATAACTGGATTTAAAAATACATAAATAGCATTGGTGAGCACAATGAAGTAAAATGGTAGCATTAGAATGCTCTTTACTTCTACACTTGACTTCAGTGCATCCAATGATGTGTGGTTAAAAGATAAATGTCCAAAAACTGGTAATTTATTCAACTGTTGCCTTTTTGGTTCATCGAATAGTAAAATTTTTATTTTAAGTGACCTTCATTTTCTTTAAATTATAACTCCACTAAGCTATGGGGTTTGTCAAATGTGTTCTTTATAGGCAGTTTGCATTCCTCAATGCATTACCACTTAAACACCTCTAGGCTTCATGTACATTTGGGTTGTTTGTTATTTGCTAATAGCATGTGTGAGCTACATTTAGCTGCTGTTCACATTCTTTTGTTCATAGACTAGATTATATTTAAGGACCAATTTTAAATCTAATGGGGTAACTTGAGATAAAATGTGTATTATTTATAGGCAAATGGAAAATAAATTTGCTATAGTATTTTATATAAAGTAAAAAAAAATGAACATCATTAAAACTCACCATTTGTCATTTTATTTTTTACAAATTACATCCTCTACTTTGGCATAATTTATAAGAATTGGCCTACAGTTGAACTTGCCTACTATTTGATGCACCTGTCCTTGTTTTTGAAATAAGCCCAGCTTTGTTACTTGTTCTTGATTAAAGCCATTTATTAGAACTAGATTTCATTTTTATGTTTCAGATCTCATTCTGCCTATTCCTGACCTTTCATGGCCTTTTGGCCTTCATTGTTTTCTACCTTGCTCGTCCACCCCCGCCGCCACTGCCCTGCCAGCCGCCCATCGCCCGACCCCTCCTGCCACCTCCGCCGGTTGCACCCCGCCCCCGTGCAGTCTGGCCTGCAGTTGACCCGAGACTGCGTCCTGGTCCCTCCCCTCCACGACACCCTCTGGCGAGGCCCCCTCTCAGGACATACAAGCTGTGGCTTGTGAGTACATTTAAAATCTTTTTTGTTTATTTTTTTAATTTGTCAAAAGAAAATATTTAGAATCATTTGTTTGCATTAATAATAAATAACTCAATTGAACTTTAAAAAAATGTATGTTCAGTTTGGCTAGCCCCCAAAAACCAAGTATAGTTTTTAAAGTTGGAAATACATATCTGTGTAGTTGTTACACTCTGAGTTGTCTGGACATGATTAACATTATTTGCAAATAAATCTATATTAATAAAGCCTTGTTAAAAATACAAGAAGTAATTATTGGATAACTTTGAATTATTATAAATTTTTGATGCATTAACAACAATATCAGGCTGAATTCAAACCAACTTTCAGATTTAGTTGATTTATCAAGTGAATATCAACCACCCCTTTGGTCATGGAAATGGGGTTATTGTATATTGAACAGAACACTTAGTGCTCAAGTCAAGTCAAGATACTTTGTTTTGTAGTTAATAACCAAGATTACTTTGGTATTAAGTTACAAACTATTAAGGCATAAATATTAAAACAACTGCCATCATTTTATTGAACATCATTAAAGTAAGTCCATTTCCACCCATTTTTATTTCACAAGTTTTGTGTATTGCCTAATTGAAACCCCTGTTTTCAAAATGCTTAGCCTATTCCTTAATTTGCTTGATTGTTACACATTTGGATTATATCAAATCTTAAAATTTAAATTTTATTGCTGTGAAATCTGTTGTATTTGATCATAGAATCTGATGTCCTGGTATCTTGGGGCTGCTTGCATTACAAAATATTGGCATGCCCACTCACCTTGTGTGCTTAATTACTACTATTATATATGGGGGTATGTTATGAACAAAACCTTAATAGTGACATGCATCCCCCCCACCAAATAGGTAAAAGAGTGGAGTTGTGAAAACACATGTAAGCTTAAAAAATGCTAAGCTTTCAAAGCAAACTTTGTCTGTTTATTGCTTAGGTAGAAATAAGGGTCCCTTACTGTGTCTATACATAGAGCAGGTGCGCATCTGGGCCATTTTTGAAATTACGCACAATTACAAGGGAACTAACCTTTGTCGTAAAATTTTTGAATATGTTCAGTTCTTTTCTAATTAATAACAGGTAAAATGCGGACATGCGATTAAATTTACGATAAAAATATGTAACAACTCAAATCCTGACGTGTATAATTTTAATCATTTTAAACCTTTTCAACTGATTGGTGTGGTAATAAGATTTTATAACATACTAACTACGGAAATAAGACATATCATTCCTAACCCGGGTTAGGCATCGACTTTCTTAGTGTTTTTGGTACTTTTTCGAACAGAGGTTATGCACGTGCGTAAGTACGTAATGGCAGAAACGCGCCTAACATAGAGTATTTACTAGACATAAAGAAAGTTAAATGGAACTTGATTCATACCCCACCACAATTTTCTGGATCCGCCACTGGCTCTACAGATATAGATAACTTAATATTAGGTGTAAAAAATGTGTTGTAGGTTCTGTATGCAGCAAGGGAGTCCTGACTATAGACACCTAATGTGTCCTGGTTGATTTGGGCACTGTTAACTTTAGCCAGCATGTGCAGGCAGTGTTTGTCCTTGTTTAAGAAATGTTTGTTGTATACACTGAGAAAAAATGTGAAATATTGAATATTTATTGTGTTTATCGGGGCGCCCATGGCATACTGGTAGTCACCGATGTGTAACTCCTCTGCCTAGCCTCCCACGTGGGTTTGAGTCCTGTTCGGGGTGAAAATTTGGGGAGGTCATCCACCTGACCTGTGGTGCACTGGTGGTTCTACCCAGACATTTGTCTGGGATCTTCCTCCACCTAAACAGCTGGACGTTGCTATATATCACAAAAACAAAACATTAATGGTGTTTCTTCAGATAAAATGTATATTGTGTTCAAGTAATTTGATAAAGCCATTTAGGCTTGAGAAAAAAATAGATTAACTTTAACATAATATTAAGTCATGTGGAATAATGAACAAATTTTGTATCAGATTGGATTATTATAACCAGGTGTAGAATTGCCCAAGGACTTTGCCTTTCTGATGGTCATATAAATGAACTCACATGAATAACTTTATTTGTTTATCTTTATTATATCAGCCTGATTTTAAATCCTTATTTTCCATATAATATCTACATGCTTAGTCAACTCTGCCCAGCTAATTGTCAGAAAATGACTAGATATTGTAACTTAGCAGGTATACACAACCATGCTATCATGATAAATCAATGCTGACTGACCGGACCTGGTAGCGCAATCGGTAGAGCATCGGCTCCAGGTACGGGAGGTCCCGGGTTCGATCCCGGGCTGCGACATACCAAAGTTAAAAATGGTAGTGGTATAGCTCCCTTGCTAACGCCTAAGCAAATATAATGGTAGTTCCACAACTGGTTGGCCTGGTGTCAGGATAATGTGACTGGGTGTGGTATCATACCAGGTGTTGACGGCATGCTATACACAGTGAAGGCAGCACTATATCTGCTTCAAGTGGACACCGTCTCCAGATAACTGAATACTGTTGATGGGACAATAAACCCAATAAACAAAGTGCTGACAAGTGCTGTTTGAGCTGTGAAAGTTTAACCCTGTATGCAATTTATAGTATGCAAATAATAGCCACTTAAAATAATTCTATGGTTAACCTAATACTTAACCTATTACAAAGACAAGTCTTTCAGTTATTTTGTTAACACTACACCCATGTGATCGGCATCTAAAGCCTGATTGCACCGTCCTTTCCCGAACACGTGCAGTAACCTTAGTTATGAGATGCTTTGAGCTTGAAAATATCTGAACTACCATAGAAGGACCTTAGATGATAAAAATAACCTTTTTTCATTACCTGGTATGGCCCTGTGTGGGATATGGCAAATATCTCAGCCTAGTATATAATGCATAGTCAGTGATGCACTTGGTCATGAGCAATATTCCTGCTCGGCATTGGTCATTAATAAATCTGCACTTCAAGCATATTCTGCAGTGCATAATTTAATCCCTTGAGCTTCTCATTTAGAGTATATTAAAATATTAATGTTAACATTTGAAACACGCCTGGCTACAATCTATGCTTTGAGACACGTACGTTATTCTGTACTCACACTATTTTTTTTCTTAGGCATGAAGATCTCCCACTATTTTTGTTTATTATTTAATCTGCCAAGAGTAGTATTAGACAGGGTCAATCCTTCATGCCTCTGAAATTTTCTCAATTCTGGATGCTGTCGTGAGCAACACAGCCCCAAATCCTTGCATCTAAACTATGCAACATGTTATTCAAAACTGAGTATTTGTTGTGACTGTAAAATAATTGTTTTTTACTTGAAGGAGTCCAGGGCCCCCCCGGCACCGCCGGTGCGTAACCTCTTTGGTATCGTGCCACCAGAGATGGAGTGGGAGGTAGTTCTTCCTCCAGCTGGGACTCCGCCAAGGGAGGACAGCCCTGTGGCGGGGCCCAGTGGTCTCCAGGGACTCAAGCATCAGGTAACATTTTTCTTTTGATTTGGTATTTATCATGTCTTATATATCCCAGAAAACCTGATGAATGAAATTTTCAATTAAATCAACATTGGTAGTAGAATCACTGAAACATTTGCTACTGTCTGTTAAAGGGGTCTCGGCACAAAAAGTATTGGATATTGGTAGACACAAACCCATATAACACCAATACTGGTTGAGCAACACTTTTGTGTAGTATAAACAGGCGCATATCTCCACATTCTAATTTAAGTGAATTCAAAATTCAGTAAAATTATTAGGAGTAGCAATCTTATTAATGTTTTCAGTGCTGCATTGGCTGTATCTATAATGTTAAACAAAACTATTCATGGCAATTATTTATGAGACGCCTGTTGATTATTCATTACTGTAATGAAACTGGGTATCAGACTCCAACCCTTTACTCATTAGTTGACATGACAAGGTGTCCAGATTTAATTTAAATATTTCCAACAGTTCATTTTGTATTGTAAAATATTAGGTACTGCATGCACAAGGTATATTTAAGTATATAGGAATTTTAATTATTTATAAGGAAGATTGAATTTTGAATTTATTTGAATAACATGAAAACTTTCCAAGGATATTAATTTTCTGCTGCATAGATGGTTCAAATATTTAAATATACTTAAAGTTTTGTGTCTCGGGTTCAATTTGTAAGTAATATGGTTTGAATTCCAAAATATTGGAACATATATGTGCAGGTTCATGTTTATTTATGCAAGCACTTTTAAGCTTCCAGCCTACTATCAAACACTTGTACCGCCAATAGTGCTGTCCTGTTGCAGCTCTTATTTTGTGCCTGAGCCAAAACCTACACACTAGTGCCTGTATTCAACAACAATTGTTAAGTTAGAATTGGTCAAGTCCTGATTTTTAATTCACATTCTCTTCAAAGTATATTCAGCTAATTGTCTAAAATGTTGCATGACACTTTGACGGCCATTTGAGCTTAAAATTATGTTTTGACAAAAAAACAAAAGCTTAGTTTTCTTGGAATGAAAATGGTGACTTGGGCTTAGAAATGCTGGTGAATACAGACCTAGATTAATTTGTCTAGGCCTCTTTAATAGATCTCTCCGACTTGATTAGTTATAAAGATAGCCCAGGGACCAAAATCAAAAATAGTTTCAGTAATTTTCAAGACAATGCTAGAAACTTGTACATGTAAGCCTGCTCCAGTAGAGGTCTTTAAGCTGACATACTCTGGAGGTTCTACCCAATATTTTGGTCAACCAATTAAATAGCAGGTTATTAGCATAATGGGTATACTTGTGTGATTATGATTTATTTAACCAAAATATGAAAATACTAGGGTTAAATATTTTGTGGGGAGGTCTTCTAGTTGACATGCAGTGCGCAGGGGTTTGTCTGGCATGTTCCTCTACCAAATACTGGCCTCACTTTGCAAACTTCAAGATAACTGAATTACTGTTGGTGGGACGATATCAGGAAAGATTTATACTATTTATACTATTACTATTAAATATTGACTATTAACAAACAAATGTATTACATGTAATTGATGTATATATTTTATTATTTTTATTATTATTATTATAATTATTAAAAAATAGCCCCGATCAAAAATAATGGTTAAAAATCAGATTATATATCTGTTATAAATGTGAACACAGCATGCTTTCACTGTGGAGGCATCACCATATCTGCTGCAAGTGAACACTGTTTATGGATAATTGCAAGATTGTTGTGGGGCCATTAAACCTTTCAATTGAGCAAGAGTCATGTGTTACCAATAGACAAGAAATACTGTGAAAGCATTTTTTTTCGTGGGACATTTAATTTCATTGAATTCGTGGGCAAGACAATCCACAAATTTAAGTTCCAACAATATAAAATCCCCTCGGTTAGACTTTCTAGTCTTCGGAAGCCGAGTCTGTGGGGTTAGGAAGACCTGGCATAGTGGGTGCACAGGTTTGAAAACCCGATGTCAACAAGTGAAAATGTAGCTAATAAGTTAATTATGCACAATAAATAATCAAACTTTGTCAACAAGAATCTTTGTGAAAGTGAGACAGAAATAAAAGCGCTGATCAACTTTATAGGTGTAGGGTGTTTACTCAAGGGTCTGTTTTGTGTCAGTTTGCATAGTATGCTTATTGGCGTTAAATTAGACCCTGAAAGAACCCGCGCCCCTAACATCTTTATGAATATAATCCCTTAAATGACACGCTTATTGACAGTTTGGTGTCATAAAAGTCGTCAGAGACTCGGCTGTGAAAACATTGACCGGCTGCCGTGGATCAATATCATCAGGCGTGACGTAAGACAATAGGCAGAGTCACTCGCTAATCCGTAGTTTCGCAATTGACCCTGTTTCAGTGTTAGACCTCAGTTTCGCATCTGTCAAAAATCAAAAGATTTTTTTTTATAATTTCGTGGGTAGGGCAATCCACGAAGTCAAGTACCCACGAATATGCCCGTCCTCTTCAAACGACAAAATTTCTGCCCCACGAAATAAAATGCTTTCACAGTAACAAAAGGAGTGCAACGCCCTGATGTATTTGATAAATCATTGTACTTAATTGATTATCCATTAATCGGCATTGGTCATTACTGAATCTGCACTTCAAGCATATTCTGCAGTGCATAATTTAATCCCTTGAGCTTCTCATTTGGAGTATATTAAAATATTAATGTTAACATTTGAAACACGCCTGGCTACAATCTATGCTTTGAGACACGTACGTTATTCTGTACTCACACTATTTTTTTTCTTAGGCATAAAGATCTCCCACTATTTTTGTTTATTATTTAATCTGCCAAGAGTAGTATTAGACAGGGTCAATCCTTCATGCCTCTGAAATTTTCTCAATTCTGGATGCTGTCGTGAGCAACACAGCCCCAAATCCTTGCATCTAAACTATGCAACATGTTATTCAAAACTGAGTATTTGTTGTGACTGTAAAATAAATGTTTTTTAATTGAAGGAGTCCAGCGCCCCCCCGGCACCGCCGGTGCGTAACCTCTTCGATATCGTGCCACCAGAGATGGAGTGGGAGGAAGATCTTCCTCCAGCTGCGACTCCGCCAAGGGATGTCAGCCCTGTGGCGGGGCCCAGTGGTCTCCAGGGACTCAAGCGTCAGGTAACATTTTTCTTTTGATTTGGTATTTATCGTGTCTTATATATCCCAGAAAACCTGATGAATGAAATTTTCAATTAAATCAACATTGGTAGTAGAATCACTGAAACATTTGCTACTGTCTGTTAAAGGGGCCTCGACACAAAAAGTATTGGATATTGGTAGACACAAACCCATATAACACCAATACTGGTTGAGCAACACTTTTGTGTAGTATAAACAGGCGCATATCTCCACATTCTAATTTAAGTGAATTCAAAATTCAGTTAAATAATTAGGAGTAGTAATCTTATTAATGTTTTCAGTGCTGCATTGGCTGAATCTATAATGTTAAACAAAACTATTCATGGCAATTATTTATGAGACGCCTGTTGATTATTCATTACTGTAATGAAACTGGGTATCAGACTTCAACCCTTTACTCATTAGTTGACATGACAAGGTGTCCAGATTTAATTTAAATATTTCCAACAGTTCATTTTGTATTGTAAAATATTAGGTACTGCATGCACAAGGTATATTTAAGTAGATAGGAATTTTAATAATTTACAAGGAAGATTGAATTTTGAATTTATTTGAATAACTTGAAAACTTTCCAAGGATATTAATTTTCTGCTGCATAGATGGTTCAAATATTTAAATATACTTAAAGTTTTGTGTCTCGGGTTCAATTTGTAAGTAATATGGTTTGAATTCCAAAATATTGGAACATATATGTGCAGGTTCAAGTTTATTTATGCAAGCACTTTTAAGCTTCCAGCCTACTATCAAACACTTGTACTGCCAATAGTGCTGTCCTGTTGCAGCTCTTATTTTGTGCCTGAGCCAAAACCTACACACTAGTGCCTGTATTCACCAACAATTGTTAAGTTAGAATTGGTCAAGTCCTGATTTTTAATTCACATTCTCTTCAAAGTATATTCAGCTAATTGTCTAAAATGTTGCATGACACTTTGACGGCCATTTGAGCTTAAAATTATGTTTTGACTAAAAACAAAAGCTTAGTTTTCTTGGAATGAAAATGGTGACTTGGGCTTAGAAATGCTGGTGAATACAGACCTAGATTAATTTGTCTAGGCCTCTTTAATAGATCTCTCCGACTTGATTAGTTATAAAGATAGCCCAGGGACCAAAATCAAAAATAGTTTCAGTAATTTTCAAGACAATGCTAGAAACTTGTACATGTAAGCCTGCTCCAGTAGAGGTCTTTAAGCTGACATACTCTGGAGGTTCTACCCAATATTTTGGTCAACCAATTAAATAGCAGGTTATTAGCATAATGGGTATACTTGTGTGATTATGATTTATTTAACCAAAATATGAAAATACTAGGGTTAAATATTTTGTGGGGAGGTCTTCTAGTTGACATGCAGTGCGCAGGGGTTTGTCTGGCATGTTCCTCTACCAAATACTGGCCTCACTTTGCAAACTTCAAGATAACTGAATTACTGTTGGTGGGACGATATCAGGAAAGATTTATACTATTTATACTATTACTATTAAATATTGACTATTAACAAACAAATGTATTACATGTAATTGATGTATATATTTTATTATTTTTATTGTTATTATTATTATTATTATTAAAAAATAGCCCCGATCAAAAATAATGGTTAAAAATCAGATTATATATCTGTTATAAATGTGAACACAGCATGCTTTCACTGTGGAGGCATCACCATATCTGCTGCAAGTGAACACTGTTTATGGATAATTGCAAGATTGTTGTGGGGCCATTAAACCTTTCAATTGAGCAAGAGTCATGTGTTACCAATAGACAAGAAATACTGTGAAAGCATTTTATTTCGTGGGACATTTAATTTCATGGAATTCGTGGGCAAGACGATCCACAAATTTAAGTTCCAACAATATAAAATCCCCTCGGTTAGACTTTCTAGTCTTCGGAAACCGAGTCTGTGGGGTTAGGAAGACCTGGCATAGTGGGTGCACAGGTTTGAAAACCCGATGTCAACAAGTGAAAATGTAGCTAATAAGTTAATTATGCACAATAAATAATCAACCTTTGTCAACAAGAATCTTTGTAAAAGTGAGACAGAAATAACAGCGCTGATCAACTTTATAGGTGTAGGGTGTTTACTCAAGGGTCTGTTTTGTGTCAGTTTGCATAGTATGCTTATTAGCATTAAATTAGACCCTGAAAGAACCCGCGCCCCTAACATCTTTATGAATATAATCCCTTAAATGACACGCTTATTGACAGTTTGGTGTCATAAAAGTCATCAGAGACTCGGCTGTGAAAACATTGACCGGCTGCCGTGGATCAATATCATCAGGCGTGACATAAGACAATAGGCAGAGTCACTCGCTAATCCGTAGTTTCGCAATTGACCCTGTTTCAGTGTTAGACCTCAGTTTCGCATCTGTCAAAAATCGAAAGATTTTTTTTTATAATTTCATGGGTAGGGCAATCCACGAAGTCAAGTACCCACGAATATGCCCGTCCTCTTCAAACGACGAAATTTCTGCCCCACGAAATAAAATGCTTTCACAGTAACAAAAGGAGTGCAACGCCCTGATGTATTTGATAAATCATTGTACTTAATTGATTATCCAGAGAAAAACAACTCCTCAGTCCTCCAACACATGGGTTCAAGTCGTGGTCTAAATTTTTACAAGGAGAGATTTGTCAGCTAACATGCGGTGGACATGGCAAAATGACTATAATTTGTGCTAGTCAATTTATCCATCTGCCTATGTAGGTGATAATTTTTTAAACAACTAGGCTTAGGTAGACAAGCATGCAGGCCAAGTATATTTAACAATTATTTACTGTTTTCATGCCAGGATGGCAAACCGATCACATTCAATTTTTAAAGAAGTTCTCATTACATTGTAGTCATAAATTTTATAGGCAGGAATGTTATTTGCTTTAATGATTTTCCCAAGAACTTAAAAAAAATCTCATTTGGAAATTTGATACAATAAAATCTATAAATTTGCCCCTTGAGATACTATACATTGGGAACTTTTGAGGTGAAAGGTTGTTTTTCTGACACTAGGGTCAATTTTCAATCTGAAATGTAACTTGTTTTTTACAGGTAAACTTTACCATTGTAAACATGATTCTTGTTGGTATATCCATTCATAAAGATTCTTCAGTGATATATATCCTCTCAGTCTGCTGAGCACAGGCGGTCCTGTCCAGACATTTGTCTGAGGTCACCCTCCACCAAAATATAGTCTATAATGACCATAAATGTATATTTCTAAAAATAAAAGATCAATTTATAACAATGTTGTTTTTAACAGGTGTGTACCATAAATTTGTATTTTTTAACACTGTCTACTTACAAATGTGGAAAATGAAAGGTTTTCATATTTTCTTTTTATCTGGGTCTATTCCGAGTTCTCATTGTTTTTGTTTAACATTCTCCTTTTAGCGCGAGACCCAAGATGACGAGGAGGAGGATATGCCCAAACTTAAAAGACCTCACTTTGATTGTAAGTTTTATTCTGGACTTAAATGCTTTTTATGTGTGTAGTATTATGGTATAGCACATGCCATCCACATGACCTTTTTTCTGTTTACTTGTGCAGATAACATGTTTTTATTTATCCGAATTTCTTATAAACATAGATTGATTTGTATGTGTAGTAATGCATAAAATTCAAGGTTTACTTTTAAGATTTGAAATTTAGTAGGATTTAGGATTTGGAATACAGGAGGAGGGCAGGTGAGATATTTTCTTCTTACTTTCAAAAACTGAAAAAATGGTGTGTGTTGGTGGATAGGGGTCAGATGATGTAAACATTTAAGAATAACCTTCTGAAAAAGTAATAAAACTAAAATAGTTAAAACTTCTTGCAGTTTTGATGCTTGTCTGATAATATAAGGTGGTCACTCATATACAAATTTATATTTTTTTGAAAATATTTTTAAGGGACACTTTTCTTCCCACCCTCAATACCAGGCCAAGTAAAAGAAATTGATTTTACAAATCTCTGCTCGCTTTTGACAGTAACAGGTGCAAGGGCAAAATGTTCCTTGTCGAAGCAGTATCCACAAACAACAATATGGTAAATTTTGTGTCTGGTATACTGAATGGACATTCTAGATGTGCTTAAAGACAGTTTCTTGGCATGAGCTTCGAAATACAGGCCAATTTGAAATCAAAGATGCTCAGTTGTTTTGGACCTATAAATAATATATATATATCTTCAGTCACAAACGAACAAGAACAAGAACCTATGGAGGTCGACCCACCTCTTCTACACCCCGAGCCCCCCCAGCTTGAGGCCCCTCAGCCACAGCTCGAGCCCCCCCTGTTAACCCCTGAGCCCAACGTAAACCATAGGCCAGCGCGACAGAGGAGGAGGGCAGCGCGGCAAGGAGAAGTGCCGTGGGTTATCAGGTTAGTTTACACAATTAGTTTACACACGTCAACTTTTACCTTTATTGTTTTGTTCTATTAAGGGAAAGAGCCAAACAATGTCATGCTTTACTTTTTAACTTATTTGAGGTATTCTTAGGAACAATAGCTTACAGCTTAAACAGTTAAATACAGCTTACAATGCACATGTCCTTTTTAATGTGTGTTCCACTATCAAGCACTTTGAATATTTGAACATGCAGTTTAGGCTTGTTGCGTTGTACAATGATGTTATGTTAACTTTATTCAGTATTCACTCAATACCTGCTGACTCTTTAACCTTTTTAACTAGAGTCTCAGTCAGAGATTTCAAAAAGACCTGCAGATATTTCTCCACCAAAATAGCTGAACATAGCAAATGTAGTTTATTTAGCCAGGTCATTGTTAAATAGGCTTTAAGATAATACCCATGATTTTACTTATTAATAGAAAAACAGATTGTGAATACACCTGGAAGGTTAGGTCTTTAAATTTAATATGTTTTTTCAGCTATAACCTACGACCTCGCCGCCATCGCCCTGATTACAGGGAGGGGCGTCGCAACGTGAGACATAGATAGAGGTATTTATCAGTTACATTATTTGTCTTGTTTACAAATTATAATACATTGCAAAAGTTTTAAAAACAGGAACATTGTTCAAGATATGTTTTTTCCTACAAATTCATTAAACTTCTATTAATGAAACAGGTTGGAATTTAAGTGTGAAATCTTTCATGTTTGTTACTGTTTTGCTAGCAATGAGTTCCTTATTAGACACTTCAGAGAAAAATAACCTATAAACATTTTTGTCCCAAAATTACCAATACCAAGTTTGGTGACCACAATCTTTAGTACCGGACCTGGTAGCGCAATCAGTAGAGCGTCGGCTCCAGGTATGTGAGGCCCGGGTTCGATCCCGGGCAGCGACATACCAAAGTTGTTAAAAATGGTAGTGGTATAGCTCCCTTGCTAACGCCTAAGCAAATATAAGGGTAGTTCCACGACTGGTTGGCCCGGTGTCAGGATAATGTGACTGGGTGTGGTATCATGCCAGGTGTGCACATCATGCTATACACAGTGAAGGCAGCACTATAACTGCTTCAAGTGGACACCGTCTCCAGATAACTGAAATACTGTTGGTGGGACGATAAACCCAATAAACAAACATTGTTTATAGTTGTCATTTTCTTACAAAGGTTTGTGGGAGACCCGTTGCTATAATGATCTTTAGTGGTTGCTGCAATACATTTAAAAAATAAACCAAACAATAAATTTAGTAAATCTTTTTCTGTTACAGGTGGGCTAGCATCACATTGGATGGCCGTCTCCAGAAAACTAAAATACTCTTGGTGGGACGAAAAACCCAATAAACAAACAGATTGGATGGAAAGGAATAAGCTGCAAATCATGCCACTTCAATAAACAGGTAAATACATTCTACATGAGGCCCTAAAGAATTTTCAGATTAAAAACTTTATCAAGTGATAATCAAACACAGAACTATGGTTTGAGTGATTTGTTCCATTAAACAAGGGGTATATTGTGTAGTACTACTGTATGCAATGCATTTATAGATAATTCTATATGAAATCTTACTTTAATAGGTCACCTGAATATGAAGTTAAAGAGCAAACATGTAGCACTGACAACGCAATCCGTACAACGTCTGTTCAAGGTATTGGAGGCCCCGGGTTAGATCCCTCCCACGACACTCCAAAGTCATTAAAAATGGTAGTGCCATAGCTAACTTGCTAACGCTCAAGCAAATATAAAGGTAGTTCCACTACTGGTTGGCCCGGTGTCAGGATAATGTGACTGGGTGTGGTATCATGCCAGGTGAAATACTGTTGGTGGGACGATAAACTCGAACAAGATGCCCTAAAGGCTCAATATTAAATCATGTATTTCATGAGGTATGCATAGTGGCCTTTTCTCAGAAAGTAACAAGGGAATCTTCCTAAAACCTCAGTGCTTGTACACTTACCGTTACTATATCTTAGAGAAAAAAAGTACAGGTCAGTCACCATTTCAATTTGAGACAACAATGTTATGTACATATGCTCTGACATCTCTTGATCAAACTATCACATTATTCAGTGGGTGCTTCATGCAGTGGCTCAGCAAGTGCTCTGCTGGGATAATTCTATAGTTGATGTATTATACTACAAAGGTCTGCAATTAAATGGGACTTTTTATCTGGTTTACAGTTACAATTAATCTTACTGTACAGAAAGTTATTTAAAGCATCTTAAGGATATCAGGCATATATTTTCTTTTTTTTAACAACAACATTTTGCTTCTATACTGTCTTGAATGAATCCTTATCTTTCATCACCATTTAACATCACAATAAACTAACTAACATGGCACTTCCCACATATGCTTGATATCCTTGGGCCAATCTGTTCTATTTAGTGCATTTCCTTTAATGCCAGATAACTTCTACGGAGAAGTAATTTCGTAGTCATAACGTATCAAAATGTCACTTTTACCCAAATATTTCCTCTGAATAAATGACATACTGATATAATGTAATGGTATTATAGCGCAAGTGCACTAATAACGGGTGTCTTACCAGTTTTGTAAGTTTGCCACTTTTGTCGGCTTTCCTATTCCAAAGCAAACATTTGTCACTGCAGTGAATTTCTCATGAAATGTGGGAATATAGTTTGTATTGAGATGAAGAGCATAGTTTTTTAATTTTTTATGTTAAATGTAGTCTGTTGACTTTGTTTGTCTAGAGCTTGAATTTGTCGGTCAAGGGGTTCTTGGCGACTGCTATAAATAGCTTATAGAAAAGGGTTGCACACGTGAATATAATGAATGTTAACTGTGGCCTATTTGTCAGTTGCTGCATGGACAATCTTAAATATGACTGCCAAGCAGAAGAAAAGCATCTGATCTTTGAATATTTGTAGCTGAAAATTATCAGCATAATGAGCTTGATAGATTGAAGTTGGTCAAATTTCAGTAATGTTAGATATGAAAATCGATTTACAGCTTTGCAAATGAAGCTGCCCAGATTACAATTTTTAAGACAGTCTCCATCATGCGTTTGTTACAGGAATTACAGGTGTGTCCACACCCGGAGTGTTTAATGTGTGGCTTTTAGACATTGCACATACAGAATTCCCCTGAGATGTGGGGTTGGTCATTGGGGCAGATTGAGCCTGTGGCAAGCTCGATTGCGGTCAAAGTGGGGGTCATCGGGGAGTATGTGGGTGTGTGATTTGGTGTGGGTGGTGTATGTTTGTTGTGTGGTGGTTGCGGGTGGTGTGGTGTTTGAGTGGGTTGTGTGGTATGTTTGTATGGTGGTTGTGTGGTGTATGTTTGTATGGTGGTTGTGTGGTGTGTGGGTTGTGTGGTGTATTTTGTTTGTATGGTATTTGTGTGGTGTTTTGTGTAGTGTGGGTAATGTGGTGTATGATGATTGTGTAGTGTGTGTATGGTGTGTGGTGTATGTATGTATGGTGGTTGTGTGGTTTATGTTTGTATGTATGGTGTGTGTGGTGTATGGTGGTTGTGTGGTGTATGTTGTATGTATGGTGGTTGTGTGGTGGTTTTGTAGTGTGTGGGTTGTGTGGTGTATGTTTGTTGTATATATGGTGGTTGTGTGGTGTATGTATGGTGTTTGTGTGGTGTATGCTTGTTGTATGTATGGTGATTGTTGTATGTATAGTGGTTGTGTGGTGTTTTGTGTTGAGTGGATTGTGTGGTGAATGGTGGTTGTTTGGTGTTTGTGTGGGTTGTATGGTGGTTGTTTGTGTGGTTTTGTGGGTTGTGGGATGTATGGAAGTGGGTTGGTATTATAGGAGGAAGGAGTATACTCCCATGCACCTCATGCTTTGGCTATAGGCAATTCGCTTTGCTGCTAGGCCATGGCTGCCTAACAGTGACCATTGCCTGCATCCAAGGGATTGTTTCTGTATGTGCAGTGTCTGAGAGTCATACATTGGATACTCAGGTTGTGGTCATAATTGTAATGCATGTAACCAACAACTGATGGAGGCTGCCATCTGACACTCTGTTAGGCCATCATTCTTGCAGTGACTAGGTTTGTCTCTTGTTAAGGTACAATTGTAGTTCTTCTTTTTAATAAGATTCATACTATGATGAGTTTTGGTTGCCAAGCAGCAAAAAAAAAACTTAACTTTAAAATATGTTGCTCCTTAAAGTGCCAAGTGCAGTAAAAAAAACTATTGTCCATGCATTTTCACTTTTCTGGGATGGGTAATATTATATTAATGCAAAATACCCTTTTAAGCTTTTCATACATTGCTAAAGGAGATTAAGTTGGGTTAAGTTACTTTCTGAGTAAGGGCTGCTATACATGTACATCACGATGTAAACCTGTCAAGAGTGTTACATCCCAATGTAAACCTGTCAAGAGTGTTACATCCCAATGTAAACCTGTCAAGAGTGGTACATCCCAATGTAAACCTGTCAAGAGTGGTACATCCCAATGTAAACCTGTCAAGAGTGGTACGTCCCAATGTAAACCTGTCAAGAGTGGTACATCCCAATGTAAACCTGTCAAGAGTGGTACGTCCCAATGTAAACCTGTCAAGAGTGGTACATCCCAATGTAAACCTGTCAAGAGTGGTACATCCCAATGTAAACCTGTCAAGAGTGGTACATCCCAATGTAAACCTGTCAAGAGTGTTACGTCCCAATGTAAACCTGTCAAAAGTGGTACATCCCAATGTAAACCTGTCAAGAGTGGTACATCCCAATGTAAACCTGTCAAGAGTGGTATGTCCCAATGTAAACCTGTCAAGAGTGTTACGTCCCAATGTAAACCTGTCAAGAGAGTAACATCCCAATGTAAACCTGTCAAGAGTGGTACGTCCCAATGTACACCTGTCAAGAAGTGGTACGTCCCAATGTAAAACTGTCACAGAGTGGTACGTCCCAATGTAAACCTGTCAAGAGTGGTACGTCCCAATGTAAACCTTGTCAAAAGTGGTACAGTCCCCATGTAAACCTGCAAGAGTGGTACATCCCAAGGTAAAACCTGTCAAGAGTGTTACGTCCCAATGTCAAACTGTCAAAAGTGGTACATCCCAATGTAAACCTGTCAAGAGTGGTACATCCCAATGTAAAACCTGTCACGCAGTGGTATGTCCCAAGTAACCTGTCAAGTGTTACGTCCCAATGTAAACCTGTCAGAGTGCTACGTCCCAATGTAAACCTGTCAAGAGTGGTACGTCCCAATGTAAACCTGTCAAGAGTGGTACGTCCCAATGTAAACCTGTCAAGAGTGGTACGTCCCAATGTAAACCTGTCAAGAGTGGTATGTCCCAATGTAAACCTGTCAAGAGTGGTACGTCCCAATGTAAACCTGTCAAGAGTGGTATGTCCCAATGTAAACCTGTCAAGAGTGGTACGTCCCAATGTAAACCTGTCAAGAGTGGTACGTCCCAATGTAAACCTGTCAAGAGTGGTACGTCCCAATGTAAACCTGTCAAGAGTGGTACGTCCCAATGTAAACCTGTCAAGAGTGGTACGTCCCAATGTAAACCTGTCAAGAGTGGTACGTCCCAATGTAAACCTGTCAAGAGTGGTATGTCCCAATGTAAACCTGTCAAGAGTGGTACGTCCCAATGTAAACCTGTCAAGAGTGGTACGTCCCAATGTAAACCTGTCAAGAGTGGTACGTCCCAATGTAAACCTGTCAAGAGTGGTACGTCCCAATGTAAACCTGTCAAGAGTGTACGTCCCAATGTAAACCTGTCAAGAGTGTAACCAGTCAAGAGTGGTACGTCCCAATGTAAACCTGTCAAGAGTGGTACGTCCCAATGTAAACCTGTCAAGAGTGGTACATCCCAATGTAAACCTGTCAAGAGTGGTACATCCCAATGTAAACCTGTCAAGAGTGGTACATCCCAATGTAAACCTGTCAAGAGTGCTACGTCCCAATGTAAACCTGTCAAGAGTGCTACGTCCCAATGTAAACCTGTCAAGAGTGGTACGTCCCAATGTAAACCTGTCAAGAGTGGTACATCCCAATGTAAACCTCTGTCAAGACTGGTACATCCCCATGTTTATCTCTGTCAAATAACAGAGTAGGGTGTGTATTACTTAATTTATGTAAGAGTGCTAACAATGATTGTCTGCAAATGACTTGAGCTAAATCAGTCAAATAGAAACGTCAGTCTCTCAAAACAATAAAATATCATTTAAGCACTATATATATCTTACTCATACTGTATTCTGCACAAAGACCCCTTGTTTTGGAACATTGAGATTTATTGTTCTTTATACTGCATTGAGTTTTATATCCAGATAAATTTTGCTTATTATATAATCAAGGTTAATATGAAGATAATGTCTTATTACTGCTGCATCTTGTTTAATAAGATAAATTGTTCCTCGTGATCTGTCTAGGTTAATATGCAGGTAAATTGCATTTTACTTGTTTCATCAATATTAATATACAGATTATTGTTTGTCTTATTGCTGAATCAGATTAGTGTTATTTTTATCAGGACAATTAGCTTGATAGCTTGAGGGCTGACACGTTCCAGTTCCTATATTCGCAATAAATAGCTACAGATATACAGTTTTGCCCATTAAGCTGCCCTCAGTACAGTTACTGTCTGAGACTGTCTCCAGCATCTGTTTGTTACAAGTATTGCAAGTGTGACCACACCCTGAGTGTTGAATGTTTGGCTTTTAGACATTGCACATACAGAGTTCCCCATGGATGTGTGGGTGGTCATTGGGGCAGATTGAGCCTGTGGCAAGCTCGATTGCGGCCAAAGTGGGGGTCATCGGGGAGTATGTGGGTGTGTGATTGGGTGTGGGTGATGTATGTTTGTTGTGTGGTGGTTGTGGGTGGTGTGGTGGTTGTGTGGTGTTTGAGTGGGTTGTGTGGTGTTTGTGTGGGTTGTGTGGTGTATGGGTTGTGTATGTTTGTAAGTGTGGTGTTTGTGTGGTGAGTGGATTGTGTGGTGTATGGTTTGTATGTATGGTGTTTGTGTGGTGTATGTATATATGGTGTTTGTGTGGTGTTTGTGTGGTGTATGTTTATATGGTGTTTGTGTGGTGTATGTTTGTTGTATATATGGTGGTTGTGTGGTGTATGTATGGTGTTTGTGTGGTGTATGTTTCTTGTATGTATGGTGGTTGTGTGGTGTTTGTATGGTGTGTGGGTTGTGGGGTGTATGTTTGTATGTATGGTGGATGTGTGGTGTTTGTGTGTTGTGTGGATTGTGTGGTGTATGGTGGTTGTTTGGTGTTTGTGTGGGTTGTATGGTGGTTGTTGTATGTGTGGTGTTTGTATGGTGTGTTGGTTGTGGGATGTATGGAAGTGGGTTGGTATTATAGGAGGAAGGTAGTATACTCCCATGCACCTCATGCTTTGGCTATAGGCAATTCGCTTTGCTGCCAGGCCATGGCTGCCTAACAGTGACCATTGCCTGCATCCAAGGGATTGTTTCTGTATGTGCAGTGTCTGAGAGTCATACATTGGATACTCAGGTTGTGGTCATAATTGTAATGCATGTAACCAACAACTGATGGAGGCTGCCATCTGACACTCTGTAAGGCCATCATTCTTGCATCTTTTTAGGGTTGCGTCTCTTGTCATGTTACAATTATTTTCTTTGTTTTTATCAGATTTCATACATTGATGAATATTACTGTCTTCCTAGTTTCTATAATAACTCAGTGGCAGTACTAAAGAGCTTTTATAGAAAGTAATGTCAAATGTTACATTCAGTGGCCTCTAGTTTCTACAGTAATTCAGTGGCGGTACTAAAGAGCTTTTATAGAAAGTAATGTCAAATGTTACATTCAGTGGCCTCTAGTTTCTACAGTAATTCAGTGGCGGTACTAAAGAGCTTTTATAGAAAGTAATGTCAAATGTTACATTCAGTGGCCTCTAGTTTCTACAGTAATTCAGTGGCGGTACTAAAGAGCTTTTATAGAAAGTAATGTCAAATGTTACATTCAGTGGCCTCTAGTTTCTATTATAACTCAGTGGCAGTACTAAAGAGCTTTTATAGAAAGTTATGTCAAATGTTACATTCAGTGGCCTCTAGTTTCTATTATAACTCAGTGGCAGTACTAAAGAGCTTTTATAGAAAGTTATGTCAAATGTTACATAAAATGGCCTCATGTAGATTGTATTTACTTTGTTTATTGAAGATTGAAGATGTATAGTCTTGTACATAAAATGTAAGGTACATGGTACATGATTTAAGAGTGTTTGTTTTTGAATGATACTTCTTTTTAGTCTACACATATTTATTTAGATCAGTATGATTTTGATATATTAATTGTACTCGCAATAATGTAACTACCCAAGTCTGGGTATTTAAGAAATGCTATTTATAGTATAAATACTGTACTAAGTAGAAATGGAATTATAATGCATTCAAGATGCACATAATTGTCACCAGGTATAAAGAAAAATGACTTGTTAAGTCAACAGATATGTACAATGGGAATGAATATTTTGTATTGTAACTAATGGCAGTTAAATGCTAGTTAAAACTGCGAAATCTTCTATGTTCAAATGTACACTGATTAGTACATGTTCGTATTTTTTGGAGAGAGGAAGAAGTGGTCTGGACACAGTTTGAGTGTATGTACAATGATGCATTAAGATACTGAAGTAATGCGTCACTCTTTAGCCAATCGGAAAACTGTTTATGACTGGTACATACACATGACATGTAACTGCACACGAGAATTTGAAATTGTGCTTTGTTTGGGGCGTTTAAAAATTAGCTAAATTAGCTTGTAAAGCATTAGGACA